>OZ038507.1:58004909-58049909 GCA_964036315.1 Acanthosepion esculentum
TTCAACTCAAGATAAAAATCTACTATTGGTATTTTTTTATATAAAAATAAATTGCTGGTATTTTTACTATAAAAATGTATTTTTTATACATTCATACTGTTTTCTTTTTGTTTTGGAGTTCTTTATTTTCCGTAACTGGAACCCTAACAGGTGCTACAACCCCGGCTAGGGGTGGAGCTGGGAACATAAACAACTGAGAGGTGGTTTCACGCACCTCGAATTCTCCAATCTACTGATGAGACGCCTTGCTGCCGGATGTAGTTTATCGTCATACCCAGGACTGGGAGAACACAAATAACGCCGACTGCTGCTACCGTATTGTTGAAACTTGGCGTATGGTTCGTTCTACTTCGTCGCCATTGTTGAAACTTGGCGTATGGTTCGTTCTACTTCGTCGCCATTGTTGAAACTTGGCGTATGGTTCGTTCTACTTCGTCGCCATTGTTGAAACTTGACTAATGCATGGAATAATAATGCAAACACAAAATGTAGTTAGAATAAAATGTATTGAAACAAGGAAGTGTACACAATATTTACATATAGTCTTTGGTATATTTCTAGGAAGACCGTTCCTGGAGAATGAGTTGACTAAGTCGCAGTCGGGCAGAGTCTCTAGTTGGATCTCTGTATTGGCCCCCCTGTCTTCCGGTACCAACCATATTTATATCGTCGGTACTCCACTATGCAAATTAGGTGGATCCTACCACAACACGTATTAACGAACAAACGCAAGTAAACTTGACCATTGAAAACTATATCTATAATTTATTTTTATAGTCAAGATTAGTTTTAGGGTTAGGCTAAAAGCTGCAAGTGTTGACAAATAAATAAACGATTTTTTTGTTTATAATTATAAAATGAAAAGTAACATACACTACTAGCAACTAATAAAAATTCAGCAGATATTCTTTTGCTGTTCTTGGTCTGCCTCCCCTCTTCGGTTTATATCTGAAAAAAAATCTCTGGTACCACTCTTTATAAATAAAACGTTTCCTCGCAGGGCACGGTATCTTAAGGTAAATAAATTATTTAATAAGTACACACTGCAACAAGAGCAATAATAATAATAATAATTGTAAATATCTTATACATTCTTATCGGTGTGGTCCCGATCCGTATTTCCCAGGAACTTCTAAGCCTTTTGGCGTCATCGCCCCCATTTACTTGAAAATAATTCCATGGCACAATTGTATAGTACACATTGAAAAGCATACTAAAATTATTTACATTATTCGGACTATTGTCCACATCTTTGTCGCCATGTTTATTACAACGTTTCGGCCGTTGTACGCTCCGGCCTTCTTCAGGTGGTTGGAATGTCGAACTGAACCCTTTATTTCGCTCACTGGGGTAGACTATTCTAGTTCCCCATGCCATGTCTAATGGATGTCAGTTATCAGTTATCTCCTCTTAATTCCCCTCTCCAAGTTCTCCACTGCCTTAACCGGGTATTGAACTCACACTCTTTGGGTTCTGTCACTGAAGAAGGCCGCAGCGTACAACGGCCGAAACGTTGTAATAAACATGGCGACAAAGATGAGGACAATAGTCCGAATAATCTAAATAATGTACATAATACCTCATCACAGAAAACTAGAGAGACATACTAAAATTGTTTGATAAAAGTTTGTTACTGGTTCGTAAACTAACTTTATGATGTAGTAAAAGTACAAAAGTGTTATATAGGAATAAAGTGTCGCTGTCTACAGTTGGGTTTGAACACGGATCGCCAGAGAGCAGGCACAGTCGACCTCATCTTGAAATAATTAGATCACGTGACGAGTAAAGGAAATATATATATATATATATATATATATATATATATATATATATATATATATGAAGAAATATAGTGTGCTATATTTATGGGATAAAGTGCTCAATATCAGAGATAGAGCGTGTGTAAATATAAAAGTGAACATAGAAGTCAACACTTAGAGGCGACAGTCTGTTTCATGCTAGTGCAATCGTAAGGCAACTAGTTGCCTGACGATTGCACTAGCATGAAACAGACTGTCGCCTCTAAGTGCTGTCTTCTATGTTCACTTTTATATATATATATATATATATATATATATATATATATATATATATATATATATATATATATGGAAATTAGCGGCGTCTGAGCGTCTATTGTTCGAATTCGTTACTATTATTATGTGTGATTTACAAAGTCTCTCCTACAAACGGGCATTACAAAAAAAGTGAGGTAACAAAGACAGCTGACTTATGCGACGCTTGCAGCTGCTACTAGTGTATTAAAGAATAAATCTTAAGCAAATTTGACTATTGAAAACTATATCTTATAATTTAGATTTATGATCAAGGTTAGTTTTATAGTTAAGGTTAGTGCTGCAAGTGTAGACAAATAAATAAACGATTTTAGTTCATAATTATAAAATTAAATAAACGTGCACTACTAACAACTAATAAAAATTCAGCAGATATTTATTTATATTTTATATAATCTATAATAACTCGATCAGCCGGCCAAGTATAGATATGTTTTAATATACAGCAGTCAGTGATCCGTAAAAGAATGATAGATTTTAGATTTCCAGAAACGTAAGGAGAATCTGAATGTGATGCATTTAGAAAGAAAACTGCATTACTAAACATAACAAAATTCAAAATTCGTTTTTATATACAAATGAATTGCTGGTATTTTTGCTATAAAAATGCAGTTTTATACATTCATAGAGTTTTGTTTTTTGTTTTGGAGTTCTTTATTTTCTATAGCTGGGACTCTAACAGGTGCTACCACCCCGGCTGGAGGTGGACTTGGGAACAACAGCAATGAAGAGGTGGTTTCACGCACCTCAAAATCTCTAATCTCCTGATCAGAAACCTTGCAGAAAGGAACCTGCATTATGAAGCACAACAAAATTCAAAATAAAAATAATTTTCAAACAATATCTCACCCATTGTCTGTTTGGTAAATAAATAAATAAAAATAAAGAAAGCAACCAATCGAGGAAGGTCTGAGTACACAACTGCTGAAACATCGTAAAATGACTAAGCAAACAGAAGAAGATATGATAATCGGTATCACTTTTTAAAAAATGCACAAAATTAAATGAAAATAGACTAAGAGAAGAACGTTGCAAGAAAACGAAAGCTACTCTAGAGTATGAAGGTGAAATTCGAACCCGGGTGTTACGATCGGCAAGCAAAAAAAACAAAAAAAAAACGAAAACTAAAAAACACGCCCTCTTCTCTGTATTCAGCGTCTCTCCATTAAAATTTACCGCTTGTTTAGCATTAAAAAGAAGCTCAATAATCTGCACTTGACGACCCCTAATAGTGAAGTTTTATTGGACGACTGGGAAATGGCGGCAAAACAACAAAGATGGCGATTGGTCTCGTGGATCAGGCGATTTGTTTCTATAAAATTTAATTAGCAAAAACCGTTGACCTCTTGAACTTCTGCTGAGTGGTGGTCAAGTGAGGTGTTCCTGTTTACAGGCACCGACATGTGTTTGTTTTTTGTCACTGACCCGACCCCTCAAGATGGGGCGGCAACGGTTCAGAGAAGGGTGGATGGAGACGTAGAGAGCGGTCGATCGGAAGAAATGAAGTGGTTAATAGTTTAAGAATAGAAAATAAACAACAAATAGCGAAGCGTTTTACTCTTAAGATATTAGCTGCGAAAAAAACATGAAAGAGAAGAAAGGATTCGAAAAGAAATTCAGACAAACTAGTACTTTCAGCTCAGAATATATCTCTTCAATGTTTTATAATAGTGTTCACCAAATACAAGGCCAAAGAGCCATTCAAGGCAGAGGCGGTTGTAATGACGTTATAATGACAGAGCTATAGGGAAAAAAGGTTTATTCTCTAATTTACACCCTCCCCCACCCCGACTTATGGGCATTATTCGACATCGTCGTCAGTTTTATCTCGTATCCAAAAATTTAAATTTCTTCTTTGCTCATCGCTTCATTTATGTCGATGATGGCGGTGATGACTAAATTTGCCGCCAACGCCCAAGTTCAGGACTAGAAGCTTCCAATTTCACCAAAATTTGTTCCCGTCACCCATTCAGTATCATCGTTTAGCTTTGCAAAAGTTGGTTAGAGGTGAAAAAAAAAATCAGAGTAGAAGAAATTGCCGATGACGTAAATTTGTTTAAGGTGGAACACAACTTGCCAGGAAGTGACCCACACACTTCATTTCATGACCTTCGTCTGCGTCACATATGGAATGAGATATGCAGAATTCAGTTATGAAACTGAAACGGACTGCCGCTGACTGTTATAATTTCGAGTGGCGCCTTCTATATCATGTCCGTAGTGCGTAGCCCTTTTCATCCGCTGGCACAACCGTTTAGAGCTGTTTCAATGATCATCCAGTTTGTTCCACCGTTGGAGTCTTTGAGGTTGGCCCCGATTTGTTTGGGTTCTCGTCTTCGACATTGCCGCAAAGTGTGTCCCTCCCGGAGTTTATATCCTTGATATAATAACACTGTATTTCACGGACGGAACAGAATAGCAGAAATAAAAAAAAGGAATGACAAGCATGCTTTGTTCTCAGAGAGAGTTTTATAATGCTAAGTCATACACAAAATTATATATACACATATTTATTTGTCCCGCATATAGAAATTATAACATGTCTGCAACAACAAACAGTGTGTAAAAAAGGGGGGGACCCTTACTTGTAATATTTCCGGAAAAGAAAACTGGAGTTACAGCAGTTTCTCTATCAACCTGGGGAGGTCACGTGAATTTTGCAGTAAGGCTGGGAGCTAGGAACGACCTTCTTCTCCGGGCTTTAAACTCTCCTTCGTCACATTATCCCCTAGCCTAACTCACCGGCTGTCAAATGAACCTCATATCTTTATCTCAACGAAAGGAAGATAATGGCCTTTTCTATCTCTACAGAGAGGAAATAAAAAGTGCCTATCATAAGGATATGTAGGATAGATAAGGGTTGTCTCTAGGCACGAAAATATTAAGATCGGAGTAATCGAATTTTTTCGGTAGTTTCGTTTTTTACGGCTTATCAACGCTTTGCAGGTTATTTAACGCCAGAAAATATTTTTTAGATTACGAGATATTTTAAAAAATAATAATGACTTAGTGATTACAAATATTACTAATTATTCCATAGCTGAGGGGAGAAGAGGTGAACTCATAATTTTCCCAAGGGTATTTGCGCGTGAGTGAATATAACGAACCTGACGAGAACTGGAACCCAGCTTTCCGATTAACAATTCTAATCTATTATCCATCACACCAGCCGCACATCCCAGCTTACAGCAACTGGTATTCCCAAGCAGTCACCCATGTAGGTACTGACCAGGCTTGATGTTGCATTACTTTGGTAGTCTTACGGGAAGCGGTGTTTGAATGTGATATTGCCGTAAGCCATACCAACCTTACATCCAAACTTACAGCATCTGGTATTACCAAGCGGTCACCCATCTAGGTACTGACCAGGCCCGACGTTGCTTAACTTCGGTGATCGTACGGGGACCGGTGTTTCAACGTGATATGGCTGTAAGCAAGACCAACCTTACATCCAAACTTACAGCACCTGGTATTCCTAAGTGGTCACTCATCTAGGTACTGACCTGGCCCGACGTTGCTTAACCAGTGATCGTACGAGAACGGGTGTTTCAACTTGATGTGTCCGTAAGCCATGCCACCTGCACATCCAAGCTTACAGCTACTGGTATTCCCAAGCAGTCACCCATCTAGGTACTGACCAGGCTCGATGTTGCTTTACTTTGGTAGTCGTACGGGAACTGGTGCCGTAAGTCTGTAGTGATCGAGGAAGCATCCGCTCGGGAGTTTCTTCTACAACGTAAGTGGGAAGAAGCTATCTGTGTGGAATGTCTTCATTACTAACGGAGCACGAACGGAATGAGGCTGAGTCGACTCTTTGTACATGGCATGGTGGGTCCTAGCTGTGAAGGTCAGAACTGGCGGTATAGGTTTCTCGCTCGTCAGAACATTCGTCCTGAAAATAGCGGTAGAGCAGCGAGCGGTTAGCAGTGTGTCGTCTGTGGGGAAAGAGGTTGTCAGGAGTAAAACCATTCACGATCTCTTTCGTTTGAAGTTAAATGAGTTTAAAGGTTTACAATAAGCATTTGTTTGAAGGGTGATTAACTTCATTAAACAACTTTCTAAATTTTGTAGTTATTGCTGCCCCTTTTTGACAAGTTAAACACTGCACAATTTCACGTAACCGTACAAAAAAGTAGATACATGTAAAAGAAAATGTATTCACATTGCAGAAAAAATGAACTAAGTGTCAAAGCTTTAGGCACGTACCCGCCAGGGGATATTTTATTGTAAGTTCAGAATGATTCATTTTTTACATGTTTTGTCCTACTGTTAAATTGCAATTCCGTCTCATTTTAAATTACGTAAACATGGCTATTTTTTTTATTGATATACCGTGTTGATAGAGATGTAATAAAATAAAAATAACAAGATAACCAAAATTTCTGAAAAAAAAAACTGTTAACAAAAATCGCCAGGCAAACAAATCCATAGTTCATTCAGCCAAACAGACAGCTTTTGCAACAAGGATGTAAGAAAAGAAATAATAACAAGGAGACCAAAATGTCCTCATTTTTAAAAATATATAGTTCAACCAACCAATCAGAAAGCTTTCACCACCGGGATATAGGACCACGAACCAATGAGAACCGAGCGTCCTTTTTAAAGCGGATAAATCCATTTTGTCCATTCTCCGATGCTACGGCCATCGTAACATAACCAGAGACGAAATATACGCACGAATAGCTGGCGACCTTAGACGGCTAATCTGTCCCTGTTGCACTGAAAACAAACATACCCTCCTTCACCACTTGTTCAAGCGGCGGCTACTACATTTGAATACATACATACATACATACTTTTACTGACTTCCGGATTATTTCTCTATCTGTCTACCACTCGTATGTGCAAGGACTTGAACTCTTGAACCTTCAACTTTCGCCATACACTTTTGCATTATGATATTATGTATATAAAGATTTATTCTGTATTTATCAATACTCGGCGCATGTTCTTTTAATTACACAAGGCTAATATACACCCAAATCAATTACTATATATAGTCGCGGATAGGTCGCCCAACCGGATAGGTCGCATCCTTAATTTATGCCTTTTTAATTGATGATTTACTGTTGACTCACAGAGAGGTCGCACTATAATCTGGCGAGTTTCACAGCCTTTTTTAAACGTAAGAATTATCAGATATCTACCTTTATTTCAAAACTTGCAATTATTAATACACTTTCGCAGATCGAATTCCATGTTCTTCTGCATAATTTAGTATTTTAAATTTAACACCTGCTTCGTAACTCTTTCTTTTACTCATGATTCGGGTTTGCAACAACTAACAATTATAAACTATAAATTTGGCTACCAACTATAATCTTGCGCAATGCAAAATAGTGCAAACGTTTTGGGTACTAGATTCATGCGCTTTGTTATTTGTAAATAACACTTAAGAACGCCTTTTAATGTTATATGAAACAACCATTTAAGAAAATTAACTCATAAAGAATATTTTTCATTTCTTTAAGTCATAGGTTCGAAAGTATTTTTAACAAAATATATATATTTTGCAGAATGAATCATGGGACTATTTTTTTGTAAATAAACGTCTACATGTGGTTCCTTAACTTATATATATATATATATATATGTTCAGGGTTTCTATATCAGTCTAATGCGAGGGTCCCAACCGAACGGTGACTGATGTATCAATGAATATTTTATAATTTTATTTATTTATTGTGATGGCTATGCGAATCTAGCAGCATGAGGTAAGTATAAGGTATGCTAGATAAATTGTTTCTATAAGAAGAAAAAACACAGTTTTAGTGTTTATGGGTATCATTTCTGATTTCTCAGAAATCATGATGACAGGGTAGTGTTGTTTTATATCTATGTCGAGCGGATAGGTCACACCCCTAATATTTTGTGAAATCTTTGGTAAAAAAAAGTGTGACCTATCCTCGAGTATATGCGGTATAAATAAAAAAAAATATGGAGCCAAGGGTCGCTGTCATAAGATAAATAATGCAGGAGGCAGTCTCTTCTCTCCCACGTCAAGATATGGGTTAAACAGCAGTGTTGACTAAGCTCTATAGTGGGGATCAAGAGATGGAAAACTGTGATTCAAAGCGTGAAAAAAAGGCAACGTGAAACCAATCTACTATCTTTCCTAGAAATTCCTGACAATTAACGCAGAATAAAGAAAAGGAATCCGTGGAGAGTCATGAATTACTTGGCATTAAAAAAAAAAAAGGAAAAATGATAACACTTAAAAATATAATGCCGAAGATCATTTTGAAAGGAATAGTTTTGCGACTGCTTATCTTCGAGTGCGTTTTCCCCTTGTGCCAGGGTGCTACTATTCATTCTGTTATGTGTCATGTGTGATACACGCAAGACAATTATGTGTCTTTCGATGCATGACTGACGAGGCAGACTTTTTTCTCCGCAGTAGGTTGCCATTTCTTTCTGCGGTAGACCAGTTGCCATCCATAGCTATAGAATCCAGTCTATCCTGCTATTTAACCATATCTTGGGGAGAAGAAGAGGATTCATGCCTTTCCCAACGGTATTAGCACGTAAGTGAATGTAATGGATTCGACTGGAAAGTCAGTCTGTCAGTTTATGTGTCATGCGTGATACACGCTAAGGCGATCATGTATCTTTCGATACATGAGTGACGACGCGAATTTTTTTTTCCCCGCAGTAGATAGACCTTTCTTTCTGCGGTAGGTCAGTTGCCATCCAAGGCTAAAGAACCCGGTCTGTCTGGCTATTTACCCATAGCTGGGGGGGGGGAGAGAGGATTCATACCTTTCCCAAGGGTGTTAGCACGTAAGTGAATGTAATGTATTCGACTGGAGTCTAATTGCTAACTAACAGACTGACCGGAGTCAGTCAGACTGTTAGCAATTTTCCAAGCGTAGCTCGGATGTGGCACAAGGCCGAAAGTATGAGGCACCCAGTGAGGATCGTACTCACTACTCACTCGTAACTGTTCTAGCGAGACAACCTTGCTAAACATTACACCGCCTTGGAGTTCCCAAAGTCAGTCAGTCAGTTATGTGCTAAGGCGATCATGTATTTTTCGATTCATGACTGACGAGGCAGATTTTTTTCCTGCAGTAGGTTGCCATTTCTTTCTGCGGTAGACCAGTTGCCATCCAAGGCTATAGAACCCCGTCTGTCCTGATATTTGAGTGGAGAAGAGGATTCATACATTTCTTAAGCGTATTAGCACATAAGTGAATGAAATGGATTCGACTGGAATTCGAACTCGGCTCTCTGATTCCTCAATCCGAGCCGCTATCCATTACTCCACCGCCCGCTATTCTCCAGGTGATTGGAATGCCGGAACGTACAACGGACAAAACGTTGTGAATATGATAATGAAGATGGGGATGACAATGTGAATAATGTAAAAAAATACACGTCATCATAATGCCTCATCTCAGAGATATAGACAGATATTGAAGTGCCAAGAAACAGACAAAATCCGTCAGAAACAAAGAAAAGAGTGATCGACTCCCCTGCGATATTTATCCTCTTATACGGCAGTGAATACTGGACATTCCCCACCACCACTGTTGAAAAGAAAACTGGAGGAAACAGAAATGTGGTCCTACAGGAGGATACTGAGAATTCCACGGACAGGGCGAGTAATCAACGAGGAAGTCTGACAGAAAATGCCAATAAAAGGAACACATACTCAGTATCTGAAAGAAAGAGCTGAACTTCCTTGGACACACTATTTACATTATTCGGACTAATGTCCTCATCTTTGTCGCCATGTTTATCACAACGTTTCAGCCGTTGGACGCTCCGGCCTACTTCAAGTGGTTGGAATGTCGAACTGAACCCTTTATTTCACACATGGCACAGTGGATAAAGGCGTTAGTTAGATCCAGTGACAGGACCCAAAGACTGTGAGTTCAATACCCGGTTAAGGCAGTGGAGAACTTTCAGAGAGGAATTACCAGGAGATAACTGACATCCATTAGACATGTCACGTGGAACTATAACAGTGAGCGAAATGAAGGGTTCATTTCGACATTCCAACCAACTGAAGAAGGCCAGAGCGTACAACGGCCGAAACGTTGTGATAAACATGGCGACAAAGATGAGGACAATAGTCCGAATAATTTAAATAGTGTACATAATACCTCATCTGAGAAGTATAGACAGTTCCTTGGACATATAGTGAAGAAAGAGGGTTTGGAAAATTTGACCCTCACGTGGAATATTGAGGGAAACGGAGATGGGGGAAAGGCAGCGAGCCATACACTTTACTTGGCACAAAAGTTAACTTTTAGCCGGACGTGGAGTATATGTTTCTGCTCATTTTAAATGGGAGACGGCACCCAATACCAAAGGATTCCAACCTTAAGAGAGGTGGGGTCGATGTAATATCAACGCCAGCCTGACAGTGGTCGCGGGGGATAAGCAAAAAAATTTTGTCCTTGACCCATATGCATACGCATGTGTTTAGCGCTCCCCACGTAAAAAAAAAACGACCTTGTGTCACATCCTGCCTTGTCGGGGAGGCTAGGTAAACATACCTACTTAACGAGCTTGTGTGATTGGGTGGTGGAAAGCGGGGGTTATGGAGATTAATCTAAGGGAGAAAAACTGCCACAAGCGATAGGAAGTTGTGGAGAGCTATGATCGCCCATGTCCTAAAGGGACGCGGCACGAAGAAAACGATCACAACGTAACGAAAACATCAGCAGCAGTCGTAGCAGTCATTGTGATATTGACAACAGCAGCGAACACACGAACACAAGAGAGTTGGTTTTTTGTCTGTGTGTTCGTGTTTTAAAATCATTCTATTTATTCAATGCGTGACAAGAGAAAAAAAATCGACTTTCATATAATAAATTTGGTCCTAATGAAATAAAACTTGTGGATTATTAAGATATTTTAATTTTGCCACGTTAATCGTTAGATTTAATCGAATTTTCTAAGTTTACTCGTTCAACTTGTTTTAAACGGCATTTATTTATATATTTATTTTCGTTTTTAACACGCTGCATAAGTCGTTATTTATTTTTATCGTAAAAACAATGTAAATTTCTAATTATTTTAAAGGTTGCATCTTTTTTTTTATTTCTGATTTTATTGTTTTATTTTTATTTATTTTTATTTACTAACAGTAATTATCAGCTGGGGAGATGAAACTTGAAAAAAAAAGGAAAAAAGGAAAAAAAAAAGCAGAAAACACGGAATTACCTTCCGAGTATCCGACGAGTATCCACATAAAAGGAATAAGAAAATAATCACCTCCCATAAACAACTTAAATAGATCTCACACCATTGCGATTGGCTGTTGGTCAACATCCAATCAAATGCGTTACAGAGGAGTAGAGTTTGCCTAATATAAGTCAGTGTCTGCAGGCTGTTAATCTTGTTAGTCTGCAACAGAACAGGCGGCGACGTCTTCTCCGTTGGACGGTCGAACTCTCTGCGTCTGAGCAGAGAGGAACCCGGACGAGGCTCCGCCGAAGGGTAGAGTCTCGTTCCGGGTGGTTGACCAACCCGATCCCGTTTATACGGGATATTTTTGTCCAAGCTTACGGGCTTGGGAATACCCCACTTTAAATCCGGCCTTGTGCCACATCTATCCGTCGTGGGGACAGTAAATACTGTCTGCAGGCTGTTAATTTAGATGATGTGGCGCATCAGAGACTGATCAGCTCTGATGGGGTCGACTTGGTGAGGGTCGTATGATGTTTGAAAGACCCGAAACTGCCCAACGACCCAATTCAGAACATCACTGACGACGCCCTCTAGCGCTAAAAAGCTTATATTCAAACTAGTATCGTAGATTTTTCAAGATCTTTTCCAATACTTTTTACCGCGTATTAACCGATCCTTTATGGGAAAATATTTGACATTCGATGAACAAACGTTTAGCGTCACTGTCAGTTGAAAATTATAAAATTAAGACAATTTTTTCTTCAGGAAAATAAGTTCTTCGATTCCACTGTTATTATTGGTGGGCGTTTCCTTCCTAGCTCTTTGTTTAAGGTAGGGACGAATCTTTATCATTTGGATACATCACAAAATTCACTAAAAATACATGAAAAAAAAAACCCAAACTTAATAAAAACAAATTTTTTGGTGTTACTATAGTATGATATCTACCATCCTAATATGGTTAGAGAACGTTCGCATTCTGGCAATGAGACCCGGGTTCGAATCTCGCCATAGTCGATTTGTGGGGAAGGAAACTTCCTAATGTTATCGGACTGGAGGTGGCACCTTTGGAAAGTGCCTGAAAGCCTTACCACGGGTTGACCCAAGCGTTGTAAGTGAAAGTAGGTAGACGGAACCCTTGGGGACCGTCGATAGCACGAAGTCACAAGTCATCGTGGCCGACGGATTGAGTGTGCTGGCTTTGTTCAAATTGTTGATCACGCTAGATAACACACTCTCTCCCAGAAACTGTGACTAAGTCCTCTCAGCATAGCTGCAGTATAAAGCACAGGTGGGCTCTGTGGGTGTTGAATAAACACAAATGCGCCTGAGCAAGCGCCTACAATAGGGATTGGCTAGCCGCTCTAGTAGACAGGTATCCTCGAATACGAGTGGCCAGCTATACACATCTACCATCTATTTTATACTATAGTATGATTTCTACTATTACTTTTCTACTAAGTCATGATATTAATCAATAGTTGGAAGTATGAAATATTTTAAAACTCTGACCCAAACCCTTGAACCCTAATCCTAATTCTAACTCTTAAAAATGACACAGTTTCATTTTGAATTGAGATTATTATTTTCTGACGTTAGCTTGTTTATTTTGTAATGGAAATAAATAATTTCTTTATGAATACAAATTAGAATTAATAGCCACTCTTTAGTTTAAAATAACACTGTATATATTTTAAGGAATTAATTACTGTAGGCCGTAAATGGATTGTTTGGTAGGGTGCATCGTTATTTACGATATGTCGCAAATGCCTCGGTTGATATCAGATTATAGAAGCACCGAAAATTCTTTGAAATGTCTGGAGCTGGTCAGAGGTCGATGATTTAATTAGCGAGTAAGCTATCTACAATTCATTTTATATTATGCTATGATATTTATCAACTGATGCAAAAAAAAAACATTAAAGAATCATAATAAACAGTTTGTAGTGTAAAATCTATTAAATCATTAACACCTTATACAAAAAGGAGGTGAACAATGAACTGATTAAGTATTAAAAATCATTAACAATTTTTTATGAATCCAAATCAGATAAAAACGCCACTCTTTAATCTAAAATGACACTGTATGAAGTTCGAGGGATTAATTACTGTTGCCTGTAACTGGGTTGTTTGGTAGGGTGCATCGCTATTTACGGTAGGTCGCAAATGCCTCAGTTGATATCAGATTATAGTAGCACCGAAAATTCTTTGAAATGTCTGGAGCTGGTTAGAAGTCGATGATTTAATTAGGGAGTAGGATATCTACTATTCATTTTCTCCTATGCTATGATATTTACCAACTGTTGGAAGTATGAAATATCTTAGAAAACATTAAATTGTTTTCGGATGTTAACAAGAACGACCATTTGTAGATGTTTGTTTATTAACATGTCCACACGATTTATATTTAACGCAAAATTCCACAAAATATGAAACACAAGAAGGAATAAAAACGGTTTTATAACAATAACATTTATATTTATTTGTGTGTAATGATGTACATATATAGAGGGGTTAATATTTTATCGGTGTTAAATCCCTTTGGCTGAATTAATGTACTAATGAGATTGAAATATTTTTATCTGAGCTCACAAAACCCCTGATCAGAGGCTTTGCCGTCAGATGTAGTCGTAATCAGGACGCGGATGTAGTTTATCGTCTTACTCCGGACGGTCTTTTTTCTGGTATTAGCACATACAAGTACAGTGACGATAGTCAGTTATCAATTATAATGCAAAGTCTGCAATGTTATCCATACATTAATTACCAACATGATTAATTACCAGTAAGATCTTATCTGAATAATAGTCCTGGGTATGACGATGAAGCAAGGACTCTGATTCGGAGGCTGGATGTTGTGAGGAACGTGAACTACATCTTAATTCCTGTTGTTTCCAGGTCCACAATGACCCGGGGTGGTAGCACCTGTTAGGGTTCCTGCTATGGGCAAATAGTAAATACACAAACAGAAGTCACAACTTTAGGAAAGTATAAAAATACATTTTTATAGTAGCACCGATTAATTACTGTAGGGCGTAAGTGGGTTGTTTGGTAGGGTGCATCGCTATTTACGGTAGGTCGCAAATACTTTGGTAGATATTATACTATAAAAAGCACCGTTTTGTTTTTGTCTACATGGAACCATTGTAGACATTTTTTGAACCACGCTTATTATTGACAATAATTTACATGGCAGGAGCCGTAAAAATATTTTTCAATAAAAGAATATTTTTCACCAAATTCAAGCAAAAGTACTGGGATATGAAACACACAAACAGAAGTCAAAACTTTAGGAAAGTATTAAAAACATTTTTATAGTAGCACCAAATTAATTGCTTTAGGCCGTAAATGGGTTGTTTGGTTGAGTTCGTTGTCATTTACGATAGGTCGCAAATGCCTCGGTTGATATAAAATCATAGTAGCACCGAAAATTCTTGGAGCTGGTGCTGGTTAGAGGTCGATGATATCATTGGCGAGTAGGATATCTACAAGTCATTTTCTACTATGCTATGATATTTACCAACTGTCGGATTATGAAATATTTAAAAAAACAAAAACATTAAGGAATCATAATAAACAGTTTGTAGTGTAAAATTTATTAAATCATTAATACCTTATTATACATAAAGCAGTGAACAATGAATTGGTTATGTATTAAAAATCATTAACAATTTTTTTATGACTACAAATCAAATAAATACTCCACTGTTTGAAAAAAAAAATAACACTGTATATATTTTAAGGAATTAATTGCTATAGGCCGTAAATGGATTGTTTTGTAGCGGACCGTGTGGGGTGAAGATGTGAAGAGATATCAGAAGGTTAAACTTTCCTGCTGCTCGGTCCAGCTACATGGGAGTGTTGGACTTTAATTAAGTCCAAAGAAGACAAAGAAAACAAACAAGACCGATATACATGGGTAAACAAATATATATTAATAACAAAACAAGTTAAACAACGACATGGACTGTTACATAGAGTTTGTATGGAGAAATTATGTGTGTGTGTTGTGAGTGTTCGTATGTACGTGTATTGTTCTTAGCGCGTTCCCAGAATTTGGGAAATGCTGTATCTGTGAGAGGTCACATATTGGAGTTCGTTGAAAAGAGAGATTTTACCTCGTCTCTGCGCGAGGTAACGGCCCAAGGCCTGAGTCAAAAAAGAGAGAGAGAGAGAAGAGTCAGCCAGTATTTATAGCCAGTGGGGAGAGACCCCTGTTGAAGGATTAAAGAACTGAGGAGGAGCTAACTGCGACAGTTTGGTAGTGTTTATCGTCATTTACATTAGATTGCAAATGCCTCGGAATATATCCTACTATAATAGCAGCAAATTTTATCGTCAAAATGTTTATGATATTATTAAGTGGAGAAAAAAAACAAAACAAAGGATTTTAGATAATTTTTCAACCCCAAATACCTTTTATTAGTTAAAAGCATGACTCATATAGTGTAAATCACATTTTTATTTCAAACTACTACACATTTCACGAAAATCTGTCCTGAATCTTAAAATGAAAAATGCAATAAAACTATGGTACTATTAAATAAGAAAATCTTTTAATTGCTTTAATAAATAACATTTATTAAAGGACACTATAGTCTAAAGGATTTTTTTAACGATGAACAATTAATTTTTACAAGAATTCTTTTCATTTTTTTAAATAACCGTTAGATTAGACTACAACAATCAACCCAAAAAGTGGACGAGAAAATAGCTATAACTTCTATATAACGATAAAAATTTACTACGTTACAAAAATCGAAAAACGAATAGAGTAAAAAAATATACAAAATAAAAAAATGAGCAAATAAATAAGAAAAAATAAGTAAAAATCAATCCAAACAAATAAATATATTAACAAATTAACATATCGCTCCCACTAAAATAACCGTTACAACTAATAAAAATAAACATAAATAAGCAAAATCACGTAAAAATAATCAATCCAAATAAATAAAATAAGAAACAAATTAAAAACTATTCCCCCGCTAAAATAGCAATAGACTACGGTAATCAATCAAAAAATTGGATGAATAAATAGCTTTATCTTCCCAGAACAAAACAAATTATTAAATAAGCGACCTAAACAAATCCCCCACCACAATTTTTACTACGTTAATAAATCATCGAAAACCGAAAAGATTAAATAAATATATAAAATGAAAAAATTAAAATAATAAATTAACCTAAATAAATAAACAAGCAACTTCCGCCAAACTGCCAGAATGGATTACCCACAATGCACCACTGACCCATATATATATAAATAGTCGAGAAAAAATCCAACACTCGCGGCCTGACGATTGCGTCTATCATGAAACAGACTGTCGCCCCTGAGTGTCGAATTCAATGATCACTTTTAGATTTATAATTGCCTACGCTCTATCTCTGATATTAAGCACTTTATCCCATAAATATAGCACACCTTTAAACTATATATATATATATATATATATATATATATATATATATACAGTTAAGGAAAACAAATATTCGTACACATAGAATTTTTTAATTTATTGTATTTCCAACTAATGAATAAATATACTTTTCATACTTTTCATATAACTAAATATGCATTTAATATAGCTATGTATTGCTGTTTAGTCGGCATATTCAACATTTTGTATGAATATTACACAGTTTTTTTTGTTTTTTTTTTGTTTTAAACACTTAAGCTATATTTACTGGTTTCTTAATGAAGCCTTTTATTATCAACTATGAAACTAGCAATTATTTTTATTATCAACTAGCACTTGGAAATCCTTAAATTAACCTTGCTTCTTATGGTTACACGAGAAATCAGAAATTATTTGATTTACTGATAAAAATTCTCTAATAAACCAAAGAAGTTAATTAACTGTAAATTGTAGGCATAACTTAGCCATCGCTTTACAATATGGTTAAACTTTAAATTTTGTAGTATGGTCATAATAAGTAAGTAAAAATTGTGGTGTGCCTTTTTGTCAATGATTATTTTACTTTGTGTAACATAAATATATATGTGTGTGTATGTGCGTGTTTGTGCGTGTGTGTGTGTGCGTGTATATATATATATATATATATATATATATATATACAATAACTTTTTTATCCGACATTATTAGCTATTACTATATTTTTAGTTGGTTTTGTTTAGCGGCATATGAACACATCTATGGGTTATTTAATGCCTGAATCTAAATATTTTAAGCACAATTTTATTTATTTAATATATTTAGACAATAATGGTTTATTGATACAAGTCTTACTATTTAACCTATATCTGGGGGAAAATAAGTGGATCCCTACCCAAGGGTATTTGCGCATAAGGGGCTATAAGGAACCCAACTGGAATTGGAACTCTTCTCTCCGATTAACAATTCCTAGGCTTTATCCATTACACCATCCGCACAGGCAAGCTCACAACACCTGATGTTCCAAAGCGTTCACCCACGTAATTACTGACCAGGCTCGACGTTGCTTAACTTCGGTGGTCATACGCGATGTGACCGTTAGCGTATATTTAGTGAATATATACGTAAACACTCACATTATTAATCAGTGCATATTTTAGAGATATATTTTTGCAGGCCTGCATGAATAATGATTATTACAATCCATTGTTACATGTTCCACAAACAATATTTTCAAGACTCGCGTGAGTCACGCTTAGGAAGTGTACAAGTCATGAAATTTTAAATAGATAATCAGTAAATGATTCCAGGGCCGGCGCGTACTACCCACGAAGCCGTGTGACCAGGAGTGCGGGCAAGCCTGATTGTGGGCACGTGCAGTGCTTTGTGACACTTGCTAGCTTATCATCATTTGCTTTTTTTTCAACCTAAATATATTGACGTCACAAACTAAACTAAGTACAACTGACTGTTGAAGGATGAAAATTTTCGCGGTTTTTGACGTCATCCGTTTTTTTTTTTTCGTTCAAATCTGTGGATTTGTTTTCTTTGTGCTAAGCTTCGAAAAAAAAAAGCACTTATATCAAATCTGCTATTTCTTATCCATAATGTTAAATGTGTTAAAATGATTCATATAATTCATTTCAATAAGAAAAATCTCAAGTCAATGTTAAAAACTGCTGCAAAACATTAATGATTAATTTAAGATGGAATGATCTGTTATGATATGTCTCTAATTTCTATTTTAAACTAGCAGCATGACGCGGCGTTGCCCGTGCTTGATTAAAAAAATCGTACGACTCATACAGCAATCGCTATCACTTGACTTAAAATATTTTTGACTTTCCTTGCCTTTAAAAAAGTGCTATTTGCCGTGCTGATGTTGCTACATTCCTTACTTCTTTTCTAAGCTCTATGCTAAACATTAAATCTGTTACGAAAAAAGAACTAAACAAAATGAACACAAAACGATCAGCTTTAAAAACGGACTCGTAACTGGAAAAACCGAATGAAAAAGAATGTTAACAGCAACTACTTTTTCACACCCAACCAGTTCTGCAGTATCAGAATAAACGTTGAGTTTAAGCAAGTGAATGAGCCAATTGGAGTAAAGTGCCATGCAGATTTAAATTTTTCCCACTTGTGACGAATGCAGCTATCGATTTTTTTGCATGCTAGCATGCTAGTTAACATTCGTGTCAGTCAGCTGTTGGCTCTCACGCTGGCCAATAGAATCTTCCTGCCTATTCGTGGCAGCCAGCTATAGGCTCTCACTCTGGCCAGAAGAAAATGGCCGCAAACTACATGAAAACTGCCGTAGAAGCATGAGAATATCGATTATTTCCATTATCGCTGGGAGTTGGGAAATGCAAAGTCGGTCTTGGCTTTCTTGCTAACTTGGAGCATCTGCATGTAAATTTTGGTGCAAATCCGTCGAAAATTACGTAATTGCATTCGTTACACACACACACACACACACACACACACACACACACACACACACACGCTCGCACATCATGCCTTTTATAGATAGAGATACATTGTATTTATTTCCATTTTTTCTACTTGAATTTTTCACCGATATTTCATTGAGCCATTATTGTATGTTCAATCAACGATGAAATTATTCGTACACCCATCAATTTTGAATATTTTTATCCATTTCTCGGAATCTAATTATTTATAAGAAAAATCTCAAGTTGATGTCAAAAATTGCCCTAAAACATTGTTGATTTATTTAAGATGGAATTATCTGTTATGACATGTCTCTAATTTTTATTTAGATACATTTTATTTATTTTCTATTTTCTAGTTGAATTGTTCACCTATATTCCATATGTTCCATTATTGTGCATGATTAGGTTACAATAAAATTGGTATTTTATATGAACACTAGCATATGAAAAAATGAGATATAGTAGAGTGGAGACGACCATATCATTGACTGAGTTCGGCAGAGACACTTGCCCTGGGACAACTCCCAAATAATTGGCATAAAAATCTTTTATCGAATGTGTTAAATTTCTTCAAATTTTTGACAAGAAAAATTTCAAGCAGATGTTAAAAATTGCCGCAAGACATTGTTGATTTATTTAAGATGGAATTATCTGTTATGACAGGTCTCTAATTTGTATTTAGATACATTGTATATATTTTCAGTTTTTCTACTTGAATTATTCACCTATATTGCATATGATTCATTATTGTACATAATTAAGGTTACAATAAAATTTGTATTTTATATGTATACTACCATATGAAAATTGAGATGCAGGAGACTGAGGTGGGGCTTATAATTGATTGGGGCGGGGGGCACCGTCCCTGTATATATAATATATGGTTTTAAGTTATCGTATATTTATAGGTTAAATTACTCTACATTAAAATTTGTATTTTATATACCTCATGAAAATTGAGATGTTGTACGAACTTGCTGGGTAGAAGATCCTTGCACCGGCCCTTAATTTATCGACAAAACATGTTTACGGTAAAGAGAGTAACATCATCGATTGAAGTTGTCGTAATGCCATACGTAATCATCTGTTGATATCTATGAAGTAATTGCGTACATGTTGCGTGTGTTGCAGGAGGAGGAAAAGGAACGCATTGTCATCTATCGCGATCCAAGAGGAAAAGAGCGAGGCTTTCAAAAATCCACACCGCTTGTAATTCTAAACCAGAGCTGTTAATACTCCCTCTAGTTAAGTGCCATACGTGGTAAACACTTGTGCGATCATGTCTCTTTCTCTGTGGAACCCCGTTTTAGATTTGTAGAAAAATTCTACAGATTTAAGTACTGTCACTGAAAAGTATTTTTTTTTTTTTTTAAACCAGCTCCAAATATTTGAATTTGGTATTTATATATAATAACCAACCAGCAACGTCTTATGAAACGCGCGGTATTCTTTGAAATTGCAGACGATAAAAAATTTCTTAGAATTAAATTTAGGAAGATTGTTTTCGGCGATGTTTAAAAATTATAAAAATTGCGACGAATTTTTGGTTCGATAACAATTTTTTATAACTTGGAAATGAATTTGGGAATAATCGAAATTAATTGCGAAATCCAGAGAAAGTCACCCACAGAAATAAAAATTTTGTGCAGAAAGGAAGAATCTACTTGCATCAAACTGTCTTTAAACTAGGTGGCGGCAGAATAATTATAATTGAACTTTTAAAAGGTAAGATTAAATATTAATGCAATACTTAAATGAAGCGATCAATATTGAGTTCTTCTGTAGTTTAATGTTGCCTGTCGCATACAGCAGCAGTATGCCTCGCAAAAAGAAATCTCCGCCATCAGAGGACCGGACTGCAATTAAAAGAGCCAAGTCTGCAGCGGGGAAAAGAAGATACCATGCAAATGAAAGCCCAGATCAAACGGCAGCCAGGAGAGTTTCCAATACTGAGAATATGGAAAGACTAAGAGAGTCTCGAAATCCTCAAGAAGCCGAAGGCTTAATCGAGAGCTAGTTTAAATGTCGCCTGATAGGGCGGCTTTTGTTAGTTATAAATGTGATCAATTCTTGTTCGCTAAGTAGTCTGTCAGGGAACCTTTGACCAGGCTGTTCGTTAGTTTGTTAGACAAACAAAACTGACATTCTCACAATTAATTACACGCATGATTAACAATACTCAAATAAATAAAAATTATTAAAATTTGTAGATCCGTGTTCGAAGATTCATTTATTTCTTCGATTATACACGCGTATTCCACAACTATCCACATCGCTTGTAAGTCTAAACCAGGGGTGTTAATACTCAATCTAGTTAAGTATCATATATGATAAACGCTGGAGAGATCGTGTCTCTTTCGATTCTGACTTGGTAGAAGACTTTCCCGCAGTTTTACGCTTTTTTCTGCGGTAGACTGGTTGCCAAACAAGACCCATTCTGTCCTACTATTTATTGCCGGGGTGAAGATATGGATTCATACCTTTCCCAAGAGCTTTGGTGCGTAAGTGGATGTAACGAAGTCGGCTGGAATTCGAACTCGGCCGTCCCATTTCTCATTCCCAGCCGTTATCCATCACACCACCTCCATTATTAATGCTAACGAACTGATTCTCTGTCTGTCACACCCGATCAGCGTGTAACATTGTATTCGCGTACATAACGTGTATACGTGTGTTTCTGTTACGGTGCTTGTGCCACTGACCGGACGCACCCACACATACAAATATATGACTGTATTCTAAATAAAACATTGCAATAATGCATTCTCCTCCCACACAGTCTACACAACTCCTGTCCTGGGATTTCAAGATTGGTTTTCCGGTTCCTTCTAAAGTCTACTTCAACTCTGTACTTCTAACGTCTCTGTTTGAAGTCTGAAATTTTATTTACTAATTATTTTCTCCTCAATATGAGAAGATAGGCGACTATCACCCGGCTCACACACCTCCCCACTCTTTTGAACAGGAGTAGAGGTTTATCCCTTGTTTCTTGTACAGGATTAGGTTTCCTGTTCCTTCTAAAGTCTATTTCAACTCTACTTCTAACGTCTCCCGTTTGAAGTCTGAAATTTTATTTACTAATTATTTTCTCCACATTATAAGTACATAGGCGACTATCGCCGTGTTCACACTCCTTCCCGAACTTTTATAAAGCAGTACATTTTTCCCCTTATTTCCTGTTCAGGCTTGGGTTTCCGGTTCCTTCTAAAGTCTACTTCAATTCTATGCTTCTAACGTCACCGTCTAATCTCTGAATCATGGCACCGCTTGACATTTCTTTTGACCCAAATGTTGTCGAGCAATGGGCACATATTTCCTGTCTATTTTTTGACGCTGAATCTGAAAATCAATTCCATTTTGCCCCATCAAATCACGTTTTCTCTGTGCAGATAATTTAATTTTGCTTAAAATAAGCCAAAATGCCTTATTCACAAAAATATGCCACGGCTTAAATATGCGAGTGACATAGTTGAAACATTTGTTTCATACCTGTTATCATAATAATTACGTGTCAGGCTACTGATTTATTAACTTATCCTGGGATAGCTACGCGTGCGACCCTGAGACCAGGCGCGCGCGCGCACACACACACACACACACACACACACACACACACACACACACACACACACACACACATCTTCTACTCCAATAGCTTCATGTCTCGCACATCTCGCCTGTGGAACTCCCTTCCTTATTCCTGTTTCCCTGACAAATACAATCTCCAAATATTTAAGTGTAATGTCAATCGACATCTCCAGTTGCCTTGATCTATCCACTTCCCTTCTCCACATCCTTTCACCTTTCATTCCTATCTGCTCTCGCTCCAAATCTTCTGTAACCCCCTTGCCTTGATTGATCCACTATCTTTCTCCACATCCTCTCCTTTGCCACTCCTATCTGCTCTTCCTCAAAACCTTCTGTAACCCCTTGCGTGCTAGTGGCTTCCAGCCTTGCTTGGGGTGATAAGCTTAAAAAAAAAAACAAAAAAAAAAACATACCAGACATAGAATATATATGATATGAGAAGTTGTTTATTTTTGGGTTTGGGCCAAAATAAAACTGGCCCCTTCAGAGAAAGACTGAAATAATATGGAAATGTCGACATGTAAATAAACAACTTTTGTCCGTGAAACTGACAATTTAATTCCGAATAAATTGCTTGTTATTGAAACCAGGGAAGGTAACACTCAGCCTATATTCTAAATGGAGTGAATATCTCTCTCTCCCTCCCCCCTCCATCCGAGGCCCGTAGAACAGTTGGTAGGGTGTTCGCTTGACAACCTAGTCAGGGTTTCAATTCTCGGTAGTGGATGCGCACTGCTGATGAGTCCCAAATATAGGACGAAACGGCCGTCCAGTGCTTTTCTGCATTCTGTGACAATGCATTCTGCATTCTGTTGAGGTTTCAGACTCGATGAATTACTTAATTACATTTATCAAATCCTCTTAATCATTATATATATATATATATATATATATATATATATATATATATATATATATATATATGATTGTTGGTTATTGGATTTCACTCCGTATATACCAATCCTAAACTTGTATATATATTTATATATATATATATATATATGTATTTAGTTTACGAAAAACTAGGTAATCCGTATGGGTAGACCCAAGGAGGATAAAATCCAGAGAGCTTAATGTAATTCAGAGCTAATAAATTAAATAAAAATAAAAACAGACCACTTTAAGGTTCCATGTAATAAATTATTTCACCACAGCCCTTTTAAAGGACCGCGGATCATCAGAGCTTTACTTCCAAAGGTTGAAACGAAAAATGAAAAGAAATTTACACATTTTTGACGGGCAGTGTACCTACGTTTTGGCGTGCGACTAAAGTTTCGGTGGATTGCCAGCACGTAGGGCAAATGATCTGGTAATCCAGCGAAAATTTAATCGCACACTAAAACGTAGGTACACGTATATGTACTAATATATATCTTTGTTCTGTATAACCACAACGAGCACTATTATGTTTGCCCGCGTATACACACCAGCACACGCTTATACCCTTGCTTATATCTAGCCGTTTGATTTATCTATCTTACAACTATATATATGCATCTATATATGTACGGCAAAATGATCTGACGCATTTGTAGATTTAATAAAAGCGAAATAGATTAAAGAACGAAAAATGCATTTTTATTTTCGAAATGTTCGTATAATGCCTTTCGAGTATGACACCTCAGCTTTATGAACTGTGCAAAAGTGGGCAGTTCAATTTAGGAGGGGAAAGAAGTGTCTTAAAGGTCTGAACATCCTGTAACTTCCACCACCACCGAGGGAAACGTTGATTGTGTTCACCACAAGGTGGTGGATGACAGGCAATTGGCTATAAATCAAACAGCCAATGCTATTATTATATCCCGTGATACAGTTGAGAATATTCTGCACAATGAACTTGGCATGACAAAGGTTTCTGCTGGTGGGTGTCATATCTTCTGACACCAGATGAAAAGTTCATCACAGGAAAATCTGACTTCATTTTAGGCAGATCCAGCTGGTTTCCTTGAACATTTCCAAACCCAGGATGAGTGTCGGGTTTATCACCTAGAGCCAGAAATAAAAATGACAATCCATGCAGTGGAAACACCCTTCTTCTTACCTGCTCCAACGAAAACCAAGGTCATTTCATCTGCAGAGAAAGTGGCAGCCTCATTTCTTTTGTGATGCAAAAGTTATTGTGTTTATTGACTATCTCCAAAGGGGCCACACTATCAATGTAGAGTTCTATGCCAAATTGCTGAGACAATTACAAAAAACTATCAAAACCAAACATCCAGGAAAACTGACAAAAGCGGTCTTGTCTCATCAGGACAAAGTTCTAGTACATAAGTCATTGGTTTCAATGGCTGCTGTGCATGGCTGTGGCTTTGATCACCTTCCCTCTTTCTCCTGATTTGACTATCATCAGTTCCCCAACATGAAAACATTTGACTGGGAACCAGTATCGCAGTGATGATGATGCCATTTCTGCTGGTGAGTGGGTGGGTGCCATCTCTTCTGACAGCTGACCAAAAGTTCATCACAGGAAAATATGAATATGTTTTAGGCAGATCCATCTGGTTTTCTTGAACATTTCAAAACCCAGGATGAGCCAGAGACAAAATTAGAATCTATGCAGTGGAAACACCGTTCCTCATCTGCTCCAAAGGCCAAAGTCGTTTTCTCTTCAGGAAAGGCGATGATCTTAGTTTTGGGGAATCTAAAGGCATTGTTTTTATTGACTATCTTCAAAAGGGCCACACCATCAATGGAGAGTACTATGCCAACTTTTTGAGGCAGTTACAAATTCTATCAAGATTAAATGCCCAGAAAATCCCACAAAAGATATCTTGTCTCATCAGGAAAATGCTCTAGTACACAAGTCATTGGATTCAATTGTTACTGTGTGTGACTTTGGCTTTGATCACAATCTTCCTGATTTCTCTGTCCCCCCCCCGAAAAAAAAACACTTGGCTGAGAACTAGTACCACAGCGATTAGGACGTTTTTGAGATGTCATCGAACACTCGCTGTCACTTTTGCAATGCCAACGAATACTCGTTGTCATTTTCGTAACGCTCGCTGTAGTAGAGACTTTGTGATCATAGATACAACTATAGTAACGCCGTCGAACAATACTGGTGTCAGAGGCCTTCGAATAACACTCGCACTAATAGTACTTGCTCGATAATACTGGCTCGAATAGTAACCATCGAATAGAGATCAGTATAGAGAATTGCGTAGAGAATAGAATAGAGATCCGTATAGAAATAGAGGATAGAATAGAAATGGCGATCCGTATAGAAATAGAGGATAGTATAGAAATAGCGATCCGTATAGAAATAGAGGATAGAATAGAAATGGCGATCCGTATAGAAATAGAGGATAGAATAGAAATGGCGATCCGTATAGAAATAGAGGATAGAATAGAAATGGCGATCCGTATAGAAATAGAGGATAGAATAAAAATAGCGATCCGTATAGAAATAGAGGATAGAATAGAAATGTCGATCCGTATAGAAATAGAGGATAGAATAGGAATGGCGATCCGTAGAGTAATAGAGGATAGAATAGGAATGGCGATCCGTATAGAAATAGAGGATAGAATAGAAATGGCGATCCGTATAGAAATAGAGGATAGAATAGAAATGGCGATCCGTATAGAAATAGAGGATAGAATAGAAATGTCGATCCGTATAGAAATAGAGGATAGAATAGGAATGGCGATCCGTAGAGTAATAGAGGATAGAATAGAAATGTCGATCCGTATAGAAATAGAGGATAGAATAGGAATGGCGATCCGTATAGAAATAGAGGATAGAATAGAAATGTCGATCCGTATAGAAATAGAGGATAGAATAGGAATGGCGATCCGTAGAGTAATAGAGGATAGAATAGAAATGTCGATCCGTATAGAAATAGAGGATAGAATAGAAATGGCGATCCGTATAGAAATAGAGGATAGAATAGAAATGTCGATCCGTATAGAAATAGAGGATAGAATAGGAATGGCGATCCGTAGAGTAATAGAGGATAGAATAGAAATGTCGATCCGTATAGAAATAGAGGATAGAATAGGAATGGCGATCCGTAGAGTAATAGAGGATAGAATAGAAATGTCGATCCGTATAGAAATAGAGGATAGAATAGAAATAGCGATCCGTAGAGTAATAGAGGATAGAATAGGAATGGCGATCCGTAGAGTAATAGAGGATCGACTAGAACTAGCGATCGATTAGACACACGCTACCTCCCATATATGCGTTTCCTCTATGGTCACGTAGTGTACTTAATTCAATAATAGGATCGCTTGTGTTTGCTCACTGGCGATCTGTGTTCAAACTCAAGTGTATTCACATATAACAGACGTCATATGTTCTATTTTACTCACTTGTAAGAATTGCTTGATTTTTATTCGGCTTTCTTACCTTTGGATATAATAAAGTTTTTATAGACTCGTGTTCTTTTTTTTCCTATTATTTTTTACTTAATTCTAATCATGTCTTGTTTAACCAAAATAATACCTCATAAATATAGCCTAGGCTGTACTATTTACTAATAATTTTATTTTTTATTTGTCCTGCTGAAATTGGGGTGCGTCTTATACACCCTTGCGTCTTATATGCCGTCAAATACGGCAAGTGCTGGCCAAAAATGACTATGAAGTGGAAGGCATGAAAACGAAATTTAGTTTCGATATCGCCATGGAATATGGCCAAAAAAGAAAGCTAGCAAGCCATTTTCTTTAAGATTTCTTTCTTTCTTACTCGTTCCATCTCTGAGTTTTTTCATTATTCTTCTGCATAACCACATTCCGGCCTCTAGCTTGATCCTAATATTCGCGGAGATTGTCCGACATTCGCTTCATCCTCTACCATGAATGGTTTCCGGCTAACAAAATACATCTGTAAATGCTTTGTTCCAGAA
This sequence comes from Acanthosepion esculentum, assembly GCA_964036315.1. Lineage (NCBI taxonomy): Eukaryota > Metazoa > Mollusca > Cephalopoda > Sepiida > Sepiidae > Acanthosepion > Acanthosepion esculentum. The sequence continues at coordinate 58,032,413 of OZ038507.1, forward strand.
ATATGTTTAGAGACTGGGGACGATGTATTTAAGCCCAACCATTCATCAGTATTAAAAAAAAGAAAAAACATTTGTAGAGATTTGAACAGATATTTACATCTTTGAAAATGACTAAAAACGAAACCCGATGCAGATTGGGTGATAAAAATACTGCTATCATTAACCCATTAACTGTCACTTTTTTTAATGCGCATTTTTTTTGGCCCAGACAGGTGTCTTAGGAGTTTATTTATTCCTTATGTTTAATTTCAGTAGTTACCATTGTCGTTTTTATAGAAACTAGAACATCAAATATATATGTGTATAAAACATCAAAAAATAATATTGATTAGAAATAATAAAAAAAAAATACTTTTCTAAATAGTCATTATTTTTCTACTCGTGAAATGTAAAATTACGACAGAAAGTGTCTTCTTACGGCTAATAATAAAAACTTTAAAGTGTTGTAAAATATACTTCTGCAAATGCAGTCTATGTAAGCAATTCAATGTAAATACAAGGAATAACGTGTAGTGAGTTTCATTTTAACAGATCCTCAAATGGGGCTCATCGCAGGTAATGGGTTAAATAATTTAACTCAAAGCCTTACAATTTTGTGAATCTCCAAAACAACTCTACTGAATAATACAGTTTTATTCTCATCGGAATCTCTTTCCATTTTCTGCTAATGAAAGTTTCCTTCCAAAAGTTAAGCAAAGTATTATGAAACAGGAAAATTTCGTCAGAAACAAAGAAAAGTGTACTGGACTGTTATGCAATATCGGTCTTCCTAGATGGCACTGATTTCTGGACAATCTCCTGATGAAAAAGAGACTTGAAGCAACGGAAATGTGGCTCCACAGGAGGATACTGAGAATACCATGGACTGAACATATGAGTAACAAGGAAGTTGTAAGGAAAATTGAAACGAAAAGAACACTTCTAATTTAAAATTAGAAAGAGATAATCGAAATTATTGGACAGATAATGAAGAAAGTGTGCTTGCAGAATTCGACACTCCCAGGATGTATTGAAGGCAAAAGATGTAAAGAAAATCGTTGCATAGCCTACGTAATCTTATGTCAATGGCTATCCGGAACAGGGACTAGGAGAGATAGTGAAAACAAAAAAAAAATCAACTTTACTAAGAGCTACAAACGATAGAAGTTTACGGATAGCTACGCTCGCCCACATTAGCAACGGACATGACACATAGGATAAAAAGATTATATGGAGGTTGATGGAAGATTTTGGAGTTCTAAGTCAGACGGCTTAAGTAGATATATGTTTTTTTTTTATTGATTAATTCGTTTTCTGCGGCTTATCGACCCTTTGCAGATTATTGAAATCCTGCAAATATTTGGAGATTGTAAAATTTTTCTTAAAGCAATTCACCCCCAAGCAAAGTGGGAGTTCCAGTAGCACGCAAGGGGTTACAAAATTTTGAGAACAAGAGGCATGTTTGTGGAAAGGAGACAGAGAAGGACGAGGAACAAGATCAGGGTGTCAGATGTCGATTGACATTACACTTGAATATTCGAAGCAAGTAAGGGGAAGGGAGTTCCACAGGCGGGAAGTGCGAGAGAAAAAGCTGTTTGAGTAGAAGAGACGGTTACATTTAACCGTTTTGACAGTGAAAGGGCGGGGCCGAGATGCCAGCCTGGTAGCTCGCTTAAATTCATGCAGTCTGGGAACCAGCGAAAAGAGATCGTCGGTACAGTTGCTGTGAAAATACTTGTAGAAAAGACAGAGGGAGGCCATGGCGAGTCTGTGCGATAGTGATTGTACACTAGATGCCAGATCAGGACCTATCATATTGCATATTCGTCTCTGGAATTTGTCAAGGACCTCGAGACGTACAGCGGGAGTACCATCGATATATAACAGCAATATTCCATGCAAGGACGGATGGTTGATTTATAGATTTGAAGGATGGATTTAGACGAGGAAAAATTTTCTGGCACGACACAGAGAACCAACTTTTTTTGCGGTAGATGAAGCTATTGATTCAATGTATTTATTCCGCCTCATACCAGCGGAGAGCGTGAGACCAAGCAGGCGCAACGAGGCGCTCTCGAGGAGTTGGGAATCAGACATTCTGATCGGAGGCAGGGGGGGGGGGTTCTCTGTGGCGAGCAAAGGAGAGCAGTGTGGGGGGATAATGATGATTTAGTGACACACTTGATACTAATTAACCCATATCTGGGGGTGAGAAGTGTTGGATTTATATCCAAGGATATTTGCGCGTAAGTGAATATAACGAACGCGACTGGAATTGGAACTCGGCTCTCCGATTTCCAATTCCGAGTAGTTATCCATTACACCAGCCGCACATCCAAGCTTACAGAACTTGGTATTCGGAAGCGGTACACACATAAAATACTGACCTGCTTCTTATTCAATGTGTTGCTTCCTTTCAGGGCGCTGACGATCATGGCGCTCCACAATTTCCCGTCCTTTGTAACTAGTTAATAAATTCTGTCTCTCGAGAGAACGTGCTCGCTGGTGATGAAAGGTGTCTGCATGATATTTTTCTATGAAAATAGGTTACTTCCATGACTTCCATGACCTGGTGACATCCATCATCAATAACAGACATTATTATTTCAAATGAAGAAGATTTTCTTTCTTGTTTCCTGGTCAAACATCATTCCTTTCCCTTTGGGTTGTATGTCTCTACCGCTTGGGAGAGTTGCTCTTTCTTAGGGCCTCATCATACATACAAAAATCTAAAACCATTTAAACGCACTAACAACCTCATTCAGTAACACCCTAGGTATTTACTCTGTCTCCCCACTAAGACGAGTTGTGACACCAGGTATTTTTTAAGGTGGAGACCCGAGCAGGTAGACCTGGGCTAGGAACAAAAATTGCCCGCAGACCTCGCAACTGTCGGCTGCGCTGGCCTCGGTGCGAGCACCGATCCTTCTCTGTGATGCAATGAGAAAGCGCCGCCTCAGGCAGCTGTTCTCTAGAGCTGGGCACCTCTTAGTATAATTTTTCTCAGTTGCGAATCTATACTTTGACGGAGTCGCCCCTGAGTTCACTCCACCCAAAGACAGAGTGGCAACTGAGAGATGATATATAGACGTGTTACAAACACCTCGAGAGAAATTTACACACTAAAAGCTCATTTAGTAACACTATATCGTGAGTGGTTCGTAGGGATTCTATTTATTCGGTCAGCTGTTCTCCAGGGCTGGACACCTCTTAGTGTAATTTTTCTCAGTTGCGAATCTATACTTTGACGGAGTCGCCCCTGAGTTCACTCCACCCAAAGACAGAGTGGCAACTGAGAGATGATATATAGACGTGTTACAAACACCTCGAGAGAAATTTACACACTAAAAGCTCATTTAGTAACACTATATCGTGAGTGGTTCGTAGGGATTCTATTTATTCGGTCAGCTGTTCTCCAGGGCTGGGCACCTCTTAGTATCATTTTTCTCAGTTGCGAATCTGTACTTTGACGGAGTCGCCCCTGAGTTCACTCCACCCAAAGACAGAGTGGCAACTGAGAGATGATATATAGACGTGTTACAAACACCTCGAGAGAAATTTACACACTAAAAGCTCATTTAGTAACACTATATCGTGAGTGGTTCGTAGGGATTCTATTTATTCGGTCAGCTGTTCTCCAGGGCTGGGCACCTCTTAGTATAATTTTTCTCAGTTGCGAATCTGTACTTTGACGGAGTCGCCCCTGAGTTCACTCCACCCAAAGACAGAGTGGCAACTGAGAGATGATATATAGACGTGTTACAAACACCTCGAGAGAAATTTACACACTAAAAGCTCATTTAGTAACACTATATCGTGAGTGGTTCGTAGGGATTCTATTTATTCGGTCAGCTGTTCTCCAGGGCTGGGCACCTCTTAGTATAATTTTTCTCAGTTGCGAATCTGTACTTTGACGGAGTCGCCCCTGAGTTCACTCCACCCAAAGACAGAGTGGCAACTGAGAGATGATATATAGACGTGTTACAAACACCTCGAGAGAAATTTACACACTAAAAGCTCATTTAGTAACACTATATCGTGAGTGGTTCGTAGGGATTCTATTTATTCGGTCAGCTGTTCTCCAGGGCTGGGCACCTCTTAGTATAATTTTTCTCAGTTGCGAATCTATACTTTGACGGAGTCGCCCCTGAGTTCACTCCACCCAAAGACAGAGTGGCAACTGAGAGATGATATATAGACGTGTTACAAACACCTCGAGAGAAATTTACACACTAAAAGCTCATTTAGTAACACTATATCGTGAGTGGTTCGTAGGGATTCTATTTATTCGGTCAGCTGTTCTCCAGGGCTGGGCACCTCTTAGTGTAATTTTTCTCAGTTGCGAATCTGTACTTTGACGGAGTCGCCCCTGAGTTCACTCCACCCAAAGACAGAGTGGCAACTGAGAGATGATATATAGACGTGTTACAAACACCTCGAGAGAAATTTACACACTAAAAGCTCATTTAGTAACACTATATCGTGAGTGGTTCGTAGGGATTCTATTTATTCGGTCAGCTGTTCTCCAGGGCTGGGCACCTCTTAGTATAATTTTTCTCAGTTGCGAATCTGTACTTTGACGGAGTCGCCCCTGAGTTCACTCTGCCCAAAGACAGAGACGCAAATGAGAGATGATAAATAATGTGTTACAAACTAAAAGCTTATTCAGTAACAATCTATCGTGAGTGGTTCGTGGGGCTTCTATTTATTCAGTGCGTGGCCGCTTTGAAGATCCTACTTCTTAGATTTGACTGCTGGTCATAAAAGTACCACTGCGTTTCGGTCACAGATTTACCGTCCCCTTCTATATACTGCTCCAGTCGTCTAAGTGTGGCTTTTAGTTACATGCACACATGGCATTGCTTTTGAAGACGTGAAAAGCTGGCTCCAATTGCTTGACGCTCCGTTTTGGATGGAGAGCATTTTGGGAAGGGTATGAGAATAATCTAGAACCTAGACCGGGAGCAAACCGCCTACATACAGATAGAAAATGAATGTTGTAAATATACAAGAATAGAAAGGGATGTCAGACAAGGACGGGTCTTCTCACCGGATTTATTAAACCAATACAGTGAGGTGATCCTGAGAGAATTAGTCCTACCAGGAATCATATTTGGCAGCCACAATGATAACAGTGTAGCAAAAAAGCGAAAACGAAGTTCCTGTAGAAGACAGGGATGTAAAACAAGAAGAAAGGACTAAACATCAATTGCCGGGGGATGCATGGTTTTTAGCAAATGGAACAGGCTAACATTTGAATGACTTGGAAGTGTTTTCACGGAGGACGGAAAGTCTGACCCCGAAATCCGAAGGCGCATTGGGATAACGAAAGATGCCTTCCAAAATCTAAGCAAAGTATTAAGAGACAGGAAACAAAGAAAAGAATACTGAACTACTATGTAATATCAATCCACCTATATAGCAGTCAATGCTGGACAATCTCATCCCAGATGAAGAAGACGATATAAATGTGGTTCTACAGGAGAATACAGAGAATACCATGGACCAAACATGTGAGCAACGACAAAGTTCTAGAGAAAATGACCATATCCTCAAAGATGAAGAAAAGATTTCAAGCAACAGAAATGTGGTTCTACAGAAGCATGCTGAGAATACCATGGACCGAACATGTGAGCAACGACGAAGTTTTAGAGAAAATGGAAACAAAAAGGACACTTATACTTAACATCGGGAAGAGAGAATACCATGGATGGAACATGAAGAAGAGACTTGAAGCAACAGAAATGTGGTTCTACAGAAGCATGCTGAGAATACCATGGACCGAACATGTGAGCAACGACGAAGTTTTAGAGAAAATGGTAACACAAAGGACACTTATACTTAACATCGGGAAGAGAGAATACCATGGATGGAACATGAAGAAGAGACTTGAAGCAACAGAAATGTGGTTCTACAGAAGCATGCTGAGAATACCATGGACCGAACATGTGAGCAATGACGAAGTTTTAGAGAAAATGGAAACAGAAAAGACACGCATACATAATATCAAACATTTTTAGGGCACATAATGAGGGAAAAGGGCTTGAAAGATTTGACATTCACAAGGTATATTGAAGTCAAGAGAGACAGAGAAAAGCAGCTTATAATATACTTAGCGAGCTTTAGTAAATGGATGACAGAACAGAGTTTAGATAAAGAAAAGAGGTTTGGGTTTATTTTGCTTTAATACATATCAACATCTCAATGGGTTATTTAATGTCAACAAGGTTTTTTAGAATAGATTCGTATGAATAGAATATGTATTCTTTGGTTTAGTTTGGTTTATTCTGTTTTACGGCATATCAGCCTCAATGGGTTATTTAATGCCGACAAGATTTTTAGGAGAGAGAGAGAGAGAGAGAGAGAGAGAGAGAGAGAGAGAGAGAGAGAGACAGACAGACAGACAGACAGACAGACAGACAGACAGACAGACAGACAGACAGAGAGAGAGAGAGAGGTCTGAACAGTGGATTAATATATGTTTAATTGTGCGTGTCGTTTCACATGCTTGGCTTACTGGCTGATCTCCCTTGTTTAGCAAGTACGAGAGAGCTATTCTTGTGTGGCCAACGCGTTAACAGGCCAGTACTAGTACTTCCGTTCTAGATTTTCCGAAAGCCGACTTCCATTCTTCCAGTATGGGCTGAATTGTGATGAGTCTATGTGGGTCAGGGTGGACCTAGGAACACTAGCAATAAATAGGTGGTTCCACGCTCCTGAAAACCTCTCGATCAGAGGCATAGCTGCCGGATGTAGTTTATCGTCATACTTGGGGTTGTTTGTAGGCCAGACGAGTTTGTGCATTATTCACCGGTTCCAGCGATCGGTGTCCAAGACCGGTTAAATGGAAGATTGTAAAAGCTGATTTTCCAAAGGGATCATTCCTACACCAGTTACTAATTTGTTTGGGGGCCACTATTTAGCCATAGACAGGACCCTAACAGGTGCTACGACTCCGGGTCAGTATGTATCTTGGAACAACAGTAAGTAATAGGTGGTTCCACGCTCCTCAAAACCTCGCGATCAAAGGCATTGCTGCCGGATGTAGTTTATCGTCATACCCAGGACGGATAACAACAACAACAAAAAAAAAAGAAATTACCGAGAGCTACACAGGACAGGAAATTGTGGAGATCCATGATCGCCAACGTCGTGAAGGGACACAGTACTTACAGGAAGTAACAAGAATGTTAATCAAGATGGCAACTATGTGGAAAGGTATCGTCGTAAAATTTGTAACCTCTTACGCAATGATTTATTTATGTAGTAATAAATGTGTCGGATTAGAAAAATGACTCTGTCTTATATTTCGGCCATCATCTGTTCATATAAGTATATTTACGGTAAGTAATGTGAGTACAAGATGTGTATGTCACATCTGCAGTTTTACGTTAAAAAAAAACGAAACAAAAATGACACCTGGAATGCCAAAGGTCAGCCACTCCTGTCGTCTATCATTGCAAGTGTCATCAATACGGTTTCCACTAGATGAGTTAATGATATAGCCATATGCCAGCCAAAGCATATATATATTTAGGGCGTCCTAAAAAGAGCCCTGTTGTTGTTGGTGTTATTATTGTTGTTGTTGTTGTGATGGTGGTGGTAGTACTTGTTCCTCCTTTCGCTAGTTTGTACGGCCGTTACGCCCTGCCAATATCTCATAAAGAATGGACTATTCCGTTTTGATCGAGTAGAAAAGCACTACCTGGTTTCAGTGAGAAAATGAATGAAAGAAACAAACAAACGAGGAAAGATAAAAGTGTTTAACATCTGTTTCAAATTTTTCATTTGTACCCACTCCTTAAAATAGGAGCCAGGCATTCATATTTATGTTGATTTTCTAAGAGTAGCTTAGATGTGGCACGAGGCCGAATGTCTGGGGCATCCACTGAGGATCGAACTCATCATTCAGTCGTAATTGATCTAGCAAGATAAGATTGCTAAACATTATACCACAACGAAGTGCCCCATATCTATGATTGTTATTGCAATATTTTGTTAAAGTTGTTAAGCTCAAATATTTACCGATGCGATAGTGGAATTTCGAAAGATATTTTATTGTAGGAGAACTCGCCATGAGCTTAGTCAATCATTAACTTAATAATTAAGATTAATCAGATAATTCAAATAACAAAACCATAGATTTTTTTAGTCATTATCATTGTTGCTAAGAAGTTGCTAAAAAGTTACTCTTTTCATTTTCGTGCCTAGTGTTGCGATCTTTTGTTAGCCGATGCTAAGTTTAGTTAATATTGTCCGCCTTCGATGGAAACATGTAAAAATATGTATTTTGAATCCTTCATCTTATTATTCTGGATTTAGACGATAATACTGATCTAGTCGCAGCTTTTCTAGTGTTTAGCGTCGAAAAATGTTTGGTTGATTTTGTTTCGTGGCTTATCAACACCTCTAGGGGTTATTTAATGCCGAAATCTAAATATTTTGGACACATCATTCTGGCTTCAACTATATATTTTTGAACACAACTCTATGCCTTCAACTACAGATAAAATATATTGTAGGTTATTTTGCTATAAAATGTATTGTTGGTCATTTGGTATAAAATGTATTATTAGTCATGTTGCTATAAAATGTATAGTTGGTATTTCTGCTATAAAATTGTATTTCAGGTAATTTTACTATACAAATGTATCTTTGTACTTTCATCGTGCTTTATTTTTGTTTGGAGTTTCACTATTTGCCCATAGCTCGAACCCTAACAGGGGCTATCACCCTAGGTAACCTTGTAACAACAGCAATTAAGCGATGGCTCCACGCTCCTCAAAATCTCTATTCTCCCGATCAGAGGCCTTGCTGCCGGATGTAGTTTATCGTCATACCCAGGACTGTCGAACGAATTCTTAACTAACAAATATTGGCAAAGTTTAACATTTGTACTCACAAGAAATCGTTCTGTCAACATTACGTTTTTTTTTTCTCATTTCTTTTCTTTCTTCTTATGTGTCGTATCCTTTCAGGATGGGGGCGATCATGGCTCTCCACTTCTCCCTATCCCTTGTAGACCTCAATAGATTTCGTGCCTCTGTCAACGCCCCCAGACTACGTTCTGCCATCCACTTGCTTAAGCCCGCCAGGTATGTCATGCGTTGCTTTTCCTCGTCTCTCTTTCCCTCTATTCGCCCTGTGAGTATCAGATTCTCCAGGCCTTCCTTTCTCATTACGTGTCTCAGAAATTTCATCTGCCTCTTCCTTATGTTAAGTATAAGCTTCCTCCTTGTTGGCAACTTCTCCAAGACCTCATCGTTGCTCACACGCTCGCTCCATGATATCCTTAGCATCCTTCTGTAGAACCCTGACTCCGCTGTTTCGAGTCTCTTCTTCATCTTTGAGGAAACTGTCCAACATTCGCTGCCATAAAGGAGGACAGATGTCACGTAGCAGTTCAGTACTCTTTTCTTTATTACCAAAGAAATACTCCTGTCTCGTAATACTCTGGCCAGCTTCTGGAATGCATACTTGGCCATCCCAATACGTCTTCGGATCTCAGCGTTGCACCTACCGTCCTCCGCCAAAACACTTCCCAGATATTTAAACTTCCACACATGGTTGATTTCAGTGTCCCCGACATGCATATCGCATTTTGGGCTCATCCTTTTACTGATGACCATGCATTCTATCTTCATGTAGCTTAGGGTTAGTCCCTTCTTCTCGCTCTCCCTCGCTACCTTCTGTAGGAGGTTTTGTAGTTTCTTTTCAGTGTCTGCTATCAGTACTGCATCATCTGCGTATCTTATGTTGGAAAGATTGTGGCCGCCATTGCTGAATCCTGCTAGGATCTCCAATTCTCTCAGAATTTCCTCGCTGTATAGGTTACACCGCTGTTATTGTATTTGGACCTTTCGTAATAAAAAAAATTATCATTTAAATCTTAGAAAACAGAAATATATGACACTGGATTTTAAGCGCTCTATTTTTTGCCAAGAATTAACAAAAACACATTATTTATTTTATTAGACTGTCTATTTATTAAAAAAAAGTAATTTTATCTTAAGAAGCATATAAAAATACGTGAACCAACTACAAGGCAATATTTTGCTAGTTGCTTGTGTCATGCTAGACAATTCTTCTCGCCAGAATCTATCTTACATATTTATAAGTCAACCATTTGTCTTTGCTTTGAATATTGCTGTCAAATCTGGTCTTGTACTCCTGCTATATATTTAGAGATCCTTGATAAGATCCAAAGCTAAATCTGCAAAATCGGACCTGGCATTTTGTCTTCAGTCACTTTGGCACCGCCATTCTGCTTTATTCTATAAATACTTTCACGGTAATTGTTCTGATGATCTTTATGGTCAGATTTAAACGTTGTTATTTTTATTCCTCACTCGCCATAGATAACATATGGGAACCACTTAGGATTTCATAGAGACTCTGAGGTATTGTGGTGACTGTAATGACAAGAATGTGTTGTTTCGGCGCAAGGACTATTGTAGTTTGTTTGGGTCAGTGTTTGACGCAAGCTAAGTTTAAGATAAGACAGATTGAAGACTACTCTACCCACATCCTCTCATTTTTGCCTTGTATTATTGCCCAAAATAAAAAATTACTTTCCTCTATGGTACCCAGACTTTATGAACGTAAACGTAGATTGGTAGCAAGGTATCATCATTTTACAGTAGTAATGGCGGAATGTAACCGTAAGTTCTATGCTAACAATTTCTTCTCTCGCTCTTATGGAAATTTAAATGCGATGTCTATCGTTATCTTCTGTTTTCTTAACTCTTCTACTTTTACTGGTCTCTCTTCTAAACAGTATTTTTCTCATATTCTCTGACACCCAGTAACCTCTTGCGTCTTAGCGGCTTTATTGCCTTGCTTGGAGTGAAATGATTAATAAAAAATAAAGGAAAATATTATAAAGAAATAACTATAATTTTTATTTTAAAAAATGCCTGCAAGTAAGAGAATTACACAATTTAAATAAAGACGTCGTGATGAGAAACAGTATTTTGCAAATTTTGAAAAAAAAACAAACTGTATTTACTAAGCATTTCTTTCATTTGCTTTTACTGTTCAATTTTAAATTCACTCAAACATGTTTGAGAGTCGAGAAAAACAGAATGCCTGAATCCAGTTTCATTTGGTTGGGCTTCCTTAAAATTCTAAAAAGAACTTTTTAAAACGAGAAAATTTGCTGAGGTTGTTTAAAGTAATGCTTGTGTCAACGGAGGGAGAAATAAAACGACCTTTCGACACATATTTTCTATTTTTTTCATTCTTTACGAATGTAAAACTTAGCCCGAATGTGAAGGATTCTTCACCGGAAGCATTCCTATCTATCTATCTATCTATCTATCTATCTATCTATCTATCTATCTATCTATTTCAGTCTGTCCATATCTATCTATTTCAGTCGTCTGTTCATATCTATCTGTTTCAATCTATCTATCTATCTATCTATCTATCTATCTATCTATCTATCTATCTATCTATCTATCTATTTCAGTCTGTTATCTATCTATCTATCTATCTATCTATCTATCTATCTATCTATCTATTTCAGTCTGTCCATATCTATCTATTTCAGTCGTCTGTTCATATCTATCTGTTTCAATCTATCTATCTATCTATCTATTTCAGTCTGTTATTATCTATCTATCTATCTATCTATCTATCTATCTATCTATCTATCTATCTATTTCAGTCTGTCCATATCTATCTATTTCAATCGTCTGTTCATATCTATTTGTTTCAGTCTATCTATCTATCTATCTATCTATCTATCTAGCTATCTATCTATCTATCTATCTATCTATCTATCTATTTCAGTCTGTTATTATCTATCTATCTATCTATCTATCTATCTATCTATCTATCTATCTATCTATTTCAGTCTGTTTATATCTATCTATTTCAGTCTGTTTATATCTATCTATTTAAGTCGTCTGTTCATAGCTATCTCTATGTCTATCTGTTTCAGTCTATCTATCTATCTATCTATCTATCTATCTATCTATCTATCTATCTATCTATCTATCTATGGACGTGTACTCTCTCCTTGAATTCGGAACTTCACAAATCAGACGAACATTTGTGAAAAATGAAGATCGAACAACGCAAAAATAAATAATACCTAAATTTCTTTCATCTTTTTCTCCATATCTCATTCTCCGATGAAGCTTTAATAAAACGTGAAACATGTTTGATTGATAAACGTTTTGTATTTGTATTTGTCACCTCATTCAGATCTACATTTTATCTTTATTTGAGCCCAACCATCTGACTTTCGCAAGAAATATTAAAATTTCAACATCCCGAATAAAGGGATTTTTGATCCCCCATGGTAACCATCTGACAACACCACTGAAGAGAGAGAGAGAGAGAGAGAGAGAGAGACACACACACAGATAAACACACACAGACTCTCTCACACACACACACACACACACACACACACACACATATATATATATATATATATATATATATATATACCTCCCAAAATAGTGATACCTAATGTTCAAAATGCATTTAAAAAAATTAAAAGTCTTTCTAGAAGATATCATTTTAGATTCATTTTCAAGCATTTAATATTTCAATAAATAAATTATTTCGCTGTATTTCAAACCTAATCTGAATTTACTGGAATGATTCTGTCATCACTAAAACCTTCCTTATTGACAAATATGTCAATACAATATAATTCCCTTTATTAAAACAATCTGTTGTTGATATAATATACTTTTCTTTAACTTTTTCCCGCTTTATAAATGGCTTAACCATCTTGAAATTATTTGTCGTAAGAATCACTGAAAACATTTTGAGTTATTTAGCTAGAACAGGTTAAAATCGTCTTGTGTCCGTCCAACGGTCTTCCCAAATGAGCAATGGTGACAGGAAAAATATCATTCAAGCCTTCAGTATTGGTTCCAACATTCATACACCGGCTTCTATTTTCACACTCCATCCAAGAACCATCAAGACAAAGGTGAATAAGTTTAAAAAAGATGAAACCGTAGAGAGGAAAACTGGATCATGTGGTCATAACAAGAAGAGGGATCATCATTTCAACTTAGAGCTAAAGAAATCAATTAGAAAAGATCCAACTCAATCTATAAGATGTTTGGCACATGAGAGAGAAGTTTCAGCTACAAAGAGCAGTGAAAAAAGACTTGCAAACGAAATCGTAAGTGAAAGGTGTGTGGCAACTTTCTACGGCAGGACAGGAGGTTAGAAGGTTAGAGAGAGCGAAGATCATCTTGAATAATTTGGAAAATGATCCTGGAATAATATATATATATATATATATATATATATATATATATATATATATATATATATATATATATATATATTATATGTGGGTTTGTAAACAGTGACTATTAAAGCTGATATAGCGTAATCCTTCGGCAAAAGCGACTTGAGTCCTGTCGGTTACTGTGTGTTTATCTAAAAATAAATACGCTAAAATTCACCTTCATCCCTGCCGTGCACCGACGGCTTAGTGGTATAATTTCTGACTGACGCCAATTCAGTCGGGTTTCGATCCTAGCTTAACCGGACGTCTGTGGATGAAAATAATATAGGCTCCTGAAAAAATTAATTTCGGTTGAGCTCTCTGGGGAAGTGTGGGTTTGTAAACATTGACTATTAAAGTTGATATAGCGTGACTCTTCGGCAAAAGCGAATTGAGTCCTGTCGGTCACTGTGTGCTTATCTAAAAATAAATACGCTAAAATTCACCTTCATCTCTGCCACGGCTTAGTGGTAGAATTTTCCGACTGACGCCAATTCAGTCGCGTTTCGATCCTAGCTAAAGGCAACCGGACGTCTAGCCACACTGAAGAGCTGTGAAACAGCGAAACAGTCTGTCTGTGGATGATAATATATATATATATATATATATATATATATATATATATATATATATATATATACAAAAGGTTAACGGTCAGAATTATGCCCGTCCAGGAAACAGTAGTATTAAAATGTGCTCAGTACACGTGCGAAAAAAAAAATAGTAGTAAAAATAACATGTAGAGCTTCTAAATTTAAAAATCAGGAGGTCAGTTGACTATTCAACCTTGGTTTCGACCTTACCGTCTCATCGGGCGAATTTTTATCAACTGACCACCTAACGCTTTTTATCAAAAAAAAATATAGACATTATTTACATTATTCGGTCTATTGTCCTCATCTTTGTCGCCATATTTATTACAACGTTTCGGCCGTTGTACGCTCCGGCTTTCTTCAGGTGGTTGGAATGTCGAACTGAACACTTTATTTCGCTCACTGGGGTAGACTGTTCTAGTTAATGGATGTCAGTTATCAGTTATCCCCTGTTAATTTCCACCAGAAAGTTCTCCACTGCCTTAACCGGGTATTGAACTCACACTCTTTCGGTCCTGACACTGGATCTAACCAACGCCTTTATCCACTGTGCCATGTGTCCTTGAGGACATCTGGGTATTATAAACCTAATGTCTTCAGCAACTATTTTTTACTAGTGCACATATTGCAATTTTTGCTGTTATCATTCATACTTTTACCAGAGCTCATATTGCAACTTTTGTTGTTATTATTGCTTTACTCTTGCACTCCCTATTACTGGTTACCATATTGTATTTATTTCTATGCTTGGTCAGCTCAGGAGATTTTTGTGGCTTAGCATATGTGCTGATGCCTTAAGTTTACGAATTTTCCAATGATGTTCCTTGTCTATGATCTCAACCTGATCCCATAGAGGGCGGTGATCTCTCTTCTCTCTCCATATGTGTTAAGCCACGCCTGATTTTTCCACTTCCCCTCGTGTTACAGCTGTCTGGTGCTCTTGAAGCCTTACCTTAAGGGGACGGCCTGTCTCCCCTTCACATTTCTTTCCGCAGCTGCACAAAAATCTCCTGAACCGACCAAGCATAGAAATTAATACAATATGGGAACCAGCAATAAGGAGTGTCAGAGAAAAGTCAACAACAAACGTTTCAATATGAGCTCTGGTAAAAATATGATTGATAACAGCAAAAATTGCAATATGAACACTGGTAAAAAATGATGGCTGAAGACATTAGGTTTATAATACACAGAAATTCATACACAGATCTCCTCAAGGACATATATATATATATATATATATATATATATATATATATATATATATATATATATATATATATATATATATATATATATAGGTAACTACACTAGTTTCGGAAAAAACCTTCGGTTTCTTGATTTGCCAATGATCAAATCAATATCGAACAGAAAAAAAGGTTTTAAAATAAGAAAGAGTTATGAACATGAACGTCTGTCGAAAATAATCGTACAACATACAGGTCCAAAGCCCAAAGAAAAAAACCCGATACGAGTAATCAACTAAATAACAAAGTGCTCAATACAAAAGTAGAGTGGACCTAGTCGAACCTAGAGTGCCAGACAAACCTACCAAGGTTTCTCCTAAGCGGATCGTCAGGATCCGCTAAGGAGAAACCTTGGTAGGTTTGTCTGGCTCTCTAGGTTCGACTATACATATATATATATATATATATATATATATATATATATATATATATATATATATATATATAGGACAAGACTGGGTTCTATAGCCTTGGATGACAACTGGTCTAGGAGTAGGACAACTCTGAATTCAAAACCTGCGGAGGATCGTTTGGGGACCTTGTGGCACTTAGTGCACCAGGTCTCTGTATTCAGCCCTTCAAAAAGAGTGGATGGTCATGCACGAAACCTTCACCACTATAATCAAATATCATGTGCTGTTGTCGGGCAGTCGGTTTCCTTGGAACTGATCTGCTTGACCCTCATACGTCGAATTCGTCGAGATAGAATATATATATATATATATATATATATATATATATATATATATATATATATATATATATATATATATATATTGAATTGGACATAGTCCGACAATTTATTTAAAGACATTTATATATATTATGTTTAATGTTCTTTTTATAGATACAAGTATTTAAGCAAATGCTCTGTTTTTATAATAAACAGTATTAAATAACATTCTCCGAAAATTTCTCGGACATTCAGGCCGGTAAATGTTATTTAATACTGTTTATTATAAAAACAGAGCATTTGCTTAAATACTTGTATCTATAAAAAGAACATTAAACATAATATAAATGTCTTTAAATAAATTGTCGGACTATGTCCAATTCTAAAATATATGACGTTATTTGTTTACATTTGATACGCTAGAGCAGATATGAATAGAAGAGATTCATGGAAGATTTAAGTTTAAAGATAGTAAAATCGACCTTGCTAACCAGACGCTTCTCTGTGGCCGAACGGTTAAGGCACATCACGCGAAATGATGGTTCCGTATAGGATACAGGTTCGATTCCTGTCGGAGAGCGAAAATTTTCTATGAAAATTTCTCGGACATTCAGGCCGGTAAATGTTATTTAATACTGTTTATTATAAAAACAGAGCATTTGCTTAAATACTTGTATCTATAAAAAGAACATTAAACATAATATATATAATGTGTTATTCTGATTTCACAGTTGAATACATGGTAGATGACTCTCAGCATTTGTGCATATACATGTTTCTGTGGACAGGATTACTTGAGGCGGTCATTAGCGTGTTTTATGTTGTAGTTTTGTTGAAATTATAATTTGGAATACAGTTTGATTTCTTTAAGAAAATGTAGGATGTTATATGGATTAATGCTATGAAAATGTTCTTTCATGTTGGTGGTTTTGTTGGTTGTTTTTTTTGGCGGTGTATCAACCTCTCTCTCCCCCCATAAATGGGTTAATTAGTAAGACTTGTATCATTAAAACATTACTTAACTTCGGTGATCGTGATGTGACTGTAAGCCTTAAAGGCTAGTTAAGTTCGGTCTTGAAGTTTTTTTTCATTTTTCTTAACCAAATTCGATTTTCATAATCCCGGGTACGACGATAAACTACATCCGGCAGATCGCGAGACTGGAAGTTTTGAGGAGCGCTACACCACTGCTTAATAGCTTTTGTTCCCAGGTATACCCCAACTCTGTGTGGTAGCATCTGATAGGGTCCTAACTATGGGCAAGTAGTGACTCCGCAAACAAAACACTATGAATGTATGAAAGATAATTTTTATAGTAAAAATACCAACAATACATTTTTATATAAAATAAATACCAGACGTATCTCTGTTTCTGTTTTTTAGGTATTGGCCAGTGCCTGAAAGATATCCCACGCGTACGCGGAAAGGGCTAGTCGGAAGAGGAGTTTCACCTATCGCCCGGTTCACACACCCCTCTCCCTGTGTTTTGAATAGAAGTAGATATTTATCCCTTGTTTCTTGTTCAAGATTGGGTTTCCAGTTCCTTCTAAAGTCTATTTCAAGTCTATACTTTTGACGTCTCCGTTTGAACTCTGAAATTTTATTTACTAATTATTTTCTCCTCAATATGAGTAGATAGGCGACTATCGCCCGGCTCACACTCCTCCCCACTCTTTTGAACAGGAGTAGAGGTTTATCCCTTGTTTCTTGTTTAGGATTGGATTTCTGGTTCCTTCTAAAGTCT
>OZ038507.1:58054909-58107409 GCA_964036315.1 Acanthosepion esculentum
AAATATACGGAGTTTCGAACGGCTCATGATAAAACATAATAGACATTCGTTGTCTTTAGTTTCTCTCGAAAGTAAGTCATCCATACGAAGCTTAGCACGGCTCATGATCAAACTTAACAGACATTCGTTGTCCGTTATATTTAACAATATATGTTTGAATAATCATCTTTTTCCCCAACACGCACACACAATATATATATATAGAGAGAGAGAGAGAGAGAGAGAATTATGTAATTCATTGAGTCTGAAAGAAACCTCAACAGAATGCAGAAAGCACTGGACTGCCGTTTCGTCCTATATTTGGGACTCATCAGCAGTGCGCATCCACTACCGAGAATTGAACCCGTGACAGTTGAGTTATCAAGCAAACGTCATGCCAACTGTGCCAACGGGCCTCGGTGTTGAAGAGGTAGCAAATCAGACTCAATATACCGCCGCTCGCTCACATATGCTTGGAACTCAACTGAAATTCTCTGTAACCATAGGACTGTGCCCCCTGGAGCCACTACTACTATCCCAAAGCCGCTCAAACTGAAGCATTAGAAGCCGGATTAAGCAATGATATACCCATGATAGAAATTGTAAGGAGGATTTGATAATTATAATTAAGTAATTCATTGAATCTGAAAGTTGAGTTCAGTTGAGTTCCACCGCGGAATATGTGAGCGAGCGGCGCTATATTGAGTCTGATTTGCTATCTCTTCGTCACCGAGGCCTTTTTTTTTTTTTTATTATTATTATTATTATTATTATTATTTAATTTTTAATTTGTTTTACCATTTATATATTGCAATTTTTTCCGTTATTATTATTATTGCAATTTTTTTTTACCAGAGCTTATATTGCAATTTTTGGTGTTATTCATTGCTTTTCTCTAGAACTCCTTATTAATGATTCTCTTTAATAATGTCTATCTTTAATAATATTCTTTGTAATCTCTTTGCGTCTTAGTGGATTCATTACCTTGCCTGGGGTGGAAATATTTTTTTTTTAAATTGAATTATACTTTACTAACATCTTTTCTTTTTCTTTTTATCCTTTCCTTTCTTCTCACTTCTTCCCATTTTTTTTTTCCTTATTATATATTTTTATTCCTTTCTTTGCAACTTTTGCCGATTCTTCTTTTTTTTCTTTTTTTTTTTTTTTTGCTTTCTTATACACTAAGTTTTCCTCCTCATATCTTCCCCATCCTCGGGTCCTTTTCAAAAGCCTGTCCCCACGTTTTGCTCCTAAAAGCAACATTCTATCCTATCATCAGTCAAATGGTTATAAATAGTTTGCACAATTTCAAAAGCGCTCGTTATTAAACTCATTGCGTCAGCCTTTGAGCTGAAACAACGAGACGAGAAACCGCGAAAAACGAGACACGGTCCGAAATCAACCGATAGAAAACAATGGCGCGCCCTGTCGAATGACATTTTGACACATTCTTAATTGGTCTCCATGCTTTTATTTGTCGATTAATTTTCCAAACCTTCTTTATTTATTTTCGCATTTGGTGGGTAGCAGATCTCAAATTTGATTTATCATTTATTCCTTAATTTACTTCGCCCCAAAAAAAAAAAAAAAAAAAAAAAAATGGGACGAGGAAATTTTGGTCAAACACGGTCAGATTTAATACAATTGCCAGGGGAAAGAAAGACATTCTTTAGATCAGCGAACCCACAAACTACTGACCTGTCTCGGCCGATTTAGATCCTTGACTCATCAAGGGCGACAACTGAGTCAGTTACTCGTGTAAGTGGCATTTGCTATTGGTCGCTTAACGTCATTTTAAGTTCAGTTCTTTTCATTTGTACCCTGGTCACAGAACTGGTCATCAATGGCAGATTATATCACGTCCTTATAATGTCCAGTGGTCAATTACATTTTATAGCCATAATTTTACTTTTATTTAACTATATGAAAGAAAGGTGAGAGAAGTCGTTCGGAAAATGGCTGAGATTTAAAAGTAGCTTAATTAGAATAATAGCTTTTCCTGAAGATGCCTATTAATAAAACAAAGACATGTTTGTTGTAAAATTCCTGTCCGGTTTGCTAGGCAAATATGTCTTTTCTTTTCTTTTTTTTTTCTTTTTGCTTGTACAAAATGCCGGACATTTTATCGAATATATATATTTATATACAATATATAAACGGTGTTCCAATAACTTGGAATGATTTTAAACGAGAATTAAGTTTAAGCGTCTAATGATTTTTTTTCTTTTCCTTTCAGATTTGGCGGACATTTGGGCGATATTATTTTCCCCACATAATTGCCATGACTTAAATGACATGATCTAACAGAGAAATAAATCAATTTTCACCAATAACTCTGGTTTATTTACTGCTGACTTTGATCCGTCATAATGTAACACTCTTATATATAATCCCTTTTAATGAAACCCCCCGTTACAACATTTTATGCAATATATAGATTTTATACAATATACACAGCATTTATATACAATAAATATAACTGAGTTATTAGGACGTTCGCTTTCTGACCATGACACCCGGGTTCGAATCTCACTATGGTAGATTTGTCAGGGAGGTGAATTCTTGATGTTATCGATCTGGAGCGGGTGATCCCAGCATGCGTCACTTTGGAAAGTGCCTGAAAACCCATACCATGTGTTGACCCAAGCCTTGTGAGCGAAATTTGGTAGATGTCGGTGGTTGTGCTAGCATGAAGTCAGAAGTCATCGTGGCCGAGTGTTTGAGCGTTGGCTAACCTTTGTTAAGACAGCTAAGCACGCTAGATAACTCTCTCTCTCTGTCTTTCTCTTTCTGTCTCTCTCTCTTTCTCTGTCTCTCTTTCTCTCTCTGTCTCTCTCTCCCAGAAACTGTAACCACGGCCAGCTCAGCATAGTTGCAGTATAAACCACATGTAAGCTCCGTGGGTGTTGAACGAAACACAAAATGCGCCCGAGCGAGCGTCTGCAATAGGAATTGGCTAGCCGCCCTAGTAGACGGGTATACTCGAATACGAGTGGACAGCCATTAATACATTTTATACAATTTTTTTTTTTTAAGCTTATCACCCCAAGCAAGGCTGGAAGCCACTAGCACGCAAGGGGTTACAGAAGGTTTGGAGGAAGAGCAGATAGGAGTGGTAAAGGAGAGGATGTGGAGAAAGATAGTGGATCGATCAAGGCAAGGGGGTTACAGAAGATTTGAAGCGAGAGCAGATAGGAATGAAAGGTGAAAGGATGACATTTGTATGATGAACAGCAAACAGGTGTCCGTTAAGCATACAAAGTGCACTAGGTACTTGAGAACACTATTGTTCTCCGAATACAAGGTCCAGGAGCCACTGAAGGCAGAGGCTTATTAAATCAAGTTGCTGTAAGGGTGTAGAAGAAGGAAGTAAGAAGTGGCTATTATGAGACCATTTAGGATAAATAACTGTAGATCTTAGAAGTTAAGAGCTTAGTAATCGGGGAAGCATCCTCTCGGGATTGTGTCATGAATATACAGTGGACATTATACATCAATAGTACATGCGCACTGTGGAGAGGTTACTTCATTGTCACCGCGGAAAGATTGAATTTTGACCAAACAGGGAGCTATATTTACCTTGCCAGATAAATTAATCCACATATTAATTTGAATTAACTGATCGCGACAGCTATTAGAGAAATGTAATGAAATATACTTTAATGTTTTAATTAAAATTATTCAGTATTATTATTGTTTAGGTAACATAGCATAAATAGCTATATTGTGGAAAAAGGAATTTTCGAAAATATACGCATTTTTTACGTATTTATGGATATTTTTTTAAATGTAGTTATGGATAATATTATACATTAATTACTAATTTTTTTTAATTAATAACTATTTGTGCTCAGTTGTTGACATTAATAGCGATCTGCTGATTTATTATAATTTTGGAATAATGCAATAATAAAAATTTAAATTTCATCTCTCTGACAGATGTCGCGATATGTAAAAACAAGTTTTTGCGTAAGAGAGTGACTGCATAAAGATTTCGAAAAGTACCACAAAGGCTTGCGTATCGCCTGTTGTGAACTAGGTGTAGAATATATAATTAATGTTATAGGAACATCAATAAATATTCTTCTTCTTCTTCTTCTTCTTCTTCTTCTTCTTCTTCTTCTTCTTCTTCTTCTTCTTCTTCTATGTGTAATGTCCCTTCTGGGCGTGGGTGATCACGTCTCTCCCCAACTTCCTTAAAGTGGTCTGTTTTTATTTTGTTTTTTTAAATATATATATATATATATATATATATATATATATATATATATATATATATGAAGGTTTTTCGATTCGCGTGTCGAAAAACCTTCGAATTCTTGATTTACCAATAGTTAAATCAATCACGAAGGGAAAAAAAGGTTTTTAAAAAAGAAAGAGCCAGGAACATGAAAGTCTGTCGAAAATAATCGCACAGATACAGGTTCACGGCCCAAAGAAAAAAAACCCGATACGAGTAAACAACTAACTAAAGAACTCGATACAAACGTAGAGCAACCCTAGTCAAACCGAATGAGCCAGACAAAACTACCAAGGTTTCACCTAGGCAGATCGTCAGGGTAGGTTTGTCTGGCTCATTCGGTTTGACTAGGTTTGCTCTACGTTTGTATCGAGCTCTTTAGTTAGTTGTTTACTCACACACGCACGCACACACACACACACACACACACACACACATATATATATATATATATATATATATATATATATATATAAACGCACACATATATATACACACACATATATGTATATAAATATGGAAGATGAGAACAAATATAGTAAAATTCCGATGTTAAACTACAGGTGAGTGAAAAAATCTTTCACTCACCTGTAGTTTAGCAGTTGCTATCCCGAAAATTTTCCAAAAACTCAACCTTAGCGTTGCGACTGCACGCTCCAAAAGTTTGTATCCGTTAACAGTAACACATTTAAAAAAAAACAAAACCATATTTCGATTCTCATTATATATTTTTTCGTCTCGGATGCTACCTGAATTTTACCAAAAACAAAATAATTTCCATTTCTGAAGATGACTGAATGTACAGTCGAAAGTACTTGCGTATTAAAGAAAGACTTCATACAGCTTATAATTTTAAAATCAAGGATCATAAATTCATCGAGTGATTTGTAGATTAATGTACCTTTAAAATTTTGTTAGCGAAGGGATTCACCATTTTACATCATTAACTTTACTAATCTAATTTTTGTATGAATGATTCATTGTTATATATATATATATATATATATATATATATATATATATATAAAATACGAATAGTAAGATTTCAGCATTCAAAACATTAATTTAAAACAGGGTTCAATACAAAAGTCGAGGAATAAATATTTATTTATTTATTATGCAGTATTACATTACAACAAGTAACATACCCATTACAAAACTGTACATCTTGTTACGACGATAAAAAAAAACGTTTCATCAGGTGAGAAATCACGATGCTATTTCCCACCTGATGAAACGTTAAAAAATTTTTAACGTTGAAACAAAATGAACAGTTTTGTATATATATATATATATATATATATATATATATATATATATATATATATGTATACATAAATACACATACACATAGACACACAGACACACATGTCCCAAAATATGTATAGCTGGGCAATCGTATTCGAGGATACCCATCTATAAAATGGCTAGCCAATCCCTATTGCAGACGCTTGCCCAGGTGCATTTGCGGTTATTCAACAACCGCATATATACTACAACTATGCTGAGCAGACCTTATTTACAGTTTCCGGGAAAGAGCGTGATCAAAAATTTCAACAAGTCAACCACGCTCAAACCGTCGGCCACGATGCCTTGTGACTTTGTACTAGCACAGCTATCGACGCCAAAGGGTTCCGTCTACCTAATTTCGTTCACAAGGCTTGGGTCAACCCGCGGTACGGTTCTCCGACACTTTCCAAAGGTGCCGCACGCTGGGATCGACCTCGATCCATCTCATTACATGAGGAAATCGCCTTCCTGACAAGTCGACCAGGGAGATTCGAACCAGGGTCTTATGGTCAGAATGCGAACTTTTTTAACAACTCGGCCACGTACTCACGCTTAAAAGGGCAATAAATGCAGTGTTTGTTGACTTTCAAACACGGTTAATGATTAAAATTAAGACATATTAAAGTTTATTGACTTTTAATCAAGATTAACGGTTTAAATTTAATATTAAATGAAATTAAATGCATTGGATAAAATATAATTGAAGAAGTTATAAAGAGTAAAAAAGTGAGTAAATTTTTGGGACACCCACCCACACACACACACACATATATATATATATATATATATATATATATATATATATATATATATCGGGTGTAACATCAAAATTGTCCAAATCGTATAACAGCCTAATTGTCCATCCCACAAAATGTTTAATATAAGTTTTTAAAAAAAATACATACTGAGTTTCATTTTTACAGTTTTTCAGATAAGACGTTGAGCCGTCTAGAAAACAATTGTCATAAGAATCATTGAAAAACCCTTTGAGCTACTCAGCTAGAAAGAGAACAGGTTAAAATTGTTTTGTGACAGCCTCACTATGTCCTCCCTACTGAGCAATGGTGAGAGGAATAAGATCATTCAGGCCTTTAGCAATAGTACCAACATTCACACTCTGGCTTCCATCTTCAAAGTCCATTCAAGAACCATTAAGAGAACGGTGAACAAGTTTTAAAAAAGAGGGGACAGTTTGAGAGGAAAACTGGATCAGGAGGTCACAACAGGAAGAGGGATCATCATTTCAACTTAGAACTAAAGAGATTAATTTGAAAAGGTCCATCTCAATTCATAAGACGTTTGGCACCTGAGAGAGGAGTTTCAGCTATGACAGTTCAAAGAGCAGTGAAAAAGACTTGAAAATAAAATCGTACTTGAAATTTGGGAGGCAACTTTTTACTCCAGGACAGATAGTTACAAGATTAGAGAGGGCGAAGATCATCTTGAATAAGTTAACAATGACCCTGGAATAATATATATATATATATATATATATATATATATATATATATATATATATATATATATATATATATTTGAACTTTATTTCAATCCTTCATGAGCTTCAGATCCTTAACTATGATTAATTAATGATGAACATGTCATTTTCGTTTTTGATCGATTTCATCACGATTCTTCTACTGAGCTTACATTCTTATTGCTCAAAGTAGATTCTAATAGTTTTATAAACACCTCGGAAAACTCCAGTATGATATCTTTTATCATTTCTAAGATAAATCGGTTAAAATCTTAATCTAACAAATGGACAATTTTACTTTTACACGTTTTAAACAATTTTGCTGTTACACACTGTATATATATATATATATATATATATATATATATATATATATATATATATATATATATATATTTATATATCTTTTGTTTATACGTTATTTTTATACGCAATATGTTAAATAATTGTCGGACTTAATCCATTTAATCGGACGTCTGCCACACTGAAAAGCTGTGATACAGCGAAACAGTCTGTTGTGGATGACAAATTATAGGCTCCTGAAAATTTTTTTTCGGTTGAGCATTCTGGGGGAGGAAGTGTGGGTTTGCAAACAGTAACTATCACAGCTATTATAGCAAGACTCTTCGGTAAAGCGAATCGAATCCTCTTAGTTACTCTGTGTTTATCTAAAAATAAATACGGTAAAATTCACCTTCGTTCCTGCCGTGCGCCGACGGCTAAGTGGTAGAATCTCCGACTGACGCTAATTCAGCCGGGTTTCGATCCTAGCTACAGGCAAACGGACGTCTAGCCACATTGAAGAGCTGTGAAACAGCGAAACAAGGATGACTATATATATATATATATATATATATATATATAGTCTTCCACGTCTAGCACACTGAAGAGCTGTGATACAGCGAAACAGTCTGTGTGTGGATGCCTCTAGCTAGGATCGAAACTGTATATATATATATATATATATATATATATATATATATATATATATATATATATTGGAAATTATGTATGTGTATGTATGGGGTGCGTGTGTGTATAGAATGTGCGGTGATCTAATGGAACGAGGCTCAGAATGAGAAAACAGAGGGCCGAGTTCGAATTCCGGTCGGGCTGGTCAGATTCAATTACATGCAATATACTCTTAGGAAAGATATGAAATTCGTGTCCCCCTAGCTATGGGTCAAATAGTATCATTCTAAATACAATTGTTACTGCAATATAAAATCACACACACAAAAAAAGAAGAATTTATTTTCGTCTTAAAATAACCTACAAAGTGTTGAAAAACCGTAAAACAAAACAAATCAGTCAGTCAGTGTACGTACGTGTGTAGGGGGTGGATGGGTGGATGGGGGTGCGGCTAGGTGGATGTGTGTGGGTATGTGCGCCGGAGCCAGTGTGCATTTAATAGATAGTTATATCGCTGAAATCATCTCGTACTTTTGGGATAATTGTCCCCTTTTATAGCCAGTGAGAAACCAATTGACATCTCTCAAATGACACAGAAAAAGAGAACTCCATTTGCAATAATATAATCGCTAAATAATGCCATTAAAAAACAAAAACAAAAAAAAAAACGAAAATCTAGCACTAAGTTGATCCATAAGTGGAAACCCGTTTGCAGTATTTTTTATTTATTTTTGTTTTTATTCATTAAAAACAAAAGAAATAATGGCCGGCCTTGATTTCTGGGTTGGTCTTCTTATCGCCCCAGTGTAACACGCGATACAAACCTGCCTTTCGCCAGAGAAAATTAATCATTTCATTTTATTATTGTCGCAATTCTCCGAAGCTTTCCAGCGATTTTCCTATTTTAAAATTTTGTTTGTTTCTTGTTTGTTGTTTTTTTTTGTGTGTGTGTTTTTTTGTTTTAGAATTTGTTATTTATCGTCTGGGTAATTTTAAAGCAATGAAAACACTGCAAGTCTAATGATATAAAAATAGTGTTTTTCGCTATTGAAATTTTCGCGCTCTATTCTGTTATCTTGGCAGGCATAGGTATAAGCTAATGTCGAGAGCCATATATTTAGAGGAGGAGGAAGAGTGGGAAGAAGAAGAGGAGGGCGAACAAGAAGAGGGTGGGGAGAAGGAAGAGCAAAAATAAGAAAAGAAAGAGGAGCAAGCAGAAAAGAAAGCGAAAGAAGAAGAAGAAGAAGAAGAACAAGAACAAGAAGAAGAAGAAGAAGAAGAAGAAGAAGAAGAAGAAGGAGGAGGAGGAGGAGGAGTAGAAGAAGAAGAAGAAGAAGAAGAAGGAGGAGGAGGAGGAGGAGGAGAAGAAGAAGAAGAAGAAGAAGAAGAAGAAGAAGAAGAAGAAGAAGAAGAAGAAGAACAACAACAACAAGAACAAGAACAAGACAAGAACAAGAACAAGAACAAGAACAAGAAGAATGATGAGCTGGAACAGGAGGTGGAGAATGAAGGAGAACAGGAAAAAGAACTTTGGGTGGAGGAAAAAGAAGAAAAAAGAAGAATAAGCAGGCCAGAACGGTTGAGAAAGAGATGTAAGAAGAAGGGGAGGAGTGGAAGCAAGAGACGAAGAAGGTAGAAAAAGAGGAAGACAAGCAAGAAGAAGAAAAAAGAGGAGGAAGATGAAGAAGAAAAAGAATGAAGAAGAAATTCTTCGGTAACCCGGGTTTTATAAAGTCAAACAATAAATTGTGTACAATGACCAATATTAGACGGTTACTTGTTTCCAAGAAACTCGACCTTCCTGGCGGCTAAGCGAATCCCTGTTGCAGACGCCTGCTCTGTTTACTGAACTATAACATTTTTAAAGCGAGCAGCCTTTGTAAATGATCAATGTAAAGAAACGGAGCATTGCTAGTTAATAAATAAAACTTCAAGTTAAAAAAATATAATCCTGACATCAAGTTTTGCAACTTTAAACGGTTAATCATGGGATTAAATAGTTTGAATTTATTAGCAAAAATCACATATATTTCTTAAAACATGTAACATAAACTTGACATTTTTTAATTATTTTTTTTAACTTTGCCTAATATATATATATATATATATATATATATATATATATATATATATATATATATATATATGATATTAGTGGTTAATACACACACACACACACACACGCATATATATATATATATATATATATATATATATATATATATATATATATATATATATATATATATAATATAATAATATATATACATAAACACACTTACATATATATATATAATAATTCCCAAGAGGATAGAATCCAGGTAGAACTCAATGTCCAGGACAGAGTAAGAATATAATATAAAAGGCTCAAACACTAATATTCCATGGTTATAATTTATTACATTGGAATCGTAATTAAGATCCAATTCATCAGACCTACAAATTCAAAAAGAAAACAGAAAAAAATAACTCCGGTAATAAAAAAAAAAAAATCTAGTGAGGGTGTATGTATGAGAGTGGGGGACGAATGTGAAAGGTAAATGAAAGCTCTAGAGAGGGGGGTAACAGACGAGAGAAGAACAGGAAGGCCTAAAAGTGAAGGTGGGGATTAAAATTTAATAGAGAATAAGAGACAAATAGAATTAAAAGCTGTGATATACAGATATTAATAGTGATATAGAGAGACAAAGAGATCTGGAAAGAGAGAGTGTCAGAGAGAGAGAGAGAGAGAGAGAAATAGAAATAAAGGCTTTGATAGATAGATCGATCGATAGATAGATAGATAGATAGATAGGTACAGACTGAGATAGATAGATAGATAGATAGATAGATAGATAGATATGAACATACTGAGCTAAATGTCTATATGAACAGAGTGAGCTAATTAATTATCTGTCTAGCTAGCTAGACAGATAAACATATATGAATAGAGATAGATAGATAGATAGATAGATAGGTAGATAGATAGATAGATAGATATACAGATAGATAGATAGATAGATAGATAGATATGAATAGACTGAGATATACCTATCAGATAGATATGAATAGACTGAGATAGATAGATAGAAAGATAGTTGGATAGATAGACAGATAGATAGATAGATAGATATGAATAGACTGAGTTAGATAGATAGATAGAAAGATAGATAGATAGACAGATAGATAGATAGATAGATAGATATGAATAGACTGAGATATACCTATCAGATAGATATGAATAGACTGAGATAGATAGATAGATAGATAGATAGATATGAATAGACTGAGATAGATAGATAGATAGATATGCATAGACTGAGATATACCTATCAGATAGATATGAATAGACTGAGATAGATAGATAGATAGATAGATAGATAGATAGATAGATATGAATAGATTGAGATAGATAGATAGATAGATAGATAGAAAGATAGATAGACAGATAGACAGATAGATAGATAGATAGATAGATAGATAGATAGATAGATATGAATAGACTGAGATATACCTATCAGATAGATATGAATAGACTGAGATATACCTATCAGATAGATATGAATAGACTGAGATAGATAGATAGATATGAATAGACTGAGATAGATAGATAGATAGATATGAATATACTGAGATATACCTATCAGATAGATATGAATAGACTGAGATAGATAGATAGATAGATAGATAGATAGATAGATAGATAGATAGATATGAATATACTGAGATATACCTATCAGATAGATATGAATAGACTGAGATAGATAGATAGATAGATAGATAGATAGATAGATAGATAGATAGATAGATAGATAGATAGATATGTATAGACTGACATAGATAGAGACAAAAAGATAGAGGTTGATAGACCAACAGAAATAAAAGCTGTGTTAGATAGATAGATAGATAGAAACAGATATGAACAGATAGATATTTATGTGTGTGCGTTTGTGTGTGTGGAATGTTTCCTTGATTTTAAGACTTAACAATGATTAGAATTCTCTTATTAATTTCTTGCCCACTTTTCATTTGAATACAATACTTTCCATAAACCCTAAAAATTTGTTTTCAGAATCTCTTTTAAAAAGCTTCCTTAAAAAAAAAAAACGCCACATCTGTTCCTCCCTCAGTTTGTTATTCTCTGCCTTCGTCAGTCGTCACTGCTTATCGTCTGATACGGTTTTAAATGTCAGTGTCATCCCCTCCCCGGTAAATGCCAAGAGCAGGTTCCGGGTTGGCATGCACATGACCTTCCATCGAAACACACCGGCATCGGCGCAAATCACCTTCCAAACCGATAGCTTATATCTCTCTTTTCTCCCACGATTGTCATTTTCAAACAAACACAAGCTTCATGAATCTCCAGGCGAATCAATTTCTACCGCCTTGAGTCGTTTATTTTGAAGAAGAAAAAAAATTGAGTTGTCTGAAAGGGAGAAGACAGCGACTGATTGGCAAAGGAGAGTAAGTTGATGAAAGATGGAACGTTTCGCTTTGCTCTGCGAGTGCTTAACACAAAGTTTGGAATTCTTGATGAAATGGCAAAGAAAATTAAATTTTGTGACAAGTTGAGGAGGAAAAAGAACGAAAGCTTTTCGATTTTTGACGATAGTTTTTTTGTAAATGGCAATAAACAACTAAAAGCCAGAATTTGTCCCTTTTGGATTAGTTTTTTTTTTTTTTTTTTTGGTGGGGGATCAGTATCCGCCAATAGATTCTTCTTTCTTTCTTTCTTTCTATCTATCTATCTATCTATCTATCTATCTATCTATCTATCTATCTATCTATGACTGTTGATATATATCTAAATTTATTCTGATTTATCTATCTATGACTCTTGACATATATCCCAATTTCTTCTGATCTATCTATCTATCTATCTATCTATCTATCTATCTATCTATCTATCTATCTATGACTCTTGATATAAATCTCAATTTATTCTGATCTATCTATCTATCTATCTATCTATCTATCTATGACTGTTGATATATATCTAAATTTATTCTGATCTATCTATCTATCTATCTATCACTCTTGACATATATCTCAATTTTTTTCTTATCTATCTATCTATCTATCTATCTATCTATCTATCTATCTATCTATCTATCTATCTATCTATCTATCGCAGCCTGTTCGAATTCGGGATGCCAGTTCAGGACCGATAACATTACAGATATTTCTTTGGATTATGTCGAGAATCTCAAGATATTTTACAGGAACTCCAGATTAGATATGGCAACAATATTCAATGCCAATGGTAGATTTATAAACGTGCAAGAAGAAATTCTGGCGAGAAAAAAACGGCCTGGCATCACACAGTGAACCAGATTTTTTAGCAACACACCTAGCAGTTGATTCAATATAATCTTTCCATTTCATGTGAGCGAAAAACCTGAGACCAATAAGGCAAAGCCATGCTGATGAAATGCAAAAAACATTATTCTCTATGACGATTAAAACATAGTTTCGTTTTGGAGGTGTTAAAATTGACCAAACATTTTTATGCCCAAGTTGACAACTGTTTTGGAAACCATTTTTGAGGGCAGCTGCCATTTCTATTTTGGCGGATCGATCGGACTTACTGTTAATAAAAGAATAAATACCGTATATACTCGTGTATCCCGCATGATTTGAAGACCTAATGTTGAAGCCAATTCTAAGGGGGTCGCCAATTTTAAGGAGGTGATATAAAATTAGCGTATGTACTGCTTCCCCTCGTTACACCATTGAGCAAACTATATATACATTTACTGTACTCAAGACGTACAGCTGTATTTAAAATAAACATGAATTTAATCAATTATTTTCTGGCTTCTTATAACCTAAAATTGTTGATAAGCCGTAGAAAACGGAATTAATGAATCAATCTACCAATTCTGCCAGGCTTTATTCTTACAAGTGTCCGATTAAACCAAGATTACATCAGCTTAGAACAGTGATTCTCACCAGGTGGCCGCCAAACTGATATTTGTCCACAAGAGGTAGCTACGCCGTTGACCAAGCTATATTTACTGCTACTTGTCCCCAAGAGGTCGCTAAGTGTGCCGAAAGAAATAGTGATAAATAGACTAATTCATTTTTTATTAATTTTCAATTTTATATTCGTAATTTCACTATATGCATACGACAAATTGCTGGCAAATCCTTGATTATTATAATAAAGGCTTCAACCATTTATATTACCGTATATACTCGCGTATAATGCGAACTTTGAAGACCTAATTTTGAAGCTAATTTTAAGAGGGTCTCATTATAGACGAGATACAAAATTAGCGTATGTACTGATGGCCCTGAATACGCCGTTGACCAAACTATATATCCATTTAGTGTAATAAAAAAGTACAGCTGTATCTAAAATAAATATTATTTTGGTAAAACTGATGTTTTACTTAACTGCATCCAATAATAATAATGCATGTAATATTAGCATATTAGTATCGTATTATAAAATACAAACATAGCGAATATGCATCTTTTCCATTGTTTACGTTTATAAGCTGTTTAGCTCTTTCCCGTTCGGTGTTATTTATGGCCGTACGAGTTTACGCAACGAGTATAGCGTT
Organism: Acanthosepion esculentum; assembly: GCA_964036315.1. NCBI lineage: Eukaryota > Metazoa > Mollusca > Cephalopoda > Sepiida > Sepiidae > Acanthosepion > Acanthosepion esculentum. The sequence goes on from OZ038507.1 coordinate 58,069,356, forward strand.
ACTAACGATACTTTTATCCTTCCCTTTTACTATTTTTTAACTTATATAACTAGATAGTGGAAAAGAGGTTAGTCTATTGGAATTTGGTCTCTCAAAAAAGGAACTCGCATGATACACGAGATACATGATAAAAGCATTTTTAACTTATTTAACTAGAAGATGGGATAAAGAGATAGAGGAAAAGAGGTTAGTCTATTGGAATTTGGTCTCTCAAAAAAGGAACACGCATGATACACGAGATACATGATAAAAGCATTTTTAACTTATTTAACTAGAAGATGGGATAAAGAGATAGAGGAAAAGAGGTTAGTCTATTGGAATTTGGTCTCTCAAAAAAGGAACACGGATGATACACGAGATACATGATAAAAGCATTTTTAACTTATTTAACTAGAAGATGGGATAAAGAGATAGAGGAAAAGAGGTTAGTCTATTGGAATTTGGTCTGTCAAAATAGGAACTCGCATGATACACGAGATACACAATAAAAGCATTTTTAACTTATTTAACTAGAAGATGGGATAAAGAGATAGAGGAAAAGAGGTTAGTCTATTGTAATTTGGTCTCTCAAAAAAGGAACACGCATGATACACGAGATACACAATAAAAGCATTTTTAACTTATTTAACTAGAAGATGGGATAAAGAGATAGAGGAAAAGAGGTTAGTCTATTGTAATTTGGTCTCTCAAAAAAGTAACTCGCATGATACACGAGATACATGATAAAATCATTTTTATAAGTGAAAATATTGGGGCCTCATGATACGCGACATCGCAGGTTACCCGAGTATATACGGTACTTGTGTCATTGGCATAAATACCACGTGAGGAACTGATGACACCAGCAATGTATTTTATGAAAATAAGGAACAACGTGAGTCCAGGGACAGAGACATGGTGGAACCCCGCATTAATGGGGAGGTATCTAGAAGTGCGTCTGTTCATCAGGACTTTCATTACCGAAGATAGATTAGTGTAAATCAAATATTCTATCAAAGGCAACATGGCGCTTGACTTTGTCCGACGTATTCAAGATATCTAAAGCCACGCCGCTAGTATTTTGATAGACAAATTCGCTAGTAACACATTGACGGTTGATCTATAGCAATCATGGGTAAATTGCGGCCCGCTAAGCATATGCAGCCCGTTTGGTCTTTCTGAATTTAATTTTAATCAGAAAAATAGCGTCTCTTAAAAGGATTGTTTTGTTTCGTTCTGGAAAATTGCGGCCCGCGACGCACGTGTTCGTTTTCCGCCTGCAGAGATGATCTTGACTTCGAATCATTGAGTGTGTGCGATTTTGATGCGGGGATGATTCATGAGTCCGATCTTCGCCCTGAAAACTTATTTGCAGTTGTGACGTGGGATGCTGGGAGCTGAACTATGCTGGGAGGCGGAGCCCTCACGATCTTTCCTTTTCTGGCGTCTCGGTTCTTTGTCCCTGATTCTTTTCTCTTCAAAATCAGACACCCCGGACCTTACAAGGGAGCGCTAGACGGCAAAATCTTCCCAGGTGAAATAGGGAGTTTTTAAGCAAATCACCCCAAGCAAGGCAGGGGTGCTACTAGCACGCAAGGGATTACAGAGAGTGAGAGTAACAGTAAAGAGGAGCTTTGGGGAAAAGGATAAAGAGAAAGACGGACATCAAGGTCAAGCCATCAGAAGATGTCGAGTGACATTCCATTTGAATATTTGAAGATTATAGCTATCAGGGAAGCAAGCGATAGGAGGTTCCACTGACGAGAGGTGCGAGATGAGAAGCTGTTGGAGTAGAAGAGATGCCTGCATGTAGCCGTTTTGACAATGAAAGGGTGGGCCAAACTAGTAACATGCTTAAATTCATGCAGTGTGAAATCCGGTGAAAGTAGCTCGTCGGAGCATGGATGTACTTGTAGAAAAAACAGAGGAAAGACACAGCACGTCTCTGAGATAGTAACTGTAGACGAGATGTCAGATGAGGACCAACTACGTTGCATATCCGTCTCTGGATTTTGTCGAAGACCTCGAGATGGTCCACCAGACCATATATGGCAGCAGTATTCCATGCAAGGACGAATGATTGATTTGTAGATTTTGAAGGATGGACTTAGGCGAGAAAAAAATCCTTCTGGCGCGACACAGAGAAGCATCCTTCCTTGCGACAGATGAAGCTATAGATTAAATGTAATTGTTCCACTTCAGATCATTGGACAGCGTGAGATCAAGCAGGCGAAACGTCGTGGATTAGGGCAGCAGTCATTTTGAATGCCATAATGCTTGAGAGACTCCTTCAGTGTGTATTTGGTCTGTCGAGTGAGCGCTTGCCTGTGGATAGCTCGCCAAAAAGCAATCTCTTTGGGAGGCAACAGTCGTCTATACGGCGGACGTGGCCAGCCCACCGGTGCTGATAGTGCAGGAGGATGGCACGGATGCTCTCCATCCCAGCACGCAGGAGCACTTCAGTGTCCTGGACACTGTACACGGAGCTTTAATATGCGTTTAATATGAAAGGCATCGAGCTATTTAGCATGCCGGCTATAAACTCTCCACGTCTCGCATGCCTAGAGACATATAACCATATGCATATGATTAAATACAATGTTTCTTGGATTTTGTAAACTTTCTGTAACAATAACTTTTTCGTCATTTAAAAGCACTGACGATTTTAACTAAGGAAGATCATACGTGTAAAAGCTTATTTTGCTTTTCAAACAGGAAGGATTTATAACATTTTTTTCCTGTGGAGAAGGTATAGTTATATTTTTTTATTATTTTCATTTGAATATATTAGATATTGATGTAATGGAATAACCCGGCACCTCATGAATGATTACACTATAGGTAGTAAGTACCTATAAAGTCAACTGTCTACGAGAGACTGCAGGAAGAGTGAGAGCAAGACGACGCAAGCCCGCCCGACCTTCCAATTAGTGGCACTCGCTACTAGATTCATCTATGTGTATAACTGTACCGTATTTCATATTGTACTGGTTGTGTACAATAAACGTTTCATTTATTATCCACCTGATTTTATTTGCTTAAATGAAAACAATTGAATAGACTAATTAAATAAATACTTTTTAAAAATAGTTAAAATATTAGCCCCCTCCCCCCTAATCCAGAAAGTAAGGTACTGGTATTGTTGCAGTGGGGTTTTATCTGGACTGGAACCCATTGTTTTTTAGTTAATTAATAACTTAGGCCAAGCGTATGGGGTGGGGGTGGCTACTCCACTCCAGAAAGTATGGCCCTGATATTGTCATCGTCAATATTATGATTTTTATCTGGACCCTAAGTTATTTAAAAATATAGAGGAGGGGGCTTAGCCCCCAAATCCCCACTCCAGAATGGCCCAATTGACTTTTACTAACTTATTTAATTCGTATTTTTGCGTCGTAGTGTAATGTCATCTAAATTACCAATAAAAATTCAAATTTCTCTCATATTTGAAAGAAACTTTATTTTCTAAGTCGTAATCTGCGATGTCAATCTAAATTATTTCTGTTTCCAATCTTATATTTTAGTTTTAGTGTTTAGAAAAGTAATTTAGTGTTTAGTCAAGTCATTCCCACCAAAAATCATTGTGCTTTATTCCCTTAGCACGGAATATAACAAATATGAATCACAAGAATTTTACGCATATGGTTTTAGTTAAAATATCTGAGGTACCTACTACGAAAAATTATCTTTTTAGAACTGCGGCCCGCCTTGTGATGAGCTGTACAAAATGCGGCCCACTGCTTGTAAAAGTTTGCCTATGCATGACCGAGATAGACGAAAGCCATATTGTTTCTCAGGCGGAAGACCTTGTAAAGTGAGGTACTAAGCCGATTAAGAGTTTTCATCCTCTAGTACTTTGCTAACAAAATAAGGGTTTGGATATTTTTTTTAAGTATTTCACCCCAAGTAAGGCGGGAGTGCTACTAGCACGGAAGGGGTTACAGAGGGTAGAGAACAAGAGTAAAGAGGTTTTATTTGGGGAGAGGATAAAGAGAAGGGCGGGGAACAAGATCGAGGCATCAGAAGATGTCGATTGACATTACATTTGAATATTTGAAGATTATAGCTATCAGGGAAGCAAGTAAGAGGAAGGGAGTTCCACTGTCGGGAAGTGCGAGAGAAGAAGCTGTTTGTGTAGAAGAGTATTAGGTTACATTTAGCCGTTTCGACAGTGAAAGGGTGGGACCATGAAGCCAACCGAGATCGCTTAAATTCATACACTCCGGGAACCAGAGAAAGCAACTCGCCGAAACAGTTGCCGTGAAAATACTTACAGTAGAGACAGAGGGAAGACACGGCTAGTCTGTGAGAAAGCGACTGTGATGCCAGATCAGGACCTATCACATTTGCACATCCGTCTCTGAATTGTGTCGAGGACTTCGAGACTTACAGCGGGGGTACCAGACCATATATGACTGCAATATTCCACGCAAGGACGGATGGTTGATTTATAGATTTGAAGGACGAGAAAAAACTTTCTGGTACGACACAGAGAACCAACATTCCTAGTGGTAGATGAAGCTATTGATTCAATGTATTTATTCCACCTCGTATCAGCGGACCGCGTGAGACCAAGCAGGCGCAATGAGGCGCTCTCGTGGAGTCGGGCATCGGCCATTCTCATGGGAAGCAGGTAGGGTTCTCTGTGACGGGTTAATGAGAGCAGTTTCGTTTTGGAGGCATTGAAATTTACAAGGCATTTCCTGCCTCTGTCAACCACAGATTGGAGGTCCTTTTCGAAAACGGCGGCCAGATTACTTTTGTCAACGATACCAGATTTATTATCGAGGCAGGAGTAAATAGTAGTGTCGTCCTTGTAGATGCCTACTTGGGAACACATGACATCGGGAAGGCCAGGAACAATGTAGGACCCAAGATATAACCTTGGGGAACACCGGCGTTCGTGATAAAGGGGCTGAAGGAGAACCCGTATAGGACGACCTTCGTTTCACGGTTTGACAGGAATAATTGTATTACGTCAAATAATCATCTTGTAATGCTAAACCCTATCAAATGCTTTAGCGATATCTAGAGTCACGGCTCGAGTTTCTCCGTTATTGTGAAGTGTTTGGTATACAAATATATCTTTGTTTGATAGGGTTTTTTTTGCGATATTTAATCAAATACTAAGCCCACCAATGAATGTACATTGCAAGCTCTGAGCCTGCACCGTGATACTTAAAATGAAAGGATTCTTTTCGATGTGCGTCAATTGTTTATAAACATTTTCCCCCGAAAACAGGGAAATCCTCGATAAATACCAAAAAGATAAACCAAAGAAAATCCTTATCAAAACAGTTTTGCTGGTCTTTAACCAAAGAAAAACAACTTCCGTGACTTCCAGAACTTCAGAGATCGCAGTATAACAACCTGGGAGTTCACATGAAACTTTATGTCGCGCAAAGTCAGCAACCTTTGATTAGGGGGCATTTTTGTTGATATATATATGTATATATATATATATATATATATATATACATACATATATATATATATATATATATTACTGAGATAGATAGATAGATAGATAGATAGATAGACAGACAGAGTCCGTATAAGATAGAACCAGTATGAGATAGATAGATAGATAGATAGATAGATAGATAGATAGATAGATAGATAGATAGATATTCGTGAATGAGCGTTCTTGCATATGCATGATGATGTTTCAAATTTCAAGATCACGATAAAAGCAGAAGTATATCGAAGGTTGTTTTGGCGCCTTTTATAGCTTTTACGCGGGAAATTATGTTCGTGCCGGAGAATATGGCGGGAAAGTTAAAAATATTAGATGATTAGGCGGCGATGCCATTATCGCTGAAACTCTCTTTTATAATTATTTTATGAGTTCTTCTTTCCACCCAGTTTATAGCGAAAAGCGTTAGTATCCGATAGCTTTTACGAAGAGACCTGTACACTTTCGTAATTTCTTTTCTCTTCAGCGCACTTGTTTATTACTCTTTTATATGCACCCTACACAACAGAATTTTATGTTAAGGAACAATTTCCTCGCAGACGAAGAGGACATAATGAGGTAACAGAGATGTGGTTCTACAGACGGATGTTGAGAATACCATTGACGGAACTTGAAACGAGAAGGTTTTAAGGAAGATGGAAACAAAGCGGGTAGTTTTATTTAGAAAAGAGGCAGCTGACATTTTACTTACATCATCGCCATCAAAACTGTTTCGATTTGAGGTTATGAATTAACATATTCTCTAATATTCAATGATATTGTATACTAATTCGACATTATCTTGCCAGCCTTCTTTGTCGTCTGCGAGTTTGCGGATTCGTTGCAGATCTTCCTTGATCGTAAACGTTTCCAAAGGAAAAGTGGGATTTTTCTACCTTGTTCTTTGAACGTCTCGGTTCAGCGTTGTGCTATGGTGGTTCTTGGATGACCTCTGAACATTTTGAAGTCAGTCTTTTTAAAGTAAAACTCCATGGCTTTGTTAGCTGGGCATTTGGGGTTCATTCGCAAAATATGCCCAAGAAATTTCCTTCTTGCTTTCAAAAGGAACAAATAATATTTGTCTTTCTCAGGATGTAATGTTTTAAATAAGTAGCAACTGGAGCAGCCATTACCTACTCCGCCAAAAGATTAGTTTCGTGGATATATAATGACTAGCAGCATGGCCCGGCGTTGCCCGTGCTTGATTCAAAAATCGTACGACTCATACAGCAATCGCTATCACTTGACTTAAAATATTTTTGCCCATCCCTGCCTTTAAAGGAGTGCCCTTTGCCATGCTGATGTTGCTACATGCCTTACTTCTTGCCTATCTGACACTGCGAATTTTTCTAAGCTCTATACTAAACATTAAATCTGTTACGAAAAAAGAACTAAACAAAATGAACACAAAACGATCAGCTTTAAAAAAAGGACTCGTAACTGGAAAAACCGAATGAAAAAAGAATGTTAACAACAAATATTTTTTCACACCCAACCCAGGTCTGCGGAATCAGAATCAACGTTGAGTTTAAGCAAGCGAATGAGCCAATTGGAGTAAAGTGCCATGCAGATTTAACTTTTTCCCACTTGTGACGAATGCAGCTATAGATACTTTTGCATGCTAGTTAACATTCGTGTCAGTCAGCTGTTGGCTCTCACGCTGGCGAATATAATCTTCCTGCCTTTTCGTGGCAGCCAGCTATAGGCTCTCACTCTGGCCAGTAGAAAATGGCCGCAAACTACATGAAAACTGCCGTAGAAGCATGAAAAAACGATTATTTCCACTATCGATGGGAGTTGGGAAATGCAAAACGGTATTGGCCTTTGTGCTAACTTGGAGCATGTGCATGTAAATTTTGGTGCAAATCCGTCGAAAATTGCGGCCGTGCATTCGTTACACACACACACACACACACGCACACACACACACACACACACACACACACACACATCCTGCCTTTTATAGATAGAGATGATTTTTGGATACATTAAATTCCAATTTACGTATGATATGTTTTAAATAAAAAAAAAGTATTTTAAACTATCTTGTTTTAAATTTTTGTCCTCAGGGCTGTCAAAACATTTTTTTATTCCTAATGGATAAGATATTTTTTGTAGTTTCTTTTTTGTAACAGTTTAAAATACTTAGACGTTTGATTAGTTTTACAACATAACCGATCTTGCTGTGTCTTTTAATGCTGAATTTTGCTTAAGGGCATTACAGGGGGCTCAAATTCACTTATAATGATTAATTAGACAAGCATCCCTAACTGTGACCCCACGGCGAGACGGCTTTGAAGTCTATATCCCTTATATATAGTTTTATGCACGTACATTCAAATTAGAAATATAGCCTTTTCAAAACCGTGTCAGAATGAAGCTCTAATATATACATTTTCTTTTGTAAATGATAACATTGATGTTCCTGATAATGACAAGTGATGGTCACAAGAACTCAGATTGAAACGTTTTGAACTCATGACGGCTGCTCCATAAATTTGAACCAGATTATACTGGAAATATATCATAGAAAAAACGTGAACTTGTCGGTTAATTTCAATAAAAAAAATGAAAAAAAAAATGATGTTCTTTCCTCTATGTATAAAATCCAAAGAAGAAACTACAATGTTATTGGTCGTAACCTGGCATGTCGGTTTCAGTCCCTTTCCCACCGTCGTAACGAAGCCGCTTTGGGTCCTTTTTATAAATAACGTATTATATTCTTATATAGTAATTGTTCTGATGATATTTCCTCAATGGTAACTAAGGCTTTATGGATTTAAGCTCAGTACTAGATTGGCAGGCGTAATGGATAGCGGATCGGAAGGAGGAATCGGAGAGCCGAGTTCGAATTCCCGTCGAATCCATTACATTCACTTACGTGCTTATACCCTTGGAAAAGGTATGGATCATCTTCTTCTCCCTCCAGCTATGGATAAATAGCAAGACAAACCTGGTTCTGTAGCCATGGATGGCAACTGGTCTACCGTAGAAAGAAATGGCAAACTACCGTGAAGCACGCATGGCACATTTCTGACTGAATAGATTGGCGGCAAGGTCACATCATTTTACGGTTAAAATGGCTAGATGCAACCGTAAGTTCTATGTTAATAGTTTCTTCTCTCACACATTTCTTGGTTCTCAGTCAAATAACTAACCTTATCATCAGCAATAAGAAAACATCCGCAATATTTAAATTACAGAGGACCAATATTTTTTTTATTAATTCACAGGTATCTTAAGAAACTGCTTTACGGATCAAACTTCATGAATAATTATATTGGACATACTACTACATGCCTATCTAGAAGGCTAACGTTACATCTCTCTAACTATAGCTCAATTAGGAGTCATTTAAAGACACACGGAAACATACCAAACTCCATCTGCGACCTACTTGCAGAAAATACAGATATAATAGCCTCATTCACATGTAAAAGAATACGAAAAATAATGGAAGCCCTGATAATAAAAAAGAAAAGGTCAATAACATCAACTATGAACACGGCCACAATGTGCTGGCTGTGTTTGGAACGCAAAACATTCCTATAACTCAAGATACAAAACATTCCTAAAACCCATACATTCAGTAAAATATAAGAAAAATAAAAGAAATCGTCTTTGATAATTGCTAAACGAGTTGCCGAAAGTGCAAGGATAAGCAGAATGAGCAATTTTTACACCCTTTATGTCCATAAAAGAAAACACTCGTACGTCTTTAATGAAACTTGTATAAAGAATGATTGCTGCCCAAATGCAGTAATATATATATATATATATATATATTAGAATGAATCATTCATACAAAAAGTAAAATAGCAAAGTTAATATAAGATGACGAAATCCCTTCCCTAACAAAATTTTAAAGATGCATTAACTCACTAATCACTCGATGAATAATATGATCCTTGTTTTTTACAATTATAAACTGTATTAGGTCTTCCTTAAAAATGCAAAAATACGAAAGTACTTGCATATTTAAAGAACTCGCTTTCCCACCGTCGTAACGTAGCCTCCTTGGGTCCTTTCTATAAATAACTTATTCTTTTCTTATATAGGATTTGTTCTGATGATATTTCCTCTATGGTACCTAGACTTTATGGATTTAAGCGCAGTACTAGATTGGCGGAAAGGTCTCATCATTATACAGTTGATATGGCTAGATGTAACCGTAAGTTCTATGCTAATAGTTTCTTCTCTGGCACTTCTTACTTGTGGAACTCTCTTCTGGCTTCTTTCTTTCTATCCTATCTGATGTAATGGAAATATCTGTCACCCCCATGAGTGACTACACTATAAGTAGTAACTAACTATAAATATCTATAAGTCAACGGACTACAGAGCCTAGCTTAAATCTTTTTCAGCTGTGCTCGTCGGACTCTCTGCCTTCGGACAGAGAGAAACCTGGACGAGGCTATGCCGAAGGACAGAGTCTCGTTCGGGGAGACAGACCCGATCCCGATTATGCGGGGCCTACGAGGATTTTTTGGCCGAGCCTATGGGCTCTGGAACCTCACATTAAATTCGGCCTTGTGCAACATGTGACTGCATGGGGCAGTTGCTAGATACTTTAGCTGGAATCTTTTTTCAGCTGTGCTGATCGAACTGTCTGCCTTCGGGCAGAGAGGAACCCGGACAACGCTATGTCGAAGGGCAGAGTCTCGTTCGGGGAGGTGGACCGACCCGAGACCGTTTATGCGATGTCTATGGGGATTTTTGGTTGAGCCTACGGCTCAGATGACCCACATTAAAATCGGCCTCGTGACACATCTGATCGCGTGGGAAAGTTAGTAAATATACTAGCTGGAATCTTACCCACCTGTGCTGGTCAAACTCTCTGCGTCTGAGCAGAGAGGATCCCCAGACGAGACTATGCCAAACGGCAGAGTCCCGTATCGTGATACAACTACCCGATCTACGGCAATTTTTGGCTGAGCCTACGGGCTCGGATGCCCCACATTAAACCCGGCCTTGTACCACATTTGATCGCGTGGGATACACTAGCTGGAATCTTTTCCAGTTGTGCTGGTCAAACTCTCTGCATCTGAGCAAAGAGGATCCCCAGACGAGGCTATGCCAAAGGGCAGAGTCTCCTGTCTGAAAACAGCTAACTGACTCCATTTTACACGGGTTCTGTGGGAATTTTTGCCAGAGACTACGGGCTCGGATGCCTCACATCAAATTCGGCCTTGTGCCACATCTGGTCTTGTGGTGAGGTTAATGAATATATTTACTGGGATCTGTTCCAGTTGTGCTGGTCAAACTCTCTCCCTTCGGACAGAGAGGATCCCCGGACGAGACTATGTCGAAGGACAGAATCTCGTCTCCGGAAACAGCTACCCGAACCCCGTTTTATACGGGGAATTTTTGGCTGAGCCTACGGGTTCGGATACCCTACCTTAAATTCGGCCATGTGCCACATCTGATCGCGTCGGGCAATAAGTAAATATACTAGCTGGGATCTGTTACTCAGATCTTGGCTGTTGCCGAAGTCTCTGCCTCTGCCTTCGGGCAGAGAGGAACCCGGACGTAGCCTTCTTGCGTCCTTTCTATAAATATCGTGTTCTATTCTTATATCGGAATTGTTCTCATGATATTTCCTCGATGGCACCTAGACTTTATGGATTTAAGCGCAGTATTAGATTGGCGAAGTGTGCAACGGCTGAAAGCGGACGAATAAAACTACGAAGAGGAGCACGTTACTTCGAATAACAATGCATATGATAGACATCTGAAGAAGGGCATAGGGTACAACGACCGAAAGGTTGTGAGGATAACAATCAAGATGAAACTTACATTATTTACATTATTCAGACGGTTATCCTCATCTTCATTGCCACATTCACAACGTTTCGGCCGTTGTATGCTTCGGCCTACTTCAGGTGATTTGAGTTTCGAACCGAACCCTTTATTTCGTCCACCGGGGTAGATTTTCTTCTAGTTCCACGTGCCATGCCTATTCCAGACGTCTCAGTTATTTCCCTTTAACTCAACACTCCACTTTTTCGGTTCAGCACTGCTGTAGTCGGGTATTGAACTCACAACTCTTTCGGTCTGGTCACTGGATCTAACCAACGCTTTTATTTCACTGAAGAAGGCCAGAGCGTACAACGGCCGAAACGTTGTGAATATGGCAATGAAGATGAGGATAACAGTCCGAATAATGTAAATAATGTTAAAAATCATATACCTCATCTCTATATATATATATATATATATATATATATATATATATATATATATATATATATATATATATATATATATATATAATATGGATAAAACAACTATAAATGTATATTGATAGACTCAGGTTTTAGCACAACATACACACGAAGAAGAAAAGAGAAATACTGGATTTTAAAATTAGACACATATAAACTAGGGTTAAACAAAGACTTGGGTATTTCAAATCTGTATAAATATTTCAATAGTTAAAAAATTTCTATAGATATCGTTAAAAAACGTTTTTAAACAACATCTAAAATACTATCGTTAGATTTACGTTAAAAAATTCAAACACAGTTGCATTCCACATCACGTGACGTCCGCGTTCCACGACGGACGCTGTAAACAAACTCCCAAATACAGTTATTCAATGAATTTCTGAGGAAGGTCCGAGGTGGTCCGAAATATTAAATATATATAAAAACATATAAATAAATACTTTCGCAAAAAAAACACCCAATTTTTTTTTCAGTTGTTTTATCCATATTATATACATATCAAGAAAGTATACGTGGCTTCTCATTATGCTATATATATATATATATATATATATATATATATATATATAGAGAGAGAGAGAGAGAGAGAGAGAGAGAGAGAGAGAGAGAGGGGGGGGAGATGATGATGATGATGATGATGATGATGATAATGAGGATGATGATGAAACTGCTGGTTCAACGAACAAGATATTTATCCTCGTGTTTCGAACAGACAGGTCTGCCTGATTCTTTTAACTCTAATTTATTCAAATTACCCACTGTTATACTAGGTTCCCTGTTTTATATTTTTTTCCTCCCTGTTGCCTATTCCAGCCCCACCTTATATTCCAAACCCTCCATTTATTCTAACCACTTCTTCATTTTTTTTTTCGAAAACAAATTAATTTTGAACGAATTTCCCAACGTACAATTCTTTTTTTTTTTTAAACAAACCATTTTATTCTGGGCTGAAGATGAATATTTCCTCATTTAAAAATTTGCCGACATAAAATATATTAGGTGTTCACTAATGTTTCCAGCAACTTTTACAGAAAAAAAAACAAAACAAAACCGGCTTCATGCTCTCACTCTGTATATGTTAAGTCATGCACACATCTGATATATGTATATATATCACTCAATCACCAGCTCTACCTCCATAATTTGTTGGTTTATAATTTTTTCCGATCATAAATTCTGCTCGTAGCTAATCATCCCTCCCCAGCAGTCGGTCATTCTCTGTTGCTGGCATTTCTCTTCTCCCCAGAAGGATCCTTCCGATGGAGTCCAAGTGGCATTTTGTGTCGTCGTTTTGTCTATAAAAAGGAAACTGACAGAGAGAAGTGAAACGGGAAACGACTGAACGGACTCTTTACAACCAAGGAGGATCGTTAATCTGAAAGGAAGGAAGGAAGGAAGGAAGATAGGAAGGAAGGGAGAGAGGAAGGAAGGAAGGAAGGAAGGGAAGGAGGAAGGAAGGAAGGAAGGGAGGGAGGGAGGGAGAATGGAAGGAAGGAAAGAGGAAGAGGGAGGAAGGAAACTAGGAAGGAAGGGAAGGAATAGAGGAAGGATGGAGGGAAGGAAGGAAGGAAGGAATAAAGGGAGGAAGGGAGGGAGAAAGGAAGCTACGTGGGAAGGAAGGGAGTGAGGAACGAAGGAACGAAGGAAGGGAGGGAGGGAGGAACGAACGAACGAATGAAGGCAGGGATGGAAGAAAAAAGAAGGAAGGAAAGAGAAGGGAGGAACGAAGCAAGGAACGAAAGAAGGAACGAAGGGAGGGAAGAAAAAAGAAAGAAAGAAGGAAGGAGGGAGGGAGGGAGGAACGAAGAAAAGAAGGAAGGAAGGAAAGAAGAAAGGAAGGAAGGAAGCAAGGGACGTAAGAAGGAACGAAGGGAGTGAAGAAAAAAGAAGGAAAGAAGGAAGGAGGAAGGTAGGGAGTGAGGAAGGAAGGAAGGAAGGAAGTTAGGAGGGAAGGTATGAAAGAGGAAGGAAGGGAGTGACGAATTAATGAATGAAGGAATGACAAAGAAAGAAAGGGAGGGAGGGATGGAGGAACGAACGTAGGAAGGAAGGAAGGAAGGAAGGAAGGAAGGAAGGAAGGAAGGAAGGAAGGAAGGAAATAAATGTAAAAGGAAAGAAGGCCGGATGTGTCAAGAGATAAATAAAGTTAAATTCAAAATGTGAAAGGTTAAAAAAAAGAAAGAATGACAACGAAGCAGTAATAAAAAAAATAATTTTATCCAAAAAAGATATGAAAATGAAAAAAAAATGGAGAAAAAAAAAACAAGACAATCATTCCAAAAATGAAGTAAAGAAATATTCTGTTGGAGAAGGAAAAGCAAACAATAATAATAAATGAAAGGAAAGAACGAAGAAAGGAAGGTCATGGAGGAAATGGAGGAATAAAGAATGAAAAAATAGATTAAGAATGACGAAAGAAAGAAGGAAGAATAAGAAGGATGAAATAAAGAAGGAATACGAAGGAAGCGTACGAAGAACGAGAAAGAGGTAGAAAGGAATTATGAGAAATGAGATAGAAAAAAGAGAAAAATGAAGAATGTACAGTAAAATTAAAGAAAGGATAGAGGAAGAAAGAAGATTAAGAAGAAGGAAATGAAGAATGAAATACGAGGAAAGAATGAGCAGAAAGGCAAGGAAGGAGAAAGGAAGAATAAGAAGGGGGAAGAAAAACAAGGAAGAATATGAGGGTAGAAGAAAGGAAAATAAGAAGAAAGAAAAATAAGAAAAAATAAGAAGTTTAAAAAAAAGAAGAAATAAGAAGAAATATAAGGAGATCGAAAGAAAGAATGAGAAAGAGAAAGAAAAACGGAAGTACAGTAAAAATAATGATGTGTGAAAGGAAGAAGGAAAATTAAGAAGGACGAAATGAGGAAGGAATAAAAAGAAAGAGTGAGAAGAAAGATAAGGAAAGATAAAGAAAGAATAAGAAGAGAGAAGGGAAACAAGAAGGAGTGAAGAAAGGAGGAATAAGAAGAAATAACAAAAGAACGAAGAAAAGGAAAGAAAAAAGGAAGTATAGCAAGGAGAGAAACAAAGGAAAAAAGTAATGAGAAAGAAAAGGGAAAGACGAGTTAGAAGAAAGAAAGAAAGAATATGGAGGAAGAAAACAAGCAAGCATATAAGAAAGAAAGAAAGAAAGAAAGAAAGAAGAATAAAATGGAAGAAATAAAATTAACAAATAAGATATAAAGAAGTCTAAGAAGAAAAAGAAAAGAAGAATAAGACATTTTGTAATTTCAACCATCTCAGTCATTATCAAGAATAGTGTGTTGTCTGTCTGCTAGACAAGATTCTGTTGGTTACAACCTCGTAAATTTATGGAGCCCTAGGATTCGAATTCATTTCAAGTGACGTCATGTGTAAAACGCTTAAAAGAAAAGAGACCCACTAGAAATACGCATTATTATTATTATTATTATTATTATTATTATTATTATTATTATTATTATTATTCCCTTCATTGTTGTTGTATACATATTTCCTTCCGGGTCCCAACAAGAGACTAAAGTCAGAAATAGTTTCATGACATTTTCGACTGATCATTTTTTTATGCAAAAAATAAAACCTAAGATCACACACATTTTACATAGATAAAGCTCTTCGTAATTTGGGAGTTGTACCTGTGAGTACAATTTTTTGTACTTCTTTAGGGCATGGGCTACCAGAGATCCCTTCAACGAGTCTATCGAAACCTTTTCCAATCAGTCCGAGGGCTCCAACTACAACTGGAATTATTGATATCCTCATGTGCCATATATTTGAGATTTCCACTTCAAGATCCTTGTATCTTGATAGTTTTTGAAGATCTTGAAAGATACATTTACAATCTACAGAGACTGCCATAATTTCTTTTCGATAAGAAAGCACATTCTATTTTTGGGGTTTTTGATCTGGGCGATTAGCTTTAATTGTTTCAGCTGTGTATATTGTAAATCCGATAAAACTGTTGCTGGTTCGTTCTCTGTAACCGGATCTGGGTGATGTTCATACCAATTTCTTACAGTCTCCTTCCCGTAAAAGTTGCATATTTTCTGGTGCAGATATCGGTCCACACCGGCATGCGGGTTTCATATTCAGTGGGTGCCAATACCGTGCAACCTGATAAAAGATAGTTGTTTCTGGATATTTATCACAGAATCTGCATTTGGGGTCAACACAATTTTTCAGTATATGTCCTTGGTAATTTCTAGTTAACAAACACTGGTCCTGTGCTGCAAGAATAAAACCTTCGGTTTCAACTTTTAACCCTGCACTACGTAACAGTAATGGATACGGGGCTTGTCTACATCAGCTTGTTTAGTACGGGTTGAGCATTGAACATGAAGAGGCTAATCTTGCCATCGTTTCTGAATTTAGTGTACGATGGTAAGATAAGTCTCTTTATGGTTAAACAAGCCAATGTTGATAAAACCCGTATTATTATTATCGTAATAAAATAATATTTAGAATCTACCGACCTGTCGACCCCTAAAACGCCCCACGACGGTTACGAATGCAAACTACTAACTGAACGGAATGATAGCAGAGTTCCATCAGTTTTGTTGAACTGAGGCAGGAATTGGCTGGTTAACTTTAACGACTCCAAAACATAACTGCTCTCCATTAATCACCACAGGGATTCTTCCCTGCATCCCATTACAATGTCTGAAGCTCAACTTCTCGAGAGCTCCTCTCTGCAGCTGCTCGGTCTCATGCTGTCTGCTGACCTGAGATGGAACAATTACATTGAGTCGATTGCTTCATCAACCGCAAGGAAAGTTGGCTCCCACTGCTGGGCCAGGAAATTCTTCTCCCCTGAATCGATCCTCCAAATTTACAAATCAACCATCCGCCCTTGCATGGAGTATTGCTGCCATATATGGTCTGGAGCCCCTTCTGTTTGCCTCAAGGTTCTTGATAAGATCCAGAGACGGGTATGCAATGTAATTGGCCCTGATCTGGCTTCTCGTCTGCAGTCTCTCTCTCACAGACGCACCGTCGCCTTTCTCTGTCTCTCTTATAAATACTTCCATGATAATTGCTCCGATGAGCTGCTATCGCTGGTTCCCAGGCTCCATGAATTCAAGCGTCCTACGAGGCTGGCATCCCGTTCACAACCTTTCACTGTTGAAACTGTTAAAAGTAGACGTCTCTTCTACTCCAATAGCTTCATATCTCGCACCCCACACCTATGGAACTCTCTTCCTCATTCCTGTTTTCCTGACGACTATGACCTCCAACTATTCAAGTGTAACGTCAATCGACATCTCCAGTTTCCTTGATCTATCCCCTATCCTTCTCCACATCCTTTCCTCTAACACACCTATTTGCTCTCGCTCCAAATCATCTGTAACCCCTTGCGTGCTAGTGGCTTCCAGCCTTGCCTGGGGTGAAAAGCTTACCCCCACCCAAAAAAAAAAAAAAAAAAAAATAATCAATTAACGGAAAATTCCTAGATGAACAATATCGTCATCATGTTAAGAACGTTTCAGTTTCATGCCTTCACGCGGGAGGCGTTTCATTCGTTTTGACGCCTTTATTACCAGGACAGCCAAACAACCTACAAAGATTTATAATTTTTTTAGATTTATATATTTTTATACTAGAAATTTAAAAAAAAAATATACCTTGGAGATAGACATTTTGTTGGAATATTGTTTAACATTGTCAAACATTGTGTTTTTTCTTTTGGTTTTCTTTTCTCAAATCGCACACTTAACTGTTGAAAATATTAGACGAGTATTGTCGATCATTTTGTTTACTATTATTATTATTATTAGTAGTAGTAGTAGTAGTGGTAGCAGCAGAAGTAGTAGTAGTAATAGTAATATAAATTACAGTACTATTATATTATTTATTATTTTTAAACTACTGACAATTGGAAAACGTTCGAAAATATATACGATTATTTATTTCGCCACTTAGGCTTCATCAGTTCAAAAGCGAAAAAAATGAGTTGCGTGTGTGTGTATTTGTGTATATTTAAATAATGTAATCTTATTATATTTTGCCCAAAAAGGCGTTGCTCGTAACGAAAAATGAAAGAAAATGAGTGACTTTTAAAACTTTGTCGGGATCATATAACCTAATTCTAAAGCCTTATTTAATATATAACTATTATTTTATTTTATTATATATTATATAATTTATCATTAATAATAAAAATTATAATTAATTATTAACATCATTACTGTATTAATAATTATTATGAATTAATCCAAATGAATATCGACAGGTCTATAGTGACATTAATAATAATAATAATAATAATAATAATAATAATAATAATAATAATAATAATAATAATAATAATAAATTCGAAAAGCTGTCAAAATACAAGGAACTTGAAATAGAAATCTCTAAAATGTGGCACATGGGAACATCAACAATCCCTGTTGTAGTTGGAGCCCTTGGACTGGTTGGAAAAGATTTCAGTAGGCTGATTGAAGGGATCCCTGGAAGTCCATGCCTCAAAGAGATACAACAAATTGTTCTGACAAGTACAGCCCACACTTTACGAAGGGCTTTATCTATGTAATTATTATTATTATTATTTTGTTTTGTTTTTTTTTGCAGTGGAAAGTGTCATGATGTCATTTCAAACCTTAGGTCCCTGGGCGGGACCCGGAAAGAAATGTGTAAACGCCAGATATCAAAGGAAATAAAAATAATAATAATAATAATGATTGTTATTTTTATTATATATATATAATACAATATTTTATTCTAGTATAATTATTATATCATATTATTTATAATAATAGCAATAACAACAACAATAATAATAATAATAATAATAATAATAATAATAATAATAATAATACCTTGATATCGAAATCTCAAAAATTTGGCACATGAGGACATTACCAATTCCAGTTGGAGTTGGAGCCCTCGGATTGATTGGAAAAGGTTCCAATAGACACACTGAAGGAAAACTTGGTAGCCTATCCCTTAAAGAAACACAAAAAAATGTGCACACAAGTACAGCCCACGCTTTATGAATGGATTTAGCTATGCAAAATATGTGCGATTTTTTTTTCAGAACTGCTTAGTGGAAAATGTCATGATGCCATTTCTGAATTCAGGTCTCTGGTCGGGACCAGGAAAAAATGATTATACACCAGAAACCAAAGGAAATAAAACAATAATAATAATAAGAAGAAGAAGAATATCAATAATATATAATAATAATAATAATAATAATAATAATAATAATAATAATAATATCAATAATATATAATAATAATAATAATAATATCAATAATATATAATAATAATAATAATAATAATATCAATAATATATAATAATAATAATATCAATAATTTATAATAATAATAATAATATCAATAATATATAATAATAATAATAATATCAATAATATATAATAATAATAATAATAATAATAATATCAATAATATATAATAATATCAATAATTTATAATAATAATAATAATATCAATAATATATAATAATAATAATATCAATAATTTATAATAATAATAATAATATCGATAATATATAATAATAATAATAATATCAATAATATATAATAATAATAATAATAATAATAATAATAATAATAATAATAATAATAATAATAAACAAAATGATTGACATAACTCTTGTAATATTTTCCAATAGTGAAGAGAAGAGCCTGATTTAAGAAAAGATAAAGAAAAGAAAAAACAGTGTTTGGCAATGTTAAACAACATTTCGAAAGAATGTCTGTCTTCTTCAGATTATATTTAAACAATTATTTTTCAGGTATAAAGATATATATAAATCCAGAAAACATTATTATTATAAATTAACTGATTTAAAAAAAAAATTTCCATCGCTACACAGGAATTACTATGTTTCAAAAAAAGAAACTAAAAACTTCAAATTCAATTATTTAATTAAATTAAAAGCATTAGTTGTGTTTCATCTTCAAGCGAATTTTGGAATAATCATTATAAGTCTTTGTACAAACGTTGCTTGCCTTGTAAGGAAATATACTTTTTATACTTGAAAAAATTGAAGAAGACAGACATTCTGTTGAAATATTGTTTAATATTGTCAATGTTTTTTTTTTCTTTTCTGTATCTTTTCTTAAATCGCGATCTTCTCTTAAGTGAATAATAATAATAATAATAATAATAATAATAATAATAATAATAATAATAATAATAATAATAATAATAATAATAATAATAATGACAAGAAGAAGAAGAAGAATTGTTTTTTAACTGCATTTCTTTTATAATTAGGTGCCGTGTCATTACCAAGCGAAGGGTGTGATTTTTTATTATTATTATACTTTCTTCTCTCGCACTGTTTTTCGTTTTCAACCGGAGATTTTGCATTCTGGGCGTTCTCTATCAAGTCATAAGACCTCAAACGGATAACACCTTTCCCGGGATATCTGCATAGTCAGGCAACGAAGACTTCTGAAGCGACGGTATGCTAGGCTTTATTCCGATTCTATTTGGCGTAGGTCCTTAGGTTCGGTTTTACAGACCCCCAATGCCCCAATTATAACAGTGACACTAGTAGCCTCAACGCCTTACTTGCTGGCAACCTCAAACAGGGTTGTTTTTTAAGCTTGTCAATTACTATTTCACTCACCAGGAACAGGTTGTCAGTGATGTCTGGTTTGGTGGCCTCCAGGAAGTTGTTTCTTTGGATGTTGAAATCCCACAGGATCCTGAATGGTCGCTTTGGGCTTGTGAACGTAGCATTTTTCGTCGACTTCGTTTTCCTACGTAGTCACAAATGCAGTGAAAGGCTGATTTATCGTGGCAGAATTTGTATTCTTCCTGAGAAAGTATTTCACCAATGCTAATTATTGTCCGATGTGCGTTGGTATATAATAGATATCGGCTCGAAATGAGAAGACGGAAGGCCGAGTTCGAATCCCAATCGGGTTTATTACTTTCACTTAGGAAAAGAGATGAGTGCATCACTTCTTCCGCAAGCTATGGATTGTATAGAAGGACAGACCGGGACCTATAACCTTAGTTGGCAACAAGTCTATAGCAGAAAGAAACGGCAACGTTCTGCGGGAAAATCTTCTACCAAGTAAGTCATGAATCGAAAAAGATATGATCGCCCAACCGTGTATCACGAATGGTACTTATATGAACTGTCTGATCCAATGGGTATTATAGCCTTGGTTTACAACGAGTCTACCCCAGAAAGAAACGTCAAACTTCTCCAGGAAAATCATCTGCCAAGTCAGTCATGAATCGAAAAAGATATGATCGCCCAAGCGTGTATCACGAATGGTACTTATATGAACTGTCTGATCCAATGGGTACTATAGCCGTGGCTTGCAACTAGTCTACCGCAGAAAGAAACGTCAAACTTCCCCGGGTAAATCCTTCTGGTTAATCAGTCATGAATCAAAAGAGACTTGATTGTTCATGCATATATCAAGAGTGGGACTTAACTCAGTGACTTGTCCTAATCAACTTGTTGGTCTATGTTCTTGTGGACAGAATAATTCTTTAATAAGCTTTCAGTTTCATATATATTATCAACCCGACCCCAGGAATCTTTTGTCTTAACGGCCTTTCAAACGGCCCATAAAGTGCCATTGTCTTCTTTACTTTTGGTTTTCTTTTTCAAGAACCTCTTCTTGCATTCATCTTTGTTTTCGATGCGCTCTTTGGATTTCGCCACCAACTTTAAAAGTTTCTCTACCCTCTTCCGCAAGCACAAATCCAACGACCTACGCTCACTTGCTATACACACCCTTCCATACCGATAACGCCGCTACAGGTTGCAAGGGATAAATTTTCGCTATTTTGGGTACTTTCTGTGAGAAAAAGAGAGCATCATGACGCAATTCCCTCCGCCAGAAGTTTGAAAACGGCATTCGCGCCGGAAGCTCTAATACAAACATTTCAGGGTTTTTTAGGTGTCAATCGGAGGACAGTCCAGAGGATTCGGAATGAGTTGGATGATATATCCAGTCAGCATTATGGTGTTTGGAGTGATGATTAGTGATGGCAACGTTAGGCCTCCATTAATTATCTCACAGAGCCTCAGACTCAACGCGGAGGTCTACTTCAAGTGCCTTCTGGAGAGACCTACTCTGGTCCTACGAGGCTGGCATCCCGTTCACACCCTTTCACTGTTTAAACTGTTAAAAGTAGACGTCTCTTCTACTCCAATAGCTTCATATCTCGCACCCCACACCTATGGAACTCTCTTCCTCATTCCTGTTTTCCTGACGACTATGACCTCCAACTATTCAAGTGTAACGTCAATCGACATCTCCAGTTTCCTTGATCTATCTCCTATCCTTCTCCACATCCTTTCCTCTAACACACCTATTTGCTCTCGCTCCAAATCATCTGTAACCCCTTGCGTGCTAGTGGCTTCCAGCCTTGCCTGGGGTGAAAAGCTTACCCCCCCCCAAAAAAAAACACAAAAAATAATCAATTAACGGAAAATTCCTAGATGAACAATATCGTCATCATGTTAAGAACGTTTCAGTTTCATGCCTTCACGCGGGAGGCGTTTCATTCGTTTTGACGCCTTTATTACCAGGACAGCCAAACAACCTACAAAGATTTATAATTTTTTTAGATTTATATATTTTTATACTAGAAATTTAAAAAAAAAATATACCTTGGAGATAGACATTTTGTTGGAATATTGTTTAACATTGTCAAACATTGTGTTTTTTCTTTTGGTTTTCTTTTCTCAAATCCCACACTTAACTGTTGAAAATATTAGACGAGTATTGTCGGTCATTTTGTTTACTATTATTATTATTAGTAGTAGTAGTAGTAGTAGTGGTAGCAGCAGAAGTAGTAGTAGTAATAGTAATATAAATTACAGTACTATTATATTATTTATTATTTTTAAACTACTGACAATTGGAAAACGTTCGAAAATATATACGATTATTTATTTCGCCACTTAGGCCCCTGCATACCCTGAGAGAGGCCACTGGAAGACCCTATGTCTAGCAACAGGACTCTGCACCATGCCATACAAGCAGGAGAACCCAGTGATAGCTGTCAGACAATTTCTCCGACAATATCACCCCTTACATCTGACCGCCTAACTCCCCAGACGGCAATCCCCTTGATTATTATGCATGGGGCAGTTGAGCGAGGAACCAACAAAACTCCTTGTAACACCAAAGATGAACTGAAGGCAAGGATTATGACAGCATTCACCAACATAAGCAAGCAGACCTTGCAGAAGAATTGCAGGAGGTTCCGAAGTCGGCTGGAATCTGTGGTTGAAGCCAGCGATAGCGAAAGATGTTTTTTTTAAAAAGATAAGCAAGGTATTGAGAAACAAAAAAAATTCGTTAAAAATAAAATAAAAAAGAGTCCTGTTATGTTATGTAATATCGGTTCTCCTATATGACATTGGATGTTGGACAATCTCCTCACAGATGAAGAGGAGACTCGTGGTACCAGAAACAAAGAGAGTGTGTCGAAGTGTTATGTAGTGTCGTTCCTCCTAGATGACATTGAATGTTGGACAATCTCGTCCCAGATTAAGAGGAGACTCGAGCTACCAGAAACAGTGTTGAAGTGCTATATAGTATCAATCCTCTTATATGACATTGAATGTTGAACAGTCTCCTCACAGATGAAGAGGAAACTTGAAGCATCAGAGATGAAGAAGGAAGCTGAGGATTCTATGAGCGAATAATGTTAACAACGACGATGTCAAAGAGCAAATGGAAGCAAAAGGGACGCTTATGCTTAATCTGGTAAATAGTTCTAAGGCTTATAATGGGGAAATAAGGTTAAGAAAATGCGACACTCACAGGGCCGACGTAAATAAGAAATACCGAGGAAAGCAGCGCGTAACATAACGTATAATTTGGCAGAACCAGAATTAGGAGAAGTAGTAAAAAAGGCAACATTTACTAAGAGTTTACAAAGGACAGGAAATTGTGGAGAGCCATGATCGCCCACGTCCTGAACGAAAGATTTTAAACGTTACTTTTTTTTCTTTCTCTTCTTGTTTTCTTTTTTTCTTTTATTTATCTGTCTTCGTCTTGGTTTGCCGTTTTCTGGTTTTAGCAGTGCAATACGATAGTTCCCAAGTGATAGATTCGTTTGGGTTTAAAGTTCCGAAGTACGAAGTGACAATGCGTAAACCACATCACTGTCGCGGTGAAGTGAATTATTACGCGCGAAAAAAATAAATCGAAACAATACCTCGCTTCCAGTCTCCTTGCTCTTTCCTCCTCCGTGTTATTCTTTATCGGGGGCCCTCGTATTCTAAAAGCGACAGGCAATAAACCAAAAACTGCGGTCAGATGATACTCTCTAAAACAAACTAGCGATCAGAATTGGTGTCTGGTCGAGAACCTGTTTGTTTCTTTGCTTTTATGATACTTCAAGCCATTCATTTTTCAGACATTAATTTAAGGAAATAGGCAACAAAACGTATAAGTGAATGTAAGGAACCCGACTGAGATAGATTTTGGTATCACCTCATGCAAGGGACTAAAGCCCCTAAGACACAAGGGGTTACAGGGTGTGGAAGAATTAAGAACAGAAACAGAAACATGAATAATGAGCAGAAAGAGAAAAGAGTAATCAAGTAGATCAGTAGATAGCAATTGACATTGCATTTACATTTTTTAAGATTAAAGTTGGCTGGAAATCATAGAGCCGGAAGAGAGTCTTAAGAACAGTGACGGAAGAAACTGTTAGCATAGAACTTACGGTTACATCAAGACATTTCATTTGTGAAATGGTGAGACCTAGCCGCCAATCTAGTACTGCGCTTAAATTCATAAATTCTAGGCCCCATAGCGAAGAGCGATATTTATTTCTAATTTATTTAAAAAAATGTGGCACAAGGCCAAAATGGGGAATGGCTGAAAAGGACGGTCTTCTTCTGTCTTAACATTAAACGTAGCTAGCCACAAACACTGACCCAAACATACAACAATATTCCTTACGCCAAAACAACGCATTTTTACTTACCTTTCTTACTACATCCACCGTAATACCTCTTGTCTCTATGAAAGTCCTAACTAGACCCCATATGTACAATTTATTATCTGTGTGTGTGGGGGGGGATAAAACAACAATTTAAAAATTAGCCCCAATGAGAATCATAGCTCTTCTGAATAATTACCATTAGATTATTTATAGAAAAGACACAGAGAGGCAACCTTGCGGCGGTAAAAAAAGTGCCTGAAATCGAGCTGCCAGATCAGGACCAATATTATTGCTGATTCTTCTTTGAATTTTATCAAGGTGCTCAAGGTAAATAGCAGGCGAACCGGACGATATGTGGTAGCAATATTCGAAGCATGGACGAATGGTAGACATATATGTTAAAAAGATTCTATGAAGAAAATTTGTCTCACACGACACAGTGAACCAGTTTTCTTAGCAGCTGATCTAGCAATGGATTAACTATAGTCTTCCACTTCATGTCAGCTGTGAACGTTATTCTGAGAAGGCACAACGAGTCACTTTCCTGGAGGTTGGCATCAGCCATGCTGATGGAAAGCAGAAAGGGAGCTTTCAGTTGATTAATGGGAGGCACGGTGTAGTAAGGAATAACAGCTCGGGTTGAGATATCGGAGAGCCAAGTTCGAATTCCAGTCGAATCCATTAATTCACTTAGGTGCTAATACCCTTGGGAAAGGTATGAATCCTCTTCTTCATCCCCCAGCTATAGGTAAATAGCAGGACAGACTGGGTTTTATAGCTTTGGATGGTAATTGGTCTACCGCAGAAAATGGCAACTTACTGCCTTGTCAGTCATGTATCGAAAGATACATGATCGAATAAGCGTGTGTCAAGCATGGCACATAAATGGCTGAATGGGGAGAATTTTAGTTTTAGTTTAGAAAAAAAAAACTAAGATAGATAGATTGTGAACAGAATTAGATCTTCGTCCTTGCTTTAAATATTACTTCCACATCTTGTCTGGTGCTCCTGAAATATATATATAGAGCCCAACATATCATACCATTTTGGAATCAGGCCAGCTCCGCGAGCAAATTAAAAACATTCCGTGCTGGATCCGGACCCACAATCCTGAAATTTTGGATTCCCAAGTTTTCTTTACTGTGATTGTTTTCGGCGAAATTTTACGTGATTTTTTTGCGACGAATTCTTTTTGTACGATAACAATTTTTATAAATTCTAAATACATTTGGGAATAATCGAAATTAATTGTGAAATCCAGCGAAAGTCACCCATGAAATAAAAATAATTGTTTGTATGGAAAATAAGGACCTATGTACATCGAATTAATTTTAAATTAAGTGGCGACAGAAAAATTATCGTTGAACTTTTAAAAGACAAGCTTAAATATTAATGCAATACTTAAATGCAGCGAATAATTTTGAGTTCATCTGTAGTTTATCGTTGCTTATCACATCTACTCCTCTCTGACTATTGTGATAAAAGCCCAATCAAGAGCCCACCGCAGGAGCCCACCGCAGGAGCCCACCGCAAGAGCCCACAGCAGGAGCTAGCTTAAATGCCGCCTAATAGAGCGGCTTCTAAGCTAGTATTCTCTAACACTCAGTAACCCCCCTGCGTCTTAGTGGCTTTATTGCCTTGCTTGGAGTGAAATGATTAAAATGATTTCCAAAGGGATCGACTTAGTGCGGTCGTATTCATTCTCTTTTCTGTCGCATTTAAATGCAACGTCAACTGTTATCGTTTGTCTCCGTAATTATTTTCTCTCTCCTTTATAGCTCCTTGCAGCTTAGTGACTTTATTGCCTTACGTGGTGTGAAATGGTTAAAAAGATATATTTTCTATTAAATGATATGGGAAAACTGATTTAGAAAATTTTAAGGAAACTGATTAATCTTTTTTTATATGAGACAATACTTTCTTGTCAAGTGTTGTGAATTTTGCAACGTGCTCGTTGTCATATATAATGTTACTGTATATAATGTTATGTTTGTGAGTGTTCATATGTCTGTCTGTTGGCAAGTGACATTTTATGTCAGACGGTTCGCACTTTGTTGAGATTTAAAGCGGAAGTGTTTTCTTTTTATGTATGGACCAAGTAAATTATAGCCTCGAAGAATCCAAGTAGACACATGTAAAAGTCATTTGACCAAAAATAAAACTGCCCTAGTGTGATCCTTCTGGCTTACGACATATCTTCTTTTTTTGATTATTATTTTTTTAATTATTCGTCAATGTAGAATTAGAATTTTCTGTCGAATCAGGTTAATGACCAACCAGTGAAAAGAATATAGATAATCGGTCGTTGCCTTTTTCCTGTCGTGATCATTTTCCATCTATCGCTACAAACGTCTTTTTTGAGTCCGAAAGGTACCTGCACAATTTGAGCAAATTATCGTAACATCCGCTTTCAGGCTCTCAATACAAATTGGTAAAGTTTCAAATCACAAAATACTTCCGGAACATATCGGCAACCGACCAAACCAAACGCTCAGCGTTTATATATAGAAGAGCTTTCTTTTCTTTCTTTTTCTTTCTTTCTTTCTTTTTTTCTTTCTTTATTATTTCTTTCTTTCTTTCTTTCTTTATTTATTTTTATTTATATATTCATCATTCTTTCTATTTTTTTCTTCACATTTCTTTCTTCTTCTTTTCAGTATTTCTTCCGTTCTTTCTCTATTCTTATTTCTTACTTTCTATCTTTTATTTTCTTTCTTTCTTTTTTCTTTCTTTCTTTCTTTCTTTCTTTCTATTATGCCCTTTCTTTCTATCTATTTCTTTTTTTCTTCACATTTTTTCTTTCTTCCTTTTTTCATTATTTCTTCCGTTCTTTCTCTATTCTTATTTCTTTCTATCTTTTATTTTCTTTCTTTCTTTCTGTCTTTCTTTCTTTCTTTTATGCTCTTTCTTTCTTTCTTTTTTATTCTCTTTCTTTCTTTCTTTCTATTTCTTTTTTGCTTCTCATTTCTTTCTTTATTCATTTCTTTCTTTATTTGTCTTTCTTCATATTTTTATTTTTTGTTTCTTACTTTCTACCTATTCCTTCCTTCTTCCTTCCTTCCTTCCTTCCTTCATTTCTTCCTTCCTTTCTTTTGTGTTTCTGCATACTCTTTGCATTTCTCTCTCTCTCTCTCTTCTTTCTCTCTCTGTATATAGAAACAAAAAGACTATGGCTATTTGTATGCAATTAACAGACGGCCCCTTCGAAATTACTCGTAAAATTATCCATCCGTGTCCATTCATGCGGTTGTGCTCCTCTCTATCGGGAAATGGTAGACAAAACCGATGGACGTAATTACGCATCCTCAAGCATAAGCCACTTAAATCCGGGTGGTGTCCTGGATAGCGACTAGACCTGGGAATTCAGAGAGCCGAGGTCGAATATCACGTTACATTGACTTACGTTCAAATACTCTTCCGAAAGGTATGAATCCATCTTGACCCTCAACTATGGGTTAAATAGTAGGACTTTTTATCAGTGAAACTCGTTCTTATTTCTAATAAAATTGTTGATGCAATGTTCACGCACAAATTCAGAAGAATTATTCTTACAATCCAAAGCCTATTTCGACTTTAAATAACCCACAGAGGTTGACCCCCCCCCAAAGCAGGTCAATCAACCATGCACAAATAATTGGATCAAATAATTTCTCTGTTTATGTCTGATCATCAGGAAAAAAAGAAAGAAAAAGGAAGCTGTGTAGAATTAAATCTACTATGGGTTGGCGTACTGTGGGATTTGTGTGTGTGTATCTTGACCAGAATTCGACAGGTTTATTTTTGGTTAAGTTATAAGGAATATGACAATTCAAGAATCACATCTAGATGAATTAGAACACTTTCAACACTTGACAAAATCCAAAGAAGGATCTGCAATGTAATCGATCCTGACTTGGCATCTCGATTTCAGTCACTTACAAAAGTGGCGTGGCTTCCCTCAGCCTTTTCTACAAATATTTTCATGGCAACTGCTCTGACGAGCTTTTGACCCTGGTGCCCCGACTACATGAAATTAAGCGTTCAACTAGATTGGCATCTAGGTCCCACCACTTAGGGTTGAAATAGTTAAATGCAACCGCAACTTCTACTCCAATCATTTATTTTCTCGCACTTACAGTCTATTGAATTCCCTTCGGCTTACTTGCTTCACTGATAACTATAATCTTCAAAAAATTATATACAACATTAATGGCCATCTTCTGTCTTCTTGAATCCCGTTCATCTTTTGTTCTTTCATCAATCCTCCCTGTTCTCAGGCTTCTCATTCATTTTCACTCCCTGTAACCCACTGAGTACTAGAGACATTCCCGC
This sequence comes from Acanthosepion esculentum, assembly GCA_964036315.1. NCBI lineage: Eukaryota > Metazoa > Mollusca > Cephalopoda > Sepiida > Sepiidae > Acanthosepion > Acanthosepion esculentum. The sequence continues at coordinate 58,098,219 of OZ038507.1, forward strand.
CTTGCTTGGGGAGGAATCAAATTATTATTATTATTATTATTATTATTATTATTATTATTATTATTATTGTGTTTTGTCTTTGCATCCTGTAGTACAAGTCTTCTTGCCTTAGAAGGTGCGAGATGGAGAGAAGCCTCCGCATGATGGGAGAAATACCCATGAGTATGATTTTTTGCTTTTTACATATTCTGGGGTAACCAGGAATTTGATCGACGTAATTGTTTGCTCTTTTTGAGCCCTGATAACAAAAGGAAACGCTGTTTCATTCCCAGTGCCTCAAGAACAAAAGGTAACGTTGTTTCATTCCCAGTGCCTCAAGAACAACAAGTAACGTTGTTTCATTCCCAGTGCCACAAGAACAACAGGTAACGCTATTTCATTCCCAGTGCCACAAGAACAACAGGTAATTTTGTTTCATACCCAGTGCCTCAAGAACAACAGGTAACGTTGTTTCATTCACAGTACCTCAAGAACAACAGGTAACTTTGTTTCATTCCCAGTGCCTCAAGAACAACGGATAAGGTGGTTTCATTCTCAGTGCCTCAAGGACAACATGTAACGTTGCTGCATTCGCTGTGCCTAAAAAACATAGGTAACACTGTTTCATTCCCAGTGCCTGTAGAACAACAGGTAACGTTGTTTCATTCATAGTAGCTCAAGAACAGCAGAAAACGCTGTTTCATTCCCAGTGCCTCAAGAAAAACAGGTAACGTTGTTTCATTCCCTGTGCCCCATGAACAACAGGTAATGTTGTTTCATTCCCAATTCCTCAAGAACTACAGGTAACATTGTTTCATTCCCAGTGCCTCAAGAATAACAGGTAACGTTGTTTCATTCCCAGTACCTCAAGAACAACAGGTAACGTTGTTTCATTCCCAGTACCTCAAGAACAACAGGTAACATTGTTTCATTACCAGTGCCTCAAGAACAACATGTAACGTTGCTGCATTTGCTGTGCCTCAAAAACATAAGTAATGTTGTTTCATTCCCCGTGCCTCAAGAACAACAGGTAACGTTGTTTCATTCCCAGTGCATCAAGAACAAAAGGAAACGCTGTTTCATTCCCCGTGCCTCAAGAACAACGGGTAACGTTGTTTCATTCCCAGTGCATCAAGAACAAAAGGAAACGCTGTTTCATTCCCAGTGCATCAAGACCAACAGGTAACGTTGCTTCATTCCCAGTGCCTCAAGAACAACAGGTAACGTTTTATTCCCAGTGCCTTCAGAACAACAATTATTGAAGCTGTAATATCACTAGAGTCACAGTGGAGTAAAAGAAGGCAAGGAGAAGTAATGGATAGCGGCTCGGGTTGAGGTAATCGGAGAACCCGTTCGAATTCTAGTCGAATCCATTACATTCACTTACATGCTAATAACCTTTGGAAAGATATGAATACTCTTCTTTCCACTATCCCCCAGCTATGGGTAAATAGCAGGACAGACCGGGTTCTATAGCCTAGGATATCAACTGGACTACCGCAGAAAGAAATGGCAACCTACTGCGGTAAAAATCTGCCTCGTCAGTCATGTATCGAAAGATACATGATCGCCTAAGCGTGTGTCGCGCATGGCTCATAACTGATTGAAATATTACTAGAAAAGCGTTAAAAGCATATGAAATCCTGTTACTGTACAATAAATAAGAATAAAATTATATGAAATCATATTTAAATACGTACATTTACAGTAAATGTTAATATAATCATAAATTCTTGAGAAAGAAATATGAAAAAATCTGTGACTCTCTGTAGTCGTTTTATTTAGCGGTCTTTAAGAGCTCAATATTGGTGTTTTCTCCGGTAGTTCCAATATCTACCGTTTGGCGTCGTTGTCAGCGCCACTTGTGATTCCCGTGAAATTGAAATCCAGTTTAGTTTAGGCATACGCACGGTATACGTCTGCTTATCGCCTAGTCTCTCATTCTCATTCATTTGTGACTTTATATTTTGCCCCAATGGCCCCGAAGAAAATTCCTAGAGCAAGTGCTAAGCGTCATGCTATAACGCTGGACAAGAAACTTAGGTGGTCCACAAGGTTTTGATATGCCGTTAAACAATATAAAAAAAAAACTAATTTTCAATCAGCTTATGAAATACTGGCTCTTGTTTCATTTCATATACAGGTATACCTCGGGTTACGTCGTTTCGAGTTAAGTCGTTATCGATTTTCTGTCGATGGCAAAAAAATATATAGAAAAATAAAAATCAAGTTTAAGTCGTTTTATTCGACTTTACGTCTGTCCGCCACAAATATTGAAATCGTAATATCACTAGACAAGCGTTGAACGTACATAAAATCATGTTACTGTACAATAAATAAGAATAAAATTATATAAAATCATATTCAAATACTTACATTTCCAGTAAATGTTAATATAATCATGATAAAGAACGAAATCTGAAAACATCTAAGATTACACTATTTACATTATTCAGACTATTGTCCTCATCTTTGTCGCCATATTTATCACAACGTTTCGGACGTTGTGATAAATATGGCGACAAAAATGAGGGCAGTAGTCCGAATGATGTAAATAGTATACATAATACCTCATCTCAGAAATATAGACAGATATCTAAGATTATATTTTTTTCTGTTCTATATTGAAAACTAAAATTTATTTTTTATGAGCGTAAAATAGATTCTTATTGACCATATTTTATTAAAATGCATTGGGTACCGCGAGATGGTGTAATGGTTAGCAAGCTTGTCTCGCTAGAACTATTACGACTGAGTAGCGAGTTCGATCCTCACTAGGTGCCCCATGCCACCTTGTGCCACATCTGAGCTACGCTTGGAAAATCACTATTATTAAAATGCATTTACAAATAAAATATAGAACTGGATTTGTGGTTTAGCTTAATGACAAGTAAATTCGGAGACGAGTAAAATCGACTTAAGTCGTTTTACAACTTAAGTCGCCTGTCCTGGAACAAATTGGTATGCCTCACGTTACGTGAGGCATACCTGTATAGTGATAATGATTTGGGCCTTTTTCTTATCAAATTAAAATATTCTTATGACAGATACAATGAAAAGAAATATTTACTGCTATTTGTGGAGGGGAGAAAAAATAATTAATGAAAATATTTCAGCGTGCAGGCGCAGATGTTAGGAATGAAAAGCTCAGACTACAGAAGAAACCGGAAACCCAACTTCTAAATAAGAAAGAAGTGATAAACCTCTATTTCTGTTCACAAGACCTGGGAGGAGCGTGAACCGGACGATGGGCTAGCCTATGTACACCTATTGTTGCAGGTAAGAAAAAAAATTATATAATACTAAAAGTTTGTGATTGTCTGATGCGTCCGTCTGGCGCATAATGATATACGAGTTGTTTATACAATATTTTTTATTTCAACTATCATGGATGTTTCAGTAGATACAAGAAATAAATTAGATCGCAACTGCTGAGGAACTATCAAACTAAGATTGAATGACATCATCGAAATTAATTCTGATATCTTGTGTCAGAAACACCAAGATCAAGGTAGTCACTAGCTGAACGGACTAAGATTGAATGACATCATCGAAATTAATTCTGATATCTTGTGTCAGAAACACCAAGATCAAGGTAGTCACTAGCTGAACGGACTAAGATTGAATGACATCATCGAAATTAATTCTGATATCTTGTGTCAGAAACACCAAGATCAAGGTAGTCACTAGCTGAACGGACTAAGATTGAATGACATCATCGAAATTAATTCTGATATCTTGTGTCAGAAACACCAAGATCAAGGTAGTCACTAGCTGAACGGACTAAGATTGAATGACATCATCGAAATTAATTCTGATATCTTGTGTCAGAAACACCAAGATCAAGGTAGTCACTAGCTGAACGGACTAAGATTGAATGACATCATCGAAATTAATTCTGATATATTGTGTCAGAAACACCAAGATCAAGGTAGTCACTAGCTGAACGGACTAAGATTGAATGACATCATCGAAATTAATTCTGATATCTTGTGTCAGAAACACCAAGATCAAGGTAGTCACTAGCTGAACGGACTAAGATTGAATGACATCATCGAAATTAATTCTGATATCTTGTGTCAGAAACACCAAGATCAAGGTAGTCACTAGCTGAACGGACTAAGATTGAATGACATCATCGAAATTAATTCTGATATCTTGTGTCAGAAACACCAAGATCAAGGTAGTCACTAGCTGAACGGACTAAGATTGAATGACATCATCGAAATTAATTCTGATATCTTGTGTCAGAAACACCAAGATCAAGGTAGTCACTAGCTGAACGGACTAAGATTGAATGACATCATCGAAATTAATTCTGATATCTTGTGTCAGAAACACCAAGATCAAGGTAGTCACTAGCTGAACGGACTAAGACTGAATGACATCATCAAAATTAATTCTGATATCTTGTGTCAGAAACACCAAGATCAAGGTAGTCACTAGCTGAACGGACTAAGATTGAATGACATCATCGAAATTAATTCTGATATCTTGTGTCAGAAACACCAAGATCAAGGTAGTCACTAGCTGAACGGACTAAGATTGAATGACATCATCGAAATTAATTCTGATATCTTGTGTCAGAAACACCAAGATCAAGGTAGTCACTAGCTGAACGGACTAAGATTGAATGACATCATCGAAATTAATTCTGATATCTTGTGTCAGAAACACCAAGATCAAGGTAGTCACTAGCTGAACGGACTAAGATTGAATGACATCATCGAAATTAATTCTGATATCTTGTGTCAGAAACACCAAGATCAAGGTAGTCACTAGCTGAACGGACTAAGATTGAATGACATCATCGAAATTAATTCTGATATCTTGTGTCAGAAACACCAAGATCAAGGTAGTCACTAGCTGAACGGACTAAGATTGAATGACATCATCGAAATTAATTCTGATATCTTGTGTCAGAAACACCAAGATCAAGGTAGTCACTAGCTGAACGGACTAAGATTGAATGACATCATCGAAATTAATTCTGATATCTTGTGTCAGAAACACCAAGATCAAGGTAGTCACTAGTTGAACGGACTAAGACTGAATGACATCATCAAAATTGATTCTGATGATTCTGTGTTTATCCTAGTTTACTAAAATAAACTTTAAAGTGTAAATAGGCAACTTTGTCTTTTCGGTGAGTATTTTAGTGAAAAAATTAAACAGCCTAAAAATAAAAGTAGGAGTGGTCCATTTGAATTTCTGGGGAAGAAAAAATGGTCCATGGGCTGAAAAGTGTTGAGAAGCACTGATCTAAAACAACAATAGCCAACTAGAATAAAACATTGGTCGTAAATTTGGTAACATAATAATTGTGAGTTCAATTCCTGGCCCGGGTAGTGGTTACTTGAAATCAGTGAAATTCGGACGAGCCATGACTGATCAGTACTAAAAAAAAAAAAGAACTAAACGAGACTATGAGCAGTGTATATCACTGTGGACTAAAGAAAGGGTACAGTTTGAAATTCCATGTATATTACTCTGATCGACATACACCAGATGAAGGCCGGAAGACAACAGCCGAAACGTTAGGATAAAAACAAGAAAGATTAGGACAATAGTCCACATGTGAATAATGTATCCTTTTTGTTTTCATTTTTCTTAAAACCTTCTTGTTGATTACATTCTCGGTCCATGCCATTCTGGGAGTCTTTCTTTAAAACACATATCAATATTGCCTTATGACTCCTCTTCATCTGTGAAGAAATTGTCCAACATTCACTGTCATTAGGAGGAATTATATTGCGTGATGTCGGGTAGATGAAGACATCAGGTGCCGAATCAACAAAGCCCGACACGCTTTCAACACTATGCGGCCAGTCTGGAGATCAACAAACCTCTCACCTTATAACAAAATCCGGATCTTCAACGCCAACGTCAAGTCGGTCCTACTTTACGGCTCTGAAACCTAGCGGGTAACCAAGACCAACACCCAAAAACTTCAAACATTTACCAACCGATGTCTTGGAACAATCTCAATATCACGTGGCCGGAAGTCGTCTCCAACGACCAACAGCCAGACAGGACCAGACACGCCCCAATCGAGATTGACGCCAAGAAACGGAAATGGGGAAGGATCGGCCATACACTCCGTAAGCTTGCTTTTAGTATCACCAGCCAGGTTCTTGACTGGAATCAACAAGGGAAGCGAAAAGTGGGTCGACCAAGACAGACTTGGCACAGAAGTGTTGACGCAGAGGTGAAGGCAACCGGCACGACATGGGTTGAGCCGAAGAGCATCGCCCGAAACAGTGTCCGTTGGAGAGGTTTCGTAGCGGCCCTATGTTCCCCAACAAATCAAGAAGCAAAAAAAAAAAAAATATTATGTGACAATTCAACACCATCTTCTTTGATTGTAAAGATTTTTTTCTGTTTCTTAATATTTTGTTTCACTTTTAAAAGGCACCCGTGGAACACCGTTAGATAATTGTAAAAAAAATGCAATAGATTTAGGTCCTGTTACAGGGAACTCATATTTTGTTTTACAAAACCAGCTCACACAGGGAAAGTCGACTCATTTTTTTGTGATGTCAACGATCACTTGTTTGACACTTTTGTAATGTCAACGAATACTCGTTGTCAGTTTCATAATTCTCGTTGTAGTAGAGACTTTGTAATCGCAGATAAAACTATAGTACGCCGTAGAACAATACAGGTGTCAGAAGCCTTCGAATAGCACTCGTACTAAATAGTACTTGCTTGATAATACTCGCTCGAATAGTGACCACCGAATAGTGATCTGAATAGAGGAATAGTATAGTGAATAGAGAAGAGAATAGCGGTCCGTATAGTAATAGAGGATAGACTAGAAATGGTGATCCGTATAGTAATAGAGGATAGACTAGAAATGGTGATCCGTATATGTTGTGGTAGGATCCACCTAATTTGCATAGTGGAGTACTGGCGATATAAATATGGTTGGTACCGGAAGACAGGGAGGCGAATCAAGAGATCCAACTAGAGACTCTGCCCGACTGCGACTTAGTCAACACATTCTCCAGGAACGGTCTCCCCAGAAATATACAAAAGACTATATGTAAATATTGTGTACACTTTCTTGTTTCAATACATTTTGTTCTAAGTACATTTTGTGTTTGCATTATTATTCCATGCATTAGTCAAGTTTCAACAGTATAGTAATAGAGGACAGAATAGAATTAGCGATCGTTTAGACGTCTCGATTCCTACTTATGCGTTTCCTCTATGCCCACTTAATTCAATAATGGGATCGCCTATGTTTGCTCACTGGCGATCTATGTTCAAACTTAAGTGGCGCCAGCGACACTTTATTCCTGTATAACAGTTTTTTAAGGCCCCGATTTTAATTTCCATATTCACATATATTAACTAATCAGCGACGTCATATCAACCATTTGTGAGTTATTTAAAGCTGTAAATATATCGCAGATTGTAATGTGTTGCTAACAGTATTCGTTGTTTCCCCAGAGCCCCCGCCCCTTGTAAATTCTAATCGGGTTCGTCACGGCCTAACATTGGTGTTCTGCCAAGAAGACGCGTTGATATGTCTACAATATTCCTTAAGTATCGTGCCATTCCCAACATAGATATAAGACGACGAGACAGAACAGGGATCGCGTGAATTCATGCCTTTCGCAAGGTTGCTTTGTGTCACGTCTAAACACCCAGTCGTAATTCAAAGTTGGGTTTCGCCAATCCCATATCCACACCGCTAAACATGGCCGTCACCTGCACTTCCTTTTAAAGATGGAAGAAAAAACAAAACAAAAAAAAAAACAGCTCATATATAAATATGAACTTGACAAACGAACACAACCACGTTTTTCTTTTTCTTGTTCTGTTAATTCATCCATTTTTTTTTTTACATTTTTTCTTTCTTTTTTCTTCCGCTCCAGACGGGAATTTGACGTAAGTGATCAGTAATTACAATGTCTGCTTATTTTAGGATCTGATGTTTTCAATACAGGTCAGTTTCATACAGTTATTTATTTAAGTAACAAGACACACACACACACACACACACACAAACACACACACACACACACAGGTACAGAGGGAGACATCTACATATATGCACAATTAGACACATTCAAACACAAATGCACACAGACAACATGTCCATCAAGATATACAGAAAAATACAGACTAATAGAAGACAGGTGCGTTTATACACACACATAAACACACGCATATACAAACAGACCCACACAAACACACATATTTACTTTTATTATTATTATTATTATTATTATTATTATTATTATTATTATTATTATTATTATTATTATTTCCTTTGATTTCTCTTGTATACACATTTTCTGCCGAGTCCCAACCAGCGACCTAAGGTCAGAAATGGCTTCATGATTTTTTTTAATGATCATTTTTTGTAAAAAAAATAAGATCGCACACAATTTACACAGGTGAAGTTTTTTGTAATGTGCAAGCTGCATGGGCTACCAGGAATCCTTTCAATGAGGTTATCGGAACATTTTCCACTCAATCCGAGGGCTCCAACTACAACTGAAATTATTGATGTCCTCATGTGCCACATTTTTGAGATTTCGATATCAAGGTATTATTATTATTATTATTATTATTATTATTATTATTATCATTATTATTATTATTATTATTATAATAAATAATATGATATAATAATTATACTAGAATAAAATATTGTATTATATATATAATAAAAATAAAAATAACAATCATTATTATTATTATTATTTTTATTTTCTTTAATATCTGGCGTTTACACATTTCTTTCCGGGTCCCGCCCAGGGACCTAAGGTTAGAAATGGCATCATGACACTTTCCACTGCAAAAATAAAATAAAAAAAAAAAAATAATAATTACATAGATAAAGCCCTTCGTAAAGTGTGGGCTGTACTTGTCAGAACAATTTTTTGTATCTCTTTGAGGCATGGACTTCCAGGGATCCCTTCAATCAGTCTACTGGAATCTTTTCCAACCAGTCCAAGGGCTCCAACTACAACAGGAATTGTTGATGTTCCCATGTGCCACGTTTTTGAGATTTCTATTTCAAGGTCCTTGTATTTTGACAGTTTTTCGAATATCTTCAAAGATACATTGCAGTCTGCAGGGACTGCCATGTCAATAAGGAGGCACTTATTTTGTTTGTGGTCTTTAATAACAATGTCTGGGCGGTTGGCTTTGATTGTTCTGTCAGTGTGTATTGTGTAGTCCCATAGAATTGTAAC
>OZ038507.1:58112409-58119909 GCA_964036315.1 Acanthosepion esculentum
TATTTAATTTTATTTTTTACTATCAATGTTCTATCGCTTGATATTGAGAACTAATAATATTGGCCTGAAAACGTTACCTTCCAGAAATACCTCGGTCGTTTGTCATATATATATATATATATATATACAGTTATACCTCGGGTTACGTCGTTTCGAGTTAAGTCGCTTTCGATTATACGATTATTCGATTATTTTTACCCAAAAAATTTATGGAAAAATAAAATTCAAGTTTAAGTCGATTTATTCGACTTTACGTCTGTCCGCCACAAATATTGAAATCGTAATATCACTAGACAAGCATTAAACGTACATAAAATCCTGTTACTGTACAATAAATAAGAATAAAATTATATAAAATCATATTCAAATACTTATATAGTAAATATTAATATAATCATCATGAATCCTAGGGAACGAAATATGAAAACATCTGTGTTGTCGTTTTATTTAGCGGTCTTTAAGAGCTCAATATTGGTGTTTTCTCCGGTAGTTCCAATATCTACCGTTTGGCGTCGTTGTCAGCGCCACTCGTGATCCCTGCAAAATTAAAATCCAGCTTAGTTTAGGCATACGCACGGTATACGTCTGCTTATCGCCTAGTCTCTCATTCTTATTCATTTATGACTTTATATTTTGCTCCAATGGCTCCTAAGAAAATTCCTAGTGCAAGTGCTAAGCGTCATGCTATAACGCTGGACGATAAACTTACTATGATAAAACGCCAGGAAAAAAAGGTGAAAAGGCTTTATCGATTGCCCGATCTTTTGGAATGAGTCGGACAACTGTATCGAAGATTTTTCACAATAAGGATAAGATTTTGCCACATATCAAATCTGATGCCACAGGGATGAAGAATACTATTATCAATAAGAAAAGAGAGAAAATCTTTGAAGAGATGGAACAACTTCTTTCTCTTTGGATTGATAGGTTGAATCATCAGCGTTCTGCTATTAGTCAAGAAATCATTCAAATTTGTCTTTGTTTGAAGACCGGAACATAAATATCCAGATGAAAAAATGTAGAGTTTAAAGCGAGTCAAGGCTGATTTATGATATTTAAAGAACGAAGAAGTTATCACCCTATCAAGAAGCAAGGTGAAAGTGCATCAGCTGAAGAACTAGCAGCAGCCGATTTTCCTAAAGCATTGGCTAAGATCATGGAAGAAAAAGAGTTTCTTCCTGGACAGAGTTTTAACATTGACGAAACTGGATTATATTGAAAAAAATTGCCAGACCGTTCTTTCATTGCTAATGCTATGCTTAAGACTATTTCGCCGATAAATCATTTTATTCAGAATACTGGACTACCATAAAGAGTGTAATATGGAAGCGGGAGTGCTTATTTGCAGTTTATAGTTTGGTTATTTCGATTTAAGTCATTTTTCGACGTAAGTCGTGACCTCTGGAACCAATTAACGACGCAGTGTGAGGTCTGTGAAACAGCTAAACAGTCTGTTTGTGGATGACAAAAATATTGGCTCCTGAAAAATTAATTTCGCTTGAGCTCTTTGGTTTGAGGCGTGAGTTTGTAAACAGTGACTATTTAAGCTAATATAGCATGACTCTTCGGCAGAATTGAGTCACTGTCAGTCACTGTGTGTTTATCTAAATCTAAAAATAAACACGATAAAATTCACCTTCATCCCTGCCGTGCGCCGACGGCTTAGTGGTAGAAGTTCCGACTGACGCCAATTCAGTCGGGTTTCGATCCTAGCTAGAGGCAACCGGACGTCTAGCCACACTGATGAACTGTGAAACAGCGAAACAGTCTGTCTGTGGATGACAAATATATATATATATATATACATATATATGTATAAAGACATTTTTATGTTTATACATTCTTTTTATAGATACAAATATTTAAGTAAATGCTCTGCTTACAATAAACAGTATTAACCAGCCTGAATGTCCGTGAAATTTTCATAGAAAATATTCATCCTCCGACAGGAATCGAACCTGTATCCTATACGCAGCCGTCATATAGCCCGACGTACCTTAACCGATTGGGCCACAGAGGATCGTTCGGTCAGCAAGATCCATTTTACTGCTCTTAAACTACAATCTTCCATGATTCTCTTGCGTACATTCATAACTGCTCAATGGGTATCCAAGTATAAACAAATGACGTCACACATTATGAAAGTCCGATAATTATTTTAAGACGTATACTTGGGATCATTATTATGCTGGAATGTAAATCTCCGACATCGATGAAGATTTTGCGGTGATAGTTGTAGATTTTCATCCAGAATTTTGATATAGTCTGCAGATTTCATTATAATTGTCCAGTTCCCCTTGAGCTAAAACAACCCCAAAACACCATCGAGTCGCCTGCATGTTTTACTGTTGCCACTGTGTCCTTTGTTAGGAAAGCGTCACTTTTCTTGCGACAAATGTTCTTCACATCATTATGTCCAAAAAGCTCAATTTTTGTTTCATCACTCCACAGTACTTGTTCCTCAAAGTAATATTCTTTGTCCAAGAACGTTTTGGCAAAATTAAACCGAGCAACAATGTGAAATGGTTTGTGAAGAGGGGTTCGTCGTGATCGGTTTTCAATCAACCCATCTCTATTTAAACAGCCTTGTATTGTGTGAGTACTTACGCTGATACCCATCGTTACCAAACTTTTGGCGATGTCTTTCAAAACAACTCTTGTGTTTATATTAACCTCACGACATAGTTTTCGTGCAGTTCTCGGTGAGTATCTCGGTTTTCTTCCACGCCCAGACAAAATTTCTGTCATGCCAAACTGTTTAACGGACTGTACCTTCAATCTAGGGATAGCTAACCGGTTTGAAATAGAACTGTAACTATTTTTTTTAAGCTTATCACCCCAAGCAAGGCTGGAAGCCACTAGCACGCAAGGGGTTACAGAAGGTTTGGAGGAAGAGCAGATAGGAGTGGTAAAGGAGAGGATGTGGAGAAAGATAGTGGTTCGATCAAGGCAAGGGGCTTACAGAAGATTTGGAGCGAGAGCAGATAGGAATGAAAGGTGAAAGGATGTGGAGAAGGGAAGTGGATAGATCAAGGCAGCTGGAGATGTCGATTGACGTTACACTTAAGTAGTTGGAGATTGTATTTGTCAGGGAAACAGGAATAAGGAAGGGAGTTCCACAGGCGAGATGTGCGAGACATGAAGCTATTGGAGTAGAAGAGACGTCTACATCTAACAGTTTCAACGGTGAAGGGTTGGGAACGGGATGCCAGCCTCGTGGGACGTTTAAATTCATGAGGCCTAGGAAACAGCGAAAGCAGCTCCTCGGAGCAATTACCGTGAAAGTATTTGTAAAAAAGACAGAGCGAGGCAACGTCGCGTCTGTGAGAGAGCGACTGCAGACGATATGACAGATCAGGGCCAATTACATTGCATATCCGTCTCTGGATCTTATCAAGAACCCTGGGGCAAAAAGCAGGGGCTCCAGACCATATATGGCAGCAATACTCCATGCAAGGGCGAATGGTCGATTTATAGATTTGGATGCAAGGGCGAATGGTCGCCCGGCTTGTGGAAGTTAATAATACTCTGTCTCAAGTCAGCGCTAAGCTTCTTTGTCTTCCTCATCGTATTGTTAATGTAAGGATAGCAATGGTGACACTCTATGCATCATGTGATGTTATCTGCTGTAATTGTCACAAATATTCTACTAAATAAATAGTCTCGAAGGCTTGACCAATCAAAATAATTATGTAAATTACTTACATGAATCATTAAATTTAAAATGATATTTTCTATTATACGAATAATTTTGTCTTTTATTATTTTGCATAATTTGCCTGTGGATGTTGTTGCATTTAGCGACTACTATCCCCAAGGCTTTCCATCCAGAGCATTTCAAGCCGGTTCAAGGAAGGATATACAAGTGATAGAATTATTAGAAGGATTTGAGATAAACATAATTAAGTAATTCATTGAGTCTAGAAGAAACTTCAATAGAATGCAGAAAGCACTGGACGGCCATTTCGTTCTATATTCTTGTATATCACTTGGATACCATTGCTTATCCATTGGTACAGTTGGATTGACGTTTGATTGAAATCGTAAAAGTCCGGGTTTCAATTCTTGGCAGTGGATGCGCACTGCTGATGAGTCCCAAATATAGGACGAAACGGCCGTCCAGTCCATTCTTTTGAGTTTTTTTAAGACTCGATGAATTACTTAATAATTATTATTTTTTATATATATATATATATATATATATATATATATATATATATCGAGTATATATATACACCTACGTTTGGGGTGCGACTTAAGTTTTGTTGTTTTACTAACTCATCTTTGATTTACCCACCTCTATACCTATATATATTTTGAGGTTTCCTTTTGAATTTGTAGGTCTGATGAATTGGATCTTGATTATGATTCTAATTTAATAAATTATATCCATGGAATATTAATGTTTGAGCCTTTTATATTATATTCTTGCTCTGTCTTGTACATAGAGCTCAAACTGGATTTCAGCCTCCTGCATATATATATATATATAAATATATATATATATATATATATATATATATATGTATTGACAATATTATGTACTATAATTAATTATTAATTGTACTCTATTCGTTCTCATCTTACCTGGATATATATATATATATATATATATATATATATATATATATATATATATATATATATATATATATATATATATATGTATGTATGTATCCAGGTAAGATGAGAACGAATAGAGTACAATTCTAACGTTCGTAACATTTAATTTAATAGCGGGATCAATAAAATGTAGAGCAATATTCTTATTTTTAGGATATTACATCGAAAACCTGTCAAAACTCCTATATAATTGCAATCGTCTTTCTATGCATATCAACGGCATCTTGATACGCATCGAAATACAACTGCAGTTGTGTAGCGACTTTGACATGTAATATCCTAAAATAAAGTATATATATATATATATATATATATATATATATATATATATATATATATATATATATATATATATGAAGAAATATAGTCTTAAAGTGTGCTATATTTATGGGATAAAGTGCTCAATATCAGAGATAGAGCGTGTGTAAATATAAAAGTGAACATAGAAGTCAACTCTTAGAGGCGACAGTTTGTTTCATGCTAGTGCAATCGTCATATATATATATATATATATAGTAATACTCGATTTGTAAAAAAAACTCGGGTAACAGAACTTGCAAGTATCTCAAATCAAACTGATACCCGAGGAAAAAATTGTGAAAGAAAGAATGAAATTGAAACATCCAGAACAGGGCGAAACAAATCGTCCAGTCCCTTAAGTTTTTAGCCCAAAGAAAAAAAAACCATGCGATTAATAAAGCTAAAACGTAGAGTCCTCATTAAACTAAGTAGAGCTGGGATAAATAAAGGAAATCTTAAAAAGCCAGGAACAATCTACCTACGTTCCACCTAACCGGATCTTCAGGGTAATATTACCCTGAAGATCCGTTTAGGTGAAAACTAGGTAGGTTTTTCCTGGCTCTTTAGGATTTCCTTTATATATATATATATATATATATATATATATATATATATATATATATATATATATGTATATATGTATGTTTGTGTGTGTTTGTGTGTGCGTGTGTGTTATAAATGACCTTGACAGAGTTATATATTAATGACAATTGGAAAAAAAAAAAGTTCACGAAGGTATGATGTTTCGGAAAAATATCCGATAATGCATTTCGCCCATTTTGGGCTTCATCGGATCAAAGATGAAAAAGTGAATTTAAATAAACACACAAGTATATAAACACGCAATTCACTTTTACGTCTTCGATTTGATGAAGCCCAAAATGGGCGAAATGCATTATCGGATATGATATTTTTTCGAAAAACTTTCACGTTTTCTTCCAATTGTCATTATTATATATATATATATATATGTATGATGAATGGGTCCGCCAAAAATGTCTAAACCGTGTTATTGCAATTTGATAAACCTACAACAGACAAGTTTTTCCTTTCACCCCAAGCAAGGCGGGGATGGCGTTAGCAAGCGAGGGGTTACAGAGAGTGGGAGCAAGTGTAAAGATGCGTGATAGAGGAAAGGACGGCGAATAGATCAAGGCATCTGGAAATGTCGATTGACATTGCATTTGAATAGTTGGAGATTATAGCTGTCAGGGAAACAAGTAAGAGGAAGGGAGTTCCACAGACGGGAAGTGCGAGACATGAAGCTAATGGGGTAGAAGAGATGACTACATTTAACCGTTTCGACATGGATAGGTTGGGACTGAGTTGCCAACCTAGTAACACGCTTACATTCATGCAGTTTGGGTAGAAAAGACAGAAGGAGGCGACGGAACGTCTGCGAGAGAGCGACTGTAAACGAGAAGCCAGATCCGGGCCAACAACATTGCATATCCGTCTCTGGGTTTTGTCGAGGAGCTTCAGATGAACAGCGGGACCACCAGCCCATGTATGGCAGCAGTATTTCATGCAAGGGCGAGTGGTTGATTTATAGATTTGAAGGGTGAACTCGGGCGAGAAAAAAACCTTTTTGGCGCGACGCAGAGAACCAACTTTCCTAGAGGTAGATATTGCTTTCATTTCTTGATAAAAGATAAATTATCGCTTATTGATTATAAAGTCGGCGCTGCCATATAAATCGGGATTGACCTTTGTTTGTGGTTATGTGCTCGCAAAATCCATTTGCCCAACTCGTCCAGACTGCCTACTCGGTGTAGGTTCTCATTAAAGGGACATTTTTGAAGGCCAAGAATATTAGAGAGGAAATAGAAACTTGAATAACGCGCACACAAAGAAATAGCTATTGTTACGTTCATATTTGTCTTGTGTTAAATAATTTGAAGTTGTTTATCGCCAGTGACTTCCGCGGGACGAATGACGGGTAACAGGGCAGCTAGTGACGTGGTCTTTCGTAACAGAGCCTCTAAATTGGACGGAGCTTCACATTCAAGACACGGACTGTCGAACGAGGTAAAAAAACAGCTTCCAAAATGATTTAAGGTTTGCCTCGGCAATGGCTGGAATGAAGGGAAAATAGGTGTTAGCTGAAGGGGAAACTATGCAGACATCATGGACATCTCCAATTTGGTTGGAAGGGGCTGAATGCCAATGTTTAACGCTAATCAGATGTAATTGCTGCAGCGTTTACTGTAATCGATAGCCAGCCTTGAGAAAAATATTAAATCAGGAACAATAAAATATACCCACTCACAGGTATACATGCAGATAATTTTATTTGTTCTTATATATATATATATATATATATATATATATATATATATATATATATATATATAAAAGAACAAATATACATACATATATATATATATATATATATATATATATATATATATATATATATATATATATAAGGGAAGAGGTTATAGTAGTTCCAGCGAGAGAAAAGTGTGTATATTAAAAAGAAGAGAGAAAGCGCAAACGTTTTTGATTATAATGTGGATTTTAAAAAAAAATATTATTGGATAATGAAACATAATATTTTTTTTTAAATCCACATTA
>OZ038507.1:58122409-58124909 GCA_964036315.1 Acanthosepion esculentum
ATTAAGCTAGCGGGGTCACTTGATTGGGTCTTCAAGAGTTTCAGAGTCCCTAAATCTTTGCATATTCTCAGCATTAGAAGCTCTCCTGGCTGCAATTTGATCTGGGTTTTCTTTTGTGTGGAACTTTCTTTTCCTCACTGCATCCTTGGCTCTTTTCATTGCTACCTGGTCCTCTGTTGGCGGAGATTTCTTTTTGCGAGGCATGCTGCTGCTGGATGCAATAGACAATAATAAATTAAAGAAAAAACTGAAAATTGATCGCTGCTTTTAAGTATTGCATTAATATTTAAGCTTAACTTTTAAAAGTTTGACTATAATTCTTCTGCCGCCACTTAATTTAAAGTCAGTTTGATGTACGTAGGTCCTTACTTTCTATACAAACATGGGTGACTGTTGCTGGATTTCACAATTAATTTCAATTATTCCCAAATTTACTATATAGTTATAAAAATTGTTATCGTCCCAAAAAATTCGTCAAAAAAAAATGATTTTTTTGTGACGAATTTTGTGACGTAAAAATATCGCCGAAAACAACCGCAGTAATGAAAACTTGGGAATCCAAAATTTCAGGTTTGCGGGACCGGATCCAACCTGGAATGTTTCTAGTTTTCTCACGGAGTCGGGTTGATTCCAAAATGGAATAATAATTTGGCCTACGGCATCTAGTAGTAAAGTCATTAGCGACGTCATGAAACCAGATCAGGATTTTCGGGTCCAACATTTAACCTGAAAAAATAGACGCTATGAACCACTCTACAAGTTAGGATAATAATACAGTAAATATAGCCTTAATGCAGCAGTCACCAGTATATATATAAAGAATGAGACCAAAACGCGACATATATGGCCTTACGGTTTCGTTTGAGCCTGAAACGGACTGACGTCGCTCTTCAAGGTCCACTTTTATATTTATATTCCCTCTATCCCTGATATTGAGCACTTTAAACCCATAAATATAGGATACCATAATATTTTTCATATAATAAATTATTTATAAAATATTATAACATTTTTATCATGCATATATGTAAAGGGTGTTTCATTAAGACGGATTATGTATAAGGGTGTTTCATTAAGACGGATTATGTATAACGGTGTTTCATTAAGACGGATTATGTATAGGGGTGTTTCATTAAGACGGCTCAAAGTCAGCAGTAAATAAATCAGTGTTATGACTGAAAATTTATCTATTTCTCTATTGGATCATGTTATTTAAGTCATGGCGATTATGCGTGAAAAATAATATCGCCCAAAATGTTCGCCAAATCTGAAAGAAAAACTTCATTAGGCGCTTAAAATTAATTGACATGGAAGAACGGTACAAGTTATTGGAACATCCTTATATATATATATATATATATATATATATATATATATATATGTATATATATATATATATATATATATATATATATATATATATATATATATATATATATATCACCCTGTCAACTATCTATGTTACTATCTATCTGCATTAGACTATTCATATCTCTCTAATTATTTATCAGCGTGTAAATCTCTATTTCTCTGTCTCTCTCTCTGTCTCTGTCTCTGTCTCTGTCTCTCTCTCTCTCTCTCTCTCTCTCTCTCTCTCTCTCTATATATATATATATATATATATATATATATATATATATATCAGGCTGTCCATTAACTCTATCTGTTTGTCTGTTTATATTTGTCTATTTATTGGTTTCTTATCTATCTATCTATCTCATTCTGTTCATATCTATCTATCTATCTATCTATCTCGATATATATATATATATATATATATATATATATATATATATATATATATATATATATATATATATATATCAGGCTGTCCATTAACTCTATCTGTTTGTCTGTTTATATTTGTCTATTTATTGGTTTCTTATCTATCTATCTATCTCATTCTGTTCATATCTATCTATCTATCTATCTATCTCGATATATATATATATATATATATATATATATATATATATATATATGTGTGTGTGTGTGTGTGTGTGTGTGTGTGTGTGTGTGTGTGTGTGTGTGTGTGTGTGTGTGTGTGTGTATCCGTGACATTGATCGATATTCAGCTGGAGTCATTCTGGGTGGTCTATTTTTTGAGAAGAAATTCTGTCAGATTTTCGGAAACAAAGAGGTCGTGTAAATTGTTTATTAGCTTACCTGACTTTCCATCAGACCCGCCAGAATCTCTTCGGATCAAATGTCTCCCACTGATGCCATCCTAATATGTAAATATCTAACCGTTCTCTCATTTTTTTCTTCTCCCAGACAACGTTAAGTCTGTCTATTTGCCCCAACCCAGATGCTTCGATAGATGGCGTATATTTTGCGACTGTGGGAGTCCTCCTCAAACCGGCGTGAATCACATCCGTGACAGACATCCACCGCGGATTCATAGTTAAGGCTCGATTTGCCCGATGTACGACATGAAGGTAGAGTCTAGTGATGGATCCTCGGTGTTGGCGCTGTTCTTTTTAATAAGGTGCTATATCTT
>OZ038507.1:58132409-58159909 GCA_964036315.1 Acanthosepion esculentum
AATTTTAAAGTTGCATTGATCTACGAACCACTCGATGAATGATATGATCCTTGTTTTTAATAACTACAAGCTGTATAAGGTCTTTTTTTAGTCTGCTAGTACTTTCAACTGTACATGCAGTCATCCTCAGGGATGTAAATTATTTTGATTTTAGTAAATCCAGGTAGCATCAGAGACTAAAGATTAAATGCGAATCGAAATATATTTTTTTAGAAATGTGTTATTGTTAACGGACAAAAACTTTTGGAGGGTGCAGTCGCAACTCTAGGGTTGAAATTTTTGAAAATTTAACAGATTGCGCTTTTTTTTACTAATATGGTAATTTGAGAATTTTTTTGTTGTAGGAGTTTATCAGTCAATGTGGCATGAACTAAATTGTTCAATAAATAGAGTAATGTCTTAGCTGTTATCCCGAAAATTTGCACGACGAATCAGTTCTTTTAAATCAAACATGTGGTGCAGTTCAATTTATATTACAATGAATCATTCATACAAAGAGTAGATTAGTAAAGTTAATGATATATATATATATATATATATATATATATATATATATATATATATATATATATATATATATATATTTAATAATATGGTGTGTGTGCAATATCTAAAGCATTAATAGATTTTATTTTTAATGCGACATATTTTAGTTAATTTTTTTTTATTATTTTAGACAGTATTTAATAATTTTTAACTTGTGGACAGACCAGTTGCTGAAATAAATACTGTTAAAAATAAGACGGAGTGTATACTCCAATATGAGTATTCCCTAAAAATAACGTTTAAAGTAATGAATGTATGTCGTATAAACAGTATGCGATGGGTAAATTGTCGCCGTTTTACGTTTTTAAGGTGGTTCAGTGGTCAATTGAGCACCCTCAGTGTATATATATATATATATATATATATATATATATATATATATATATATATATATATATATATATATATATATATATATATCGGGTGCAATGGGTAAATTGTCGGTGTTTTATTTTTTTAAGTTGGGTCAGTGGTCAATTGAGCACCGTCTCTCTCTCTAACTCTTTCTTTTTCTCTCTCTCTAACTCTTTCTTTCTCTCTCTCTCTCTCTCTATATATATATATATATGTGTGTGTATGAGTGAGTTTATATACAGGGTGTCCATAAAGTTCGTGTGCACTGTAAAAAAAAATGTATAACTTTATTTGTATTTGCGATAGAAATAATCTGTAAAAACTGTTATAAAGTTTAATGTACCTAGTTTTAAGTATAGCTAAAATAACTAATGTGATTTCCGGCATTACTGTGAATCAGTTGGCAAATGTTTTCCGTGAACTGCAAAATCGTATTACCCTTTATATTTCTAATGATGGAGGACATGTGGAAACTTAAATAAAATTTCAATAAATCCTTAAAAAATATAGATTTACTTCTTTCTAATCCTTTTTACAAATTATTTCTAATCCTCTTTACAAATAAAGTTATACATTTTTAAAAGTGCACACGAACTTTATGGACACCCTGTATGTATATATATATATATTTTATAATTTTAAGTTGAATCGGTGGTCAAATGAGCACCGTCTGTATATATATATATATATATATATATATATATATATATATATATATATATATATATATATATATATATATATTACAAAATAAATGACAATAAGAAAACAGTACCTACTGACGCGTTTCGTCCAATGCGGACTTTTTCAAAGCAAGAAACGAAATGAATTTTATTAAACAAAGAAAATTAATAAAAACTAAAAACAGAGTGTTCCTAGCAACGGGAATGTAGGAAACGCTATTTTCATATCGTTGACTGAAAATGACGTCAGTTAATGTCACGCGTGGAGAATATTTCTGTGTTGATGGATTCAACCATTTTCTTTTGATTTTAATATGTTTTTGTGTACATTTGTTTGTGAGAGCAGTAATTTTGTTAGAAAAGGTGAAATAGGGAAAAAACCTGGGCGTAGATTAATATATATATATATATATATATATATATATATATATATATATATATATATATATATAAACACAGATACATAAATATCAACAGATAGGAATAACTAGCGAACTAGATATATATATATATGAACAGACAGGAATCGATAGATAGATAGATAGATAGATAGATAGATAGATAGATAGATAGATAGATAGATAGAAAAAAATTCTAACTTTCTAATATAATTATATATATATATATATATATATATATATATATATATATATATATATATATATAGGGTGCGATGTGTAAATTGTCACTGTTTTATATTTTTAATTTCACCATGCATGTTGTTTTTGATTTTGTTGACTGCGTTGGTACAGTAGTCAGTTGGGCACCGTCTGTGAGAAAAAGAGCACCATTCCACAATTCACTCCGACAGAAATTTAGAAAAAGCATACTGTATGGCTTGGCATTAGCACGGAAAGTTCTCATACGAACATTTCAGAGTATGTGGGTTTCAATCTGAGGAGAGTGCAGAGGATTCGAAAAGAGTTAGATGAGTCTAATGGTGATTACGGAAGTGTTCGGATTGATCACCAGCGATGGCAATGCTATGCCTTTATTCATCTTCCCACGGGGCAGCATTACTTCTTAAAGTGTCTTGAGGAAGTAGTGTTGCCCTGTGTCAAGAGGGTGGCTGCTGGAAGACACTGGGTTTGACAACAGGACTCTGCACCATGCCCAACAAGCAGAAGAACCTAGTCATGTCTGTCAGACAATTTCTGCGACCATCTCGGAAAGACCAACAAAACTCTCTGTAAAACCAATGAGGAACTGAAGGCAATGATTATGGCATCATTCATCTAATTAAACAATGAGATCGTCCAGAAGAGTTGCAGGTGATTCCGAAGTCGCCTAGAGGCAGTGGTTTAAAGCAATGACAATTTTATCTAATAAATTTTCTCGTTAGTATTTCAAAATATGTTTATGTAGTTTTAGTAAATATATTTCTTAAAATGAGATGTCAGTGTTATTTTCATGTTTTACATAATTTAGACAATTCATACATCGCATAATGCAATATGTATATATTATATATACATATTCAATATATATATATATATATATATATATATATGCTTTATATGTATATATATGCAGCATTACGCGTATTTATTATAATGTCTTTTTAATTAACACCCACACACGTGTATATATATATATATATATATATATATATATATATATGTATGTGTGTGTGTGTGTGTGTGTGTGATCGAGCGGCACTATATTCAGTCTAATTCGCTACCTCTTGGTCACCAAGTCCCGCCGGAACCGTTGGTATGACGTTTGCCTGATAACGTAACAGTCCGGGTGGATGCGCACTGCTGATGAGTCCCAAATATAGGACGAAACGGCCGGCCAGTGCTTTCTGTTGAGGTTTCTTCTAGATTAGATGAATTACTTAATTATGATTATCTCAAATCCTCCTAATTTCTATCACTCATAAATAAATAAATATAAATAAATATATAAATATATATATATATATATATATATATATATATATATATATATATATATATATATATATATATATATAGGTATAGTTATAAGAGAATTTAAAATACATAATTACATGCAAAGGTTGCCGGGAGCATTACATTGGCCAAACCAGCCAGTCACTATGGCAAAGGATGACAGTTCATCGCCAACAATTTAGGGGCCCCACACCAGAAAAATACTCCTGAACCAACATGTGGAGGACAAAATCTGCCAAATTGTAGTGTCTTCCCATTTTTCCAATGTGACTACAGAATCACTGAACAAAAGCGGATTAATAAGGAAATATTAGTCATCAAGAAGTTCTAACCCATGCTTAATTCATTGCATAAATAGATTCTACCAAATCCCCCTTACCATAAACGACATATATAACCAGTTACGCCCCTGGATTTTCATTTTTTCTTTGGTTCAAAACATAAGCATCAACACGTGGAGATAGAAACAATTAAATTAAAACTTTTTGAAAAGCTAAGCGAAATGAGTTAAAGTAAAAAAAAAAACTATTATTATTTTTCTAAGCCCAAAATACTGAAAATCCACTTGTAAGTAAGAAAATTTTTAATTCTTCTCTGTAAAACTTCATATATCTGAAATAAATATCAGTATATTAAATATTAGTTACCACCATTATTTCAAATCCTCATTTTAGGCTCTCTCTCTCACTCTCTCTCTCTCTCTCTCTCTCTCTCTCTCTCTCTCTATATATATATATATATATATATATATATATATATATATATATATATATATATATATATGTATGTATTTTAGAGAAAAATATTTTTTATTTTTGTGAAAAGACTAATTTTACAAATGCAAATATTGTAAACTGACAAATAGATGGCAAAACAAGGACTATAAAAAATAAAGTATGGTGACAAATATTGTCTTGAGCTACAAAGTATAGGAAGTTGTGGAGATCCATGATTGTACACATCCTTAAGGAGAATGACACATAAAAGGAGAATATTATGTATTCATCTGTGTCTGTACATATAAAACTTTTAAACGTGTGACTGATGTCAGTTAATAAATAATCACCTTCTATAAATTTAATACCTTATTTGGGGACCTTATATATCTATATTTGTACACAGAGATATAGATAAATATATATGATCATGTGAGGATGTGTATTTTATATGTGATTGAATGCATGTGTATCCAAACTCAGCTTGATATCTTTTTTTTGACATTGGAATGAGATTTTCCAAGTAAAATGTTATAAAGTCCAACTTTCACTTTCACTTTGAATGACAAAGTTTGGATTTAGAAAGTAAATATATAATTACCAATAAAATAAAGAAATAAAATAAATTAAATCAAAAACATGAAATAATTGTTTTTTTTGCAGACACCGCATGAATTAAAATGTGTTACTAGATTGGCAACTGGTTCTCACCGTTTTACAGTTAACCGAGCTAGATGCAATTATTTGTTCTCTCTCGTAATTTTGCAACCCCCTACATCTCGTGGGTCCCAGACCTGGTACAGGGATATTTTTACTGTAAAAAAAAATAGTTTAGATAAGTTAAAGTAAATATATAATTACCAATAAAATAAAGGAATAAAATAAATTAATTAAAATAAATTAAATCAAAGAAATGAAATAAATGTTTTTGCAGACACCGCATGAATTAAAATCTGTTACTATCATCTGTCTTCCTGAAACTTGTTCTTTTATTGTCCTTTCTCTTCACTAAAGTTTTCTAATTCTTTTTCACTCCCAGTAACCCCTTGCGTCTTAGTGGCATTATTGCCATCTTCTGTCTTTCTGAAACCTGTTCCTTTATTGTCCTTTCTCTTCAATAATGTCTTCTCATTCTCTTTCACTCCCAATAACCCCTTGCGTCTTAGTGGCATTATCGCCATTTTCTATCTTCCTGAAAACTGTTCTTTTATTTTCTTTTCTCCTCACCAATGTTTTCTCATTTTTTCACTCCCAGTAGCGCCTTGCGTCTTAGTGGCATTATCACCATCTTCTGTCTTCCGGAAACCTGTTCTTTTATTGTTCTTTCTTTTCACTGAAGTCTTCTCATTCTGTTTCACTCCCAGTAACCCCTTACGTCTTACTGGCATTATTGCCATCTTCTGTCTTCATAAAACCTATTCTTTTATTACTGGCATTATCGCCATCTTCTGTCTTCCTGAAACCTATTCTTTTATTGTCCTTTTTCTTCACCGAAATATTCTCACTCGGTTCCAATCACAGTAATCCATTCTTTCTTAGTGGCATTATCGTATTGCTCGAGGTGAAAAAATTTAAATAATGTGAATTACATTTGTTTTCTTTATCTATCTGGTAAAATGTTACATTTCGACCACCCTAATATTCCAAGCAACTTTATTTAGAGGTTAAGTTAGTTAAGAGAAACAGAAAAAGAGGGGGAGAGAGAGAGAGATCTTTTGAGAATATTTAGGAATGAGATTTGTAGCAAACACTTATGGTTGACAGGAAAAATAAAATAAAAATAGAAAGAAAAAAGAACGAATCAAATGAAGTCAAGCAGAAAGAAAACAGTGGTCTTACGCCGATAAATGTCGTGACCACAGAATACCTCCTCAAATGCCATCTACGCTTTTCCCCGTCTTCTCATTTAGGAATATCTGTCAATAGACATTAGTCATTTGTTGGCTACGCGTTCAAGTGAGGCCCACAAGTAGTGGTCTACCAATATTTCCGCCATGACACTTCCGTATTTCTGGCTCTCGGAGCTTTTCCGCTTCCGCTTTGCTGAGCACGAAACTGGAGAGAAGTGGACATTGAATTTGCGATAGGGAAAATAAATGAAATTGTTCTTTATTTATTTTTGTTTTAATGAATTCGTGGTTTGTTTACGGGTTAAGAACGAACAGCACAATAAAACTTTGTTTACATTTAATGAATTTTTTTTCACTTAAGGTGAAAAAAAAATTCTCAACCGGAGTTCTCCGGAACCCTAATGTTCTGCAAATGGTCCCCAAGGGTTTCGCGAGAACAGGTGAGATAATCTTTTGAATTTCTATTTAATTTCATATACGTAATATTACTGTTTACATTCTGTTTACATTTATATCATAGGTATATGATATTGCTTACCTATGTTTACTTTTTACGTTTGAGTTTAGATTTTTTTGTGTGAGTGAAAACTCTAATGAAAGATGATAAACAAACAATATGAATTTTATTTAGCATTACCGAAAAATTTGACAAAGAATTATTAACTTTTCCTTAAAACAGTTATTCAAAAATATATACTATAATATTTACCACGTGAACTACGATGAAAATAAAATGAGAAAGATATGGTATATAATTTTGTTTTTGCGCAAAGGTTCCTTGAAAAATGTAATTTATTTTAAGGGTTACGCAAGGTTAAAAAGGTTGAGAAACGCTGGTCTATACTAAAGAGTCAATCACACCTCTGGTTTTACCAATACTCTTCTTGTGGAACTTTCTGCCTTCGAGGCTATGCTTAAGGGGACTCTCGTCTGGGGATGTAGACAGCCACCCGACCCCGTGTATGCGACGTCTACGGGGAAATATTGCCCGAGCGTACGCGCTCGGAAAGTCCCAAGTTAAACCGGCTTTGTGCCACATCCGGTTCTGTGGGGAACTCGGGTAAATACCGCGTCTATACTAAAGCGTATGTGGAGTTATGTAAACAAAAATACACACATATATACATACTCACGAATAAAATATGACACCATAACTGACGCGTGAAGACGTGATACATTAAAAAGAAAAACGAGATGTATGAAGACGCAATATATTTTTTAAAATCATTCACACCCAAGGAAGGTGTTAATGCCACTAGTACTCAAAGGGTTACTAGGAGAGCAAGTGAAAGAGATAATTAAGAATAGGGAAGACTGAAGAAAGGGCGACAAATTGGCAGGGGTCATCAAGATGACGATTGACGGTGTATTTAAAAATTTTGAAGTTTGTACTTATCAGGGAAGTAATGAAACGGAAATGAATTCCACAAAAGTGCGAGAAAATATACCGTTGGAGAAATGGCGATTGTATTTAGCTATTTCCACAATAAAAAGGTTTTCTGTCTCGTAGGCAATCGAATGGCATGCTTAAATTCATCTAGCTGAAGAACAAGGGAAGAAAGCACCTCAGAGCAGATGCCATGAAAATATTTCTAGAAAAGACAGAGGAAAACAAGGTCACGTCGGTGAGAAAGTGACTGAACTCGAGATGGCTGGTCGGGATTGATTCCATTGCAGATCCTTCTTTGGATTTTGTCAAGAATCTCGATATGTACAGCAAAATCACCGGACCAGATATGGCTACAGTATTCAATGCATGAACGAAGGGTAGATTTGTAAATGTGCCTCGTCGGCAATCGAATGGCACGCTTAAATTCATCTAGCTGAAGAACAAGGGAAGAAAGCACCTCAGAGCAGATGCCATTGAAAATATTTCTAGAAAAGACAGAGGGAAGCAAGGTCACGTCGGTGAGAAAGTGACTGAAGTCGAGATGGCTGGTCGGGATTGATTCCATTGCTGATCCTTCTTTGAATTTTGTCAAGAATCTCGATATGTACAGCAAAATCACCAGACCAGATATGGCTACAGTATTCAATGCACGGACGAAGGGTAGATTTGTAAATGTGCCTCGTAGGCAATCGAATGGCACGCTTAAATTCATCTAGCTGAAGAACAAGGAAAGAAAGCACCTCAGAGCAGATGCGATGAAATTATTTCTAGAAAAGACAGAGGGAAGCAAGGTCACGTCGGTGAGAAAGTGACTGAAGTCGAGATGGCTGGTCGGGATTGATTCCATTGCAGATCCTTCTTTGAATTTTGTCAAGAATCTCGATATGTACATCAAAATCACCAGACCAGATATGGCTACAGTATTCAATGCACGGACGAAGGGTAGATTTGTAAATGTGCCTCGTAGGCAATCGAATGGCACGCTTAAATTCATCTAGCTGAAGAACAAGGAAAGAAAGCACCTCAGAGCAGATGCGATGAAAATATTTCTAGAAAAGACAGAGGGAAGCAAGGTCACGTCGGTGAGAAAGTGACTGAAGTCGAGATGGCTGGTCGGGATTGATTCCACTGCAGATCCTTCTTTGGATTTTGTCAAGAATCTCGAGATATATAGCATGTGGACCCGACCCGGTATAGCAACAGTATCCGATACACGTAAGAATGGTAGATTTATAGATGTGCACTATGGATTCCGATGAGAAAAAAAAAACTGCCTGACATGACACAGTGAACCTAGCAGTTGTCCTAGATATAGCCGTATAAACTTTGGCGCTTACTTTGGAACCATCAAGATATATACTAGGAGCACCAGGTTAGATATAGCAACAGTATTCAATGCACGGACGAGCGATAGATTTATAAAAGTGCAAGATGAGTTCTGGCGAGAACCTCGGAATATGTCGCAGCAGCACGAAATCAGATATGACAGCAACATTCAATGCAAAGACGAATGGTAGATTTATAAATATGCAAGATGGATTCCCATGAGAAAAAACTTCTTGACATGACACAGTGAACCAACTTTCCTAGCAGTTCCCCTAGACAGAGCCGCATAAGCTGTGCTTCTTACTCTGTAACCCTCGAGATATACAGTCGGATCATAAGACCAGATAGGGCAACAGTCTTCAATGCACAGACGATTCGTAGATTTGTAAATGGGCAGGATAGATTCTGACGAAAAAAATGGATAAAACTGGTATTTTTTTTTAATAGTTCACCCAATGCAAGGCCCAAGAGCCACTCAAGATTCAGCGTTTCTTAATGTCGTGAAGATTAAGAGGTTTAAGGGGATAGATTGCGATTGACTCGAGATCTATTAGCAAGTTCAATTAAAACTATAGATTTAAAAATACAAACCTATCATAATCTTAGCACCCTTTTAAGAAATCATCAACAAAAAACAAATAAGTAAACACCAAAGAGACCTTAACTAGAACATCAGTCAGTGTTAGTTTTAGCAGATAGTAATAAAAATAACAGAGCCTGATAGAATAGCCATTGTAACTAAACAAAAATCCCCCTACCTTACTTATATATATATATATATCAATTATGTGGTGCGGGTTCAATTTATATTTCGCGAATCATTCATACGAAAAGCAGACAGTGAAGTTAATGATATGGCAAGAATCACTCTCGCAAACAATATTTAATAATAAAATACAATCAACCTCGAATCAGTTAATGAATGGTATGATCCTTGTTTATAAATTCCGGTTTTATCAGGTCTTTTTTTACCACTGATAAAACCGGAATTTATAAACAAGGATCATACCATTCATTAACGGATTCGAGGTTAATGTATTTTATTATTAAAAATTGTTTGCTAGAGTGATTCTTGCCATATCATTAACTTCACTATTATCTGCTTTTCGTATGAATGATTCGCGTAATATATATATATATATATATATATATATATATATATATATATATATATATATATATATAATAAAAAGACTTAAACACTAATATTCCATGGTCATAATTTATTCATTGGAATCGTAAATACGGTCCAATTCATCAGACCTACAAATTTGTAGGTTTGATGAATTGAATCGTATTTACTTTACCAATGGAATAAATTATGACCATGGAATATTAGTGTTTAAGTCTTTTTATTATATCCTTACTCTGTCGTGGACATTGAGTTCTACCTGGATTCTATCTTCTTGGAATTATTTTTTATACATATATGCATGTGTATGTATGTATGAATATATAATTATATTTTAGATATATGATTGCATATGTATGTGCATATTTACCACTAATATTATCAATATATATATATATATATATATATATATATATATATGTATGTATGCATATATATATATATATATGTGTGTGTGTGTGTGTGTGTGTGTGTGTAAAAGCTTATAGTCAGAGCTGAATCAAACTAGGAACCAATAGTATTAAAAAGTTCTCAATACACGCGCGAAAACAAAATAAGTAAAAATAAGAAGCAGAGTTTTTCATTTAAAAAATCTGGAGGTCGCATATTTTAATTGACTTCTTGATTTTTAAAGTATATCTCTCAATATATTTATTCAAAAATTAAAACATAAGTATGTTATAACATTACTATTATAACAGGCATTTTGTTTCAACACGTCTGGTGTCTAGTCAAGTGATGGTGTTGATTGTAGCATAAAGAGTTTTAAAAGTTCAAAACCAACCAACCCCCATCAATAGGAGCAACACTTACGTAACTGTCTATATTTCTGAGGTGAAGGATTATGCACATTATTTACATTATTCGGACTATGGTCCTCATCTTTGTCGCCATATTTATTACAACGTTTCGGCTGTTGTGGGCTCCGGCCTTCTTCAGGTGGTTGGAATGTCGAACTGAACCATTTATTTCGCTCACTGGGGTAGACTGTTCTAGTTCCACGTGTCATGTTTCATGGATGTCAGTTATCAGTTATCTCCTGTTAATTTCCCTCTGAAAGTTCTCCACTGCCTTAACCGGGTATTGAACTCACACACTTTGGGTCCTGTCACTGGATCTAACTAACGCCTTTATCCACTGTGCCGAAACGTTGTAATAAATATGGCGACGAAGATGAGGACAATAGTCCGAATAATGTAAATAGTGTACCTAATACCTCATCTCAGAAATATAGACAGATACTGAAAAGCTGAAACGTTGTAATAAATATGGCGACAAAGATGAGGACAATAGTCCGAATAATGTAAATAGTGTACCTAATACCTCATCTTAGAAATATAGACTGATACTGAAAGGCCGAAACGTTGTAATAAATATGGCGACAAAGATGAGGACACTAGTCCGAATAATGTAAATAGTGTACCTAATACCTCATCTCAGAAATATAGACAGATACTGAAAAGCTGAAACGTTGTAATAAATATGGCGACAAAGATGAGGACAATAGTCCGAATAATGTAAATAGTGTACCTAATACCTCATCTCAGAAATATAGACAGATACTGAAAGGCCGAAACGTTGTAATAAATATGGCGACAAAGATGAGGACAATAGTCCGAATAATGTAAATAGTGTACTGTTACGTAACATATGATGACAAATCAGAATATAACTATATGATAATTCACAAAAAATGACAACAGAAGCTAAATACAATCTATTAGTGCACTGAAGTTAAGAGGAGATCAAATTAGAAATGAACATGAACAGTTAAGTTTTGATTTCATAGTAAAATTAAAAATTGCAAAGATAGAATTCTTAATTTAACCGAGTATCAAGTTTAAAATTATTACAAAATTCTTCATAAAAGAAACGGAACACACACACACACACACACACACACACACACACACACACACATATATATATATATATATATATATATATATATATATATATATATAATATATAATATAATATAATATAATATAATATAATAAAGGACACCAGATAATAAAATACAACTTATCCAAAATAGAACACCAAGCCATCTATACTCTTAAAAACAACCGTGACATAATTATCGTACCAGCCGACAAGGGCGTGGCTATAACCATCTTAGACACTAACAACTATATTAAAGAAGCAGAATCACAACTTCAAAATAACAGATTCTATGTACCCTTACCTCTAGACCCAACTAGTACATTCAAAAAAGAATTATCACTTCTCACTCAGAACCTGAACCACGACATAAAAAATACCATAAAATCTCTTATTCCTGACAACCCTAAAACAGCAACATTCTACACTATCCCAAAACTACATAAACTCCCCAAACTTATTTCAGAAAAACACCCTAACACTTTTTCGTCCAACACGCATCAAATTACACAATCAAATAAGGAAGAGAACATCTATGAAATTTCAAGATCCCTTAAGATCATACCACCTGGTAGACCCATAATATCAGGCATAGGTTCCCTCACAGAACTTATATCTGGGTACATAGACAATATCCTAAAACCTTTATTGCCTGACATACCTAATAGAGACACTACTGACTTTCTCAATAAATTAAAAACCACTAACTTAGTCCACCAGGATACAATCCTGGTAACGATGAATGTTTCGTCCCTTTACACGAACATTCCACATGTTGAAGAAGTATCAGCTTGCTATGAGTTCCTTAGTAACAAAAATTACCTAACAACCAAATCACAGATATATGCCAATTAATAAATTTCATTTTAACGCACAATAATTTTAAATTCAACAACAAACACTATTTACAGATTAGTGGCACAGCAATGGGCACGAAAATGGCACCTAGCTATGCCAATATCTTTATGCACATTCTAGAAAGGAAAATACTAGACAATTCAGAATTTAAACCATTACATTATTTTAGATATATTGATGACATTTTCTTATTATGGACTCATGGATCAGAAAAATTTAAAAAACTTTTTTACTTTCTGCAGCAACTTCCACGATACAATTAAATTTACCATGGAGCACTCATACACATTCGTCCCTTTCTTAGACGTTATGATAAAATTAAACAAACATAAACTTTCTACCAGTCTATACAACAAACCCACAAACCTACATAAATTCCTACACTTTAACATCTGTCATCCCCTTAAATTAAAAAAAATCTATCGTATACAGCTCATTTCTAAGAATCAAATGCATATGCTCAGACCATCTAGATTTTCTACACAACATTAATAACTTAACAAAACAATTCCTAAAATGTAAATACCCAATAAACATAATAAAAGAAGCACTAAATAAAACTATCCATATAAATCATAACACACTTCTCACATACAAGAAAAGTAAAAACAACAATCGGATTCCCATGGTTTTTAACCATAATCAATATTCCCACACACTTATTCACAAATTAAAAAATGATTACAAGAACCTCCAATTAAACAAAAATATCAAAGACATTTTCACTAAACCACCCATCAATGCAAAAAAACAAACACCTAACTTATCAGCTATCCTCACCTCTACCAAATATCTAAATAATACAAACCAATCAGGAAATTAAAAATGTAACAAACCTCCTTGCTTAGTTTGCAAACATTTAATAATCGATACAGTATTTTTTGTACCCAACCCCAATATCAAAATACATCCACCTCGTCTTACCTGTGATAGCCATAACATAATCTACTATTTCTTCTGCACAATATGTCCCAATAGTAGATATATTGGTGAATCTGGAAATAATTTTAGATTTCGCTTCAACAATCATAAACAAAACATACGTCAAAACAATCCTTATTCCCCCATAGCTGAACACTTTAATCAATCAGGACACTCATTAGACAACTGTAAATATTTATTGATAGATTCTGATTTCAGTTAAAATATTCGAACACAGTTACATTCCATATCACGTGACGTCCGCGTCTCGCGACGGACGCTACTTGTAAACAAACCTCTAAAAACAGTTATTTCTGATGAAAGATCGAGGTCGGTCTGAAATATCAAATTACATAGATATATAAAAAATATAAATAAATACTTTCATAAAAACAAACATTATATTTTCTTTAATTTACAACTTTTTAGTTGTTTTTTTTTGTCTATATAATATAATATAATATAATATAAAATGCTCAAACACTAATATTCCATGGTCTGGAATATTAGTGTTTGAGCGTTTTATATTACATTCTTACTCTGTCCTGGACATTAAGTTCTACTTGGATTCTATCCTTCTGGAAATTTACACACACACACACACACACACATATATATATATATATATATATATATATATATATATATATATAAAGTGAACATAGAAGTCAACACTTACAGGCGACAGTCAGGCCTGACGATTGTGTCTAGCATGAAACAGACTGTCGCCTCTTAGTGTTGACTTCTATGTTCACTTTTATATTTACAAACTCTCTATCTCTGATATTGAGCACTTTATCCCATAAATATAGCACACATTAATACTATATTATTTCTTCATATATATATATATATATATATATATATATTAACAAGTATACATATTATCCCTCACCGGTAGCATGACTCGGAGTCTCTTGCACAACGCAATCTTCAGGTGCCGAGTATGCAAATAATAAAAATATAGCATGTCTGAGAGACAGAGAGAAAGAGAGATAGCTGGAGAGAGAAAGAGATAGATAGGGCGTGGATATGAGACAAAGAGTGCGAGAAACCACAGACATGCTTTCTTTTTCTTTTTTCAAACAACCGTACGCCGATGCACCAGTGCAGTCAACTCAACCTTAAACCCATCCCACCCTCACCGAGCCATCTCGTCTATAGTTTTCGATTGTCCAAGCGTTTGTGGACCTGTCCTGTTGATGTATGGACATAGGCTGACCTTTGAAACGGGGGCGAAATTTATGTGACGTCTAAACCAAGATGGACAACTCTAATGAGGCTCCCCGACAATACAATCCCAAAAATCCCGTTTCGCCTACCACTGGGGAATAGTCAGGTGCCGACGAGAGGATAACGGAGAGGTTGTTAGGTAGGAAAAAAAATGGGTGTTGGGCAGACGATATCCAAAATTAAGAACAAAATAATTCTTTCAATCTTTTTGTCTTTCATCTTTTTATTTCTTTACTTTTTCTTTTGGAATTATGAATCATTCATTTCATTTCTTTTTCTCTTTCTTTTCTTTCATTCACACTTTTTTCTATTTCTTTCTTTCGTGTCTTCCTTTAACTTTTCACTCATTCTTTCTCTCTTTCTCTTTCCCTCGACTTTTATCCCTTTATTTTTCTCTTTATTTTTTCACGATTTTTCATTTTTTCATCATTAATGAACATTCCACATAATGCAAAGGAGTTACCCGACAAAATAAGTATGTATCTATACTCTCCTCATGTACAGAAGTTTATATATATATATATATATATATATATATATATATATATATATATATATATATATATATATATATATATCCAAGTGTGGGATTGGTATATAATTAATTTTAATTTCAAATTTTATAAATCTTTTAATATCTAGGATAACCCTTCTTAGTTGTCAAATTTTTCGAGTTACCATATACTTGTATTCTGATTGGTCATTCTAGCTTATGTAACAGCGTTTACTCCTAGCTAAGGATCGTTAATTAATTAATTTGAAACTTTTAAAACCATTTATTCTATATTCGACATCATCACTTGATAAGACACCAGAGGTGTTGAAACAAAATGGCTATTTTTGTAGTGATTTTATAACATATTTATGTTATAATATTTAAATAAATAAATGATTATATATATATATATATATATATATATATATATATATATATACACACACACACACACACACACACACACACATATATATATATATATATATATATATATATATATATATATGCTTACGGAGGTGATGAGGCAGTTTGCATTCCAGTCGAATCCATTACATTCACTTACGTACTAATACCGTTGGGAAAGGTATGAATCCTCTTCTTCTCCCCTCAGCTATTCAACATTTTTTTTAAAGTAAATATTAAGAACAGTGGAATTTTACTCCATCTGTCCTTTCTCTCATTTGTACACACACACACACACACACACACACACACACACACACACACACACACACACACACACACACACACATACATATATATATATATATATATATATATATATATTATTATGAAATGGACAATTATTTTTAAGCATTTTTATGTTTAGACATTCTTTTTCTAGATACAAATGTTTAAGTAAATGCTCTGTTTATAATAAACAGTATTCATAACATTTACTGGCCTGAATGTCCGAGAAATTTTCATAGAAAATATTCGAACCTGTATCCTATACGGGACCGTCATATAGCCTGACGTGTCTTAACCGATTGAGCCACAGAGGAGTCATGGAAGATTGTAGTTTAAAAGCTGTAAATTCGGCCTTGCTAACCGAACGATATATATATATATATATATATATATATATATATATATATATATATATATAAGAGAGGTCAATATAATTTTTTATTATAGAGCATCTAAGTGAATTTCTATTAATGAGATGCAAACAATTTACTTCATTTCGTCCATGGGAAAGACGTTTTTCCCTGGATTTATTTTCATTGATAAGTCCAGGGAAAAACTACATTGCATGGAAGAAATAATCATCTGCATGAGGCAAATTGTTTTATCTCATTCATATATATATATATATATATATATATATATATATAGTTTTTAGGTACGCTATACGCTATATTTATGGGTAAAAATGGTCGATATAAGGGATAGAGGTAATGGAAATATAAATATCTAAATGAATGACGTAATTTATAAACAAAATAAAAAGTCAAAAAAACAATAATATACAATAGCTACATATAACCGCATTCACACCTAGAATTATTTGTACTCAATAGCCTCTAGAATAATCTGAAACCAAACGTTACTGCCTACCAATCCAATTAACCGTTAGTATAATACAATAGACTCTGCTTCCAATAATGCAAAATTATATATATATATATATATATATATATATTTAAAGACATTTATAATATGTTTTTCGTTCTTAAAAAAAAAAAAAAAAAGAACGTTAAACATATTATAAATGTCTTTAAATAAATTGTCGGACTATGTCCAATTGAAATATATATATATATATATATATATGTATATATAATGCAAAATAATAATATATATAATGCAAAATTATATATATATATATATATATATATATATATATATATATATATATATATATATATATATATTTAACAGAATTCAATATATATATATATATATATATATATATATATATAATGATGATGCAAAATTGACCAACCTAGAAAAATTATCTAGCAGACACGCAATGCACATGACCTCAGACACACACACACACACACACACACACACACACACATATATATATATATATATATATATATATATATATATAAATCTGAAGATTATATATATATATCGTGAAGATTGCGTTCACGCATGAAACAGATTATCGCCCCTCGGATCTGTCCTCAGTGTCCATTTATATATATATATATATATACATATATATATATATATATATAAACAGACACTTCAACCGCGGACTCCAGGCGACTTGGGAATCTCCTGTATCTCTTGTAGATGGTCTCCTTGTTTAAGGTGGTGAATGCTGCCATAATCCTTGCCTTGAGTTCATCTTTGGTCTTACAAACATTTTTGTTTGTCTCTCGCTCAATTCCACACCACACATAATAATCAAGGGATTTTCAGTCTGGGGAGTTAGGTGGCCAGATGTAAGGCGTGATGTGGTCGCAGAAATTTTCTGACAGCCATGACTGGCTTCTTCTGCCTTGTGTGGCATGGCGCAGTCCTGTTTCTTGACACAGCTTCTTCTAGCAGCCACCCCCTTGACATAGCAGAATTACTATCTCCTGAAGAAACATGATTTAGGCAGTAGATCTTTTCTTATCAGAACGATCAGTGAGATTGTGTAGCTGCCGTATCTTCGTAATCACCATTAGACTCATCCAAATTTTTCAGAATCCTCTACACTCTCATCACGCTGACAACCAACATAGTCTGCACTATTCGTATTAGAGCTTCCGGCGCGAATGCCAAGCAGTACAGCATGCTGTTTCCAAATTCTTGGCGGAGTGAATTGTGGAATGGTGCTCTTTTTCTCACAGACGGTGCCCAACTGACTACTGTACCAATGCAGTCAACAAAATAAAAAACAAACGACGCGCATGCGAAAAATTAAATGTATAAAATGGCGACAATTTATCCACCGCACCATGTACACACACACACACACACACACACACACACACGCACACACATATATATATATATTGGATTGGCGAAATCTGCTTCAAGCTTGAATATATAATTTCTGCCCATACGATTGTCTTTAAGCAAGAAACAGGCTTTCGCCGCACGAATATATATGTAATTCATATAGAGCAAATTTAAATCGCCACTCGAATATATATAGAATTTATATAGAGTAATTTAAAATCGCCTGAGGTGACGCATTGGCATGTGACGAAACACGACTGCACTTCTGTAGCGATTTTACATGTTGTTTTAATATGCTAATCTCTCTCTCTCTCTCTCTCTCTATATATATATATATATATATATATATATATATATATATATATATATATATATATATATGTATAATCTATCTATCTATCTATCTATCTATCTAAAAAAAAAATTTTTTAAATAAAAAAATAAGTTACTCCAAAATTCGCTTGACGAGGAAATGGAACTAATGTCTTTGGTTTAATAACAAAATTAAATTCGAAGGCTTTAGCTTCCATTTTTGAAACATGGTTATCACTGTGTAGCGAAAAACCCATATTTTAAATCAATTAATTTATAATATTATATATATATATATATATATATATATATATATATATATATATATATATATATATATATACATGTATAAAATGAAAATACTCTATTCAGATGATCATCTCACCCGCGGGATATTCTCCCTGGGGCTCATCAATGCAAAAACGTTTGTTAAAAAAATGAAATAAACTCTTTTGTATTGACAAGCCCCAGGAAGAATATCCCCTTTTAAGTCAAATGGCCTTCTGAATGGGGTAAGACAGTTTCATTTTTATGTAATTCATTTATATGCTCTATAATAAATATATTGAGCTCTCTTTTGAAGATCAGTTTTAATATTTTATATTATTAGGATCTACTTGGTTTAGTTACTCATAATATAATGTAATAATATCTATAAAATAATGGCTATATATATTTACCCTTGCATATTGTATATATATATATATATATATATATATATATATATATATATATATATATATATATATATATATACAGTAATGATCGATAAAAGTGACTCACCTGATTTTTTTTATTAAATGTTCTCTTCTCCGATGAAACGAAAGTTGAGCTAAATTCAAAAGATAAGCGATCTAAAATCCGAAGAAAAAGCTTTGAAAGCTCTTTGAATTTAGCAGTAAGTACTGTCAAGCATCCGTTCAGTATAATGTTCTGGGGATGCTTTTCTTTTCATGGAACTGGTTTCTTAAAACCTATTGAAAAGACCCTCAG
This sequence comes from Acanthosepion esculentum, assembly GCA_964036315.1. Taxonomy (NCBI): domain Eukaryota; kingdom Metazoa; phylum Mollusca; class Cephalopoda; order Sepiida; family Sepiidae; genus Acanthosepion; species Acanthosepion esculentum. The sequence continues at coordinate 58,151,927 of OZ038507.1, forward strand.
GAGCGAGCAGTACAAGAGAATTTTAGAGTCTTGTCTGTTCCCTTCTGCTGAAAGGGTGCAAATCAACCCCACCAAGCTCATTTTTATGCAGGATAATGCTCCCTGTCACAAATCAAAATTCATGAAGGGATACTTTGATGAGAAACAGGTGAGTGTTATGACATGGCCGCCTCAATCTCCTGACCTCAACCCCATAGAAAACTTATAGAGCATTATAAAGTACAGGCTCTCGAGAAAGCAGTTGAGCAACAAAGAGGATTTGATTGTGAATTTCATATCCGAATGGAATTCAATGCTTGGAGATGAGATTTGCCAGAACCTAATCAAGTCAATGCCAAAAAGGGTTGAAAAGGTTATTCAAAATAAAGGAGGACCCATAAATTATTAAATATTTTAAACTATATTACCTATTATAAATAAATTATACCTCTATTATTCTTTATTTAAAGTTGTTCGGTTATGTTTCTATTGATTACTACGTGCAGGAAATAAGTGAGTCACTTTTTTTGCACAGAGTTTTTTCCTAAATCTCATTTATATCCAAAATTATAATTATCAATAGAATACCTTAGGGTGATTAAAATTTAGTTTGACCCCAAAAACAATAGGCGAAAAAATTTTTAAGTAAAAAAAATCAGGTGAGTCATTTTTATCGAATAGCACTGTATTTACTTAGAAATGAAAGAGCATTCTTTGCTTTCAGGAAATACCTAGTTTCATGGGGTGCAGATCAAACGTTTCCTTGATGTTTTGTTCAGATGATGACAAAAGTCATTTTTCAATATTTCTTTTACAGAGCAAATAGGCTGTAGTGTAACAAAATAACTTTTAATATGTTTGTGATGATTTTTACTTTTTAGGATATAAATGTTTTATCATAGCAGATCTGTATTGACTTTAGGGGGCTATAGTTACCCTCAAAAAGCTGTGCAGCACTTGTATTTTAATTTATTTATAGTATTTATAATTTCTACAGATAGTATCAACAAAATTATGGTGTAAACTACAGTAATAAAAAAATCCAAATAAAAGAAATTGGAATGCTAAAAGTTTTTTTTTACTTTAATTATTACGAGGTACGACATAAGCTGGTTCACATAAAAAAAAGTTACGTCAATTATGTCCTTCCGTATGATAACTTGAATCTCACGTTAGCTGTTGATATGTGATGATAGCAATCATTCATCACCTGTCAATAGCCAACGATGTTAAGATCGCCTCCTTTTTATTTTAAACAACATTTTTCTTCGACGAAAGTAAGCAAAAGTTTTTTTCAAAATATATTAAATAATCTTTAAATTTGCTAATTTTCGTCAAATAAATTTTGAAAAACGTATAATTGATTTTTGGACGAATTTTAAAGTAGGATTTTAACTTAGTTTACAAAATTAAAAAAAAATTGCTGATATCGAGTTTTTTTTAGTAATTTCGCTGACAAAAAAAAACAATATTTTTCAACTAAAATTTCGGACATGCTAAGAATGAGTAAAATTTTTTTTAAATAATCAAAAAATACTTTGGTATTTCTTCTTATTAATGATATATATACTTAAGCAGATAAAAAAAATTTCATCAAATTTAAGGCCGTTCCTGTCATGTTATGCTGTTTTTATTGATTTTTTTTTTAAGGTAACTAATATTATATATTTAGTTGAAGCCATAAAATTGCGTTCAAAATATTTAGATTTCACCATTAAATAACACAGGTCAACACAATTTTGAAAGAAAGATTTTTTAACTAATTTGATGGTGCTGATTCCGAAAATGACCTTAATTTTTCATGGTTAGCTACCATTTTTGCTGTACTGAAATTGCACTTTTTTTTTCAACGAAACAATATCGTCTATGTGAAGTACGATGTCATGAAACACAGATTCAAAATTGCAACGGATACATATGTAATATTTGAAACAGAATTTTTGCTACAATGTTAACGACGAACGGTTGACACTTTACTGAGGAAGCAACATAATTTAACAAAAATTGTTTTATAGTTTATAAATAATGTGACTCTTTAAGAAATAAAAGGAAAAAAAAACAAGAAAAATAATTACCAAAATAATGAAAACAGAAAATTAAAACAAAATATTTAAGTAAATGAAATATACAAAATTTTTAAGTATATAGATCATATAAAATAATATAATAATAATATATATAAAATATACTTAATGAAACTGATAATCTAAAATGTTTTATATGTTTATTAATAAAGGAAAACAATACATAATGTTAAAATGCCAGCCAAACGTATAAAACTTATATTATATAACTTATATATATATATATATATATATATATATATATATATATATATATATATATATATATATATATATATATATAATTATTTATATATATATATATATATGAACATGGACATAATATCTTGACCGTGTTTTGAAACAAAAAATGAAACATTTTATAAAACATACATATAACAAACTATTTCTAATTCTAACAGTTGAAATATAATCCCTGAAAATGGCTAAATGTATAGCCGAAAGCGCTCGGATAAAAAGAACATTCGGACAGTTTTTATATAATTTATCACCCGAAAAAAAAACATTATTAGATCGCATGAGAAATTGTATAAAAAACTAAATAAAAGCACCTTGTCAGTCGTTTTTAATGAAATGTGCATGAAAGAGGGATTTCTGCCTAAATACACAAACATATATATATATGTTTGTCATCCACAGACAAACTGTTTCACAGCTCATCAGTGTGGCTAGACGTCCGGTTGCCTCTAGCTACGATCGAAACCCGACTGAATTTGCGTCAGTCGGAACTTCTACCCGCTAAGCCATCAGCGTACGGAATGGATGTGAATTTTAGCGTGTTTATTTTTTAGATTCGGATAAACACACAGTGACTGAGAGTGACTCAATTCTGATAGATAGATAGATATAAACTGGATCAGATAGTATTATTTTATTGATTTTTTAAACTGATATCAGTTACTGTTTTATAATCCGTGGATACTCGTGTTTGACTTGAGAACCGAGTTAGTTTTAATTTTCTTAAACAGTGAAATTAATGTCCACCGGCCTAGATGAAGAAGTTTTATTGAAGAAAATTTTTAAAAAATCACGCGAACTCAAACACGTGAACCCACTAAAAATTACATTCTTCTTACGTTTTTATTTTTCGGTGAGAGTTAGAGAGTGCAGAAATAGTCAGTATTGCCCACTGTACCAGCGCTTTAGTCCATTATTTAGCCATTTTGAAGGTTGTTAGTTTTAGGCGTTGTTAATTTCTCTTCATGTTTGACTATTTTTTGTTGTTGTAGTGTATACAAATAGGAGCGATTATTCTGAGCCTTTGCGTCTTGGACGCGACTGGAATTCGAGTGAGCGTTTTACTGGGTTTATTTTAATTTTAAACACGCCATTCCCGCTGTTGAATAAGGTGAGTTTGATGATGGAAACGAGATGTTTTATATAGAGAACCCCTCTCACAGCGAGATGTTTTCCGTAATATGATTCATATAGCACTTCCGTCATTTCGGCCGAAGTTTTCTTTATGATTATTGTAAATTATATGTAGCTAGATGTTTCTTATAGCACTTTGATCAAATAAGTGACACATGAGGCGTCTACTGATGGAGGTGTTAATATGTCCGATATAAAGAACTGATTTTTGACAAGAAGCAATATTGGGCAGGAAAATTTATACAATATTTTGGTCATATCTAGTTTAGATTTGATGGGGTGTTTTTGATTAGTAACAAGATTTACGGTTTTCCATTTTCTTTAATCTATATAATAAATGTGAATGTCAGTGTGTCACTGTGTCTCACTTTTTCAACTTTACTCATACAGGCCGTAGCCCAACATATCCTACCATTTTGGAATCAGGCCGACTCCGTGAGCAAATTAAAATAATTCCAGCCCGGATCCGGACCCACAATCCTGAAATTTTGGATTCCCAAGTTTTCATTGCTTCAATTTTTTTCGGCGATTTTTTGCGACGAATTTTTTTGTACGGTAACAATTTTTATAACTTGGAATAAATTTTAGAATAATTGAAATTAATTGCGAAATCCAGCGAAAGTCACCCATGAAATAAAAATAATTGTTTGTACGGAAAGTAAGGACCTACGTACATCAAACTGTCTTTAAATTAAGTGGCGACAGAAGAATTATCATTGAACTTTTATAAGGTAATCTTAAATATTAATGCAATACTGAAGTACAGCGATCAATTTTAAGTCCTTCTGTAGTTTATTGTTGCATATCGGATCTACTTCTCTCTACCTATTGTGATAAAAGCCCAATCAAAAGCTCTCCTCAGAAACTAGCGTAAATGCCGCCAGATAGGGTGGCTTTTAACCCATATATTATAAATAAAATATGGCGTTTAATGTTTCATCGTATAGCGAATTCTTGTGCATCTGGTTTCAGTAAAATATGCTGATGTTTTGTTGCGTGATATTGTTATTACTACTGCCATGTATCTTTTGTAATAATAATTATATTTGTTTATCGACGATGTAATTACGGAAAATTGTTGTTCACTAATGTTTGTCTTTTGTGTTTTAGTTCGCTCAGAAATATTCTCTGAGAAGAAGAATTTAGGAGTGCTATATCTGTCTGTCTGTCTGTCTGTCTCTCTGTCTCTCTCTCTCTCTCTACTCATATATATATATATATATATATATATATATATATATATATATATATATATATATATGATGAAAATGTGGAAAAGACAAAGCAAAATCCGAATATGTGAGTTTACTGTTTTTTATTTTGTTTTTTTTTGTTTTTCTGTCAAAGTCAGACGTTTCGGTCTAATAGACCATCTTCAGGACATGGTTATTGGAGACATATTTATATTAAATTTAAGTTAAAATGAAGAGGCGATAGATACAGGACTAGTCAGAAACAGAAAAACTGAAATTTTCATCATACCGTCGGATCTACATCCACATATTTACTTTATTTATTTTAAATCAGTTAAGTTATAATATATATATATATATATATATAAATATATATATATATATATATATATATATATATATATATATGTTCATTATCTGTCTACATATATATATCGCAGTCTATGCATATCACTATCGCATTGTATTCATATCTATCTAGCTGCTCATTATATATATATATATATATATATATATATATATATATATATATATATATATATATATATATATATATGAGCTTTTTATAGTATAAAATTTAACAATAGCTAGGAAAAAGGAGAATTTATATAGAATTTTTAAAAACCTTAGAAAGAACAACCGGTTTCGCCCCAGGACTTATCAAGTTTATTTTTCTAGGATATAAAAATATATTAGCGTGTAAAATAAAGTAATATAACGAATGGAATGGGGAAAAAATATGAATTTCAAGAAACTAGAGTCCAATAACATTCAGACCCAGTAAGCATTCCCTCTGTTTACAAAGGGAAGGCCCACGGGATCAGATATACAAGGATTCTAGAACCTCGAGGTGATATGTGGAGTGGTACCTAGATAAAATCGAAAAACGGTCACCACTAAAATCAACCACATAATTCCTGCTATTTATTACATGCTCAGAAATAGCAGAGCCAGAAGAATTGGTTAGTTGGTTATTCCTGGCATCCGGATTCAAAATCCTGGGTTGGTGGGTAAGTGTTGTTTTATTCTCAAATCCAAACGCTGGGACGTCCTCCCTATATATATATATATATATATATATATATATATATATATATATATATATATATATATATATATATATATTTATAAATAAATGACAATAGGAAAACAGTAATTGCTGACGAGTTTCGTCCAATGTGGACATTTTCAAAGCAAGAAACGGGAAAAATTCCACATTGGGCGAAACGCGTCATCAATTACTGTTTTCCTATTGTCATTTATTTATAAATATCGTCTTCTCTAAAAGTTAACTTTGAGAAATTTTCATATATATATATATATATATATATATATATATATATATATATATATATATATATATATAAGCGTTCCTAACGAAACCGGACTCATAAATAATTACATTGGTTACACAACCACATGCTTATCCAGACGTCTTACGTTACACCTATCCGATCACAGCTCCATTAGAACCCATTTAAACACACACAAAAATTTACCATTAGAGATATACTAGTAGAAAACACAAATATATTAATTGCTTCCACCTGTAAAAAACGTTTAAAAATAATGGAGGCTTTAATAATAAAAAAGAAAAAGCCTACCCTTAACAATATTAACTACGAACAAAGCCACAACGTGCTAACCGTATTCGGAAATTAAAACACCACTACTACACACTAAGACATATACATAATGCACATACTCAATTAAGCAGAAAAATCAAATCATCCTTGATAATGGCTAAAGATATAGCCGAAAGCGCTCGGAAAAATAAAACATTTGGACAGTTCTTACACACCCTTTGTCCAGCAAAGAAAGCTCTTGTTCGTACACAAGAAAAATTAAATAAAAAACTTAACCGTAGTACCTTGTCTGTCGTTTTTAATGAAACTTGCATATATATATAATTATAATTCTTTGGAAATAAAATCATTTTAAAAAATTGCTCGGAAAACTTAAATAATTTTAAATTTTAAATTTATATTCCTTAATACAATAATTAAAAGGAACAAAATTTACTGAAACGTAGATTCGTCCGGATTTAACCGATGAATTAAATAGTTTATCGCTTTAATATTTGTTATTAATAATTATTAAGATTTAATATTCGTGATATCAGAGATTACAACTTTTTGTGTTATACAAAGCAGACAACGTCACAAAAATAAATGAGAAATTGTGAAAATTTGAAATATAAGAAGAACTTTTGCTGCGCAAAAGATATCGCATTAACTCTAGAAGCGCTAAATAGACATGGCGTCTCACGCATCAATTTTAGAAACAGAATCTTACAAAATTTACCACAAAAAAAGAAATAAAACAAAAAATTCCGTCTATGTAAATGAATCCCGAAGGAGTCTGCGTAAAAAAAAAATAATCGTTAGAATGAATGAGAAAGAAAACTGATTTCAACTTCAGGTGTTAAGGTCAAAAATAAAAGTGATAGAGTCAGCCATTTTGCATAAAGAAGCAGACGACATTTTTCAAAATTAGCAAAACATTTGTTTTGCATAAAAAAATGTGACACAACACAAAAAAAAAAAAATGGAAAAATTACTGCTTATCTTCTGTGATTTCAAAAGAGATATTTTTTATAATTTTTAATATATTCCCTACATTTTTTTTTCTTTTGAAAAATTATTATATTTTTTAAAATCTTGTTAAAGGTCATTTATTTATTTTATTTTTATTTTTTGTTTTCGTTCATAAGTTATTCGATGCGAGATGGAGGGCTCAAATTTCGAAACGAGACCAAAAGTTTGTTTAATTGCAAAAAATTTGAAACCTGTATTTTACCGAAAAGTATTTTTAAATTAAAAATGCCATTGATCAAGAAGAATTACGACGAGTGGGCAGACCCCGCCAGTTGCTCATTTACATCAGACGAAAGACAAAATGGAGAAAGTGAGACGGAGGGTATGAATGAAACTAAACCTTATTTATATCATTCATATTTTAAGACATTTTCTTCTCTGTTTTTTAAAACTTTTTTTTAATTTGTTTTTGTACCCAATAATATAAAATGTAAAATGGAAGAGCTCCACGGAATGATAACGCAGAGAATTAAAAAAGTAGAAAGGAAGGAAGAATCAATGGGAAAATTAAATGAATGAATAAGAAATAAACAACAGAAGAAAGGAACCAAGAAAGAATTAGATAATGAAAGAAAAACAAAGAAAAAGGACAAAGAATTAAAGAATAAATGGATGAAAAAAATGAAAAAAAAGAAAAACTGATTGAAAGACGGAACGAAAAAGAGGAAATAATTTTTTAAAAAAGGAAAGAATCAACTGTGAAAAGAAAAAGGAAATGAAAGAAAAAAATGAATGCCGAAAAATATGTTGAATGAAAAG
>OZ038507.1:58164909-58167409 GCA_964036315.1 Acanthosepion esculentum
TCAGTGATAAATATAAAAAAAATGATTCACCATCCAGTATCAGGTTGCAGGGCCTTAGCACCCACGGGATATAAAACCCAGCATGACAGAGTGGAACAATATCTGCACTGGAAAATATGCAACTTTTGCTGGAAGGAAACTTCAAAAACTGATATGATCATCACCCAGACCCGTTTACAGCGATTTCACCTGTAACAATTTTATAGGACTTTACAATACACAGAGAGAGCGAGAGAGAGAGAGAGAGAGAGAGAGAGAGAGACAGAGAGAGAGACAGACAGACAGACAGACAGACAAACAGACAGACAGACAGAGCGCAAAAACAGAATGTGTTTTTTTATTGACATGCTAACCTCTGCGGGTTGTAATTTTATGCTTGAAGATCTTCAAAATCTATCAAAATACAAAGATCTTGAAGTTGACATCAATAATTCCAGTTGTAGTTGGAGCCCTGAGGTTGACTGGAAAAAGGTTTCCGATAGACTCATTGATTTCTGGTAGCATATACCTTAGAGAAATACGAAAAAATATGGTACTCATAAGTAGAAACAAGAAGTAAACCTCTACTTGTATTCAGAAGAACGGGGAGGAGTGTGAACCGGACCATAGGCAAACTTATCCACTCCTGTTGGTTTTAATCGTTCTACTTCATGTCAGCGGAAAGCGTTAGCCCGAGAAAATATGAATAGTCACTCTCGTGGACATTAGCATCAGCCTTGCCGATGGAAGGTAAAAAAGGTTTTCGAAGACAAGAATGGATGACGATATGAAGTTGAGATTGTTCATGACATTTTTTCTTGAAGATAATATTTACTTTTCGATTGGTTTGGTTTATTTTGTTTTGCGGCATATAAACACCACTATGGGTTATTTAATGTCGACATGATTTTTAAGATAGCTTTATATGACTAAAATATGTATTCTTTGTAAGAGAGCAGTTTGCAGATCATGTTTCACTGACGTATTTTTGTAAAGAAGGTTTTTGTCGAGAGTCTTGCTGGTAATTTTTTTTTTCCAAAAATCTATTCCTGGCAATATTTGTACTCTATTTACTATTTTTATATTTTCGTAGTGTTTTGACCCCAGTTTGGGAATTAACTATTTGCCCATAGCTGGGACCCTAACAGGTGTTACCACTCGGTCAGAATTAAGAGATGGTTCCACGCTCCTCAAAACCTCTCGAGCAAAGGCCTTGTTGCCGGATATATTTTTTCGTTATACCCAGAACTACTTTTTGGAGGTAACTTAATTTAGGCTTTTTCTTTCTGATTAATCTGCATACATCTCATTTAATCTGCGCACATTTCATTCAAACTGCATACATTTCACTTGCCATACCGAGCAAACTATAATTTAAATTTAACTAATGTTGCTTTCTTGGAGTTTTCCTTGCAACTGACTTTCGTAATGAAGTCCAGTTATGATTCGAGCTTGTCGAATAACTCGTCGAGTTTTGGCTTTTAAAATGATTACATTAACCACTTAAATTAATTTAAGAGAAGACAACAAAACTTTTAAGCTTTTTTGTTCCATTACACTCGATACTAAAAAAAATCATCATAATTTTGTTTACGAGTGTAACATATCATTGGTCAGAGAAGGACACGATATTTCTATCTAAAAAAAAAACAAAACAAAAAAAATACATAATTTTATTTATTCTTACGAGAATGTGCTCTTCAAATAATTTCAGAGCAGACAAGACATTTCTCCAAAAATCGTTAGTAATTCTATTTATGTATTAAAAACACGACACTGGTCCCAAATTTTACCGAATGGGAAATATTTCTCTGAATTAAAAAAAAAAGAAAAAGTAATGTCCTTAATTTTATTTATGTATTAAACAACGAGCGAAATCCCGTGCATGCGAGATCGGACGCGATTTTTCTCTTTGTTTGCTATTCACTATTTCTTGTGTTAACTTCATTTACCGAAATCAGTCGATTGCACAATTAAAATTTTATTTTCACTCATAAATCGTTGAACGAAATTGAATTTGTATTTTTTTTTTTTTTTTTTTAATATTTTTTTTTTTAATTTTTTTTAATTTTTTTTTTTTTTTAATTTTTGAAAATTATTTTTTTTTTTTTATAAGCGACGAATGAAAAATGCATTAAAATTAGTGAATTTATGAACGTGCCTGAGAATATTCGAACGAGAGATAACATTCTTTCGAATCAGTTGCGGGCGTTATCTTCAGGAGACCTTATAAAAACTGAAAAAAAAACCAAGTGTTTCGATTATGTCTTCATACGTGTGAAAAGAAAAAAAATTAAATATTGCATATAAATGTTTATTTTTAATTCCTTCTGAGATGATTGATTTTCTTTAAAGCAACGCATATATATATATATATATATATATATATATATATATATATATATATATATATATAAAATTTATTCGGAAATTATAACAAAAATTTTATAAAATCACTACAAAAACAGCCATTTTGTTTCAACACTTCTGGTGTCTTATCAAGTGATGGTGTTCAATAAAA
>OZ038507.1:58169501-58192001 GCA_964036315.1 Acanthosepion esculentum
AAGAAGAAGGAAGAAGAAGAAGAAGAAGAAGAAGAAAAGAAGAAGAAGAAGAAGAAGAAGAAGAAGAAGAAGAAGAAGAAGAAGAAGAAGAAGAAGAAGAAGAAGAAGAAGAAGAAAGAAGAAGAAGAAGAAGAAGAAGAAGAAGAAGAAGAAGAAGAAGAAGAAGAAGTGTAGTACTGGTTTCTCCCAAGTTCCAATTAGGGATAAAAACAAATGAGTTACCATGAGGGTAAGAAAAAATGCCGCGGGTGTTGGATACGCTTAAGTTACGATGGCAATAACAATGAAGCAAGCGGGAGGAGGGGTCAGTCGCGATACTATTAATCGTCTTTTTTTCTTCTTCTTTTTACTGTAGGGTTCCTTCTGCACAAAGCCTGCGGGCAACTCGGTGTATTGAGTTACGTTAAAGTATAGTTTATATGGACAGTAGGGGAAGATAACCATTAACTTGAACAGATTAAGTTTGTAGTGATCGGAGGAACATCCCCTTGGGAGTCTGTTCCATAGGGAAGTGGTTCACGGCAAGAAGCTGTTCGAGTGGAATTATGGTATTATGTACACTATTTACATTATTCAGACTATAGTCCTCATCTTTGTTGCCATATTTATCACAACGTTTCGGCCGTTGTACGCTCCGGCATTCTTCAGCTGTTTCGAATGTCGAACTGAACCCTTTATTTCGCTCACTGGGCTAGACTGTTCTAGTTCCACGTGCCATGTTTAATGGATGTCAGTTATCAGTTATCTCCTGTTAATTCACCTCTACCTTAACCGGGTATTGAACTCACACACTTTGCGCCCTGTCACTGGATCTAACCAATGCCTTTATCACAGTGGATCCTTGAGGACATCTGTGTATGAATTTCCGGGTATTATAAACCTAATGTCTTCAGCAACCATTTTTATCAGTGCTCATATTGCAATTTTTGCTGTTATCATTGCAATAATAAAGGGTTCAGTTCGATATTCAAACAACCTGAAAAAGGCTGGAGCGTACAACGGTCGAAAGGTTGTTATAAATATGGCGACAAAGGTGAGGACAATAGTCTGAATAATGTAAATAGTATCAAGTTTTATAGGTGCGCCTTTATATAGTCGCTGAAGTTCAGGAGACGCTTTTGAGGTCTATTAAGACTGGGAAGTGAGGAGTGGATACCGCCAGCCCAAATATGGCAACAATGTTTCATTTTCGGCTAGATTTGGTTTTTATAAAAATAGAGGATAGCATGGGAGAAAATGAGTTTGCTAACTATTCCTGAAAGGTTCACTAATTGTTTACGAAGCTGATTTTAGCCAGGAACAGGGCCACACGAATTGGCCTCCTGCGCGGATTGAACTTACTCAATGTCGAAATGAACTTGTGAGTCGAATTTCTTATAATTTAGGCGTCTATAGGTTGTTGATGTCTTCTTTTGGAATAATCTGAAAAAATAAAAAATTGGAATTTAACGGGGAAAAAGACAAACAAATTTTTTGAAGCAATTAAACAAATTATTTTGATAACGCAAATATTCTGTAATAAACTTTTTCAACTGCAAAATCTCGCACTCTACGTTAACTAAAATTTCTCGTTTGAAAATTTATGCGACTAGTTCTGTCTTTGGTAACAATTTATGCGACTAGTTGTGTCTTTGGTAACAAGATGGACGCGTAGCAACAAGTTCCAACTCCGCGAAGAAGACGCAGAAGAAAAAAAAATGTCAGTTGGCACAATAGATGCGAAGACATTTTAATTAAATTATTTAGTCTAGACGTTTTGACAAGACGCCATATTTGTTTGCTTCGAGCGAAAAGCAGATGGGTGTTTGGGTGACGGGGGCAGCGATCGAGTTGTAATAGAAACGAGTTTATTGTTGGCAAAAACTAATTAATCCTTCTCTAAATGGCACTTGTTTAATTAAGGCAACATTATTTCGTTCTTCTTCTAATCGATGGTCCTTTCATTATCTATCTATCTATCTATCTATCTATCTATCTATCTATCTATCTGTTCATATCTATCTATCTATCTATCTATCTATCTATCTATCTATCTGTTCATATCTATCTATCTATCTATCTGTTCATATCTATCTATCTATCTATCTATCTATCTATCTATCTATCTGTTCATATCTATCTATCTATCTATCTATCTATCTATCTATCTATCTATCTGCTCATATCTATCTATCTATCTGCTCATATCTATATACCTATCTATCTGTCACAGTCTGTTAATATCTGTTTGTTACATATATATATATATATATATATATATATATATATATATATATATATATTTGTCCTACATTGATTCATTAGAAATATCTAATATATGAGCACTTTTACCCATAAATATGGCATACCTAAGAATATGGCTTTATCACACAGACACACACACACACACACACACAGAGGCACACACACGCGCGCGCGCGCGCGTACACACACGCACACACATGCACACACACACACTCATATATATATATATAAGCTGCCACGTAACAATATTTCTGAAGGGGAACGTATAGCCCTCGACAGGCTGATACATAGAGATGACCTAGTCATAACACAGGCCGACAAAGGGGGTGCCACAGTGATCTGGGGGATCAAAGAATACATTAAAGAAGCAAACAAACAACTAGCCGACAAAGAAACCTATAAAAGCTTACCTACAGATCCCCTCCCCGAATACCAAAAAGAATTAACCAGCTCACTAAAAATAATGCTTCGCAACAACCTAATCGACAAAGAAACATGCACAATACTTACACCCACAAACATTACACCTGCTCGTTTCTATCTCCTCCCTAAAATACACAAAAACAACAACCCAGGAAGGCCCGTCATTTCATCATTCAACTGCCACACGACCAAAATTTCAAAATATGTAGACCATTACATACAACCCCTAGCTAAGGAAGTAAAATCCTACATCAGAGACACAACAGATCTACTAAACAAAATTAACCACATACAGACAGTTCCAGAGAATGCTATTCTAATGACTATGGACGTAAGGTCACTCTATTCAAACATTAAGCACATCGAAGGGCTAACCGCCCTTCAGGAAGCACTGGCTAACAGAGGAAAACAAGAACCTTCCACAGAAGTTATCATAAAACTCATGGAGCATATTCTCACATTTAACATTTTCAATTTCAATGGAGCACACTACCTTCAAATAAGAGGTTGTGCCATGGGCACCATTGCAGCTCCTTCATATGCTACAATATTCATGGGAAAATTTGAGGAGACCCATATCTACCCCCTCATTGGTAACGACTGCGTATTCTACGCAAGATATATCGATGACATATTCTTTATATACACGGGAAGTAACGACAAACTCACCCAATTCCTCTTGACCCTAAACACGGTACACGACTCAATTAAATTTGACTATGAAAAATCCAAAACATCAGTAACATTTTTAGACACTCACATTTACATAGATGAAAACAGGAAACTGCAAACGACACTACACACTAAAATCACCGACACCCACAACTATCTACACTTTAAGTCTTCCCACCCTAAACACCCTTTCCCCAAACACAAATAAACTGCTGAACTGACCGGAGAAAAAAAAAAAAAAGGGAATATAGCTCTTATCTCAAATGACAACTTAAAAGAGACTGTTTAACCAACACAAGGAATGTTAAAAAGATAAATAAATAAACAATAAAAAAACAAATGAAAACTACAGACAAACGTTCGTTTTCTTCACCAAGACATTCATTTCTGTAGTTTACTGCTATAGCAAGCAGAGACATTTTTTCTCTCCCGATAATGGCCATGTTGGTCGAAACTAGTCGAGGAATATAAATGAAATAATAATAATAAAAGCATAAGAATATTAATCTACAACCCAGTATGTCTGAAGATTTTAATTGATTTTTCTAATAATTTTTATCGTTCAATATATATATATATATATATATATATATATATATATATATATATATATATACGGGGTGCGGTGGAGAAATTATCGTATAAATTACGCAAACATAAGAATAAAAGTGGGATCTCATTTTAACAGATATATTTACCGAATTGCACAGAAATATCTTGAAATACGAAAGAGTAAATTTATTCAGTAAAATCGCCATTGGCTTCAACCCCGGCTTCCAGACGACTTCAGAATCTCCTGCAACTCTTCTGGACGGTCTCCTTGTTTAAGTTGGTTAAAGATGCCATTGGTTGGTCTCTCGCTCAACTGCGCGCCACGCCTAATAATCAAGTCAGTTGCAGTCTGGGGAGATAAGTGGCAAAATGTGTCGCCGTTGTTTATATATATATATATATATATATATATATATATATATATATATATATATATATATATATATATATATAAGTGAATATTGGAGTCAACACTCAGTAGCCACAGAATGTTTTATGCTAGACGCACGGTCAGGCCTGACGATTGCGTTTAGCATGGAACAGCCTGTCGCCTCTGAGTGCTGACTTCAATGTTCACTTTTATATTTATATTTACATACGCTCTATCTCTGATATTGAGCACTTTATCCCATAAATATAGCACACCTTAAAACTATATTTCTTATATATATATATATATATATATATATATATATATATATATATATATATATATATATATATATATATATATATATATATATATATATAGAAAGAGAGAGAGAGAGAGAGAGTCCGACAAAAAATGTGTACACACTTCAAAAAAGAAAAACTTGTCTTTCGTCAAGTCAGTGTGCCATAAGTGATACACACTTAGGCGATCATGTATCTTTCGATACAGATTTTCCCGCAGATGTTTGCCATTTCAGTCTGCGTCAGAGCAGTTGCAATCCAAGGCTACAGAATCCAGTCTGTCCTGCTACTTACCCATAGCTGAGGGGGAAGAAGTGGATTCATACCTTTCCAAAGGGTATTAGCACGTAAGTGAATATAATCGATTCGACTGGAATTTGAACTCGGTTCTCCGATTCCTCAATCCGAGCTGCTATCCATTACTCCACCGTTTTCCGCACTTTTATCAAATTGCGATAACACTGTTTCTAAGATCAGAAATGCAAAATGCATGTGCAGCAATCCCAGCAGGCACTTTGGTCAACGTTGCCCAAGCAGTAGTTCATGTATTATTATTGTCTGAAAACGAAAGGCCACCATTTTGAGCATCTCCTGTGACTGTAGATTCCAGAGGTAACTTATATTCGTCTCGTGATGCTTGAATAAATTTAACATTACAATATCTATACAAGTTTTTCCTTTACTGAATTGCGTATACATTTATGGACTGATTCTGTATATATATTCCGTTCATACTTCCTATGTTATGGCTTGAAGATATTACGTTTACTAAGGCAGTAGATGTTGATCTGTCACTTTCTTTAGAAATCCGACATTGTACTCAATGTGAAAGCTGGGATTAGATATGTTAAGTACTGACACCAAAAACTAGATTCATCCTTTTTACGAGGTTTTGAGCATTTAGGTTTAAATATCGTCTGAATAAATGTACAGAAATAGTTTGTGTTCTAGTTTGAATTTCGTATAGAATAATAGTAATTTTCATTGCTGGTTCGGGAAAATAAAGTTCTTAATTCAGCAGTTTCAGTTCGTTATCGGTTTTTGCTCCTTTGAGTAATTGATATGTTGTAGGCAGTTCTGTTACTTAGATAGATATGAACAGACTAAGATAGATAGATAGATAGATAGATAGATAGATAGATAGATAGATAGATAGATAGATATGAACAGAATGAGATAGATAGATAGATAGATAGATAGATAGATAGATAGATAGATAGATAGATAGATAGATAGATAGATATGAACAGAATGAGGTAGGTAGGTAGGTAGATAGATAGATAGATAGATATGAACAAAATGAGATAGATAGATAGATAGATAGATAGATATGAACAGAATTAGATAGATAGATGGATAGATAGATAGATATGAACAGAATGAGATAGATAGATAGATATGAACAGAATGAGATAGATAGATATGAATACAATTAGATACATAGATAGATTGATGGCTAGATAGATAGATATGAATACAATCAATCTATCTCTCTAATTGTATTTCTGTTACTTCATACGCATGGCATCAAGTACTTTTCGAATCATTTGTGTGGCGTTTACTTCACGTGGTCCAGGAAAAAAAGAGAAACAGATTCTGAAATGGGTGTAGATATCGCCACCGACTGTATGACATTTTTGAACGCTAGTCATTGGTTGAATTTGGCCAATACACATTTTTTATTTATAAATCTTTTGAATCAAAATAAGGGATATAACTTTAGCAATATAGTATTTAGTATATTAGGGCAGGTTGATTTGCTAGATTTACTAAAAAAATCAGTATTACACTCAGCGCGAAAACTGGAGTTTAATGAAATAGTTACTGACACCAAAAATTAGATCCATATCTTTTACAAATTTTTGAGCATGTAGGTTTAAATATTGTCTGAAATACGTACAGAAGTACATAATTTCCGCAAGTTTTTGCTGACAAACTAACTTCAAAATTTTACTGTTTCAAGGATAAATCCAAATAAAGTTGATATCGTTTGTGTTAGATACATTGAAAGGAAAATATATACAAAACGGAATTCTAATCATGAATCACCACAAGCAAAATATACATTTCTTACTGTATTCGGTAAGTTAAAACTGTGTAAAAAACTAGTAAAAGATTACAAAAAAGGCTACTAAATTAATAAGATTTGTTAGATCATTTGTTAGATGATGATTTAACAGTCTCGGATTTCGAGAAAAAGAACAGTTCAAACAAACTTCAGAATCTACATATTATATTTTAAGTCGAAATACTCATGGAACTTAAATTTTTAAATATTTAAATTTTCTGACGAATCTTTATTCTTAGGTTAATAACTGGATAAGTTCCTTGTGAGTTCCATAATGGCAACCATAAATATGAATGCAGGTTATTGTTTAAAGATGAGGGTACAAATGAAAACATTTGATACTGACAAGTTTTTCTTTTTCACTGAAGCAGACGTTAAACACATGAGTGTTATTGTTATCTCTATCTTCACCTTTCTTTTTCCTTTTTTACTTCCCTTCTTTTTTCTTTCTTATTTTCTATTTACTTTCTTGGCTTCTTTTCTCTTCATTTCTTTCTTTTTTTTCCTCGTTTTCTTTTCTGTTCTTGGTTTCTGTTTTCTTTAAAGGAGGTAAGATGGTACAATTTCTTTCTTTCTTTCTTTCTTTCTTTCTTTCTTTTACTCATTGAAACCAAACAGCGTCTCTGATATGTGTTTGTCGTCTTTCCTAAAGATCAAAACGGTATAGTCTACTATTTATGAAGTAATGGCAGGGAATAAAGTACGTAGAAATTAATTAAGGAAAAAAAGACAAGTAGAACTATAATGTTACGAAATATGAGGAAGTAAGAAAATAAAAATGGAGGCTGCAAGAGAAATGTTGCAGAAAAATGGTATTTAGCGAGACAACTTAGAAGCAACTTTTTAAATATATTCGAAGTAAAAACTATGTAAAAAAATTGTAAAAGATTACAAAAATGGCTACTCAATGAATGCGATTTGTTAGATCATTTGTTAGATCATAATTAATAAAACCAAAAAATAGATAAAAGTGTATATAACATCATAATACAGCTGGGCACAAATTATAAGACAAAATGGTTTAGTGTGATTTTTGATAAACAATACATTGTTTATCAAAATTCACACTGAAACTACTCCACTGTATAACATATTACATCATAATACAGCTAAACTGTTCAGTATAACTTCCCTTTGAAGAAAATGAAGGTCTTGTTTGATGGCACAATGATTTAGTAATAATGTGCTTGTGGCTTGCATCTTGTATATATACAATTTGGTGAAGCTTCAGTAAATTATAAATTTTATAAGGCTGTGCTATAAGGCTTTCACTGAGCACTGGAATTAAATTCCAATGCTACGATTTTGAAGCTAAACTTCATCGTTAAACTCGCCTCCTCCCAAAAAATGAATAAGATTTTTTAGATCATTTGTGAGATGTTAATTAATAACAACAAAAAATAGATAAAAGTGTATATAACACCATAATACTGCTGGGCAAAAATTATAAGACGAAATGTTTTAAATTTGCATTGTTTATTGAAGATCACACTAAAACTACTAAAATATAACATATTACATCATAATATAGCTAAATTGTTCAGTATAACTTCCCTTTTAAGTAAATGAAGGTCTTGTTTGATGTCACAATGACTTAATAATAATGTACTTGAGCCATGCATCTGGTCTATATAGAATTTGTAAAGTTTCGACGAATTATAAATCTTATAAGGCTTTCACTGTTCATTCCAAAGCTACGATTTTAAACCTAAACTGAAACTTTAAACTCGTCTCCCCCACCCCAAAAAAGGTTACGATTAGGGACAAAATATTTTATGTCTTTATTTATCGTGTTAATCTCCAACTTTCAAATTGAGTGCAATACCAGGGACCCAAAATCGACCTGACCTTGTGCCCATCTCTTCGTAGCTGTGCTTGTATATGCGCATGAGCATTGTCTAGGAAGAGATTGAATAGATTAAATCTCACAATTTCGCCTCGTCCTACTTCTGATGACATTTGAAACGTTTCGGTATTGGGGGTCATCGTCAGATATGTACGACGATGTGGACCGATAGAGTTCCTCTATCAGACCTAGTCATTCAGCTTGGAAGACAGTTTCGAAGGGACGAGAAGAGGAAGCCTCTGTAGGGGTGGTCATATACTGATTAACCTTTTAAGAAATACAATTCCGTTTATCAAACAAAACCAGAGTCTAGCACAAGAAAAATTAACTCTGCGATAAAAACCGTGGAAAGAAAAATTCTAAAAAATTACGAAAATGGTTACTGAAGATTTGTCATGTCGTTTATTAGATCATAATTAATAAAAACAAAAAATAGATAAAAGTGTATATAACACCATAATACTGCTGGGCAAAAATTATAAGACAAAATGTTTTGATATTTACATTATTCGGAGTATTGTCCTCTTCTTTGTCACCATATTTATTACAACATTTCGGCCGTTGTACGCTCCGGCCTTCGTCAGGTGATTGGAATGTCAAACTGAACCCTTTATTTCGCTTACTGGGGTAGACTGTTCTAGTTCCACGTGTCATGTTTCATGGATGTCAGTTATCAGTTGTCTCCTGTTAATTCCCCTCTCCAAGTTCTCCACTGCCTTAACCGTGTATTGAACTCACACTCTTTGGGTGCTGTCACTGGATCTAACCAACGCCTTTATCCACTGTGCCATGTGTCCTCGAGCACAAGGCGTTAGTTAGATCCAGTGACAGCACCCAAAGAGTGTGAGTTCAGTAACGGTTAAGACAGTGGAGAACTTGGAGAGCGGAATTAACAGGAGATAACTAACATCCATTAAACATGGAACGTGGAACTAGAACAGTCTACCCCAGTGAGCGAAATAAGCGTCGGAGGAGATCATGTTTTGGTCGCGTCACACGGTATATCAGCCTCTGCAAGACCATCATGCAAGGCAGTGTTGAAGACGTACGCAAGCGGCGACGG
The DNA here is from genome assembly GCA_964036315.1 of Acanthosepion esculentum. Lineage (NCBI taxonomy): Eukaryota > Metazoa > Mollusca > Cephalopoda > Sepiida > Sepiidae > Acanthosepion > Acanthosepion esculentum. The sequence continues at coordinate 58,179,042 of OZ038507.1, forward strand.
TAACTCAAGAGCTGGCCAGAGAACATCAAAGAGTGGATGGACATGATAACGTCGGAACTCCTGATGTGCTTGTGCCTTGCATTTGTCTATATAAAATATGCAAAGTTTCTTTTATAAAACCGTTCTATAAGGCTTTCACTGATCACTGGAATGAAATTCCAACGTTATGATTTTGAACCTAAACTTAATCTTTGAACTCATCTCATCAAAAGACGGTAATTATTTGGGCACAGATATTTTCTGCGAATATTTAGCGTGTCAAATTCCAACTTTTAAATTGAGTGCAATGCCACGGTTCCAAAACTGACCTGCCCTATTGGTAGGGCCGAGAAGTTTCCAGTACTCCATCGTAAATTTCTACCAAAATAACCGAACCAAATTCAAAACTGGAAGGATTGATTCAATTGAATTAATATTGCATCGCCACCCAGATCGGCAGTTCTCAAAGTAGGGAGGAATGATGCCTTCTGGCTTGATGTGTGTCTATTTTTAAATGAGTCTGTTAATTAAGCTTCTCACTATTCGTTTAAAATTAATAGGGATAATTAATGAAAGACAGAAAAAATATTTAAAAAAAAAAAGAAAGAAATTACATTGAAAATGGAAGATATAATATTGTGCAAAAAAAAAGAAATATTTTTCTTAAAAAGCGAACTCTTCCCCAATGTAATTTTAAATCACACAACATCAATGTAAGTCTATTCAAATGAAAACTTATTTGTACAATTTTGCTGTTACCCCCAGTATATATATATATATATAGTCATCCACAGACAGACTGTTTCGCTGTATCACAGCTCATCAGTGTGGCTAGACGTCCGTTTGCCTCTAGCTAGGATCGAAACCCAACTGAATTAGTGTCAGTCGGGGGATTCTACCACCAAGCCGTTGAAGCGTATTTATTTTTAGATAAACACACAGTGAGAGAGAGAACTCGATTCGATTGACCGAAGAGTCTTGCATTATGAGCCGTAATAGTCACTGTTTACAAACCCACACTTCCTCCCCAGAGAGCTCAACCGAAATAAATTTTTCAGGAGCTTATATATTGTCATCCACAGACAGACTGTTTCGCTGTATCACAGCTCATCAGTGTGGCTAGACGTCCGTTTGCCTCTAACTAGGATCGAAACCCAACTGAATTAGTGTCAGTCGGGGACTACATACATATATTGTCATTCACAGACATAGTTTCGCTGTATCACAGCTCAGTGGGGTTAGACATCCGATTGTTTCAAACCGGGATCGAAAACCGATCGATTTGGCATCAGCCAGAGATGCCACATCCACGCTATCATCATTTTAACGTTTTTACTATACGAAAGACGTCAGCGTCTAAAAACATCACCAGCAGCTTCGCCACTCCCTCGATAGCTTCAATAGTCGACGTGGTGGGTGGTGGACCTGAGGGCAGAAGAAACAGACATTTTTTTTTAATATTAAAATATTATGTTAATAGTCGGCACTAATTCAAGCCCCTCCCACCCCATCCGCATCTCATGGTTTTAGAACCTTGCTTGGGAGTGGAATGATTAAAACAGTTCTCCTGGCCTTCGTTGACATCAGTGTCTACTTTCATCATCATCATCATCATCATCATCATCATCATCATCATCATCATCATCATCAGTCGTTCGACTGTTTTGAATTATCGAGGTAGGGGACCTAAGGACAGAAGAAACAGACAAGCTCTCCCAGGATGGTCTTTTGGCGGTGGCACTCAGGAGTTCCGACGTTATCATGTCCGTCCACTCCTTGATGTTCTCTGGCCAGCTCTTGAGTTATCGTCGCCGCTTGCGTACGTCTTCAACACTGCCTTGCATGATGGTCTCGCAGAGGCAGTTATACCGTGTGACGCGACCAAACCATGATATCCTCCGACGCTTGATAGTGGCAGGGGGAGGATTCATGTCGGCCCACGAGACTTTTGATCATGCGGAGGAGCGCTTTCCCAAGAATTTGTTCTCGAACGGCTGGATCCTTCCTGCCTTTTAATGTCCAAGTCTCGCGTCCGTAGAGGGGGGGATGGATACGACCAGCGAGATTTGTAGAGGCTTGAACTTGGTCGAAAAGAAGACGTCCCTCTTGCATATTCTTTCCAGTCTGGCCATCGCTGCTGAGGCTCTGTGTCCATCCGTGTGCGGATATGATACAATATTTTAATATTTTTAATAATAAGAGTAGCGATTGCTTCTAGCAAGACACGTCATTACAATTATCTGGTCACAATGACTTGAGACACAACCATCGACGACATGAGAATAGTTTCGTCAAACCAGTTTCCTATACCGTGGCATAGTTTTTCAGTTACTACGCAAACGATGCCGCACATTGGCATCGTCAACCTCAGTTAATATTATCCAAAAAAATTCAAATTGACCATCTCGCGATTTCAACATTAAGATTCGAATCTAAATTGCCCTAACGAATCCAACTAGAATTGGAACTTGGCTCACCTATTAAAAATTTCAAGCCATTATTCATTTCACCACCCGCACATCCAAGCTTACATCACCAGGTATTTCCAAGCGATCAAACATCTAGGTACTGACCAGAACAGTCATTGATTGAAAGATTGATTTGTTTTCTACGGCTTATCAACCCTCTGCAGGTTATTTAAAACCAGAAAATATTTTTAGATAGTCGGAATTTCTTTTTTTAAATAATAATAATTTAGTGACACAAGTTTTACTAATTAACCTATAGCTGGAGGGGATGGGGTGGATTCATACCTTTCCCGAGGCTATTTGCGTGCAAGTGAATATAACGAACCCAACTGGAACTGGAACTCCGGCTCTTCGGTTAACAATTCCGAGCCATTATTCATTACACCACCCGCACATCCAAGCTTACAGAATCTGGTATTCCCAAGCGGTCACCCATCTAGGCACTGACCAGAATTGCTAGGAACACACGTTTTTTCTGTTGTCTGACAGCTACTCCAAAATATCCGTTTGTAGACAACATTTGTGTTTCTTCAATACCCACAGAACCAACCTGGTGCTTATACTGCAACTATACTGATCAGACCTTAGCCACAGTTGCTGGAAGGGAGCAAATACTCTGATGTGATAAGTAGTTGAACAGGTACGTTACGATCATACACTCGGTCACGATGACTTGAGATTTCGTGTTAACATCAACGACTTGCGAATAGTTTCGTCAAACCATTTTCCTATACCGTGGCATAGTTTTTCAGGTACTACGCAAACGATGCCACACATTGGGGTCGTCAACCCCAGTCGATATTATCCAAAAAGTCAAATTGAAAGTTCCATGCTAACAGTTTGTTTTCTCGCACATCTCGCTTGTGGAACTCTCGTCCAGTTTCCTGCTTTCCAGTAAAGTTTGATTTTTAAAAGTTTAAATGCAATGTCAATCGTTATCTTCTGTCTTAATTCGCGTTCTTTTATTGTTCTGTCTCCTTAATAATGTTTTTTTTTTTAAAAATATTATTTGATATTAAGTAACCTTCCACCTCGCATTTTATGGTTTTATAACTTTGCATGTGGGTCGGGGGGATGATTAAAACAATTCTCCTGGCCTTCAATGACTACAGTGTCCACTTTTATCATCGTTGTCGTCGTCATCAGTCGTTCGACTGCTTGGATTATCAGGCTCGGAGACCTAAAGGGAAAAGAAACAGATAAGCTCTTCCAGGATGATCCGACGAGCGATTTGTAAAGGCTTGAACTTGATCTAAAAGCTGGCGTCGCTCTTTCATATTCTTTGCCGTCTGGCCATCGCTGCTGCGGATGGAGCAATATGTGCACAGTTTGCTGTGTTTCAGGCGATATCTTTAGAAAGGGCGGGTCCAATATATTTGAAGTCGGACACCTCCTCCAGTGGTTCACCGCCCATCGTGGCGCTGGCACTGATGTTGTTTACGCAATTCACCATTACTTCGGATTTCTCTGTGTTCAGTCCCGTTCCATGTGCGCCGGCTCTTTCAACGAGTTTCTTTTTTCAGCTCAAAGTTACTGCCCGCCATATGGGCAATATCAACTGCGAAAATATGAGCGTCTCACAAAAAACATGTCTTTAGTCGAGCAAGAGTCTAAAACAAAATAAAAAAAAACTATATATATATATATGAGGACTGGTAAAAAAAATTATCGGTTTTGTTGTTACGGTAACGGAGCTAAAGTACGCAGAGTGAATCCGCTTGTCACTGACCTTGAGCTCTGTCGTGCATGCACAAGAAGCTATAACGTCTTCTTTCACTTCCATTGTTTATAGCAATGCTCGCAAGGAAAATGTGTAGAGTGTGGTCGTCCCACCGCGCCACAGAGGTTCCATTCTCCAGATCCCGGCCATGCGACTTAAATCTCTTCAAAAATGAAATCCTAGTTGAAAGAAACAGGATTTCAAGACGTCGAGGAAATCCAACGAGATAGCTGCTCGCTATCCCGACAAAAACGAGTTCCAGGAATGCTTCTATCAATGAAAACGGCATTGGATAAAGTGTGCGGCTTCAGAAGGGGAGTACTTCGAAGGAGATTAAATGATGGATTGATATATGCTGTAGTTTTCCTTCTATTGCACCAGTCCCGATCATTTTTGATAAAACCTCTTATCTATTCATCTTTGTCCGATTGGGCGGATCTTACCATATAACGACTGCATATATCGTGTATCACGTATGGCACATAACTGATTGACTGACAGTCCTGAACGTTAGGTTTATTTCGTTTTACGGCATATCATCCTTAAAGTGTTATTTAATGCCGACAAGATACGTATTTTTGTAAAGAGGGTCTTTTGTCGAGAGTCAAATGTATTGCTGTTAATTTTTTTTTCCAAAAATATCTTGCTGGTATTTTTACTATAAAAACCAATTTTAAATAGTGTTTTGACCCGAGTTTGGGGTTAACTATTTTCCCATAGCTGGGACCTTAACAGGTGCTACCACTCAGCGTTTGGGTGGTCCTGGGAACAACAGTAATTAAGAGAGGAGTCTATATTCCCCAAAACCTCCTGATTAGAGGCCTTGCTGTAGAATGTAGTCTATCGTCATAGCCAGGCCGCCATATTGTGCAGGGTGTGCTTACCCCCCTGTAGAATTGCAGCCGGCGTATTAATTAGTCAGATCGGGTTAATGTCCTGAAGCAGTAGTCGCCCTTACGTATGTGTCTACACTACAATCTTGATCTCTTCAAGTCTGGGATTAACTGTTGTCTTTCCGACTTAACCGAATGATTGGTTGGTTTGTTATTTTTCTTTAGCAGCATATCAACACCTCTATGGGTTATTTAATGTCGAAGTCTGAATATATTGTACGTACGTTTATGCTTTCAACTACAGATAAAATGTATTTTTGGCCATTTTATTATAAAAGATAGATAATGAACACACTCAGATAAACAGATAGATAATGAACAAATTCAGATTGATAGATAGATAGATAGATATGAATAGACTAAGATAGATAGATAGATAGATAGATAGATAGATAGATATGAATAGACTGAGATAGATAGATAGATAGATAGATAGATAGATAGATAGATAGATAGATAGATAGATTAAATAATGCCAAAATTCAAATATATTGCAGGTAATTTTATGCTTTCAACAATATCTATGTTATACATAATCTTATACTTTCCGGGTAAACGAATGTTATTTTTACTTATATACATTGTAGATCATAAAATGTATTGTTGGTAATTTCATTACAAAATTGTATTGTTGGTCATTTTACGCTAATTACATTATTCGGACTATTATCCTCATCTTTGTCGCCATATTTATTACATCGTTTCGGCCGTTGTACGCTCCGGCATTCTTTAGGTGGTTGGAATGTCGAACTGAACCCTTTATTTCGCTCATTTGTGTAGACTATTATAGTTCCACGTGCCATGTTTAATGGATGTCAATTATCAGTTATCTCCTGGTAATTTTCCCTCTCCAAGTTCTCCACTGTCTTAACCGGGTATTGAACTCACACTCTTTGGATCCTGTCACCGCATCTAACTAACATCTTTATCCACTGTGCTATGTGTCCTTGAGGATATATGTGCATAAATTTCTGGGTATTATAAACCTAATGTCTTCATTTTTACCAGTGCTCATATTGCAATTTTTGCTGTTATCATTGCATGTTTTTTACTAGAGCTCATATCGCAATTTTTGTTGTTATTATGGCTTTTCTCTGGCACTCCTTATTACTGGTTCCCATATTGTATTCGTTTCTATGCTTGGTCGGTTCAGGAGATTTTTGTGGCCTAGCATATGTTCTGATTCCTTAAGTTTACGAATTTTCCAATGATGTTCTTTGTCAGTGATTTCAACCTGATTCCACAGAGGGTGGTGATCCCCCTTTTTTCTCCATATGTGGTCAGCCACACCTGATTTTTCCACTTCCCCTCGTGTTATGGCTTCCTGGTGTTCTTGAAGCCTTACCTTAAGAAGGGGTCGGCCTTTATATATAGATAGATACGAATAGATTGCGATATATAAATATGTATATACATATATATATATATATATATATATATATATATATATAATGAGCAGCTAGATAGATATGAATACAATGCGATAGTGATATGCATAGACTGCGATATATATATGTAGACAGATAATGAACATATATATATATATATATATATTATAACTTAACTGATTTAAAATATGTTTTTTTGCTACACAGTAATAACCATGTTTCAAAAATGGAAGCTAAAAGCTTCGAATTTAACTTTATTATTAAATTAAAGACATTAGTTCCATTTCCTCGTCAAGCGAATTTTGGGGTAACTTATTTTTAAATTTACAGATTTAAACGTACGGCAAAGATTCATAATTGAGTGTTTCCAAGGATACAGAGAAATCCACTATATATATATATATATATATATATATATATATATATATATATATATATATATATATATATACTGCAATAGATTGTATGTATTGTTTTTCATTTTATTATAAAAAATATACTGTTGAATGTTGTTTGGGTCTTCACTATTTGACCATAGTTGGGACCTTAATAGATGCTAGCACCCTGGGTGTGGGTGGACCTGGAGACAACGGCAGTTAAGAAATGGTTTCACGCCCCCTCAAAAAATCCAAACCCCGGATCAGAGGTCTTGCTGTAGTTTATCGTCATCCCCAGGACGTATAACCTAATGAACTTCACTTGTTGCCTTTTCTGACGCTCATACTACACTGCACTATAACCCTCTACATTGTGTGTCTCTTGGGACTTGTATTGAATCAAGATTAGCAGTAAAAAAAAAATCAGTTCTCCGAGAGGGTCAGTTTGAAGCCTCTTACTTTGTAACCGACGTGAAATCCCTTTTGAGCGGAGTCGGGCAAGCGTATAAGAACGATGCAACTTGCTTTATAGACATATTTATTTATATGGGTATCAGTTGATAAGTAATAAATTATCGATACTAGAACTATTAATAAAATTCTTAATACAGCTCCAAGCCAGCCTGCTCCATATCACCAACCAAAATGGCGATAGTATGACCGACCGTTATTTTCAGTCAAAAGCGTTCTTTATCCCCACGTTAAAAAGAACATAAAACAGGGTGTATTATACGATTAGTAATCCTCAAATGAATATTGACTTTATCTTTCGAAAATTGTGTCAGTTAATACCATTATCTACCTTAGCCTGCTTTTGATATCTGGAATTCCTGGAAGATGACTCGCCGATCATATTTGGCGGTGAAAGCCAAGAATATCGTATATAGGTCTTGACACAAACCATCTGTTTAACCAAAGAATGCATTCCTTTTTTCACGTAGGAACATATCCTCTGGATACTAATTTTAGAAAATTCCACACTCACCCAAGAATTAATGCCACTAGAGATATAGTTTGGTACGGGCAAATCCTTCTTAAAAGATCACAGGTTTATTAAAAAGAGGAAAGTTACAATATTCCTCATTGTCTCCAGTAATAACTGGTAGCAAGAGGCATTTTTATAAGCCTTTCCGTTTTATTATCAATCATCTAGTGATAAACTCATATTTAGCACTTTCAAATATGTTTACTGGCGCGTGTAGGCTAAGAATAGAACAACATTGCGTGGGGGATAAAATGAAGACAAAGCGCAAATTCCCAAATGGGGGACGTTACATAAGCCGTTTCATGCTTAGCATGTAAAACAGATTAAAAAAAACAAAACAAAACAAACTTAGTTATGGTTCTGGCGTTGAATGTGTTAAAGAAGATGAACCTCTGTAGCCTTTCGGTTACATGTCCTAAGATTACTCCTCTAGATCTAATAACTGAAATACGAGGACTGGAGCAATCATACGTGAGGACAAAAAATCCAAAATGGAGATGTTTTGATGTATAGCAGATAAAGTAGATAAAAACTTAAGGTCCTCTTGCGTCTACCAGTCTTAAAATTTTTCAGCTACAACAAGAATAATAACAACAACAACAATAATAATAATACAATAATTTGCGGAGGACAAAATGAGGACAAAGAGCAAATTGCAAACCTGGAGACGTTACATAATTCAAGATTTAAAGACCTTTTTATGTTTAACATTCTTTTTATAGATACAAGTATTTAAGTAAAAAGCTCTGTTTATAATAAACAGTATTAAATAACATTTACCGGCCTGAATGTCCAAGAAATTTTCATAGAAAATATTCGTCCTTCGACAGGATTCGAATCTGTACCCTATACGGAACCGTCATATAGCCTGAAGGTCCCTTAACCGATTCGGCCACTGAGGATCGTTCGGTTGGCAAGGTCGAATTTACTGCTTATAAACTTCAATCTTCCATGAATCTCTCACGTACATTCATAACTGCTCATGGCGTATCAAATGTAAACAAATGACGTCACACATTTTGAAATGGACGACAATTATTTAAAGACATTTTTATGTTTAACATTCTTCTTATAGATACAAGTATTTAAGTAAATGTTCTGTTTATAATAAACAGTATTAAATAAGATTTACCGGCCTGAACGTGTTAAAGAAATATACAGTAAATTCTACTATGCTGTCACATATATATATTAAAAAGAAGAGAGAAAGCGCAAACGCTTTTGGTTGTAATGTGGATTTAAAAAATATAATATATATTATGCTTTATTTTCCAAACTTTGCTACACGGGTTTCCGATCTCGCGACATTCATCAGGCAAAAAGTGGATATTTCCACATGTTATTAAAAGGAATTAATTTTTCAATGTTAAACATTCTCGATGCTAAATATTCTCTTTTTCGTATGTGTTAGTGACACAAATGTCTTCCTTGAACTGGCAGTGAGCAAGTTATTCTGCGTGAAGTGGAATAAAACAATTAAGATTGGAGTGAGGAAAGATATCTGTATTCTTATCTTTTAATGACCCCTGTGTGTTCTTTGATCTATTTCCATTCTTTGCATTGTGCGTGGTTTTGTCAGCATGCGTATGCATACGTAAATTCCTTCCCCACACATACATACTGTCTTAAGCAATTAGATACATATACATACACACATACATACATACACAAACATACACATATACACACATACCCATACACACACTTCCTTTGTTGTGCATGGTTCGCGTGTGTGTCTGTGAGCCGTCGTATTTTTTCCAATATGTGCATATATACACTAGTATGCGTATGTATACGCGCATTCTCTCTCGCATACATATATACTGTCCATTTATGAGGTATTAGTATACACATACATGCATACACACATATACATACATATTTACATACATACACATACACACACTTCCCATATGTGTGGAGAGTTTGTGCGCATACTGTGAATAGCCTAATTTTTTTGCCAATATGCGTATACATATTCGTGCTCCACAGATACCCGCGTGTGAGTGTGTGCGCATGCATTCGAATGGTTTGACCACTCTATTTGGCCATTTTGTGTGTTTTTGCGTGTGGGGTTATGATCTATTTAGTGCTGATTTAAATTTCTTTATGAAGTTTTTTTCTTGTATTTGTAGGCAAGAATAATTGTTTGATATATTGACATAATTTTAAATTCACCCTGGTTACATTTATAGATGAGTTGTAATACAAAGACTTTTCTGTTGTCTGGTAATTTTATGTTGCTTTTGTGACGGGAAACCCTGTTGTTGTTGGCTGATACCTATATATGACTTCTTGCATTTTGTGCATTTGAGTGCAAAAATCACATTTTTTGAGCTGCAGTTTAAATTTTTATTTATCATGAATGTCGTTTTGGGGTTTTCAAAAGTGTAGGAGTGTCCTTCTATTATGATGTCACAAACCACACATCTTTTTTGTGGTCGGTCGGTTCCGTCTACGAAACTCTGAAGTCGGGACGCAGAAGGTGATATCAATAAGTCATAAACCTTTTACTTGGATAAATAATATAGATATAACTTTACAGCAACCATTATAACATCAGCAACTTCTGCCAACAAAAAAAAAGTTAGCAATAATAATATTTCCGGATTCCAAAAACTTTTGTGTCAAAGGTCCGAACCTTTGTGTTCGTACAAAAAATTCCTCTTAATTTGATATGAGGCTAGATAAAAAAAATACGTACATTGCAATTAACCACCCAGAAGATACATTTACAATACCATTTCTTCTTCTTCTTCTTCTTCTTCTTCTTCTTCTTCTTCTTCTTCTTCTTCTTCTTCTTCTTCTTCTTCTTCCTAGTTCTACTTCATTTTGCTTCTTCTTCTTCTTCTTCTTCTTCTTCTTCTTCTTCTTCTTCTTCTTCTTCTTCTTCTTCTTCTTCTTCTTCTTCGTCCTGCCGTTTCTTTTCTTCCTTTTTCTTCTTCTACTTTTTCTTCCTTCTTCTTCTTTCTCTTCTTCTTCTTTCTCTTCTTCTTCTTCTTCTCGACCTTCTTTCTTTTTTGTTGTTGTTGTTGATGGTGTTCTTCTTCTTCTTCTTCTTCTTCTTCTTCTTCTTCTTCTTCTTCTTCTTCTTCTTCGTCTTCCTTCTTCTTCTTCTTCTTCTTCATTCTCTTCTTCATCTTCTTTCCTCTTTCTTCTTATTCTTCCTATTTCTTCATCCTCTTGCTTCTTATTCTTCCTTCTTCATTCTTCTTTCTTTTTCTTACCTTTTTTTCTTCTTCTATTTCTTCTTTCTTTTCTTCTTCATCTTCTTTCTTCTTCTTTTTCTTTCTTATTCTTCCTTCTTCTTCTTCTTCTCCTTCTTCCCTTTTCTTCTTCTTATTTTTCCTTTTTCTTCTTCTACTACTTCTTTTTATTCTTCTTTCTCTTCTTCTATTTCATTTTCTTCCTTCTTTCTTCTTTTTCTTCTTTCTTCTTCTTCCTCTTTCTTCTTCTTCTTCCTTCTTCTTCTTGTTTCTTCTTCCCTTTTCTTCTTCTTCTTACTTTTTCTTCTTCCTCTACTTCTTCTTCCTTCTTCTTTCTCTTCTTCTTCATCTTTCTTCTTCTTCCTATTTCTTCTTCTTCTTGCTTCTTATTCTTCTTTCTTCTTCTTTGTTCTTCTTTGTTCTTTTTCTTCTTCTTCTTCTCTTTTTTCTCCTTCTTCTTACTTTTTCTTCCTATTCTACTTCTTCCTTTTTCTTTCTCTTCTTCATCATCTTCTTCCTTCTTCTTTCTTATTCTTCCTCTTTCTTCTTCTTTCTTCTTTTCTTCTTCTTCTTTCCTTTTCTATTTCATCTTCCCTTTTCTTCTTCTACTTCTTCTTCTTCCTTCTTCTTTCTCTTCTTGTTCATCTACTTTCTTCTTTCTTCTTCTTCTTCTTCTTCTTCTTCTTCTTCTTCTCCTTCTTCTTTCTTCTTCTTCTTCTTCTTCTTACTTTTCTTCTTCTTCTTCTTCTTCTTCTTCTTCTACTTCTTCTTCCTCCTTCTTTCTCTTCTTGTTCATCTTCTTTCTTCTTCTTCTTTCTTATTCTTCCGCTTTCTTCTTCAAGTTTTTTTCTTCTTCTTCCTCCTTCCTCCTTCTTCTTGTCTTCTTCTTCCCTTTTTTCTACTTCTTCTTCCTTTTTCATCTTCTTCTTCTACTTCTTCTTCCTTCTTCTTCTTTCTCTTCTTCTTCTTCATCTTCTTTCTTCTACTTCTACTTCTTCTTAAATGTTAAAACGTTCATTAATATTTTTAAAAAAATAATTCGTTAGGAACTCAAATGAATCAAACCGCCTGACGATACCGAAAGATTGAAACCAATCTTCGTGGGATGCATTCATATCCTAATTTATATATATATATATATATATATATATATATATATATATATATATATATATATATATATATATATATATATATATATATATTTACACCTGTCACTTAAATATCTCGAGACCGTGAAACCTTCAGTAGTGACTGTGCCTTTTTGAGGCTTGGCGCTTTGAAGCGTTCTTTGCTCAATCTGGATAGCCTATCGTGTTATTTACTGCTTGGTTAGATTCTTCTCTATAGGTCTTTTTTCTTTCTTCGTTTGAAATTTTTGTTCCTGTCTAAGGTTTTTCTTGTTGTTTTTTTTATAATTTTTTGATGTTTTTCGTTTTCTTTCGGGTCCTTTTGGTTCAGGTTGTGTTTTCGTCACACCAACATATTGTATATATATATATATATATATATATATATATATATATTACCCCTCACTGATATCATGACTCGAAGTTTCATACACAACGCGATCTTCAGTTGCTGCGTATAGCCTAAACGTTACGTAATTAAAGTTGTTTTTAAAAATATATTTGGTTACTGTAATATGTATTTCACTGGGATTACTGGTTTTTAATGCTTAAAATTATATTTTCTCTATTCTAGAGTTGTGAATATTAATTTTTTTTTTATTATTGAAAAGCGATTACTTTTTTTTTTAAATTAAAAAAAAAACAAATCGCAATCTACCTAAAAAATGAATATTATATTAAAACTTAATCTGGATCAAGGCATTGAAGAAGCTCTTTATTTTTATGCCTACCTGTAACCACAATATCTATATATATATATATATATATACATATATATATATATATATATATATATATATATATATATATATAT
>OZ038507.1:58194501-58212001 GCA_964036315.1 Acanthosepion esculentum
ATCATAAACGAAAATGACATGTTCATAATTAATTAATCACAGCCAAGGATAGAAAGCTCATGAAGGATTTGTCTTTTTTCACTGGTTTATGACTGTTATAGATGAATCTCCTCTCTCATGTGCCAAAGATCTTCTGAATTGAGTTGTGATGGATTATGCTGTTACACAATTTGCACAATTTTGCTGTTGCACCCGGTATATATATATGTGACACCCAACCCTTTCTGTCCTCTGTCCTGGTCAGGGTACCGTTTGTGCCACCCGTACTGGTCGCGGCGCACTTGTGACCCCCGATTTCTTTTTCAGTCACGACGCCAATATGTGACGTCGGTCCTTTGTGACGGGCTAACCCTGGGACATCGGTTGAAGTCTGGTTGGGTTCTAGTACCAACTTGTCGTACTCGGCTCGCTTCCAACGCCTGGTCACCGAAGCAACTGCTTTGATCTCGATTCAACCTACCCACGTTGTGATTTGATCTTAGGTTGACGAGATCAATCAAACGTCGGGCCGTAGTGCCAGCCGAATCCGGGTCAAGGTGATACTGCACAATAAATGTAGACAAAAAAAAAAAACAAAAGCACAAACAACAACTTCAAGGCGAGCGACTGGTTAGGAATAGTGATTAATTTTATGTCGGTTTGTTGAGTTACAGGAGTGCGTCTCTCTCTTTCTCTCCCAGCCCGAAGAAAAACAAATGTGGATTGTAACACTTTTGCGTTCCTTAACTAATTCTGGATATCTGGATGGAGAATATAAGTCAGACATCTATAATTTGTTCTTGGTTAGAAGTCTAATTCGGAAACTTGTTTTGGTGGGAAATCTAAAGTCGGACTTCAACAAATCTGTTCTTGGTTAGAAGTCTAAGTCGGAAGGCATGGAATCGTGCGGTCACCTGTGCGAGGCGCGTCTCTCTCTTACTGTACTGGCTGTACTCTTCTGACTCACTGTCTGGACTCAACCCGACTCTCCGAACTCGACTCTCCTCTGCGAACTCTCTGAAACACCCGTAGATGATTGCTTATATGGACGCCGATCAAAACCTGGCGTGGGGTAGGACGTGGTGTGGCCACCACGTTGATTTCAAATCCCCAATAAGGATTTTCTTTGTTTTCGGCCCAAAATAATTATCATTTTCCGTATTTGGAAATCTTATTCCACTCCCACCCTGTTCTGCTCTCATATGGGTATCTCACCATACTTTAGAGGGCGTCAACGGTTTTCCCACTTCCTCGCAGTAACATCTCATACCTATCCTCTCAATGGGCGGTGGCAGGCCTCCTCTCTGCGTCACATGATCATCTCCGCCTGGCTATTCGGCCAATGGGCGTCAACTGATAATCTCAATTTTTATCCAACTTCACGGGATATGTTTTTTCTCAACCAGGTTTATCCGTCAACATTAAGTGGACGATTCTTTTTTGGCGAAATTGGGTTAATTAAAATACCCTAACATAGCCTTCGTTATCACAAACGAACCTAAACAAAATGCAGATGTCCTGTCCAGGCGACATCTCGATCGAGGGCCCTGCGTGCGGTCGGCAGACGACCCATCAACTACTGATAACACAAGTTCGTCATCCTGACACAGCCAATGTTCTATCTGCCCAGAAGCTCTGGTATCTCTCAAAAAATGACCATCAGAATTTTCCTCATTCCCCCACTCAAAACAACATCGCTTTTGTGGGTGGCATTCTTTCCTTCTCTTATCATCTAAGTTGTTAAGTCTTGTCCCTCTGTTTCCTTCTCTTCTTTCTCTCTTTCCTTCTTTTGTCCTCGCAGATAATTTGGCATATCTCAGCATCACACTTCCGCGAGAAAGTAATGTGGTTATCTTGAATTCGCACTTGAAAATAACAAAACAAAAAATCATTTTTTTTTTTCACCGATACTCTGTTTGGGAAAATAACAAAACAAAAAGAATATCGCTCAGTATGTCTTTCGTTATATCTATCGGTTTAAGTAATCGCTCAGTATGTCTTTCGTTATATCTATCGTTTTAAGTAATCCCCGTAATTAACTTCTGTGGTTAATTAATTGATTAATTAACCTGCCGTTCCTAAATAGTGTTACATATATATATATATATATATATATATATATATATATATATATATATATATATATATAAGGCAGGATGTGTGTGTGTGTGTGTCTGTATGTAACGAATGCACGGCCGCAATTTTCAACGGATATGCACCAAAATTTACATGCACATTCTCCATGTTAGTGGAAAGGTCAAGACCGACTTTGCATTTCCCAACTCCTATCGATCGTGGAAATAATCAATTTTTCATGCTTCTACGGCAGTTTTCATGTAGTTTGCGGCCATTTTCTACTTGCCAGAGTGAGAGTCTATAGCTGGCTGCCACGAATAGGCAAGAAAATTCTATTGGCCAGCGTAAGAGCCAACAGCTGACTGACACGAATGTTAACTAGCATGCAAAAAAATCGATAGCTGCATTTGTCACAAGTGGGAGAAATAAAATCTGCATGGCACTTTACTCCAATGTGCTCATTCTCTTGCTTAAACTGAACGTTGATTCTGATTCCGCCGAACTGTGTTGGATGTGAAAAAGTATTTGTTGTTAACATTCTTTTTTCATTCGGTTTTTCCAGTTAAGAATCCTTTTTTAAAGCTGATCGTTTTCTGTTCATTTTGTTTAGTTCTTTTTTCGTAACAGATTTAATGTTTAGTATAGAGCTTAGAAAAAATTCGCAGTGTGAGATAGGCAAGAAGTAAGGCATGTAGCAACATCAGAACAGCAAAAGGCACTCCTTTAAAGGCAAGGAAGGGCAAACATAAGTCAAGTGATAGCGATTGCTGTATGAGTCGTACGATTTTTGAATCAAGCACGGGCAACGCCGGGATATGCTGCTAGTATATATATATAAATATATATATATATATATATATATATATATATATATATAAGTGAACATTGAAGTCAACTCCTAAAGTCGACAAGCTGTTTCATGCTAGACGCAATCGTCAGGCCACGAGTGGACTGACGTTTGCGTCTAGCTGCATATAGACCGAGCTGCCGTTCCTGCTCAAGTTACCTTTTTCTACTCTCTTTGGCAATCGAGATACGATCAATATGTTCGCCTCATCTCCAATGGTGATGGTAATATTAGCCATTTCCAAATATCGAAATATTCTGAATTTATTGACCTAGAAGCCAGTGTCATTTTCCTTTCAGATTAAATCTATAAAATCTTTCTATTATTCAGGAAATTAGGTTTCCTAAGTCCACCAACTGTTCTCGCTCTTTCCTGTATTGATTAGGGTTTCCTTCCTAACCTTTTTAATGAAGTTGGGTGGAAAGTCAACAACTTGATTATGACATCATTTTCCCGTCGAGTTAAATGTGAAATATATTTTGGCTGTTGCTGCTGTTGAAAATCCTCAAGTGATGTTGCTTCTTTTATTTGGTACAGTTCTTTGATATTCAGTAACGCCAGATCCCAAGGTTCTAAAAAAAAGGCTTGTCCTCGCTAAGACCTACATATCTGATTCGCTCGAAGTCATTTTTAACAACTGATCAGAGAAAGCGGTTTTATACAGCAGACAATTTAGATATTTCTGGACGTGTTTCATACGACCAGTCAGTATCAGATTCTCCAGGCCCTCCTTCCTCATTATATGCCCCAGAAAATTCAGCTGCCTCTTCCTGATATCAAGTATAAGCCTCCTCCTCCTCCTTGTTGCACCTTCTCTATGATCTCATTGTTGCTCACACGCTAGGTCCATGATATCCTTAACATCTTTCTGTAGAACCACACCTTTGTTGCATCGAGTCCCTTCTTCATCTTTGAGGAAATCATCCAACATTCGCTGCCGGAAAGAAATCTCTTATAACCGATCCATGCGTCGAGGTATTTGAATCGTTTAGTATTTACTCATTACACATCCTGATTTTTATGATGGATTCAGAGTATATATACGTCTCTGGTTTCATTCCAATTTTGGTTTAAGGTTTGTCTTGGGGTCCTATATATATATATATATATATATATATATATATATATATATATATATATGCAGGGTGTCCTCTCAAAATTGACATAATTTAAAAATGAATATTTTATATATATATATATATATATATATATATATATATATATATATATATAATATTCTTATATATATATATATATATATAATATTCTCATATATATATATATATATATATATATATATATGCAGGGTTTCCTTTCAAAATTGACATCATTTAAAAATGAATATCTGAGTAACGAAATTAATTAGGCTTCATGTTGAACAATAAAATATTAATTTACCAAAATTCAAACAAGATATTCAAATGGATGTAGATTTTATAACCGATTTCACAAAGCTTCTCAAATGTTCAATATGCGCACCACCTGTGATAGGACACACATCAAGTCGGTAGTCCAGCTATTGCCAGACACGCTGTAGCATGTCTTGCGTAACATTCTCCCGCGCCTCAGCGATTCTCTGCTTAAGTTCCTCTAGGCTTGTAGGAAGAGGGGGAGATATATGGACATGTCCCTTCACATAGCCCGATAGAAAAAATCACGATGTGTCAAGTCAGGTGAACGTGGTGGCCATTTCAAAAGCACATTGCCATGATCACTGACATGGCTGACACATCTTCCTGGTAGATTCTCATTGAAATACGTCCGCAATACGAGTGAGTGACAAAAGGACGGTTTTTCCCATGATACCGCTTTTTTTTATTTACCTTCCCTCTTCGACATTGTTTATTGTTTTAAAAAGCGATGATTAGAAATGGAATAAAACACTATTTATTTATTAGATTCTTTATAGAAATGTTTACCAATTGATTCAAACTTTTTTAAAATTATATATAATGAAGATTTCCTTATAGTTGTTTAACATATTTTAATAAATTTTTTTCTTATTTCTTTCTTCATAAATTGAAATTATCATCAATGGTCGTCTGAACTTGCTTTGTTTAAATATAAAATATAAAAATATTAAATATAAAAATTTTTTTACAATGATGTTCACTCCGTACAAAGCCAAAGAGGCACTCAAGTTACGGAGTAAGAACCACCACCGCAATCAGCTTGAAAATGCCACCAAGACGCAAGACGGCCAACGGAAATGAAAGAGAATGAAAAGACATTAAAAAGAACTAGAAACCAAGTCTTAAACAGGAAACAAGAGATAAACCACTGATCCTTCTCATAAGACCTGGGATCAGTGTAAACCATACGACAGACAAACCTATCTACGCTTATCAAGTAAAGAAAATATGAATAAATAGTAAATAGAATATTTGGTGAAGACTTTAGAAGTAAAGAGTTGGGGTAGACTTTAGAAGGAACCGGAAACCCAGTCCTAAACAGGAAACAAAGGATAAGCATCTACAAGCGGAGACCGTTGGAGTATAAAGTTGGAGTAGACTTTTGTTTTGTTATTAGTTTCTTTATGCACAAAAATATTTATGATTTTTCAATTGGTAAATGATAAATATTGCATTGCATTGTATTAGTTGTTAGCATATTGTAAATATAAAATTTTCTACGCCATTTTGAAGGCTATGATAAATTATAACCAAATATACTTTGGATGTAGGGCTGATAATTCAACCCATAATAACCTATTTGTCACGGAAACCATAGTATCAACACTTAGTATGGTGAGGTGGCCGTTTATTTAACAAGGAAGTCTACTGGGTAAATATGTGAGTTGAAATAAAAGTGTTTATTGATTGATTCGTTTTTTACGGCTTGTCAACCCTTTGCATGCTATTTAAAGCAAGAAAATATTTTTAGATTAAAAGACTTTTTTTTTATGGTTTAGTGATACAAATTTAACAAATTAACCCATTTGCCATATTTTAACCATATTTACCTGGCGTAGGCGAACGTTTATGCGAGAGTGCTTCAAAAATATTAAGGCAGATCCCAAGTTAATATCGATTAATCGTCAATCGATTCGAAATTTATAAAATGGTAAATAATAATGCCACCCTTTCACTGTCGAAACGGCTAAATGTTGGCATCTCTACTACTCCAACAGCTTTTTCTCGCGCACTTCCCGACAGTGGAACTCCCTTCCTCTTATTTGCTTCCCTGATAGCTATAACCTTCAAATATTCAAACGTCAATCGACATCTTCTGATGCCCTGAACTGGATCCCTGTCCTTCCCTCTATCCTCTTCTCAAAGACTCCTCTTTACTCTTAGTCTCATTCCCTGTAACCCCTTGCGTGCTAGTGGCACTCCCGCCTTGCTTGGGGTGATTTGATGAAAAAAATTAGGTAACTTCATGAAATCGCTAAAAAAAAAGCATAGCTTGATAAAAACGGCCTTAAACTTGATAAAAGCGCAATTTTATCGTCTAAATGTTCATGTTAATATTAAGAGGAAAGACCTAAGTGTTTTTGATTATTTTTTAACATTATTGCATCCTTTTTAGAACATTGTAACCTTTGATTAAATAATCATGTTTTTCTTTGCAAAAGTGTCATTTCTAAATAACATTGCGAATCTTAGCGCCCTTTTTTGCAGTGACAAACGTTAATTTTCAAAATCTTGCAAAAAAAAAAAAACGATTTCATGAATATAGCTACTTATAGTCGATTCAAATATTTTGATAAGTTAGTAAATGTTTATACATTTATAAATGAAAAAAAAACACTTCCATATTTATTTCTTTATAAACTGGAAATTGATAAATATTCAATTGCATTAGTTTTAATTGTATTAGATTTTAGAATGTTGGAAATATAAAATTATTCGTGTAAATAAACAATTTAAGTGAATAATGTTTAATATTTTTTGTTGTAAATTCTTAAGACTAAAAAAATGTATAAATTCACTTTCATCATTTGGTGTTTTATTAGAATTCTTATCATCGGTTTTTAAAACAATGAACATTGCCGAAAAGTGAAGGTATCAAAAATAAAAATGCTGTCATTGGAAAAACCGTCCTTTTGACACGGCATTTTTTTTTACGGGCATGCTTTCTAAAAAAAAGTAAATACAATAGATGTGGTTGGAACTTGAACCCAGCTCAGTAATTTCATTTTTCGTGCCAATAACCGTCATATTAGATCTACATCTCTTTTAAAAAAACTAGAAGAAAAAACATCAGAGTTTAAGATTTGTTGGTAAATAGTTTCATCATTTTTCTGAGAAAGATTTTACGACACCTTCCTTGAACCCCACCCGCCCATTGCTGCCAAAAGTATGCTGGATAATCATGGTTGTTGAAATCTGCCATGTTTTTGCTTTGCAGACATATTATCAGCACCCCATTTCTAACCATCATTTTAAAGGTTCCAGTGGCTGAGTGGTTTTCAGTTCAGAATTGCCCTTCTCCTAGAATGGCTGCCAACCAAGGCTAGAGTCCATTGTATTGGTCCGTATTTTAGAATGTTGTTAATATAAAATTATTCTTGTAAATAAACAATCTAATAAATAGTATTTAATATCTTTGTCAATTCTCAAGAAAAAGAAAATATATCGATACTCTTTCATACGTTTGAGTTTTATTAAAATTTGAATCATTTCTTTTTAAAACAATATTTATACATTTATAAATAAAAAAAAACATTTTCATATTTATTTCTTTATAAATTGGTAAATGATAAATATTACATTGCTTTTTAGTTTTAATTGTATTAGGATTTAGAAAGTTGTAAATTTGAAAATATCTTTTGTAAATAAACAATTTAATAATTAAGTAGTGTTTAATATTTTGTTGCAAATTCTCAAGAACAAAACAAAAATGTATAAATTCTCTTTCATCATATGTTTAGGTCTTATTACAATTCTAATCATCACTTTTTAAAACAACAAGATGGAAAGTAATCAAAATAATACCGGTGTTGGTGGAAAAACTGTCCTTTTGACACTCGTTTTTTTCTTTTTTTACAATCTTAAAGGATTTATTTCTTCGTTGTTTACATGCTCCCGCCATAGAATCCTCAGTATCCTTCTGGAGAACCTCATTTCTGTTGTCTCTAGTCTTCTCTTCATCCGTGAGGAAATTGTCCAGCAACCACTGTTAGGACTTTTTGTGTACCTTGTGTACTAGTGAGCCAACGAAAATGAGCTGACTCATTTTATATTTCGCCAATAGAAGGCTAACAAATCAGAAGACTTAAAATATTCAATCCGACGTGTATAAAGGTGGCCATTTTTCTTTTTTTCTCCGAATATCTACTGTCGACCTCTCATATCGATGACCAGAAGAACTACTGAACTACGCTCTGCTACTTTCTCCGAATATTCACTGCCAACCGCTGATATGGACGACCTTAAGAATTACTGAACAGCTGCTACTAGATATTGGTGTTGTTTCATGGAACAAATTACTTACTGCGCTGGATTCTACATTCAGACTACAGTGAACATGTATAATAACCCTTTATATTATATTGTGTAGCAGTTCTTCACTGTTTTCTTTGTTGCTATTGTTGCTTCATCTTGTGCTCTTAAAGTAGAAGATGACTAATGGAAAATCACGCCGAAAATAAATCAGTGATCTTCGTCGGCCATTAACAACGGATAAATAAACAAACAAAATGCTTTCCACAATCGCTTAATCTATCAAATTGACACAGTGTTTGAGCCGGTGACCTATGGCGCGAAATAATGACATTCACATTATAATGTCCCACTTTCAAATGAGGCAATCGGTGCGGTTTGAAAACCGTGAAATAAACCCGGCCGAACGGACATAGTTTGCGAAGTAAATAGGTTCGATCATAACCAATGATTAGCGAGTTCGATTCTCACTGGTGAGGTCACATTTTTAGGTTTGCACCAAAGAGAAGAGTGAAACTGTTTTTTGTTTTTTTTTATGAGTAATTACAATTTTTCTGTTTTGCTAATCGGACCAGTATATTACATCAGTTATGTGCTAATACCCTTGAGAAAGGTATGAATCCTCTTCTTCTCTCCCCAACTATGGGTAAATAGCTCGACAGACCGGGTTCTATAGCGTTGGATGGAAACTGGTCTACCACAGAAAGAAATGGCAACCTACTGTGGGAAAAAAATCTGATTCGTCAGTCATGTATCGAAAGATACATGATCGCATAAGCGTCTATCAGGCATGTCACATAACTGACTGACTAATGTTCATCATACTGTCAACGTTTCGTTGGTTGCAACTTCCGGCCTTCTTCAGGTATCTCTTATTGTGTACTTTGCTATACGAACAAGCATTTCCATCACACTTATAACGTTTCGGTGATTGTACACTGCGGCCTTCTTCAGGTATCAGTCTTATTATATCCTTTGCTATTCGGAACAGGATGTATATCATACTCGCAACGTTTCGGTGATTGTACATTGCGGCCTTCTTCAGGTATCAGTCTTATTATATCCTTTGCTATTCGGAACAGGATGTATATCATACTCGCAACGTTTCGGTGATTGTACATTGCGGCCTTCTTCAGGTATCAGTCTTATTATATCCTTTGCTATTCGTACCAGGATGCACATCATACTCGTAACGTTTCGGGGATTGTACATTGCGGCCTTTTTCTGGTATCTGCCCTTTGCCATTATGACCAGGATGTATATCATAATCGCAACGTTTCGGTGATTGTACATTGCAGCCTTCTCCAGGTAACTGTCTTATTATATCCTTTGCTATTCGGACCAGGATGTACATGATACTCGCAACGTTTCGGTGATTGTACATTGCGGCCTTCTTCAGGTATCTCTTTTATTATATCCTTTGCTATTAAGCCCATGATGTTCATCATGATGCATATGTTGAATAACCTTATTATTGGCGTTGCTATTCGGACCAACATGTTCATCATACTTACATCGTTTCGGTGATTGTGCCTTCTGGTATTCTTCAGTAATCTGTCACATTATATACTTTGCTATTCGGACATACATGTTCACCACACGTACAACGTTTCGATGATTGTTATCTATCATATTATATACTTTGCTATTCGGACCAGTATATTCATCATACTTACAACGCTTCGGTGATTGTACCTTTCGGCCTTCTTCAGTTATCTGTTTTATTATTTACTTTAGTATTCGGACATGCATGCTCACCATACTTACCACGCTTCGGTAATTGTACCTTCCGGCCTTCTTCAGTTATCTGTCTTATATACTTTGCTATTCGGACCAGTATATACATCATACTTACAACGTTTCGGGAGTTGTACCTTTCGGCCTTCTTCAGGTATCTGTCTTGTATGCTTTTCTATTCGGAGCAGCATAGTTGAAAATCATTCCCTGATAAAGTGGGCTATGTCACAAAAAAGTCTGGAACCCCTTCTATATACGATTCCAAAACTTGTACATTTTCAATCGATTTTCGCATTAATAAATTATTCTCCCTTATTTAATCAAAACAGCACTTAGTCCATATTAAGGTTTAGACTGATGAGCGACTCAGGAGTTAAGTGTATGTTTTTTCAAAGGATCCCTTTTACACATATATTCTTCTATTGAAATATCCAGCTGTATTTTCTGGATATTTGTTCGGCCTATTTTGCATGTTCGTACTTGGGAAACGCGATCTGTCTGCAGATTTAAATCCCACAAAAACATGTTTTGGTAGTTTTTGATCTACTACTCTGATTTTTCGTTGTACCGTTTCAAGGCGACATTTTCTACATAGGCACCAATGTAGATAGGAGGCCAGGGCTTGTACCGTTTTCGCGTAA
Organism: Acanthosepion esculentum; assembly: GCA_964036315.1. Classification (NCBI taxonomy): domain Eukaryota; kingdom Metazoa; phylum Mollusca; class Cephalopoda; order Sepiida; family Sepiidae; genus Acanthosepion; species Acanthosepion esculentum. The sequence continues at coordinate 58,205,166 of OZ038507.1, forward strand.
GCATTTCACAGGCGCCCATGATGTGGGTGACATTTTCTATCTCTTTATCACACAGCCTGCTCTTGTCCGAACCAACTTGGCGGTATGTGCTCATCCGGATAGTATTCAGGGCTTGGTCTTGGACATCTACCAGTTGCCTTTCAGTCTCTCGCCTCCGATCGCCTTTCGTTAACCAATCCCACGATTTGTCTATCCTAACTGCCTTAGGGATCCATACTCAAACTGTCCCTAAATCGCCATTGTCTCCCTTGCTTTGCACTTTCAGTGTCCTCGTATTCTATACTTTGTTCTCAATGCCTTCTTTAATAAGGTCTTGTGATTTCGCCATAGCCATCGCCTCTCATGTTTTTAACTTCACTTTCAGTTTTCTCTAGTTTTTTTAATTTCTTTTACAATGATGTTCACTCCGTACAAGGGCAAAGAGGCACTCAAGTTACGGAGTAAGAACCACCACCGCAATCAGCTTGAAAATGCCACCAAGACGCAAGACGGCCAACGGAAATGAAAGAGAATGAAAAGACATTAAAAAGAACTAGAAACCAAGTCTTAAACAGGAAACAAGAGATAAACCACTGATCCTTCTCATAAGACCTGGGATCAGTGTAAACCATACGACAGACAAACCTATCTACGCTTATCAAGTAAAGAAAATATGAATAAATAGTAAATAGAATATTTGGTGAAGACTTTAGAAGTAAAGAGTTGGGGTAGACTTTAGAAGGAACCGGAAACCCAGTCCTAAACATCTAGAAGCGGAGACCTTCGGAGTATAAAGTTGGAGTAGACTTTAGAAGGAAAAGGAAACCCAGTCCTAAACAGGAAACAAAGGCTAAACATCTAGTCCTATTCAAAAGACCGGGAGGATTGCAAACCTATCTACTCCTATTTGGGAAAAAATGTAAGTAAAAGGTAAATTAAAGTTCAGAGATTTTAAGCGGAGACTTTAGAAGTATAAAGATGAACACGATTTACAAAGGTTGTTAGATCTCGCCACTTACTTAAGAAGCATCAAGTACCTGACGAAATCCTATATTATTATTATGATTTTTATTATTATTGTTGTTGTTCCTTTCACAAAGACACTATACCCATTTGGTACCTTGTGTAAGCTTACTATTACCTTAATCATATTATTAGTCTGAGAACGAATGTTGATGAGGCCTCTTCTTGTTTTCATCTGTTAATAGAAATTCGGTAAGTTGACTTTGGAATATGATTAACCAAAATATTATCATGTTTCTTGTCTTTTGGAATTTTTTTCTTTTACTCATAGCATTTTTACAAAAAAATTTCCTCGTTTCTGCAAGACTATTCGATTCTACTGGCGCACACCTCTCCCCCTTCTTCTTTTACTTCTCTTTCCTCAGCGTCTATTTTCCTTCTTTGGCATCATCGTATTCTTCTTTCTTTCTTTATTTCTTTCTATCTTTTTCTTTGTTTATAACAACCTCTTCTTCCTCGTCTTCTCCCCCCTTCCTCTTACATCAGCGTCAAGTCCGTATCTTTCTCTTCATTATCCTTTCGTTCGTGCTCTTCGTTTTCTTCTTCTTCTTCTTCTTCTTCTTCTTCTTCTTCTTCTTCTTCTTCTTCTTCTTCTTCTTCTTCTTCTTCTTCTTCTTCTTCTTCTTCTTCTTCTTCTTCTTCTTCTTCTTCTTCTTCTTCTTCTTCTTCTTCTTCTTCTTCTTCTTCTTCTTCTTCTTCTTCTTCTTCTTCTTCTTCTTCTTCTTCTTCTTCTTCTTCTTCTTCTTCTTCTTCTTCTTCTTCTTCTTCTTCTTCTTCTTCTTCTTCTTCTTCTTCTTCTTCTTCTTCTTCTTCTTCTTCTTCTTCTTCTTCTTCTTCTTCTTCTTCTTCTTCTTCTTCTTCTTCTTCTTCTTCTTCTTCTTCTTCTTCTTCTTCTTCTTCTTCTTCTTCTTCTTCTTCTTCTTCTTCTTCTTCTTCTTCTTCTTCTTCTTCTTCTTCTTCTTCTTCTTCTTCTTCTTCTTCTTCTTCTTCTTCTTCTTCTTCTTCTTCTTCTTCTTCTTCTTCTTCTTCTTCTCCTCCTCCTCCTCCTCCTCCTCCTCCTCCTCCTCCTCCTCCTCCTCCTCCTCCTCGTCGTCGTCGTCGTCGTCGTCGTCGTCGTCGTCGTCGTCGTCGTCGTCGTCGTCGTCGTCGTCCGTGGTGTTCCTCTTCTTCACATGTCATCTTTGTTTTCTTCAGCGTCGTCTGCTTCTTCTACATCTTCGTCTTCTTCTTTCTCCTTCCCCTTCAGTGTCTACTTGTTTCTTTCTACTTCATTTTCCTCTTGTGCGTTTTGTTCTTTTTCTTTTTCGTTTACATCAGTGTCCTCTTCTTTTTCTTCTTCTTCTTCTTCTTCTTCTACTTCTTCTTCTTTATTTTTCTTTGTTTATAACAACCTCTTCTTCCTCGTCTTCTCCCCCCTTCCTCTTACATCAGCGTCAACTCCGTATCTTTCTTTTCATTATCCTTTCGTTCGTGCTCTTCGTTTTTTTCTTCTACTTCTTTGTTTACATCACTGTCCTCCTCCTCCTCCTTCTTCTTCTTCTTCTTCTTCTTCTTCTTCTTCTTCTTCTTCTTCTTCTTCTTCTTCTTCTTCTTCTTCTAATTCTTCTTCTTTTTTCACTCCACCGTTTCCTTAATCTCTTCTTTTACATAACAGCCTCCGTCTTCTCTTTCTTCTTTTTTTTCTTCTCTTTCTTTTCTGTCATTGTATATATTTCTATTTTACGTTAGAGTGTTATTCCCTTCTTTTTCATCTTTTGCATCTACTTCTCTTCCTTCTTTTAAATCAATACCTTCTTCTTCTTTATCTCCTTCTTCCCCTTCTCCTTCCTTTTTTAGATCGGCGTCTTTGACTTCCTGTAACCTGGCGTCTAGTATTCCTTATTCTTCAGCAGATTTTTGAATTCCCCTTGTTTTCAATCTTCTTCTTCGTTTTCATCTTCTTCTTTCGACTAGTGATGAATAATATTTATCTTCCATTTATTTTCTGCAAAATGTTTATTGACTTTAGACAAACGGCATTGCAGCCAGCTTTTTTCGTTGCGAACCTCGCCGCCATGTTGTTTCTTTGTTATTTGACTGTGACGCGTTGTATGAAAGGATCTTGCAAAGATTTCGGGACAGAAGAAGACAATATAGGAATCTACGACAGGGAAATGGGGGAAAACCTCTGGAAGGAAGTTCAAATGATAGGAGAACTTTGAGAAAAGAAAAATACGGAAAACGGCAAAAATAAATAAATAAATAAATAAAGAAAGAAAGAAAGAAAGAAAGAAAGAAAGAAATAGAGTGGAAGAAATAATTCAAAACATACGATGATATAATTCATTAAAATAGAAAGAAATCATTTAAATGAAAAAGAGAGATACTAAAAGAAAGAGAAAGAAATAAATTAAATGAAGAAGAGAGATACTAAAAGAAAGAAAGAGAAAGAAAACATTTAAATGAAGAGGAGAGATACTAAAAGAAAGAAAGAGAAAGAAATCATTTAAATGAAGAAGAGAGATATTAAAAGAAAGAAAGAGAAAGAAATCATTCAAATGAAGAAGAGAGATATTTAAAGAAAGAAAGAGAGAGAAATAATTTACATTAAGAAGATAGATATTAAAAGAAAGAAAGAGAAAGAAATCATTTAAATGAAGAAGAGAAATATTAAAAGAAAGAAAAACAAAGAAATCATTTAAATGAAGGAGAGAGATACTAAAAGAAAGAGAAAGAAATAAATTAAATGAAGAAGAGAGATACTAAAAGAAAGAAAGAGAAAGAAATGTTTTAAATGAAAAAGCGAGATATTAAAAAAAGAGAAAGAAATCATTTAAATGAAGAAGAGAGATACTAAAAGAAAGAAAGAGAAAGAAATCATAGATATATACAAACTTACATAGGAACTAAATGTTTTTCGTTCATAAAATTCAAAAAATATAGAATCATATATCACAGGTGTATCATAGATATATACAAACTTACATAGGAACTAAATGTTTTTCGTTCATAAAATGGCAAAAAATATAGAATCATATATCACAGGTGTATCATAGATATATACAAACTTATATAGGAACTAAATGTTTTTCGTTCATAAAATGGCAAAAAATATAGAATCATATATCACAGGTGTATCATAGATATATACAAACTTATATAGGAACTAAATGTTTTTCGTTCATAAAATGCAACAGAAATAGAATCTGGTGTTTTGGAGCAGCAGATCTTTATTTAAAGAAATTTATTAAATATAACAGAAAATGAATATCTATTATATCTGATCATGAGCCGTTCTAATATTCGTATGTTTGCTTCAATTTCTGGTGAAAATAAAGACCAAAATTGCCCAACATTTGGATATTTTTTTTTACGTTGGTCCTAAGATTTCGGCTCACATGAGCCATCCTCAGAGCGGTTATACAGACATGAAACAAAGATATCCACTGTCAAAGATGATATTTTGTTTATTTTGACATAAAAGATTGCTAATACGACGATAACGGTCGTGGAATAGCAGACGCAGATCGTAATTTCAATATGCCGTTCTATGACGTCATACCACGTGATAGACCAAAGTATTCCAACAGAACCAATGGCTAGATGCAATGTAATGTGTTGCGACTAGTTTGAAATGTAATTTTGTTGAGTGTTGGTTGCTTCGTTTTAATGCAGATGGCCTACAATATCCGAAGGTTCTTTTTGCATAACCAATCTGAGGATGGCGTGTATATCTGGGTATTATTGTGTTATCAAATAATATCAGTCTAATATCATGTACTTGGTTATGTTTTTCTACGAAAGGCTGTTTAATAGCACTAAGATCAGAAAGGTGACAATTTTGCTGTTACACCCTATATATATTATCAATACAATTGTATTATTAATTTTCTACTACGAGAGAATATGTGGTTGTTGTAAAACCAGTATATGTAGTGGGTTTATTATTAGCATCAGAGATATAATCTCTGAAGTGGCATGTAAATTGATGCACTACATTGGGGTTTTTTTTGTAGAGGAGTTACATATGTGGTTATAGGATTATTAGAGACTATACCACAGCTATATCGTAGATATATACGAAAGTACATAGGAATTGTATGCTTCTCGTTCATAAAATGCAACAGAAAGAGATTCATATGTCACTGCTATATCATAGCGCTAGATACACTATGAACACTAATGAGTATGTCCCAATCTTCATAAATACCTTCGATATTATTGTAAGTGGGGGTAATATGCTAAGTAATGCACTACTAGCAGTGGTTTACCTACTTCACGCCGCTGGTGAGTATTGTATTTTGTTGATGTTATAAAGATTACCGTTTCATTTCCAACTTCCGTTTTGGTTATTCCTCATTCAGTAACCCTTTCTAGGTTATAACAATTTTATTAATTTTTTTTATCAATAATTTATTAATATTTTTTTACTCGCATCCCTTTCTATGATTCGATTATAAAAAATATTATCTGATGCGTATAACCGAACGATTTCAAATTAGATTACGTGATAGACTCACCTCTACAAGAAAGAACGGATTTCTCCCTATGGTATTAAGGTCCGGTGACTGAGCTTCAGAATTTGAATGATATAAATTATAAATAATTAATTCTAATATTTTAAGCGACAATAATTAAATAAACAAGTCTTAACACATAATTTTAAATCATCACCAAAAAAGAAAAAGCAGGTAAATATCGTAATATGCTGTCTAAATAGTCCACCACTAGCAGTGGTTTACCTACTTCACGTCGCTGGCGAGTATTGTATTTTGTTGCTGTTATAAAGATTACCATTTCATTTTTAATCTCCGTTTTGGTTATTCCTCATTCAGTAGCACTTCCTAGGTTAAAACACATAGATATATACGAAGGTGCATGGGGCCTAAATGTTTCTCGTTCGTAAAATACAACAAAAACAGAATCATATATCACAGACGGGACAATTTAAAAGCTACAAAGAAATTAAGACAAAAAGAAGGAATAAAAAGAACAATAAAAAGGAGAGGAAACGTCGAAGTAAAGACGTGACACGGAAACAAATCAAGGATACGTCCACCCATCGCCCTGTTTATACTCCTTCACCATATATAGAACAGGAGTAGAGGTTTATAATTTGTTTTCTGTTTAAGATTAGTTTTCCGGTTCATTCTAATGTTTTTTTTGTTTTTTTTTTAATTTTGTTTCGCTCACAGTAACCACTTATGTCTTAGGGGCATTATCACCTTGCTTGGGGTGTAATGATTAAAAAAAAAAAGAAAGAAAATAAATAACATGTTTCGTCAAATAAAAATCAAGAAACAAAAATTTTAAAAAAAGAAACGAAAAAAAAAAATATATATATATATATATATATATAAAAAATTGTCATAAAAATGAAAGAAGAATTAAAATAAATGAATCAAATCATGATGGAGATCTCTTTAAAAAAAACGAAGAAAAAAAAAGAAAGCGCTTCATTTTATTGCGTTTCTTTATTCTTTTCCTTCTCTTTATCTTCCTTCTACGTTTCTCTTTTTTTCTTTTTTTTTTTTTGTGAGATCGAGAAATGCACTCATATCATCTGTCATGACTGCTGTAATCACCACACAGGTCCAAGGAGACAATGCCCGGACCCATCCATATTTAACGTATTAATCCTAATTAATGTCCAGCGTCTCGAACGGACACACGTGATCGATGCACAACACATGACGGATTAGAATAGAAGTCTATCCAAGCGGAAGTTACTCAGTGGACATACTCAGCGTGTGTATGTGTTTTTAACTCAATGTAATGGTGACACTTGTAAAAAGTGCATGAATTTATCGCCATGGAGTTGTATAAATTTATAGCTTTATTTTTCTTTTTTTTAC
>OZ038507.1:58222001-58239501 GCA_964036315.1 Acanthosepion esculentum
TTGAGAGGATCAGCTTGCTAACAACTGTCTTTAATATTAGCACGGAGTTGATCCCCGATTTTCAAGTTGACCTCACTCAAAACTTTGTATAGATGAGAAGCAGGGCAGGTTTCGTTCTGGCGCTTTTTTTTTCACAAGAAGAAAAGGGTAATGCCGCATCGCTTCAGATTGTCTTTGAATCTGTCTTTGAAACGGAAGAGTGGTCTTCCAGCTGACCTGCTTGTTAGGAGCTGGCCAAAAGGGAGTTGTTTTGGAAGCCTGCTACTTCTCATACGAGAAAGAAGTCCTCCCTACCTTAATTGGATTTTCATTGGGATGACTTCAATACCCATCAGGTTGCATTTAGTGATAACTTCACTGTTCTTTGTCTTTGATATTATTAAACCAGTCTAGGCACTCGTTAGTGTTTCATCCATTGGTTGACCTGTGTGGCCGCCATCAGCCAGTCACAAACGTTTTAAATGACCATGCGGCTGATGGCACCTAGCTCCGTCTTAGTCGGGTTTATGAGACAGAAGGAAGGATGATTGTGAAAATCATCTTTATGGTCTTTTGCTCTTGAGGAATGCTTCCTTTTCATGTAGGGCTCGAACTTTGTTACCAATGCACAATTTATTTGAGATATTTCTGGCTTCTTTGTTAATGGAATCAACATATGAGCTTGGCGCTTTCTTATAAAGTTTCGTAACCCCATTGGCAATCTTCCTCTTATATTTGTCTGGGCTCATTAAATATAGATTTTTTATCTTTTCACTCATTACTAGTACGAGGGTCATTCAATAAATAAGGTGAATTTTTCGGTATAAGGACTTCTAATACAGATAGGAGCTTAATCTTTTTTAATTTTTTTTTGTTTTACTTCTTTTTCACATGGATTTAATTTCTTTTGCAGATTAAAAAACACTTTGATAGTTTTGGCGATTAATAAATATGGCCGACCAAGAAGCATGCTCCAGGATTGAACAGCGGTCAGTTATCAAGTTTTTGGTTGCTGAAGGGTGCAAACCAGTTGAAATTCATAGGAGAATGTCAACTGTGTATTGTGCCACATGTTTCAGCCCAAAAAACCGTCTACAAGTGGGTTAAATTGTTTAAAGAAGGACGGAGCAGTGTTGAGGATGAAGACAGGCCTGGGAGACCTACAGAAGTGAGGTCTCCTGAGGTGATTGAATCAGTTAATGACCTCATTCAGTCTGACAGAAGGGTGACAGTGGATGACATTGCAAGGACTTTGAACTTATCTGTTGGGACAAACGCAGGGGTCATCAGTCAGAAGGAGTCATCTTGCATTATGACAATGCAAGGCCTCACCCAGCAGCCCAAACGGTGCAGACCTTCAACGAGCTGGGCTGGGAACTGCTCCCTCATCCCTCTTACAGCCCAGACCTTGCCCCTTCAGACTTTCACCTGTTTGGTCCCTTGAAAGCGTTCACGAGAGGCACGAAAGTGACGATGAAGTCAAAAGTGTTGTGAGCGGCTGGCTGAGACATCAGTCCAAAGATTTTTACGCTGAGGGAATACGGAAGCTTGTGCATAGATGGGAAAAGTGTGTGACAGTTCTGGGAGATTACGTTGAAAAAAAAGTAAGCTTCTATCTGTATTAGAAGTCCTTATACCGAACAATTAACCTTATTTATTGAATGACCCTCGTACTTTCTTTGTTTCTTTGATATTTTTTACTTTTGCCAATAATTTTTGTGGAAGTTCGTTTTCGTTTATTTTTGAATTGTCATATGTCCATAATGCCTAACAGGTCTTTCTCAAAGCCGGACAACTCCTGTAAGGCAGTTGGATATTTTGTAGTGCCCAGGTGGTATACATCATCAACTTCGTGTTTTCTGATATATTTGTTTAAAGTAAAAAATGCCTTTCACATCATTCTACCCAGAAAGGATTCAATTTTGTCTAACGAGGTGAGCTTATAATCGTGTCTGCTAGGTATCGGTATATTCCTTAAGGAATATTTACTATTAAATTCGTGCATTTTTGCAGGAACTGGCCGTGAAGTGAGGGAGGTGTGTAATTCAGTATTACTAAGCAATACTGGAAGTTGGTGGTAGGGTACAAAAATTTGTGCACACCAAAAAGTGCTCTATCATGAGAGCGCAAATCAACTGAAAATACAATATAAAATAGTAAATTGAAATTGAGGCTGTAAAAAGTCGCATTTAAGAAGGTGGAATCAAAAAAAGCGCTCAGTACAAGATCCCAAAATTTGAGTTGTAAAGCAAATGATTATATATATATATATATATATATATATATATATATATATATATATATATATATATATATATATATATATTTAAAGACATTTTTTTATGTTTAAAATTCTTTTTATAGATACAAGTATTTAAGTAAATGCTCTGTTTTATAATAAACAGTATTCAATAACATTTACCGGCCTGAATGTCCGAGAAATTTTCATAGAAAATATTCGTCCTCCGAATTTAATACTGTTTATTATAAACAGAGCATTTACTTAAATACTTGTATCTATAAAAACAATGTTAAACATATAAAAAAAAATGTCTTTAAATAATTGTCGGACTTTGTCCATTTCATAATATATATATATATATATATATATATATATATATTGGCACCATGTTTTCATTAAGACATATCTCATTAAATAATTTACTTGAAAATAGTTTTTCTTTTTAAAAAATAGATATTTCAATCGCCTTCTTTAACGATTTCAAGTGTGTCGACATGATAAAATTTTAACATTATACAGTACATAAACTTAGCGTTTTTCACTTCACATATAAAGAAAAATAATTTTCAAAGTAACACACCAATTTCATCATAGGAAAATGACAAAACACAAACATTTTTGTCTTAAAAATGTCTCTGTTGACGACATTTTACTAATGCCGAAAGAAATCGTAATAAAATAAATATGCATCAACATGGTAATTTTCTTTCTTCCCTTAATAAGTATACTAAGAAAGTTGTTCATAAGAACGTGAAGATCCTATTAAAAATAAGTAGACAAAACTTGTCTAAATTATTCAAAGAAACATGCCTTGATATATATATATATATATATATATATATATATATATATATATATATATATATATATATATATATATTTATGAGAGGATTCTATTTAAATTAAGTAGACAAAACTTGTGTAAATTATTCACTGATACACGTCTTAATATATATATATATATATATATATATATATATATATGCGAGGAAAGCAGACAAAACTTATCTAAATTATTCAATGAAACATGTCTTGATATATATATGTGTGTGTGTGTGAGTGTGTGTGAGTGTGTGTGTGTGTATGAGAAGATACCATTTAAATTAAGTAGACAAAACTTATTTTAATTATTCAATGAAACATCTCTTTTATATATGTGTATATATATATATATATATATATATATATATATATATATATATATATATATATATATATATATATATATATTTAAGAGAGGATCCTATTTAAATTAATTAGACAAAACTATTCACTGATACATGTCTTTATATATATATATATATATATATATGTATATGTGCGTGGATCCTATTTAAATCCTATTTAAATTAAGCAGTCAAAACTTATCTAAATTATTCAATGAAATATGTCTTGATATACGTGTGTGTGTGTATGAGAGGATGCTATTTAAATTAAGTAGACAAAGCTTATTTTAATTATTCAATGAAACATCTCTTTATATATATATATATATATATATATATATATATATATATATATATATATATATATATATATATATGAGAGGATCCTACTTTAATTAAGTAGACAAAACTTGTCTGAATTATTCACTCTTCCTGTTACGATTTTACCAACATCATACTTACAAAGTAATCAACGAGCATTCATTGGTTAATCACCTTCAATCCAGCTTGCTGACTGGTTAGTTTCGACCAATCAAATCACCCCCACGCGCCAATTCAGTTTGATCCTGTCACGTGAGACAACATTCTATAAAACCAAGCACGAGTGATTCTCGCTCTCTTTCGTCACGCTCCCTCTTGGTTCTCACTCGTGCGTCCATTCACCGCCACCAAAATGTGACTCTTAAAGAACTCCCTTCTTGATTAATGCAGTCAGACGTTAAAAGAACTGTAGATAATTCATGCCAGTATAATTCCAGCATCTTTTATCCAACTTGTACAATACACAATTCAAAACATACTCAATCTTCTAAACTGTATTTTAATAATCAAATTATTCGTTATGAGCTTAGGTACAAATATTACCTAATCAAAGAGACGTAACTCCGTCTAACTTTTCAGTTCACATCATATGCATGTATATTCAGTACTTAATAAATTCAATTGTTATCTTTTGAATCATTATTTTTGTTAATTGCTGTGGATGGAAGATTATGACCACGCACCTATTTTAAGCCTACTGATCATTAAAACCTTCTGATATCTATTAACATCTTCTCACACTACCGCAACACATATCCTCTCATTCATATATATATATATATATATATATATATATATATGAGAGGATCCAACTTAAATTAAGTAGACAAATCTTGTCTAAATTATTCAATGAAACATATCTTAATATATATATATATATATATATATATATATATATATATATATATATATATATATAGCATAATGAGAGGCCACGTATACTTTCTTGATATGTATATAATATCTGGATAAAATAAATGAAACAAAATTGGGTGTTTTTTTTATGAAAGTATTTATTTCTGTGTTTTTGTATATATTTATTTACTTAATATTTCAGACCACCTAGGGCTTTCCTCAGAAATCAAATGAGATACTGTGTTTGTGTCAAAATTGTCTAAATTATTCAATGAAACATATCTTAATATATATATATATATATATATATATATATATATATATATATATATATATATATATATATATATGAATGAGAGGATCCTATTTAAATTAAGTAGACAAATCTTGTCTAAATTATTCAATGAAACATTTCTTAATATTGATATATATGTATATGTATATGTGAGTTTGTGAACTACTGCTTTATACATATATATATATATATATATATATATATATATATATATATATATATATATATATATATATATATTGAGGGAGTTCCGGTTAAACCGGATGAGGAAATATGGTCCGAGAAGGGAGATCTTTATAAATGTAATGTTTCGGTATTTATTTAACTTCGTCAGAAGTTTTTGAAGTAGGATAAAACGGAGGTATAATTCAATTTTAAAATTCTCTCCTGTTTTGCTTCCATTTCTTGGCTATACGTTCCCTTGTATAACTTATAGTATTAGTCTTTATGTATGCATCAACTTTTAAAACTTACGTTTATTTAGATTCATTACTTGATTGGACGTCGTCTGCATACCTTACGGGGTCTGCGATTATATTTAATACTTAAAATATAAATGCAATTTAAGTGTGTATTAGAAATTGGGTTTATTAAGGGATTTTAATTCTATGAAAATTATGACGTATATTGGATAATGCGTAATAATATGTCACTCACCCACATATATCATATTATCATATATATATATATATATATATATATATATATATATATATATATATGTATGTATGTGTGTGTGTGTGTGTGTGTGTGTGTGTTTCTGTGGCCGATATCTTTTCATTAATGCATATATAAACATTTATTTTTCACTTAGTTTGTTTTCAATATAAAACCCGACCCAACCAAATATATATATATATATATATATATATATATATATATATATATATTCTTAATATTTCTCATATAAATATACCCTAAAAATCTTATCAACATATGTTGTAAGTTAATACCAACTTTATTGTGAAAACATTGACGTACATAAGAAATCCTCACATCTTATATATATATATATATATATATATATATATATGTGTGTGTGTGTGTGTGTGTGTGTGTGTGTGTGTGTGTGTGTGTGTGTGTGTATGTGCATGCGTGTGTATGTGTGTGCGAGTATTATAACGATTAACGTTATATTTAGTGGGCACACGTGTTTGATTAAACATTCCTTTATTGAAACAGTGAACTTAACATGTACAGGCCTAAGAAAAACAGGGGTGTCTACCCAAACACGTGTACGCACTACATATAGCATTTATAACAAACACAAATAAGTTGTATTAAGATAACATTAATTACTTACACGCACACACACGCGCGCGCGCACAGACACACACACACATATATATATATTATTTAAATAAAAATAAAAACATACCACTTTAAGGTTCCATGCAATAAATTATTTCACCAAAGCCCTTTTAAAGGACCGCGGATCATCAGACTTTACTTCCAAAGGTTGAAACGAAAAATGAAAAGAAATTTACACATTTTTGACGGGCAGTACTAAGCATATGTAAATTAACGAAGTGAGGAAGTGCGGGGTGCGAGAGACATTTAAAAAAAATTTATATATATATATATATATATATATATATATATATATATATATATATATATATATATATATATATTGTAAATTAATTGATTTAAAATATGGGTTTTTCGCTACACAGTGATAACCATGTTTCAGAAATGGAAGCTAAAGCTTTCGAATTTAATTTTGTTATTAAACCAAAGACATTAGTTCCATTTCTTCGTCAAGGGAATTTTGGAGTAATTAAAAAAATTTTAAATTTAAAGGCACGGCAAAGATTTATAATTGAGTGTTTCCAAGGATACCGAGAAATCCATTCATCTAGACAAGGGGTGGTAGGGGGTTCAATTTTTTAATTTTCGTTGTATCAGTTAATAGCTACATTCGAAAACGGGGTTATGTTTAGGGAAGGGTAGGGATGTATTTTTCATACAAATTCTGACATCCGCTAAATACAGGTCGTCTGTTTTTTTTTTATATTTTATTTTTCACGGCAAAAATTCTTACGGTGTTTTTTCTATTTGTATATTTAAAGATTTTGTGGGGGGGGCTGTTTAGGCTAGAATATGTTTTAACCACATTTCTAAAAAAAATTTATTTTAGTATTTAATATACTATATTTCTTTTTGAAAACCAAGTAAATGTATTAGAATTACTTACAGTATGTAAAATTATTTTTTCTTATCGAGTATAAGTATGTATATTACCAGATTATATATATATTTTTATATCTTACTGTTCTTTCTTTTTATTTATATATATATATATATATATATATATATATATATATATATATATATATATATAGATAAATAATAAAAAAGGCTTAAACACTGATATTCCATGGTCATAATTTATTCCATTAGAATTGTCTTTGATTCCCCTCTTTAAAATTTCTCTCTGTTAAATTTTAATCCCCCCCCTTCATCTTTAGACCTTCCTGTCCTTCTCTAGCCTGTTACCCCTCCCTATAGCTTTCATTTACTCTAGCATCCGTCCCACACTCTCATACATACACTCTCACTAAATTTTATTTTTTATTCCCGGAGTTGTTTTTCTGTTTGAATTTGTAGGTCTGATGAATTGGATCGTATTTACGATTACAATGGAATAAATTATGACCATGGAATATTAGTGTTTAAACCTTTTTATTATATCCTTACTCTGTCCTGGACATTTAGTTTTACCTGTATTTTATCTGCTTGGAATTATTTTTTATACATATATATATATATATATATATATATATATATATATATATATATATATATATATATATATATATATATATATATGTATGTGTATGTATGTATGTATATATATATTTATATATTTTAGATATATGATTGCATATGTATGTGTATATTTACCACTAATAATATATATATATATATATATATATATATATATATATATATATATATATATATATTGTGTGTGTGTATTTCGGCAGCATTTCTTCATTGATGCATGTTTCATTAAATAATATAGACAAGTTTTGTTTATTTATTTTATGCAAATTGCTTTGATATCTTCTGATAAGCTTATCAGACAATATGAAAGGAATGTTCATAGAATAAATAAAAACTTGTCTAATATTATTTAATGAATTATGCATCAATATATATATATATGATTAGGACCACCAAAATTCAAGCTACCACGCTATCTAGGTTTCGACCGTTAGGTCTCCTCAGGCAGAGGGATGAAAGATTATAGTTGACTCCATCACCTTTACATACGAACACTGAAAGTTAGGTGGGTGGAGACGAAAAAAAAAAACACCACAAAATATTTTCATCCAGTTTCGTACATGCACAACAAATGTGTCTGCATTTAGATTACACATTGTATATGTAACGAAACTGGAGAGAGATAAAGAGGGTTGTGGAGATATTAAACTAGGGGAAGGTTTATAAATTATAGTTACTATAGTGTAGGGATGTCCCAATTTGTCCCAATTGTCGCTAAAAAAAAGTGGCATATCCTGATGAAAAAAGGCTCGAAACTTGATTAAAATATTTTTTATTGTCTAGATGTTTATGGCATTATTTAGAGGAAAGACAAAAGTATTTTTTGAGTATTTTTAAAATTTTTTTAATCCTTTCTAGCATGTCCGAAATCTTAGCTAAATAAGCTAAATAAATCTATAAACTATTTACACTGAGTGTAAATAGTTTATAGGGTGGGAAATTTAAATATAGAAATTAGAATAGTTATACTGTCGACAGTGTTAAAATGTCGATATAAAAACAAATTTAAATTTTCTTAATATAAGTTTAACTTAATTAGCTACAATATTTCCTTAATATTCATACCTTTCTAACTCTTCAAATGTCGACAGTATAACGAAAAACAAACATGGATTATATCTTTAGTTATTTCTTTACCCGCTTAGCCCAATACATTCATCTAAGAGACGAGCTTCTGGCACGAAAAATCTGACACTGAAAATGTCACCAATATCAGTAATAGTTTTATCACTGCCAGCTGTAAACATGTCTGTTGAATTAATTTTGCTGAAACATTTCCTGACTCTTATCTTTTTGTTTAGGTTGTTTGCTGATCCAGTTACTTCGCCATTTGCATTTTGCTTCCTTTGCAATCACCCTATTTGCTTACCCGCTCCTCCTGATAAGACATCGTTCGGAAGTTGTTTCTTTGAGAAAGAAAGATTGAGACAAGGATATGAACAAATAACAAAATTGATTCGTCTCGAATCTAAGCGAAGAATTGTTTCACAATATCACATATTTCTTCTTTTTTCTCTCTCTCTTGTGTCTACGCATTCAGAGCAGGTAAGTTTGGAAGTAAAAATTCCTAATCAACCAAAAGAGTGAAGATGCACGCTGTTTGAGCAAAGGTAAGCTATTTAAATGTACCACCTTTTCACTGATCATTCTTTCATCGAAAATGACCTTTTTCTTCAATGACTTTTCCCTGAAAATGACGTTTTATCAAACAATTTTTCATCAAACAATATTTTTATTAAAGAATTTATAATCGAAACACTTTAATCGAAACTAATCTTTTTATCAAACGAATTTATCGAATTTTTTTTATCCGAGTTTATCGCTAGGAATTTATCGGAACGAATTTTTTCAAATGACTATTTTTATCAAACGACTTCATTGAAACAATTTTTTATCAAACTATTTCATCGACACAAATTTTTATCAAACGACTTCATCGGAACTATTTTTTATCAAATGACTTCATCGGAATGAACTTTTATCAAACGACTTTATCGGAACGAATTTTTATCAAACAACTTCACTGAAACAATTTACTTTTTTTTATCAAACTATTTCATCGACACAAATTTTTTTCAAATGACATCATCGGAACGATTTTTTATCAAATGACTTCATCGGAACGAATTTTTATCAAATGACTTCATCGGAACGAATTTTTATCAAACGGCTTCATTGAAACGATTTTTTATCAAACTATTTCATCGACACAATTTTTTATCAAATGACATCATCGGAACGATTTTTTATCAAACGACTTCATCGGAACGAATTTTTATCAAACGACTTCATCGGAACGAATTTTTATCAAACGACTTCACTGAAAAAATTTTTTATCAAACTATTTCATCGACACAAATTTTTATCAAATGACATCATCGGGAAGATTTTTTATCAAATGACATCATCGGAACGATTTTTTATCAAACGACTTCATCGGAAGGAATTTTTATCAAACGGATTCATCGGAACGATTTTTTATCAAACTACTTCATCGACACAAATTTTTATCAAACTATTTCATCGACACAAATTTTTTTCAAATGACATCATCGGAACGATTTTTTATCAAATGACTTCATCGGAACGAATTTTTATCAAATGACTTCATCGGAACGAATTTTTATCAAACGGCTTCATTGAAACGATTTTTTATCAAACTATTTCATCGACACAATTTTTTATCAAATGACATCATCGGAACGATTTTTTATCAAACGACTTCATCGGAACGAATTTTTATCAAACGACTTCATCGGAACGAATTTTTATCAAACGACTTCACTGAAAAAATTTTTTATCAAACTATTTCATCGACACAAATTTTTATCAAATGACATCATCGGGAAGATTTTTTATCAAATGACATCATCGGAACGATTTTTTATCAAACGACTTCATCGGAAGGAATTTTTATCAAACGGATTCATCGGAACGATTTTTTATCAAACTACTTCATCGACACAAATTTTTATCAAATGACATCATCAGAACGATTTTTTATCAAATGACTTCATCGGAACGAATTTTTATCAAACGGATTCATTGAAACGATTTTTTATCAAACTATTTCATCGACACAAATTTTTATCAAATGACATCATCGGAACGATTTTTTATCAAACGACTTCATCGGAACGAATTTTTATCAAACGGCTTCATTGAAACGATTTTTCACCACCCACTTAAGTCTTCTTCGAAATGACATTTTATTAAACAATTTCATCAAAATGACCTTTCATCGAAGGATTTTTATTGAAACGATTTATTTTCAAATGACATTATCAAAACGTGGGAAAAATGCAATCGTTGAACCAAGAACAAATTCTAAGTCTGTTGCGTTCACTTTCGAACTAATGCGCTTGAGAATGGCTCGAATCTATCTTTTCACTTCCTCTCCCCCAGCTATAGGCTAAATAGCCTGATACTGTGGCCTGTTTAATTCTGGGTGAAAACCAGTTTCAGAAAAGGAAAATCCACAGTTCCCAACTGTGATGAAAGTAACGAGATACCATTCCAAAGAATACATGACAATTCACACATAATAAAGAAAAGGAAACTGTGGAGAGTCATCATCGCCCATGATCTGAAGGGAGAAAGACAGTTCTGAATTCAGAACTGCGGAGACGCTACTAGCAAATCACTCTACGATCTTTCCCAAGAAATCATGTTCATTCAGGGATAATAAAGAAAAGGAAACCGTGGAGAGTCATGATTGTCTAATATCTGAAGAGAGAGGCTACTCTGAATTCAAAACTGTGGAAAAGGCAATAGGAAACCACACCACTCATTTTTCAAGGAAGTCACGGCAATTCAGAGATAATAATGAAAAGGAACTAGTGGAGAGTCATGATCGTCTGGTATCTGAAGAGACAAAATCTACTCTGAATTCAGAACTGTGGAGAAGGCAACAAGAAAGGATACCATATGCTTTTCCAGGAAGTCATAGCAATTTTCAGATAATAAAGAAAAATAAATTGTGGAGACGATTTTAAGTTCTATTGAGAATGGTTGGTTCAGATTGGGCAGCGACTGTTCATATATGGCAACAGTCCACCATTTTCGGCCTGATCCTGGCTCTTGTAAAGGCAAGGGATAGCTGAAACACTTTTGGGATCTATCGAAACTGGAAAGTGAAGAATAGGCAGCTACTGCCCATACATGGCAACAGTACTCCATTTTCGGTCTGAACATTTTCCATAGAAATAGCGATAGAGTAGCGAGAGGCTTGCAACATTTCGTCTGTGAGTAAAGGGGTTGTAGGGTGGAAAATAATTTATAACCAACAAGGACGCGGAGACGCCTTCGGGTTCTCTTGAGACTGGTTAGTGTAGACTGGGCAGCTGCTGTCAATATATGGCAACAGTACTCCATTTCTGGCCTGATTTGGCTGTAGTAGAAGTAGATGAAAGCAGGAAGAGCCATATACGTACTGGAGCGGTAGAGAGAACCGACCATTTTTCCCGCATCTTTAGCAGTGGATCGGATGTATGGATTCCACTTGCATTTGTGGTTGAGTTTAAGTCCTACGAGGTGCTTAAGGCATAGGGCCACTTTGAGATAACATCATAGGTGAAAATTTCAGTGATGATGAAACGTCACTAGTTTGGTGTTCATGCCACTGAATGGGACCAGCAAGTTTTTCCGCCGCTGAACTGTTAGAGCTCGGTCAAATGAGAGATCAGTTGGCAACATCTGGCCATCTACCGCATATTCAAAAAAGATCTAAGTATGCTCTTAGGCAGATCATATAAGTCATTCTTAGCGATTGATTGGTAGTAATTTTCCAGAATTGCTGCCAGATTTATTTGGTAGGACCACACGGACTTAGTATTAAAAACAGGAATAAAATGTTGTATCATCACCTTAAGTACCTTGTTGCAAACTGATGACACCGGGAATGTTGTTGATGAAGATAAGCAAATTATGTCCAAGTTAGAGCTTCCGTATTAATGTGAAAAGATCTAGAAGACTGACTGTTCAATACGATTATCCTTACACCTTTTGTTAAGAACGATGTATTACTGTATTTTCCGGCTTACGAGACGCACTTTTTTTTTAATAGAAGGATTTTATAAATTCCAACCGAAAGTGGCACTGGCTAATCGGTCAGTAAATACCGAATGTTTCCTTATAAGGAAACAGCTAATATTATCATTTTCCATCGTCTGTTATAACACTTCACATATACTTAAATATCTGCACTTGCTTGATTTTGAGATCTCTAATCCCTAGTTTGCGCCATGCTAATGCCTAGACATTCTTTCTTTCTGAAGACTGAAGGTTAGTCCTTTCTTCTTGCTTTCTGAAGACTGAAGGTTAGTCCTTTCTTCTTGCTTTCCTTTGGACTTGAGAAACCGTATATATTTCTGATTTTTTTTAAGAGAAAGATTTTGAAAAGGTCAACCAGAAGCAGTACTGTCTGCTTGGTCAATGAATTCTAAATCTTTCCTTATCGGGAAACGCCTAATATTGCCAATGGAGACAAGTTCCTATCCGAGGTTTCACGAACCCAGAAAGCTGAATTAAATTTTTGACCGATAGGAATTCCTATGTAACGTATTATCATTCAATAATTTTATGCGGTCAATAAAAAAAAAAACTTATATAGATACCGTATTTTCCGGCTAATAAAACGCAATTCTTTCCTAAAAAAAAAAAAATACATGAAAAATACGTGTGCGTCTTACAAGACAAATGTAAGGCAACGCCCAGACTCAAGTAAGCTTGGACGATCGCCTAATTGGCTTGACTGATAGGGACGTGGATTTGTATGTTGATTTATTACACTATAATGTTATCTATATCTAATTCAGCCTTTTATATGATGTAACCTCAGTACTTAGCTGTTACAAGTATTTCCAAGACTATAAACCTTCCGGGAGCCGAGCCACAAGTTTAAACATGCTTTGTTTACTAGCAGCGGCGGTAACCTTTCTGCTCTTGGCTAGTATGACGTTGCCGTACAAACAAAATCGGACGAGTGATTAATGTAAACAATATGATTACCGTATTTTCCGGCTAACAAGAAGAATTTTTTTCCTGAAAAAATATCCTGAAAAATACGTGTGCGTCTTCCAAGACGAATGTAAAGCCACGCCCAGGCTCAAGTAAGCTTGGACGGTCACCTAATTGGCTTGACTGATAGGGACGTGGATTTGTATGTTGAGTCATTACACTATCATATAAGCTATCTACCTAATTACCTTTTATATGATATAACCACTCAGTAGTGAGCTGTTACAAGTATTTCCAAGACTATAAACCTTCCTAGAGCCGAGCCATAATCTTAAACATACATACATACATAATCAGCGGCAGAGGCCTTTCTGCTCTTGACTAGTATGCCATGCATAATCGTACGAGTGATTAATGTAAACAATATGTGACGCCAGTATGTGAGGGACGCATGGTGAATGTGCCGTTGTATGAGAATTACTTTTTTCTTAGAAATTTCTTTCCGACATTAGGGTGCATCTTCCAAGCTGCAGCGTCTTGTAAGCCGGAAAATACGGTAAGTCAAATATTCACCCAGAGACACCATATCCCTTTAGAAGTCCAGCATGCCAAACCCTGCCAAACTCTGTCAAACATCTTCTAGATATCTAAAGTCACAGGCCGAGTCTAGCTGTTCTTATCTAAATCCTGATAGACAAGTTCAGTATTAACCATTAACACATCGGCTGTTGGTTGCCCTCAAGAAACGCAAATTCAGAGTTTATCTTTTGTCTTATTGATGCCCCGTGTACCCTCGAGAGGTAGGTGTTCATGGCTCTCCACAATTTTCTGACCTTTGTAGCTCTTAATAAATGTTGCTGTCATTTCGTTATTTCTTCTAAACCTTATTCCACTATCCATTTAAACAAGCTCGTCCTTCTTCTTCTATGTGCCGCGTTACTTCAGGACGTTAGCGATTATGACTCTCCACAATTTCCTCTCGTTCGTAGCTCTTAATAAATATCTTTTTTGTCATGTCTCCTGAAAGTATGCTTCTTCTTCTTCTTCTTCTTCTTCTTCTTCTTCTTCTTCTTCTTCTTCTTCTTCTTCTTCTTCTTCTTCTTCTTCTTCTATGTGCCGTGTGCCTTCAGGACGTTAGCAATCGTGGCTCTCCACAATTTCCTGTCGTTCGTTGCACTTAATAAATACTGTCTTTTTGTTATCTCTCTTAAACCTTCTTCTACCATCCATTTACACAAACTCGTCCGTCTTCATCTTCTATGTGCCGTATCTTTTCAGGGCGTTAGTGTGTGGCAGAGAGCAATGGTCACCTCTGAAATATTAATCATTATAATAATATAGAATTTTGTTTATAGATGATAAAAAATAATCTGTGGTGAAGTTTGTGCTCAGAGAATCTGTGCTTCGTCAGAATTATTAATCTAAAATGTCAAAACAATAGTATTTATATGATAGTATTTTATTTTATTGGAATACCAATTGAGAAGAGACTGTTCATTTAATCATGAAGTGGGAGAGGTCAGTAATCAGTTTGTATTCTAAGTTTACCAACACTGCGGGTTTTTGTCGCTACCACCGCGTTTATTTATGCGCGTGTTTGTGCGAAAACAAACAGTCGAAGTCGAAGTTGAAGTTAGAATTGGAACTGGGTGAAGTGGTTGAGAAGCAGTCGACGAGAGAGAGAGAAAGAGAAAGGGAGAGAGGCAGTTAGAATGAAAGCGACCACTTGCTGCTGTAATAAGGGAGGAAATGAACTCTAGTTATCTGCAATATTGGCGCAATACTGCCAGTGAACCCCACCTTATATCCTTATAGTGAAATAATTTCGGCTACTACTAAGACCAAAAAGGGTGAACTTGAAAACTACTTCTCTCCTTTCAGAATTATTTGCCATATTTTTTTCTGGACTTTATTTCATATACATTACTTTCTTGTAAAAGAAGCATTATTATTTTTTTTTTACCAATTTCTTCCTTATATACATATACATAAATTTTTCTTTGGACTCGAATCGACTTGTTCATATTTGATTTTTCTGCTTGGCCTGATTCTCGACCCCAACGAATTTGCAAGCTGAATCTTCTAGGTTATACGGTTTGTTAGTTGCTCTCCAGGATCAAAAAACCACAACGTGGCTGGAAAGTGGAATCGAATAGACATTGTGAACCGGAGACTTTGATTGAACCTGTAATACTAAGACTAGAACAGGACCAACGGCCGTTATTGTAGAGTACATCGATCCAATGGAGTCATGATTGGTGTTTCAAGTGATCATAGCTCTCCACAATTTCCTGTTCTTTGTAGCTCGTAATAAATGTTGTCTTTTAGTTATTTCTCCTAAACCTTCCCCCCCCCCATCCATTTACTCAAGCTTCCTATGTTACGCGTTGCTGACAATCTGTCCTGTGAGTATCAGATTTTCCAAGCACTCTGTAGTTTTTTGCTAAGCCCTGGTTACGTGATTGACGAGCGATGACAATAAATACCTGTTAAAAACAACAAACGGTAACATTAATTACGTACTTGTTACGATGACAAGCTCTGATAAAGTGTTAACACCTTTATTGTTATTCTTCGGAGACTTTATCTGTTGAAACATTATTTAAGAAAATGACGAATGATTATATTTTATATAATTTTAAGCACCCAGTAATCTTTAAAATGTTGGAAAATATAACGTGGAATCTAATTTTAGGAATGTTTACTATAGTCATCGCACTTATTTTCTTATAATATCGTGTATTGTCGCCCATACTTTCAAAATGGGCACGTTTATACACATAAAAAAATATAAAATTATTTAAAAATCTCGGTGCCTGATGATTTGTATTAAACCTTTCAATTTTTCATTATTTTTAGTTTGAACTTGATAACAATATGACATAACGCAATTAAAGTAATGCGGAATTTTAAAAGATTTAAAGATAAATTATTATAATAAATTATCCTAATTAAAATTTTACATAAAAATATAAACAGTTCTTGTTTAAATTCATTATTCATTGAAAATTTTTTAAAGACAATAGTGTCCTTAATAAATCTTATTTATAAAAGCGATTAAAAGCTTTTCTAATTAAATAATATAAGTTTTAATGTATCTTTTATTTTACAATTCGGAGCATTTCGGGAAATGAGTTGCAGTTTGAAAAAAAATGATATTTTACATTCTCTAAGGAGTACTGCTTTTAACTAATAAAACAAATTTTGCAATTAAAATTAATTTCTCGAAATTTCATGAAATTATTTAAGTGTTGGGGGTAACATACGTAAAAATATTTTTATCATGATTTTCTAAAGAAAAAGTGTTTGAAATAATTTCATTCATTTGTGAATAAGTCCTGAAAGTTTCATAAAAACCAGACAATTATTTGATTTTTACAAGAATTTCCAATTCAGTGTGTTTTTACCGTAAAAATGGCACTATTTGTACGACTGCTGACGAAAAAAAAAAAATTAACCAACATTTCGAACGTGCTGGAAATGAGTAAAAACATTTAATAAAGTAATAAAAAATACTTTGGCCTTTCCTATTAATAATAGCATAAACATTTTGGCGGTAAACTTCTGTTTTTATTAAGTTTCGGGCCTTTTTTCATCATGCTGTGCTTTTTTGTCAGCGAATTAATGGAGGTACCTAATAAAAGACTTCCTCTTATTTAAGACAGTGTTACAGAGCCGCTAATAGTCACGTGAAGCAAACATTCTATCAGCAAACAAAGACTTAGCCTTTTTGAGGACACATTTACAATTTTTTCGAGATGACACAAATAGTCGTCTATTGTGATCGGAATTATCACGCTAGTATATCCGGGAAAAATGATTCCTGTCGGCTATAGCGGCCGAACATGCCGATGGGAACCAAGGAGATTATTTCGGCTTGAACTGATAATTCCG
>OZ038507.1:58242001-58264501 GCA_964036315.1 Acanthosepion esculentum
TTATTATATACTGACAAACAAGCACTTAAAAAAAAAATAGGAAGTGGAGAGGTGAAGTGTAGGAAGTGTGAGGGGAGAAGGAAATGCTGTCACTTAATGCAACTGAGACGACACACCATTTCCTTCCCCACTTCCTACACCATAATAACTTTACTTCTTTCTTTCCCCCACTCTCTCAATATGAAATCACTATTCTTCATTTTTACACCTAGAGTGATTTCTCCGTTTACATTTGGTTTAATGGTCTGAAGATCTGAAGAAGGCTTTTATCGACTTTCAGGAAATAAATATCAACTATTGTTAAGTCTTTCTCATTATATATATATATATATATATATATATATATATATATATATATATATATATATATATGTGTGTGTGTGTGTGTGTGTGTGTGTGTGTGTGTGTGTGTTTATTCATATATGCCTATCTATAAAGGTAAAAGACAATAGGAAAACTATATTATTACATCAAAAACTATAAAATTACGTCAAGTACTTTCACGTGTAGAAACATCACCTTTCCTATCAGAATTACTAATCTCCCAAGCCAACTTACACAACTATATCAAGAAATAAAAAAAAAATTCTTGAATCCGTCAACACAACAATAAAAACAAAATTTCTACACGTGAACGTACTTGACGTAATTTTCAGTTGACATATGAATACAATAGCGTTTTCTAAACTGTCTTAGTTGCTACGGACATTTTGTTTGGTGTTAATGGTTACTTTGTTTCCAATAAATTCATTTCGTTTTTGCCTTGAAAATGTCCACACTGGACGAAACACGTCAGCTAATAACACAGTTTTCCTATTGCCTTTTACAGGTTAACTCTGAGAAATTGTTCATATCTATCTCAACCTGTTAATACCTATCTTTCAACTTTAGTCTGTTCTATCTATCTATCTAGCTAGCTAGCTAGCTAACTATTTATATATCTATCTCAATTTCAGTCTATTAATATCTATCTATTTTTGTGCATATCGATGTCAGCCTTTTCATATTTGTTTATTTATCTATAGACATTTCTATCTTTATCTTCCTCTGATTGTTCATAACTGTTGTGGATTCCGGGAATGGAGTCCTGCACAAATAAATAAACAACGCCAGTAATTGAGATAGAAAAATAAGTGTATTAAACGTAAGAATACAGACTTGAAGTGAAGATTAGTAGTCCAGGAAAGGTAGTATCCTCCCCATGAAATATATAACAAGCTCTCCATGATACCTCAGAGTCCAATATTTTCCCCACACACACCAGTATAAAAGAACCTCCCTATAATACCTCAGAATATAAAGGGATACAGAAATTATAATTCAGATAAGACCTGGCAAGGTTGACTAACATAGTAGCAGCCTTTTTCCTCCAACGAATATTATTATGAAGCTCTTGTTGATATTGACATTTCTGAAAAACAAACAAGACAAAAAATTCAAAGTATTTCTGCCTCTTTCTGCGTTTTTAATAAGAGATGAACCGGGATGAAGCTAACAAATAGCGAAATCTAGTCTTACTGCATTCAATACTTGGTAAGTCCTCAATAAAACGTTGAATGAATTGCTTCTTCAATTTTATTTCATATTCCGAAATACTTCAGCTTCAGAATCTATATATAAAATTCTTTGACATCCGTTAGTCCGTCCGTCACACCCTCTAAAATATCCATACATTGACTGATTGAATCTGAAATTTTGGGGAGATGTGCAAACAGGTAAGAAAATTCAAAGTACAGTTACAAGGGTATGAGGCTTATTAATAAAGTTTAATTAATATTTTAGATAAATTTAAAAACATTATTTAACAGACAAAATACCCCACTATTTTAAAAACAAATTAATGAGTAAAATAACGAGTATTTATTTAAGAAAAATGTAATATTGTGGTTCCCATATATTTTTCTTTAAATTTTATATATACAAAAATCCAGTTTCCAATTCAATCTGCGTTTGCGAGAATTATATAAAAAAAAAAAATAATAACATGGCCAAACGCTTCATAAAGTTTGAATTTGGCTCCAGAAAGAAATATTTACGCATGGCCAGTTTTATGTTGCGTGCTCAAGAGTAAGAAATCCTAAGAATTGATTCTTGGTTGTTAAAAAGAAAAAAGATTATTAAAAATATATTGTTTACCATTAAGTTCTATAAAATTAAATTAAAATAAAGAAATTGTTAAACCGCGAAGTAGGGTATTTGTTAAAGTATTTTTCCAAACAAATCAGCTTATTCAAATTTCATCGATTGATTTGCGAAATTGAACGAAACGTAGAGACAAAAATGTTAGCGATAACTTCAGCAATACTAAATAGTGGGATTATTTCAACACGCGTCAGCTTGTTGCCAAAAAAAAAATTGTAGTTAAAGACAAAAAAACAAAACAAAAACAAAACAAAAAAAACATAAAATATAAGGATGTGCTGAAATGTTTTCGGCCCGACCCTCTTATCCAAATATCACCAAAATATTTTACTTCATTTTAGAACTGTTTTTAACGTCAAACCGAGAACGTTACTGCATCTCTCATATTTTCGACCATTTTCTCTTTTTTTAAAAATCCTTAGAAAAGATATAATTCCGAATAGATTGCTAAAGTATCTAAAAGACTTTTTTTGTTTTCTTTTTTGAAATCTCCCCCTCGACAAAAAATAGGTCATAGACCGTGGACATATTGCTCAAAAGACACATTAAGCTTTACTGTCCAGACAATATCTAGATAAAAAGCTACAAGCAAATTCTTCCCGATCACATATAAATATACGATAAAGAATACGTTCACATAAAATCGCTTCCGGTCTTCGCAAATAAGATTTTAGCATTTCAAATTATGGCCTTTTATAAGAAGAAAGGTCGACCATTTTATCGGAAGTCGTCTGTACTGACAGAAGAATATGGCCTGTAATGCCCTGAATGGGAATGGAAGGAAACTATTAGACTTGAAGCAGTGATAATTCGTCAAGTAGCATTTTGGAGCTGGAATTACAAATGTAAATATATGGCTGGAAAATATGGACAGCAATTTTCGGGTGACTATGGTGGGAATGTGTTGGTTTGAAGCCTATGTAGGGTGAAGAAGAGAGAAAAGATAATGAAAAATCAGAGAATAAAATTATTGACCCTAGATTAATACGGTAACAGAAAGAAAGAAAGAAAGAACGAACGGAAGGAATAAGAAACAAAAAATGAGAATAAGAAAAAAAGAAAAACGGAAGGAATAAGAAACAAAAAAGTATAATAATTAAGAAAGAAAAAAAAGAAAGACAGAAAAAAAAGAAAGATACAAAAAATGAAAATAAGAAAGAAAGAAAAACGGAAAGAATAAGAATCAAAAAATGAGAATAAGAAAGAAAGAAAAACGGAAGGAATAAGAAATGAAGAATAAGAAAGAAAGAAAGAAAGAAAGAAGGAATACAGGCAGAACGGAAGGAATAAGAAATAAAAGGAGAATGAGAAAGAAAGAAAGAAAGAATGGATGAAAGAAAGAAGGAATAAGAAACAAAAAAGAAGGATAATTAAGAAAGAAAGGAAATGAAAGAAAGATAAGAACGAATAAGAAACAAGAAAGAAAGAAACAAACAAACAAAGAAACAAAGAAAGAAACAAAGGCACGCAGAACGGAAGGAATAAGAAACAAAAAAGTATAATAATTAAGAAAGAAAAAAAAGAAAGACAGGACGGAAAGAATAAGAAACAAAAAAGAAAGAAGGAAAGGAAGGAATAAGAATAAAAAGGGAGAATAAGAAAGAAAGAAAGAAAGAAAGAAAGAAAGAGGGAACGGAAGGATTAGGAAACAAAAAAAGTAAAATAAAAAAGAAAGAAAGTAAAAAGAAAGGCAGCAACGAAGATACAAAAAAGTAGAAAAGTAAAAATTCATCGAAGTAATAACAAAGATGCTATAGCCGACATTTAATCCATAATCATTAGTGGGAACAATCAGTCTGCATGCGAACAGAGAACGAATTCCGTGGATACAGAAAAAACGTTAAAAGAAGGAATCGTTATAAGACCAGATTTAGTTAATCTATACAGGGAGAAGATACTAAGCGAAGCAGAAGATCTACTAGGATTTACTATAGGTGACTATAATCTCAACAGAAGGTGATACATAGATGATACTACGCTGATGGCGGAGTCAGAAAGAAATCTTTGATCTCTCTTCAACAAGGCAGTAAATAAAAGCCAGAAGAAAGGTCTGTTATGACAAAATGTATGGCTGTCAGTCAAAAACAAAAAAACACCGAAAATGGTGAGCTTTTTATTGGGACTAGCAATACACGTCTTTATTTAACTTCTAAAATATGCTTTATATTTACAGTGTGAGAAGCCACAGCGCCGGCGCATACTACCCCAGTTTGGGGGCCCGGGGTAATGCTCTGTGACCCTCACTATCTTATCAGCATTTGACTTTTTTTCTATCTACCATTATATTCGTTACAAATTAAACTAAGTAGGTAGAAAAAAAATGCTAATAAGATAACGAGAGTCACAATGTACTACCCGGGGTCCCCAATCAGGCTTGCCCCCCGGTCGTGGACTCGGGAGTACTACGTATATATCCGCGAATAAGGCGATCATAAAATCTTTAAAATTACCCCCCCCCCCAAAAAAAATAGGGGATCGTCTAATACGACAGTTACAAAAATCCTGTGGATTATCGATACGAGTAAATAGCTTAGCATGTTTGCGCCATGGATCGCCATACTAACAACAGCCTCGGTATGGTAACTACCGATGTAAATATTTCTAGTTGAAATAATTCACATTGTAATGCTGTACTAAAGTTATAAAATGTAATAAAACTACTTTTCCTTTTAGATTTCATATTAAAATGCAATATTCAAGAGACGATTAAACAACAATTTGCAAAAGTTCCGCTGAGCAACACGCACGAGTAACAAGTAACGGAAGGAAAATCTTTCGTGCTTGATTTGATTTTATATGAAATCTGAAAAGATTGAATCAGGTCAAGAAACTAAGTAAAAAGTTAGATATATGAACGGACCGAGATAGATATCTTTTCTGGAGAGGCGCTGACTAAAATAATTTGACCTGAAAGAAAGAAAGAAAGAAAGAAAGAAAGAAAGAAAGAAAGAAAGAAAGGACACATCAGTTACAAAAACCTAATCTTAAATTCTCTGGTGTATTGGCGCTGGTAAGTAGTCTAGTATGCTTGCGTCATTGATCGCCGTAGGCTAACAACTGCTTCGGTATGGTAACTACCGATGTAAATATTTCTTGTTGAAAGATTTCACATTATAATGCTGTACTTCAGGTATAAAATGTAATAAAACTACTTTTACTTTTTAATTTCACATTCAAATGCAATATTCAAGAGACGATTATACAACAATTTGCAAAAGTTCCGCTGAGCAACACGCACATGTAACGTAAACAAATCTTTCGTTCTTGATTTGTAGAGCTGTCAGCGTTCACACCCATCATTATTTCTCATACTAGTGTTAAATAACAACATTTAGGATAACATACAATCAATATTTCTAATTAAAATTCATTATCATTTTGATGTTAAATAACAACAACATTTAGTACAACATGAAAACTTTATTTTTCAATAACATACATTTAGAGTATTTTAATTTGTTGTCTTAAGCAAAATGAAGAGAAACTGAACTGCTACGTGATATCTGTTCTACTTTACGGCAGTGAATGTTGAAAGATCTCCTCAAAGACGAAGAAGAGGCAACGGAGGTATGGTTCTACAGAAGGATGCTAAGGATATCATAGACGGAGCGTGTGAGCAACGATGATGTTTTGGAGAGGATACAAGCAAGGAGAAAGTTTATACTTAACATCAGGAAGAGTCAGCTGAAATATCTGGGGCGTAATGAGAAAAGAGGGCTTGGAGAATCAGATATTCACAGGGCGAATAAAAGAAAAGGCAGACAAGAGAAAGCAACGCGATACATACCTCGTGGGCTTAACCAAGTGGATGACAGAACAGGACCTGGGGGAAGTAGCAAAAGGAGAAAACTTATTAAGAGCTACAAGGGATAGGGGGGAAGTAGAAAGACATGATCACCTACGTCTTGAAGTAACACGGCACATAAAGAGGAAGCAAAATGACATTTAAGGTGGCATAAAATCTTTATTTCTCATTGCAGGATATGCAACTTTGGTTTTCATTCGTATGAGTTGTAAGAATGAAATCGTCATTGTTATTTTCATAAAGTTATATTATTTTATTGGTTTTGATTTGATAACGATAACAGGTAAGCAAAACATCATTTGTAATAACATCAGCTTTATTTTATACTCGTAGGAATCATTATGATAGGCCTAACTGCTACTGGCGAGTTTAATTTTTTCGATCGTCTTATACGACGGATATCAGATAGAATCACGTCGATTTCCCTAGATTTTGCGTCTCGTCTTATCTATAGGTCACGTTATCAGTGGAAATATACGTTAGTACAATGCCATCATCTGGCGTTTGTTTTTTCTTAGACAAATTTGTTGTGTTCATCATTTTTCTCATATAAAATTGTGTTTATCTGAAAATGAAATTTTTTACGTGTGAAGTGAAAAACACTATGGTTATGAACTGTAGAAATTTAATTTTTATCATTTAGGCACTCGTGCAAATGTCAAGGGAGGTAATTAAGTTTTAGTAATGTTTAAATATTTTTTTTTAAAAAGAATAAAAGAGAAAAAATGAAGAGAGTACTGAGCTGCTAAAAGATGTTGGGCGGTCTCCTAATGGATGAAGAAGAAATTCAAGACAACGGAGCTATGGTTCTACAGAAGGATGCTAAGGATATCATGGACCGAGCGTGTGAGCAACGATGAGGTTTTGGAGAGGATGCAAATAAGAAGAAATCTTATACTTAACATCAAGAAGAGGCAGCTGAAATTTCTGGGACACGTCTTGAGAAAAGAAGGGACACGGCACATCAAAGATGAAGAAGCAAAAAAACATTTAAGATGTCATAAAATGTTTATTTCTCATTGCAGAAGTCGTAACTTGTTTTCATTTGTACGAATTGTAAGAGTGAAATCGTTATTGTTATTTTCATAAAGATTCATCTTAATACTTTATATTATTTTATTCCTTTTGATTTGATAACGATAAGAGGTAAGCAAAACAACATTTGTAATAACATCAGCTTTATTCATAAGAATCATTATGATAAGCCTAACTGCTACTGCCTAGATTAATTTTTTCGATCGTCTTATACAACGGATATTAGATAAAATCACGAAAATTTACTTAGATTTTCGGTCTCGTCTTATCTTATACTTATACATTAAGTAAAGTATTAAGACATTGGTAAATTTTGTTAGAAACAAAAAAAAGAATGTTGCACTGCTCTGTCATATTTAATCTTTGATCTGGCAGTGAATGGTGGGTAATCTCTTCACCGATGAAAGAAAGACTTGAAGTGACAGAGATGTCAGCCTGCATGGACATAAAATATGAGTAAGGGTGAAGTTTTGCCTAAAATTTAAGCCACAAAGAAAGGTATATTTACAATCAGAAGGAAACAGTTGAAATTACGTAGACACCTAAAGAGGAAAGTGTGCTGGGAGTATCTAACACTCACAGGACAAGAGGGAACAGCAAGTTACCTACTTTGAGTAAATAGAATTTCTCTTACTATTGTTCACTCGAATTTAAGTCCCAAGAGCCTCTCAAGTTAGAGACTTGCTGAATTAGATCGTTGTAAGGGTGGAGGAAGAGATGCATAATTTGATGATATGTAGGACTGATATCGGCTGACCCAAGACTTGAAGATGTTAAGATTATAGATGACGGAGAAGCATCCTCTCGGGAGTCTGTTCCAGAGAGTGATAGTCCTGAGGAAAAAACTGTGTAAATAGAGCTTCTTCCTTACTAAAGGAATACGAAGGGAATGGGAATGATTTGACCTGTTATGGGAAAGGGAAGGTCTGAATTGCCTGATGTAAAGAATGTAGCCCATTTGAACATTAGGTATAGTGATAGCGAAAAAAAAATGAGAGTCGATCAACTTTTCGTCTGTAGGAAAGGGGTTGCAGGGTGGAAAACAGTTCATTACACACAAGAAGGCGTAATCGCTTTCGAAGCAGGACAATGTAGACTGGGTAACACCAGCCACCATGGCTGAGCATCAGGGGAATGACAAGGATTTGAAAAGTTACTTAGAGTAACAAATGCATGGAGTTGTGCATAGCTGTGATCAACCCACGCCCTTCAGGAACACGGCACATAATAGGCCACTTGTAAAAACGTAAAGTAAGGTCCTTCACTTTGAAATCGTTTCTCCCGTCATTTGAGTCCGGATTCATCATTGTCAATAAAGCCCTGAATTCTGATTTTAATAACATTCGCGACATTTCACATTGCTAACCGTTCTCATTAAAACAGTTCACTCGCAATTCCCGACCCAAT
The DNA here is from genome assembly GCA_964036315.1 of Acanthosepion esculentum. NCBI lineage: Eukaryota > Metazoa > Mollusca > Cephalopoda > Sepiida > Sepiidae > Acanthosepion > Acanthosepion esculentum. The sequence continues at coordinate 58,250,391 of OZ038507.1, forward strand.
TTGTCGCTGATCATTTGTTCGACTGCGGGGCGATTGGCCAGTTTCCAGCAAAGGAAATCTCCCATGCCCACACCCTGAAGAGGCGTCGAAAAATAATTATCCCATTTGGCTTCCAAGGGAGAAACGAGGAAATAATACCATAGATTTGTTGGGAATATTTTGTCGAGCCACTGATTCATGCGCCAGTAACTTAGCTTTCCCTATTTTCTTAGGGATTGCCAACGAAAATATATTTACTCTGTTGGGGGTTGATTTTCAAGGGCTAGATAGCCATATTGATCTGTTGAATGAATCCCATTGGTTGGTTGATTTTGTTTAGCAGCATATCAACATCTGGGTTATTTAATGCCGAAATCTAAATATCCCGCACGCAATTATATGATTTCAACTATAGATAATAGCAGGTCACTCGTATTCGAGGCTAGCCAATCCCTATTGCAGACGCTAGCTCTACCATATTTGTGCTTGTTGAACACCCACAGAACCCACCTGTGGTTTATACTGCAACTATGCTGATCAGACGTTAGTTAGCTTCTGGGAGAGATCGTGTTATCTAGCATGACCAACAATGTGAACAAGGCTGGCACACTCAAGCCCTCAGTCACGATGACTTATAACTTCGTGCTAGCACAGCTATCGACAGCCTCCAATTTCACTCAGAAGGCTTGGGTCAACACGTGGTATGGTTTCCAGGTACTTTCCAAAGGTTCCGTACGCTGGGATCGACGCCCCGCCAGACCGATACGATCTGGAAGTCTCCTTCCTGACAAATCATCCGTGGTGAGATTCGAACGTTCCAACCACTAGGCCATAACTATAGATACCTTGTATATAATTTTATACTTTCAGGGTAAAGGTATGTTATTTAGATATATAGTTTGTCTATCATATAATGTATTGTTGGTAATTTTAATATGAGTAAATGAACTGTTCCACAGACTTAACCGTAGAATATAAATATTAATAGTTAAATTTTATGACGGTCAAGTTTCAATCCGTGTTTGAGGATTTCCGCATGCAATAAACTCAGAATTGGACCAACCAATAACAGACAAATGCATATTTATTAGTAATATAAATTTCAACTATGTTATTTTACATCGAACATTGTTTCAATACCACCAGCATTCACTGTACGCTGTAATATATTTATATATATATATATATATATATATATATATATATATTAGAAAAATGTTCATACCACATGAAGTGTGGACGGAGTTTTTTCTGGGGGTTCCTCTTCGAAACTCTGCAGAGTCGGGATACTGAACTTAAGAAAATTCAGCTAAGTATATATATATATATATATATATATATATATATATATATATATATATATATATATATACGAGGGTCATTCAATAAATAAGGTGAATTTTTCGGTATAAGGACTTCTAATACAGATAGCTTACTTTTGTTTTCAACGTAGTCTCCCAGCACTGTCACACACTTTTCCCATCTGTGAACAAGCTTCGATATTCCCTCAGCGTAAAAATCTTTGGACTGATATCTCAGCCAGTCGCTCACAACACTTTTGACTTCATCGTCACTTTTAAACTTCGTGCCTCTCGTGAACGCTTTCAAGGGACCAAGCAGGTGAAGTCTGAAGGGGCAAGGTCTGGGCTGTAAGGGGGATGAGGGAGCAGCTCGTTGATGGTCTGCACCGTTTGGGCTGCTGTGTGAGGCCTTGCGTTGTCATGATGCAAGATGACTCCTTCTGACTGATGACCCCTGCGTTTGTTCTTTATGTCTTTCAAAGTCCTTGCAATGTCATCCACTGTCACCCTTCTGTCAGACTGATTCAATCACCTCAGGAGACCTCACTTCTGTAGGCCTCCCAGGCCTGTTTTCATCCTCAACACTGCTCCGTCCTTCTTTAAACAATTTAGCGCACTTGTAGACATTTTTTTGGCTGAAACATGTGGCACCATACACAGTTAACATTCTCCTATGAATTTCAACTGGTTTGCACCCTTCAGCAACCAAAAACTTGATAACTGACCACTGTTCAATCCTGGAGCATGCTTCTTTGTCGGCCATCTTTGTTAATCGCCAAAACTCTCAAAGTTTTTTTTTAATCTGCAAAAGAAATTAAATCCATGTGAAAAAAGTAAAATAAATAAATAAAAAAGATTAAGCTTCTATCTGTATTAGAAGTCCTTATACCGAAAAATTCACCGTATTTATTGAATGACCCTCGTATATATATCATAATTATAATTTAGGCTCTACTTTTTTTTTATTGAGCACTGTTTTTTAAAAATAAAAACAAAGATACTAAAGTACTTCGGATTACTTACCTAACGTGTTCTTTCCTATTTTTCCATATATTTGTACACACACACACACACACACACACACACACACACACACACACACACACACATATATATATATATATATATATATATATATATATATACAATAATTTAATAAAATTATATATATATATATATGAGTGTGTGTGTGTGTGTGTGTGTGTGTGTGTATTTAGGCAGCAAATTCTCTTTTAAGCATGATGTCTCATTGAATAAATTATAGACATTATGTCTGCTAATTTTTAACAAAATCCGTTCATACTCACGAATAACATTCCGTGTATTGATGTTAAAGGATGAGAGAAATGTGCTATAGCTGTTGAAATTTCTTTTATTTTCATTACCCAAGTACTTTCGATCTTCTTCCAAAATCATCTTCAGGGTGCAAGTAGTACAAAACTATAAGTTGTTCATTAGTACAAGTATTTATATAAAGATGTGCGTTGTTATCCATTACCGTAATTTTTCAAAATGGTTGACAATGTGCTGAGCATTCATTAGATGGCCACCTCTGTGTGTGTCTGTGTGTGCGTGCGTGCGTGCTTATGCAGTTTATTTCCCGCTTTTCTGATGTATTTTCTTTTCTTTATTTTTCTTTTTTTTACTCATTGGCTATTTTAAATCTTAGCTGGATAGGTTACCCTCCCTCTGGCGACTTTGGTTTGCTCACCATCTTCGACTCGCCTGGTAGTATAAAGGTGCCTATTTTACGGACTACAGCCACTGACTGCCTGATGATGGGCACCTCGACGTGGTGTAATGGTTAGAAAGTTTGTCTTGCTAGATCAATTACATCTGAGTAGTGAGTTCGATCCTCATTGGGTGCCCAATACTTTCGGCCTTGTGCCACATCTAAGCTACGCTTTGAAAATTACTGACTGGCTGCGACCTGTTCCAGCTAAACAGTCGCACTCTCTGCCTTCCACCGAAGGGCAGAGTCTCGTTCGGGGAGGTAGACTGACTCTGACCCCGTTTATACGGCTTCAAATGGGAATATTTTTGGCAGAGCTTACGGGCTCGGAAAACCCACGTTAAACCCGGCCTTGTGCCAATTGCAACCCTCGTGTGTGGCGGGGGGACTAGATATACTGACTGCCTGATGATAGCGTGAAAACACATGAAACTAGAAGTCGTGGTCGGTCACTGCCTACCTGGATTTTGACTTAACTACATTAAAGTTCCGCTATTTTTTATGGCGTTCAGCACTCATTTTTGCTATTGTGCAATTTTAGGTAGACCCCTTTTGGAGCTGATTAGCCATTTCACTGATTATATATACAGTGGGGGGAAACAAATATTCGTATACATACAAATTTTTAATTTATTGTATTTTCAACATACTTTCCGTATAATTAACTGTACACATAATGCATAATAACTGAATATGTATAGAAAATAGAAAATACGATTTAATAGAAATAAATCCCATTTATCCGTTTTATTTTTAATGCGGGAAAAAATATTCGTACAATGCAAATTTCAGATTTTAAAACTTTTAAATCGACTTAATACTTTAGATTATTCAAGTAGACCACACACACACACACACACACACACACACACACACACACATATATATATATATATATATATATATATATATATATATATATATATATATATATATATTAAGACATTTTATGTTTATTCATACTTTTTTTAGATACAAATATTTAAGTAAATGCTCTGTTTATAATAAAAAGTATTAACAACATTTACGGCCTGAATGTCCGAGGAATTGTCATAGAAATTTACAAAAGAGGCCACATATGGAGAAAGAGTGAGGATTTTGAGATTAGATCCCTGTTAGTTTGGTTGACCTTTTAGATCTTGCTCTCGCTTCTTGAAGATGATTCAGACAATCTGATTGAAAACTGCTGAGTCCACTAAAACACGTTGATCTCCATTCTACACGTTCCAGGACTAAGCGCTCGAGGGTGTTATGTGGTATATTGACAGGTGACAAGTTGGTTGCTCTTCAGCTTGTCTTTGTATCTTAGCCACGGGCATCGTACATTCCTGTAGCCCTGATCTAACCTGTTCTACATTAGGACCTTGGATATCCTGTCATCAGAGGTTCTCAAGACATGACCAGTCCACCGTAACTGAGACTGTATGAGAAAAGTTTCGATTCCTCGAATATTACACCTGTTAAACAGGTCTACGTTAGATGTCCTATTTTGAAGGTTAACTCCACAGATTGCACACAGACAGCTTTTGTGGAAAACATCCGGCTGGCGTATATGGTACCTGTATGAAGTCCACGACTCTGAGCCGTACAAAAGGATGGCAAGGACAACAGCTCTGTAAAACCGAATTTTCGTATCCAGTCGAATACCCCGCTCATTCCACAAGCGATGGCGAAGTTTGTCGAAAGCACTGATAGCCTTAGCAATCCGCTGCAGCTAACTTTGCTACCAAGCTAGGTGAAAGACTTTACATAGTTCAGGGTTTTGTCTTCTACTTTCAATGGTCTCTCTGGAAATTTGTAGACTGGTGGCTTTTGTTTCTCACCACAGAATTGATTCGGAGTAGGACAAGGTCGGTGCACTACTTCAGTTTTCTTTATGCTAAGTGCAAGACCAAAGGCTTTACAGGCAGCAGAGAAACGATTTAGTAGATGTTGGGCCTCCTCAAAGGATGTTGCAACATATATATATATATATATATATATATATATATATATCTTCTTTAAATTGATAAAGCTCTTAGAAATGTGTGTTCTGTACTTGGGAGTCATTTTTTTGTATTTCTTTAAGGCAATGGCTACCAGGAATCACTTCAACGAGTTTATTGGAACATTTCAATAGAATTCCTGTCTTTTTTAAATTGATAAAGCTCTTCGTAATCTGTGCGCTGTACTTGTGAGTACAATTGTTAGTATTTCTTCAAGGCTTGGGCTACAAGGAACCCCTTCAATGAGTCTATCGGAACCTTTTCCAATCAATCCGAGGGCTCCAGCTACAACTTGGATTGTTGATGTCCTCATGTAAATTTTTTAGATTCTTGTATTTTGATAATTTCTTTGGAGATCTTCAAAGATACATTACAATCTTCAGGGACTGCCATGCCAATAGGAAAACACATTCTGTTTTTGTGGTCTTTGATCACGATGTCTGGATGGTTAGCTATGATTGTTCTGTCTCTGTGTAATGTAAAGTCCCATAAAATTATTACATTATTATTATTATTATTATTATTATTATTATTATTATTATTCTGTAGACTTTTCGTTTCCACCATCGTTTTAAGTGACAACGGTTTCCTGCTTATTTTTTCTTCTTCGATTTTTCAACTGTATTCTTCTTCGCTTTATTTCACTTGCATTATTCTTCTTTTTTTACTTCTTCATATTCTTCCAGTTGTATTTTTCTTCTTCCGTTCTTCTTTGTTTTCTCTCATATGCATACTGCTTCTTCTTTGTATTCTCCACTTACTTTCAAATGTCTTCTTCGCTTTCTTCCAGCTGTATTCTTCTTCTTCTTCTTCATTTTCTTCTTCACTTTCTTCTTCTTCTTCATTTTCTTCTTCACTTTCTTCAAACTGTATTCATCTTCATTTTCTTCTTCTTCGCTTTCTTCCAGATGTATTATTCTTCTTCTTCACTTTCATCCAGCTGTATTCCTCCTCCTCTTTTACTTTTCGTTTTGTTCCTGATGTATTACTCTTCTTTTTCGTCGCTTTCTTCATCTGTTTTCTTCTTCTTCTTCTTCTTCTTCTTCTTCTTCTTCTTCTTCTTCTTATTATTATTATTATTATTATTATTATTATTATTATTATTATTATTCCAGCTGTATCTTCGTAGAACCGTAGACATACGTGGCACTGACAGAATTCCGCAATATACACATAGTATAATGTTACCAAAAGTAAGAATTCTTTAGCAACTATTAATTATTTAAAAAAAGAAAAAAAAAAGAGAAACACTTGCGGCAAAGTTGAACATTAAAATATTTCAATATGCAATTATTAGAAGGCACGTGGAACTCCCACAGAAAACTGTAGGTTGAAAAAAAGACCTCAAAATACGAAGTGGCATCTTCGAAGTGGGTTAAATTTCATTATCACAAAGTGGTGTCTTCATTGCCAATTGGGGAAATGAAATGCACGAGTGAAATTTGTTAATTTATAAGAACGACATGTTTTCGCCAAAATAAAAACGGAATTAGACATTTTCATACAAACAATCGGGGTGTTTATCCAAGACATTGCAAATAATGGATCAAGATATATGCAATGTTGGTGATATATCTGGGAGGTGAAACAGTGCCACACGGAAATCCGAAGCCGTATGAGGATAGCGAATGATGTCTTCCAAAAGCTAAGCAATGTATGAAGAAACAGAAAAATGTCATTGGTAACAAAGAAAAGAGTGAACTGTTATTCAATATCATTCCTCCTCTACCTGGCACATACCGAAAAAGTTTAAAAATGATTACGTCCAAACCCTCTCACTAACAGGCATTACAGAAGTGGGCTAGGTTTATTGGCCAGGGCTTGAGACGTTCCCTAAAGAGGAACTTCCGAGAGGTGTTGTGCAATTTTTCAAACGTATTGCTGGTAAACCCACTTTAAAACTTGACTTTGTATAACATTCGGTAGTGACGTGGGCGCTTAGAAAAAATACTCCCATATGTCAGTGAATGCGGGATAGTTTCATCACAAATGGAGAAGAGACATGAAGTAATAGAAATCTGATTCTACAGAAGGATGATGAGAATAACATGGACCGAACATGTGAACAACGGGGAAGTTTTAGAGAAAATCGAAACAAAAAGATATATCGGGAAGACAGAATACCATGGATCGGGCATGAAGAAGAGACTTGAAGCAACGCAAATGTGGTTCTACAGAAGGATGCTGAGAATGCCATGGACCGAACATGTGAACAACGACGAAGTTTTAGAGAAAATGGAAACAAAAAGGACACTTATACTTAACATCGGGAAGAGAGAATACCATGGATGGAACATGAAGAAGAGACTTGAAGCAACAGAAATGTGGTTCTACAGAAGCATGCTGAGAATACCATGGACCGAACATGTGAGCAACGATGAAGATTTAGAGAAAATGGAAACAAAAAGGACACTTATACTTAACATCGGGAAGAGAGAATACCATGGATGGAACATGAAGAAGAGACTTGAAGCAACAGAAATGTGGTTCTACAGAAGCATGCTGAGGATACCATGGACCGAACATGTGAGCAACGACGAAGTTTTAGAGAAAATGGAAACAAAAAGGACACTTATACTTAACATCGGGAAGAGAGAATACCATGGATGGAACTTGAAGAAGAGACTTGAAGCAACAGAAATATGGTTCTACACACACACACACACACACACACACACACACACACACACACACACACACACATATATATATATATATATATATATATATATATATATATATATATATATATAATAAGAAGGCTTAAACACTAATATTCCATGTTTATAATTTATTACATTGGAATCGTAATTACGATCTAATTCGTCAGAGGTCTGATGAATTGGATCGTAATTACGATTCCAATGTAATAAATTATAACCATGGAATATTAGTGTTTAAGCCTTCTTATTATATTCTTACTCTGTCCTGGACATTGAGTTCTACCTAGATACTATCCTGTTGGAATTATAATTATACACACACACGCACATATATATATATATATATATATATATATATATATATATATATATATATATATATAGGAGGACAGATATCGCATAGCAGTTTAGTACTCTTTTCTTTATTTCTAGAGATGTTTTTTTTCTGTTTCCTTGTACTCTGCTTAGCTTTTGTAACGCTTCCTTGCCTTCGGATTTCAGTGTCACACTTTCAGTCAGTTTCAAAAGTTCTTTTTAACGCACTTCATAAAACGCTTTTGCATTACAAGAATAAAAAAAAAGCTACCGAAATTTCTAACTCAGCCGATTATTACAAATCGTTATTTGATTTTTTTTTTTCTTAACTTACTTTTGGCGACCATCTTATATTCTGTCATCCATCTCTGCCAGTGTTAGGCTGAAGATTTCGGGGCGCCTTTCGCGACGGGGTTTTGCAACCTCTCAACATATGGTTGAACAGACGATATCTTTGTACAAACACGTAATCGGGAGAGAGCGGATTGGGGCTTTGATATTGAATAAACATTGTTTTGAAATTCAGCCCCAAGGAGTTTGTTGGGGTTGTGGATGACGTGGGATGGGAGCAATGACAGTGCCTGTAAAAGCTTTTACTTAAGCCGTACACATGTTTGTACACGTGGACGATTTGTATTAAGTCCTGGGATTTATATGTACACGGAAATAACGTGTACAGATAGGCTAGCGGAAATAAATGTTTCTGTGTCTGCAGTAAAGACAACACATACACGCATTTATATATATATTTATATTTATATATATATATATATATATATATATATATATATATATATATATGTGTGTGTGTGTTTGAGTGTGTGTACTTATTCCCATTTTTATAAATAAATGCATATACTCATGTTTGAGTTTATATCAAAGGATGTTGTGTGTATATTTTTACAGTATATATATATAGATAGATAGATAATATTAGTGGTCAATATATATATATATATACATATATATATATATATATATATATATATATATATATATATATATATATATATATGATATATATATATATATATATATGAAATATATATATATATATGAAATATATATGTATACATATATATATATATATATATATATATATATATATATATATATATATATATATATAGAGAGAGAGAGAGAGAGAGAGAGAGAGAGAGAGAAGATAGAATCCAGGTAGAATTCAATATCCAGGAACATTAGTGTTTGAGCTTTTTATATTATATTATATATATATATATATATATATATATATATATATATATATATATATATATCCAAGTACAGGATTGGTGTAGACGGAATAAATTCCAATAAACAACAAATAATATTCTTAAAAGAGTGCTCAATACAGAGTAGAGCAAGTATAATCATTTATTCGAAAATTATAACATAAAAATGTTATAAAATCACTACAAAAATAGACACTATCGCTAAGGGAAACGATATATATATATATATATATATATATATATATATATATATATATATATATATATATATATATATATATACCCAAGTCTAGGATTGGTGTATACGGAATAAATTCCAATAACCAACAATTACTCTTCTTAAAAGAGTGCTCAATACAGAGTAGAGCATATATAATTGTTTATTTAAAAATTATAACATAAATATGTTATTCAATCAATACAAAAATAGCCATTTTGTTTCAACAACTCCGGTGTCTTATCAAGTGATGATGTTGATGATTACATTCAACATCATCATTTTTTAAAACCCTTTATTCTACATTCAACATCATCACTTGGTAAGACACCGGAGGTGTTGAAACAAAATGGCTATTTTTGTAGTGATTTTATAACATATTTATGTTATAATTTTTAAATAAACAATTATATATATATATATATATATATATATATATATATATGTATGTATGTATCTATGTATGTATATGTATACTAGCTTAAAAGGCACCCTATCCTACGGCATTTAAACTAGCTCCTGTGGAGGACTCTTGATTGCGCCTTTATCACAATAGGCAGAGAGGAGTAGATGTGATAGGCAACAATAAACTACAGAAGAACTCACAATTTGTCCCTGTATTCAAGTATTGCATTAATATTTAAGCTTACCTTTTAAACGTTCAACGATAATTCTCCTACCACCACTTAATTTAAAGACAGTTTGATGTATGTAGGTCCTTACTTTCCGTAGGAACAGTTATTTTTCTTTCATGGTTGACTTTCGCTAGATTTCGCAATTACTTTCGATTATTCAAAAAAAAAACTTCCAAGTTATATAAATTTTTAACAAAAACAAAAAAACATTGTCGCAAAAGTCACGTAAAATAATCACCGAAAACAATCGCAGTAATGAAAACTTGGGAATCCCAAATTTCAGCATTGTGGGTTCAGATCCGATTCGGAATGTTTTTAATTTGCTCACAAAGTCGACCTGATTCAAAAATGTTATGATATGTTGGGCCACGTCCTGTAGGAGTAAAGTTGAAAACCGGGACAATTTTATTTTGAAACACTGTAATTTGAGAAGAATATTTTTTTTCATTTGAACATGAGCTCTTGAAATTCAGAGAGTTGCGTCCCTTTAATTATTTTTATCAGTAGATGTCAAGATGGCAGAATCCAAAAACAATTGCGAATCTAAAATTTCAGAATTACGGATCCGGATCCGGGCCGGAATGTTTCAAGGAGTCAGCCTGATTCCAAAATGGTGCGGCCTCTAGAAGTTGAAAAAGTGTTACACACTGACATTCGCATTTATAAAAGGTATTCTAGAATTTACATGTGGAAATGGAAGGGAATCTAAGTCATTAGTAATTGCGGGCGAAGAAAAAAAAGGGAAAATTAAAATGGGAACAGTAAAAGAAAAAGAGGAAAAAGATAAAGAAAGGCCATGAGAAAAGGAGGAGGTGATAAACGCTAAGAAGAGATAAATCTGGCCATAGAATTCCGTTAGAATATAGAATTTGAACTTTAGCGGTCTCCTAGACTGGTTAGGCCGATGCTTCAAGTGAAAATAATTTCAAAATCAAAATCCAGTAATAAGCATGCGTGAAATTAAAATATGAAATGGCGACAATTTATCCATCGTACCCTGTGTACATACAAAATATATATATATATATATATATATATATATATATATATATATATATATATATATTAATCAAACAATTTAATCAAACAAAGAAAATTAATAAAAACAAAAAACATTTTCTTTGTTTGATTAAATTCATTTCGTTTCTTGCTTTGAAAAAGTCAGCATTGGACGAAACGCGTCAGCAATTACTGTTTTCTTATTGTCATTTATTTACAAATATTGTCTTCTCTAAAAGTTAAATTTGAGAAATTTTCACACACACACACATATATATATATATATATATATATATATATATATATTATTTTGTATGTGCATTACTTAGTGGAAATGCTCAATATTAGAGATAGACTTAACATATTCCCCCTGCCACCACCAAGCGTAGTCAAACAGGTATAAATAGATTCCAGTTTGTCTGATGATCGAGAAAGCGTGAAACCCAGGGTTACAGACTCAAATCCATACAACTGAATATATATAAATACACGCCTCTCTAGAGCTTTCATACATTTCCCTCTCACACTTGTTTCCCACTCCCACACACACTCTCATTAAATTTTTGTTTTTTATAACTGGAGTTATATTTTCCGATTTCTTTTTGAATTTGTAGGTCTGATGAATTGGATCGTGATTACGATTCCAATGTAATAAATTATAACCAGGGAATATTAGTGTTTGAGCTTTTTTATTATATTTTTATTATATATATATATATATATATATATATATATATATATATATATATATATATATATATATCGTGGTATAGGTATTTATTCGCTAGATAATCCACAGCAAATTTGCCTCAAGGGTCTTACAACGTTTCACCATTCTTGCCAGTTATCATCACAATATGGGATATTTAATAACGTAACTGATTGAAATATCAGTGAAAAGTAAAAAGAATCCGAATCGGCTAGATTATATACCCAAAACACTTTTTTTAAAAAATTTAAATTTAAAATTCTCAGTGTCCCTCTTTCGTTCGTGCGCATGTGTAGTCGCATCAACGTAAACAGAAAACATCGCCCGATGAAGTCCTAAAAAGGTCGAAACGCGTCACACGAAAACCTTTTTCCACTTTGTAATACTACTTTCCACTAAAATTGGTTACGTCTGTATTTTTATGCTGATGCAAGTGCACACACGTATATAAAAGTGTTTATTTGTTTAACCATAACTGGATTTAGTTTCTGCGTCTGGGCACCGACCACCGACCCACCCACTCCTGTCAAGGACTGATATATTCCTTATATAAACATCGACACATTAACACGCGCGCGCGCGCACACACACACACACACACACACACACACACACACACACACACACATAAATAAGGGCACCTACATATCAGTACAGAGAGAACTTGCTTCAAAATGGCATAAACGTTTGTCAAAGACGAAACACACCATGCTCTGTTTATACCCACTCGTGAACAGCTCTCTCGTGGAATCGTGACAGTCTGGCGTAATGAAAAGGGTCAAGTTGAAGAGATGACATCGACTTGCAGGGAAGCGATGCAGGGAGATATGGTAGATAGTAATAGTGACTCATCTGAAAAATAAACAAACCATTCAAAGTCAAAAGAAAAGAGGAAAGAGAGAGAACAAGAGCATTCATTATCATTTTTTTTCTATCCCGTTGGGCGTAAGGGTACCATGTGAACTACAGCCGCATTAAAAGTGGTGTTACTTGGGCAATATAGCTTGATAGAGCACAGCCCTCCCCAGGCCGGTTTTTTAATTTTTCTTATAGAATCCAGTCAGTCCTGATATTTGCCCATAGCCGCGAAGAGAAGAAAGAGAGGATTCCTACCTTTTCCAAATGTGTTAGTGCGTAAGTGAATGTAATGGATCTGACTGAAATTCGAATTCGGCTCTCCGATTCCTCAATCCGAGCCACTATCCATTACTCTAATTGACTCCAAATATCATTAACACTCTCATTAGCCACCTATAAATTACTATTTTCAGATACCTTGCTTGGAGTTATATTAGTAGTCTAAAACAGCGTTTCTTAACCGGTGCGCCCCGGTGCATTAATGAGCCCTGAAATGTAGCCCGTTGCGCCCCAAGATAAGAGAAGAGCAATTTAAGAATTATTTTTATACAGTGTAACCCGGATATAAGAGAGTTGTCGGGACCGGAGAAGCAGTCTCTTATATCCGGGTTTCTCTTATATCCGAGTTTGTCTGTTTTGTTTAGGTAAGTATGGGCTCTAATTTGGGACCAGAGAAAATCTCTCTTATATCCAGGTTTTTCTTATATCCGGGTCTCTTATATCCGGGTTACACTGTATATAAAAAAAAATCTTTATTTATATTATTCGAACTGTTGTTCTCATCTTTACTGCTATATTCACGACATTTCGACCGTTGTGCGTCTCGGCCTTCTTCAGGTGATTGGAATTTCGAACTGGGCCCTCTATTTCGTTCACATATTTGGTCGAGATACTTCGGACATTGATATCAGGCCAACCATCACTTTCCTACATCAAATTCGGAAGGTCATTAGGGTGGCATTCTGTGTAATAACATACCTGGTCAATGTAGGTGGTTGCTAGGTGACCAACCCATCTTGCGTAACGGCTGGGTGTCCAGAGCAGTAGATCACTCGCAAGTTCTTGTTTTGCACTCAAGCAGTGACATTCAAAGCGCATTCTACGTTCGCGTAAGATAGTAGAAATATTAGGGACGCGTCCATAGAGCTGTGACTTATTTGGATATTTTATTCAAGGCAGCCCAGACTTTAGATACACAAATTTCTACATCCTTTTCAGTAGAATTTATTTCGCTTCCTTGTTATGTAAAACATCCGACATATTTTATTAATTCCCCTGAGTTAATTTGTATTGAACCTTGCTGGCTGAAACCTATGAATTCAAATTTAGAGGCATTGACACAGAGTCCAACATCATTAGCAGCATTTTCTAGATGATGTAGGAGAACTGTGGCATTGGTAATGATGTCTGCAGTGATAGCTAGGTCATCTGCATAGTTGATGTTGGTTAACTTTTTCGCAGGATATCAACAAGAGAGTCTTGGTGA
>OZ038507.1:58269501-58279501 GCA_964036315.1 Acanthosepion esculentum
ATCAAGGATGATTCGATTTTTCAGCATAATTGAGTGTGTGCATTATGTGTATGTCTTAGTGTGTAGTAGGGTTGTTTTTAATTACCGAATACGGTTAGCACGTTGTGGCTTTGTTCGTAGTTAATATTGTTAAGAGTTGGCTTTTACTTTTTTATTATCAAAGCCTCCATTATTTTTAATCTTTTTTTTAAAGACGGAAGCAGTTAAAATATTTGTGTTTTCTACGAATATGTTTCTAATGGAGTCTGGTAAATTTTTGTGCGGGTTTAAATGCATTCTAATGGAGTCCTAAAGAACAAAACGATCATGTATCTTTCGATACATGACTGACGAGACAGAGTTTTTTTCCAACAGTATGTTGCCATTTCTTTATGCAGTAGACCAGTTGCCATTCAAGGCTATAGAACCCGGTCTGTTCCGTTATTCACCCATAGCTAGGGGGAGAAGAAGAGGATTCATACCTTTCCCACGGGTATTAGCACGTAAGTGAATGTAATGGATTCGACTGGAATTCGAACTCGGCTCTCCGATTCCTCAAGTCGTACCAAAAAAACAAATTTAGTTCGATAAAGTTTTTAAGAACGAAACGCGTCACAAGTAAACTTTTACCACTTTGTTATATATATATATATCGAAAGGTACATGATCGCCTAAGCGTGTACCACGCATGGCACATAACTGACTGACGGACTTTTACGTGCTAATATCCTTGGGAAAGTTATGAATCGTTTTCTTCTCAATGCTATCGATAAATAGCAGGACAGATTGGTTTCTGTAGCCTTGGATGGCAACTTGTCTACCGCAGAAAAAAAATGGCAACCTACTGCGGAAAAAAAATCTGCCTCGTCAGTCATGTATCGAAAGATACATGATCGCCTAAGCGTGTTTCACGCATGGCACATAACTGGCTAACTGACTTTCCAGTCGAATCCATTACATTCACTTACGTGCTAATACCCTCGGGAAAGTTATGAATCATCTTCTCCCCTCACCGGCTATGGGTAAAAATAGCAGGACAGATGGGGTTCTATAGCCTTCGATGGCAACTGGTCTATCGCAGAAAGAAATGGCAACCTACTGCGGGAAAAAATCTGCCTCGTCAGTCATGTAGCTTTCGATACACGATCGCCTAGGCGTGTATCACCCATGGCACATGACTGGCTGACTGACATTCCATTCGAAACATTACATTGACTTACGTGCTAATACCCTTGGGAAAGGTATGAATCCTCTTCTTCTCCCCCAGCTATAGGTAAATAGCAGGACAGACCGGGTTCTGTAGTCTTGGATGGCAACTGGTCTACCGCATAAATCAATGGCAACCTACTGCGGGAAAAAATCTGCCTCGTCAGTCATCTATCGAAAGATACATGATCGCCTACGCGTGTATCACGCTGGGCACATAACTGACTGAGTAAGCTGGATCGTCACAGGATTACCCATATTTTCGGCCTTGTGCCATACCTAAGCTCCGCTTGGAAAAACACCATACACTGACCTTGTGTTTCTGTTTACATCACGTGATAAGAGGATAAAAGAGTTTCTTTTTTTTTTTATTTTGATCGTTTTTTTTCTCTCTCTCTCTCTCGCTCTTTCTCCCGAGAGGGGACGACGATTTCGTGTGTATCAGACTGTTATCAGCCAGACAAGGTTAATTTTCGGGATGCTTCTCACACCCACCCAACGCAACGTATCCTTCAGTTCCTTTCTTTCCTGGTTGCAACATTTAGCTTGGCTCGGTTACTTTCAGACTTGTAAACCTAGCCTCTCAACTCCGCTTATTCCATCCAAACCCCAACCCAAACAACCCCCACACTATTTTTAACTAACCCCACCCTCACATATCCTAGAGTCCTCGACCTAATTTTCAGCGCCTGCTATGATTGTTGTTTTGTGTTGTATACAGTCCGCTTGTGGAAGTGCACGTGTTCTTAAAAAAAAAAAAAAAAAAAAAAAAAAAGGTCAACATTTGACGACACGCGTTCTAATACACTCCCTGTAAACCCTGATTTTATTTGGGATCACCTGATATTTCCCGGCCGACCCCAAATGACCAACCAAATCGCTTGCTGTAGTGACGCCCATCATCGTTTTTTTTTTTTTTTTTTTTTTTTTCTATACCGCCTTCTACCCAAACTTGAACCTGTTATTTATTTTTATTTTTTTTTTATTTTTTAAATATATCTTACCCAGCCAACCGTTTTTAGCTCGCGTTATTTTTTTTATGATGCTTAAAAAGAAAAAGAAAAAAAAAATAGAACGTTATTGCTGGATTTCTTTTTTCTTACCAGACATTTTAACTTTGAGACCCACTTCCCATCCCGATATACACCCGCTCGGTGAGACGAAGATAGAGAAACAAAAAAACGTGGATGCACACAAACTGTAAAAAAGAAACGTAACTCATAGGTACAGCATATTATACAGAAAAACTTATTTTCTTATTACACGCACACACATATATGAGTGTGTACGCAAATATACACGGCTAAGATACACTGATAATCAGAGACATGCAAGCAGAACTTACATATTAGTACTTACACGCGAACGAAGCAGACGTATAAATGAGGGTGCACAAAATACTATGTCCGTACATATATATATATATATATATATATATATATATATATATATATATATTATGAAATGGACAAAGTCCGACAATTATTTAAAGACATTTTTATGTTTAACATTCTTTTTATAGATAAAAGTATTTAAGTAAATGCTCTGTTTATAATAAACAGTATTAAATAACATTTACCGGCCTGAATGTCCGAGAAATTTTCATAGAATATATATATATATATATATATATATATATATATATATATATATATATATATATATATATATATATGTGTGTAATTTGGCAGCATACATATATTGGATTTACAACCACCCGGCTCTCCAGAAGATTGACTCTGCATCTAAATAATTCTAGCTCCATTAAACAACATATTACGTCACATACTGTTTCCCTTACGCAATCTGATATACGTAAAATACTTGTAGAAAATACTAAAATTATAGATAAACATACAGACATTAGACGCCTTAAAATCTTAGAGGCATTACATACTAAAAGAAAAAGACCTCTCATTAATCGTATAGATTATAATATATCTGGTAATATATTGCAATGTTTATAATATATTTAAATTTTGTAGCGTATTCTTCGATCTTTTGGCTTGTGTATTGGAAATCTTTTTCACGCTGTCACATGATAAAAATCTACGCCATGCACGTGATATAACATCATCGCGTCTTTTGAATTTAAAAGGAATTTAACGTTTTTAGTTTGTAAAAAAGTAGCAACATGATTACGCTACAAGATAATTGGCAAATGTTTGTTTAAGAAAAAAAAAAAAAAAAAAATTTTGACTAAAATATTGACCCTGAAGATGAACAATGATGTTCGAAAGCGCTAGGTCATCGTATGGAAAATACATATTTCGGAACTATTTTCAAATAAAAAGTCTCATTAGAGAATATGAGAAAATTCAAAAGAAAATATGTAAGACTATGTTGTCTTTAACATTCAACACTACATATATATATATATATATCCAAGTATAGGATTGGTGTATACGGAATAATCTCCAATAACCAAAAAATACTATTCTTAAAAGAGTGCTCAATACAGAGTAGAGCAAATATAATTTATTCGAAAATTATAACGTAAATATGTTATAAAATCACTACAAAAATAGCCATTTCATTTCACACCATAAGTGTTGGAACAAAATAGCTATTTTTGTAGTGATTTTATAACATATTTACGTTATAATTTTCGAATAAATTATACATATATATATATATATATATATATATATATATATATATATATATATATATATATATACAAAATATATATATATGTATATATATAAAGTAAAAGATTTATCAGTTAGCTGATTGATGTTACCTTCAGTATCCCGACTCCAGAGTTTCGTCGTCCTGGGTATGACGATAAACTACATCCAACAGCAATGCCCCTGGTCGGAAGATTTTGAGAAGCGTAGAACCACCTCTTAATTGCTATTGTTCCCTGGTTCATCCTGGTCCTGGGTGATTACATTTGTTAGGGTCCCACATATGGCCAAATAGTTAAACCCCGAATTCGTGTCAAAACGTTATGAAAGTGTAAAAATACACTTTTATAGTAAAAATACCACAAATACATAAAAAAATACTACCAGTAATACATTTGACTCTCAGTAAAACGCCTCTTTACAAAAATACATCTATGAAATCTGATCTACAAACTGATTTCTTACAAATACTTATTCTATTCATCCGAACCTATCCTAAAAATCGTGTCGGCATTAAATAACCCATTGAGCTTGATATGTTGCAAAACAAAATAAACCAAACTAAACCAAAGAATACATATTCTATTCATAAGAACCTATCCAAAAAATTTTGTCGGTATTAAATTACCCTTTGAGGTTGATATGCCGTAAAACAAAATAAACGAAACTAAACCAAAGAATACGTATTCTATTTATACGAAACTATCTTAAAAATCTTGTCCGCATTAAATAACCGATTCAGGTTGACAGGCCGTAAAATAAACCAAACCAAACCAAACCAAAGCAAAGCAAAGCAGATTCTCTACAAAAACTGTTATGTTTGCGTGAGTTCTGAGGACCGAGCAATGCATTTGTTGATTGGAAATAATTACCAAGAACGTTTTTAGGTTTACAGCATTTTATTAATTACTAGATAAACTGAGTTAATACTACTCTACAAAAGAATTAGTGAAATATATTTGCCACACGTGTCCCTTTGTAGTCCGCCATCTTGGATCTCTCTGTATTCCCACACGTGACGTCTGACGTCACGATGTCCAAAGCAAGTGGGATAACTCTTACAATACTTTGTTATCTCCCTTTATGTTTCCTTCCAACAAAAACCCTCTTTACAAAAATACGTCAATCAAAGTTACAAAGAACACATATTCTATACATACGAATCTACCTTAAAATCTTTCAGTATTAAATAACAAATTAAGGAGTTGATGGGCCATAAAACAAAATAAACCAAAGCACACCGAGTTTCGTAGACGGAACCTGTGGGAATCACTCCGTCCACACGTCAGGAGGTATCAGCAATCGACTGTTTATTCTTTTCGATTTTCCTTTTTTATATGCATCTTTCATTGGTGCAAGTTATTTTTATAGTGTATGCGTGCGCGCGTGCACGTGTGTATGTGTGTGCTTGTTTGTGTGTGTGTTAGAGTGTGAGAGAGAGAGAGAGAGAGAGAGAGAGAGAGAGAGAGAGCCCATGCACCCGTCTGCGCAGACGTTCGTACGTGTTGAATGTCGTGATTATTTGTCCTTTCCGTCGTTCTTTTTTTTTTCTCGCTTTACACTCCCTCATTAACCTTTTCCCTTTTTCCACTTTTCTGTCAATTGTTGCGATTTTGACTTTCGGTTTTCTAGACATACACTATACCTTGAATATTTTATTTATTTATTTTCGGCCACCGGCCTAAATATTCGAGAAATCTTATTAAAGGAGAATATGCGCTCAAACGCGGGATTCCTAACCTGCGTCCTCTCCCCCTCGGGCAGAGGGAACCGTTGTTAGATCCGACGGGCCTTAACTGACTCAACCACGAAAAACCTTTGCCGATCAAGCAAGGTCCGAACAGGGTCTTCAAGCGAAATTCCTCCCGTAATAGATTCTCGAAATATGAAAATTTCGAGAATCTATTACGTAAGGAATTTCACTCAGTTTTTTATTCCGAAATGTATTGCTGGTAATTTATTTTCAAGAAATGTATTTCTGGTAATATATTTTCCGGAAATGTATTTTTGGTAATATTTTTTCCAGAAATGTGTTGCTGGTAATATTTTTTCCAGAAATGTATTGCTGCTAATAGTTTTTTCCAGAAATGTATTGCTGCTAATATTTTTTTCCAGAAATGTATTGCAGGTAACAATTTTTACAGAAATGTATTGCTGGTAACATTTTTCCAGAAATGTATTGCTGCTAATATTTTTCCAGAAATGTATTGCTTCTAATGTTTTTTCCAGAATAGTATTGCTGGTAATATTTTTCTTCAAAGATGTATTGCTGGTAATTTTTTATTGCTGATAATAATAATAATAAAAATATATTTTAAAGATTCTAATATTTTATTGAATTGTACGTAATTTGGCTTCATAGTCTTACGAAGATATTTGTTGAGGAAATGTTAGAAAATTACCAATAATCATTTTGACAATAAACCTTTGTTTTTATTAAGTTTTTAAATTTACAATAGTTACCGCTCTTGTTTTTTGATAATGTTATGTATGGACTACCGTATTTACAAAAATCGGCACGTTTATACATGCACGCAAAAAAATCTAAATTATTTTTTTAAATACTGGAGGTCGTTGAATAGTAGTAAGTTTTACCATTTATGATTAATAAGTATAGCATTTATTGAATAAAAATATTACTTGAAGTTACAAATTTATACAGAATTTTAAAAGTTTACAAAAGTTTTCTAATTAAAATTTTAAAAAACTGTCTCAAACTTAATAAAAACGAAGGTTTATATTGTCAAAATGGTTATGCTATTATTCATGGAACAAATAATTGTTATTATTATTGAACGATCAAATTATTTTTTTTTTGGTTATTAAATTATATTATATTTCTAGAACCTTCAAAATTTTGCTTGAAAAATTTATTTTAAAACGAAAAAAAAATTATTGGAAAATTTTCATTATTTGTTGAAAAAAATTTGTTTCCTTATACAATGGTGTCCATAATATATCTTAGTCATAAAAAAGATTGAAAGTTTTTCTAATTAAATAATATATCAGTTTTATTGCATTTTTATTTTACGATCCAGAACATATTTTCGCTAACTGAGGGTGAGATTTTACAAAAAGAAATTGATGATTTAAATTCTCCAAGGACTTCTCCGTACAACCAATATAAACATTAACGAAAAAAAAAGATTTAGATGTACAAGGTAACCAAAAAAGTTCTGTCCGTTTTTTGATTAGTCATTGAATGAAGTTGAAATATATACGAAATGCGTGTAGTAATTGTTTTCAAATTCGGACAGCCGGAAGTAGGAACATCAGACGTTATAAAAAACATACGCACCGTGCCCGGCCATCAGTTATAAGCCGGACAGCTGTGAGAAGGATGGAAGTATCTAGAGATCTCGTTCGGGGCTGTTTGCTTTACGACTTCAAAGTGGGCTTATCAGCAGCTGCATCAAGTCGCCGCATATGCCAAGCATTTAGGGATAGTGCTGTGGATGAATGTACTGCAAGGCGTTGGTTTCGAAAATTCAAGTCGGGAGATTTGTCTCTCCATGATGAGCCTCCCAGTGGACGACCACGGGTCTTGAATGACGGAGTCCTGAAGGCGGCCATTGAAGAGGACAGTAGTCTAACGTGTGGGGAACTTGCAAAACAGTTCAACGTTTCCGATGAAACAGTTAGACTTCACCTGCACCGTAGGTAAGACGTACAAACTGATCAAGTGGGTTCCGCAAACGCTGTTGGAGGCCCACAAGGGACAACAAGTGGCAGCCTGCGTATCACTGCTTTCTCGCCACCGTACCTCATCCTTATTCAATCGAGTGCTTACCAGTGATGAAAAGTGGGTTCTGTACGAAACTCCCAAGCGTTCCAGACATTGGTTGTCTCCTCAGGACGCTGTCCCTCACACCGCAAGACCGCCTATGCACCCACGCAAGATTATGCTTTGTGTCTGGTGGACAGGTCGTCAAGTGGTTCATTATGAACTGCTACCAACGGGCCAAACGGTCACTGGAGACCTATACTCGCAGCAATTGAAACGTGTGCAACAGGCATTGCGCCAGAAGGAGTCAGCACTGGTGAATCGCAAAGGTGTGCTTTTCCTCCATGACAAAGCCGGGCCGCATGTCGCGCGAGTGGTCAGGGATACCATACAGTAATTTGGGTGGGAGACTTTGTGCCATCCACCTTATTCACCTATATTCACATATATATATATATGATGGACTTTACCGTCGATTTCGACATATGAGGTTTCGATCATTCTCTTTAGTTTTGATGTTACTCATGCAGCCGGTTGGTGCTTATACCTTTCATTGCATTTTAGTCTTACGAGTGACTTGCAGCGAAGACGACGGACCACACATCTACAAGGGTTAGAATACCGAATGGCAAGTATGTTTGCTGTTGCTTTTCTTCTGGTCCGTGTCTCACGGAGGGGGATTGATGGAAGGTGGCTCTGTGTTGTTCGATTCCAGTGCACCATCTTTTGTCCGATATTCAACTCTCTTATTGGCTATCGCCCCAAACGATCTATGTGGAATGTTGACGGACGTATGGTTGTTTTTCAGTTCATCCTTTCTACCTTAACCATGGTCTTCCAACGGATCACGTGCTGGTTGCTTGTACATCAGGACCTTCGCTATGTGGTCATCATCCCTCCTGTCTACATGAGCAACCCAACGCAATTGGGATGTCATGAGAAAGCCCTCCATGCAACATGGTAAGTCAGTCAGTCAGTCAGTTGTGTGCCATGCGTGATACACGCGCAGGCGATCATGTATCTTTTGATACATGACTGATGAGGCAGATTTTTTTCCCGCAGTAGGTTGTCATTTCTTTCTGCTGTAGACCAGTTGCCATCCAACGCTATAGAATCAGCTAGGTGGAGAAGAAGAGGATTCATACCTTTCTCAATGGCCTAAGTGAAGAAGAGGATTCATACCTTTCCCAAGGGTCAGTCAGTTATGTGCCATGCGTGATACACGCGCAGGCGATCATGTATCTTTCGATACATGACTGACGATCAGTTGCCATCCAAGGCTATAGAACCTGGTCCATCCTGCTATTTACTCATATCTGGGGGATAAGAAGAGGATTCATACCTTTCCCAAGGGTATTAGCACGTAAGTGAATGTAATGGATTCGACTGGAAAGTCAGTCAGTCAGTTGTGTGCCATGCGTGATACACGCTTAGGCGATCATGTATCTTTCGATACATGACTGACGAGGCAGATTTTTTCCCGCAGTAGGTTGCCATTTCTTTCTGCTGTAGACCAGTTGCCATCCAAGGCTATAGAACCTGATCTATCCTGCTATTTACTCATATCTGGGGGAGAAGAGGATTCATGCCTTTCACAATCGTATTAGCACGTAAGTGAATGTGATGGATTCGACTGGAATTCGAACTCGAACCATGCATGTGGAATGTTGACGGTCGTATGGTTGTTTTTTGGTTTGTTCTTTTACCTTAATCATGGTCTTGTAACCTTTCGCGAACCACGCGCTAGTTGGCTGTGCATCAGCACCTTCCGTATGTGATGGTAAACAGGTCCGAATTTGACACTTTCTCTCGGAGAGATATTCCACAGACTGAGGTAGATGTTTATTGGCATAGAAAAAGCAATGTGTGATTCATTTAAAGTCAATTCACATTGACGACC
The DNA here is from genome assembly GCA_964036315.1 of Acanthosepion esculentum. Classification (NCBI taxonomy): domain Eukaryota; kingdom Metazoa; phylum Mollusca; class Cephalopoda; order Sepiida; family Sepiidae; genus Acanthosepion; species Acanthosepion esculentum. The sequence goes on from OZ038507.1 coordinate 58,278,941, forward strand.
TGTTAATTCGCTGAATTAAAATTCTCATCTTAGTTGACTGTGAGGCCTCTTGAAAGATCCTCATTTCACACCCACATGCTTTCATCCCTTCGCTTTAGCGTGTATTTTTCGACTAGAGTTTCTCACATGTACATTCTTTCTTTGTTCCCTTCTTATCTTTTTTTTCCCTTCCTTCTTCACCTTTTGTGTTCTCCTCTTCTTAAACTTTATTTCCTTCTTTCTTTCTTTCTTTACCTTTCTCTTATTTCTCAGTCATTCTTTCTTTCTTTCTTCGTTTCTCTCAGCTTTTCTTTCTTTCTTAACCATCCTTTCCTTTTTCTTTCCCTTTCTTTCTAACACATTCTTTCTTTCTTTCTTTTTTAACCATTCTTTCGTTCTTAACCATTTTTCCTTCTTTTCGCGTCTCTTTTCTGTCTTTCTGGGGCTTCGTTTCCCTTTTAAAAATTCTTTCCGTCTTTCTTTTTTTTTATTTTTAGTCATTCTGTTCTTCTTTACTTTTCAAACATTGTTTCTTTCTTTCTTTCTTTCTTTTTTTCTTTCTTTCGTTTTTTCTTTCTTTCT
>OZ038507.1:58282001-58297001 GCA_964036315.1 Acanthosepion esculentum
TTAAGTTTACGAGGAAATTATAGCAAATGGAGTGATGATGGTAGGGGAAAAACACGTTTAGAACAAGTAGGAAATGCTAAGTGAATTGGCGGAAAATGGTGGCTACAGGCGGGAAATTGGTGAAATTGGCAGGAACTACTTCAGAGGGGTATGTACACAAAAAGCTTTTCTATTTTCATCAGCTGGTCGGCCAACTGTACAGACGCCCATTCAGCAAAACAACTTACAATGAAATCCACAGTTTATCAGCATTTAACCGAATCTGAAAAAAAAAAAAAAAAGATAAAAAAAAAAACGTTCGACAAATTTTAAAAAAAGGACGCACAAAAAAGTATCAAAAGGATATTTTTTTTCTCTTGACAACTCAATTACTGCCCACTCTTCTTGCGGGGTATATTTGCTAAACTTTTCAATTTTTCATGTAAATCCAATACCCACTACTTAACATATTTGTTGTCAGTTCTCGATAAAAAAAAAAAAAAATGTGTATATATCCAGATGCTCTAAGCCTATCTTACTTAAATAATTACCTGGGACAGGCTGGTAAGGTTTTATTTATCATCTCTCATTTGCGTCTCTGCCTTCGGGCAGAGTGATACTCAGTTGCGGCTACATCGGAGGGCAGAGGCGCAACTGAGGAAAATCAAACGGTGAGCTGCTCAGCGCTGGGGAACAGATACCCGAGGCTGCATCCACTCATTGCACTAGAGAGGGTGATCGGTGCTTGCATCGAGGCCAGCGCAACCGACGATTGCGGGAGGTCAGGGAATTTTTGTCCTTAGAGTGTACGCGCTTGGGTTCCCCCACGTTAAACCGAACTTGTGTCCCAACCTGACTCCCTGCCCATGACTTCATAATGAACACTTCCGTTTTGGAAAGACGGAAAAAAACATATCAGAGACGCAACTTGGTTTCAGAGAAAGACAGAAAGAAAGAAATAGAGAAAGAAAGAAAGACAGAAGAGGGTAAAACAACAAAATATAGAAATGAGAAGAAAGAAAGAAAGAAAGAAAGAAAGAGAGAGAGAAAGAGAAAGAAAGAAGGATAAAATAACAAAGAATATAGATGAAAAGAAAGAAAGAAAGAAGAGGGTGAAACAACAAAATAAAGAAATGAGAAGAAAGAAAAAAGAAAGAAAGAGAGAAAGAAAGATACAAAGAAGCTGATGAAACAACAAAGAATATAGATGAAGAGAAAGAAAGAAAGAAAGAAAGAAGAGGGTGAAACAACAAAATAAAGAAATGAGAAGAAAGAAAAAAGAAAGAAAGAGAGAAAGAAAGATACAAAGAAGCTGATGAAACAACAAAGAATATAGATGAAGAGAAAGAAAGAAAGAAAGAAGAGGGTGAAACAACAAAATATAGAAATGAGAAGATAGAAAGAATGAGAGAAAGAAAGAAAGAAGAGAGTGAAACAACCAAATATAGAAATGAGAAGAAAGAAAGAAAGAATGAAAGAAAGAAAGAGAGAAAGAAAGAAGCAGATAAAACAACAAAGAATATAGATGAAAAGAAAGAAAGAAAGAAGGAAAGAAGAGGCTGAAACAACAAAATATAGAAAGGAGAAGAAAGAAAGGAAGAAAGAAAGAGAGAAAGAAAAAATAAGCTGATAAAACAACAAAGAATATAGGTGAAAAGAAAGAAAAAAAGAAAGGAAGAGAGAAAGAAAGAAGAGGGTGAAACAAAAAAATATAGTATTGAGATGGAAGAAAGAAAGAAAGAAAGAAAGAAAGACTGAAAGAAAGAGAGAAAGAAAAAAGAAGCTGATAAAACAACAAAGAATATAGATGAAAAGAAAGAAGAAAGAAAGAAGAGGGTAAAACAACAAAAATATAGAATTGAGAAGAAAGAAAGAAAGAAAGAAAGAAAGGAAGAAAGGAAGAAAAAAGATGTTAAAACAACAAAGAATATAGTTGAAAAGAAAGAAAGAGAGAGAAAGAAAGAAAGAAAGAAGAGGGTGAAACAACAAAATATAGAAATGAGATGCAAGAAAGAAAGAAAGAGAGAGAGAAAGAAAGAAGCTGATAAAACAACAAAGAATATAGATGAAAAGAAAGAAAGAAAGAAAGAAAGAAAGAAAAAAGAAACGCGTTGCCAATACCTTATATTTAATGGACTTTTGCGTTTTGATTATGAGGAGAGATGGAAAAATACATCGAATAGGGTGTTTGATTTCAGTGAGAAAAAGAGAAAAAAAAAGCTGAATACCTCAAAAATAATGAACTATTCAGTTTTGATCGTGAGGAAGATGTTTGAGAGACACTGTTTATTTTCACAGAGAAAGAAAGAAAGAAACGCTGAATATCTCAAATATAATGAACTATTCAGTTTTGATCGTGAGGAAGATGTATGAGAGACACTGTTTATTTTCACAGAGAAAGAAAGAAAGAAACGCTGAATATCTAAAAAATAATGAGCTCATCAGTTTTGATCGTGAGGAAGATGTATGGGAGACACTGTTTATTTTCACTGAGAAAAAGAAAGAAAGAAAGGCTGAATATCTAAAAAGAAGAAATGTTCAGTTTTGATCGTGAGGAAGATGTTTGAGAGACACTGCTTATTTTCACTGAGAAAAAGAAAGAAAGAATGACACGCAGAATATCTCTAATATAATGAACTGTTCAGTTTTGCCGGAGAGGAAGATGTATCAACAGAGACGCTGTTTATTTTCACAGAGAAAAAGAAAGAAAAAAAGAGACGCTGAATACCTAAAAAATAATGAACTGTTCAGTTTTGATCGCGAGGAAGATGTAGCAGAGACACTGTTTATTTTCACAGAGAAAAAGAAAGAAAGAAAGGCTGAATATATAAAAAATAATGAACTGTTAAGTTTTGATCGTGTTGAAGATGTATGAGAAACACTGTTTATTTTCACTGAGAAAAAGAAAGAAGGAAAGAAACGCTGAATATCTCAAATAAAATGAACTGTTCAGTTTTGATCGTGAGGAAGATGTATGAGAGACACTGTTTATTTTCACAGAGAAGAAGAAAGAAAGAAAGAAACGCTGAATACCTAAAAAATAATGAGCTCTTCCGTTTTGATCGTGAGGAAGATGTATGAGAGACACTGTTTATTTTCACTGAGAAAAAAATGAAAGAATGAATAAAACAAAAAGAAATTCAAACATGAATTCCGTGAAATTGTCTTGTAACTAAACAACCTCATAAATAAATAGCGATAATTATTCCACCTTTCTTTTCAATTCTGAAGGAAAAATTGGATTCTTAAATCCAGTTTCATGTTTGGGTCTTATTAAAATTAAAAAAAAAAAAAACCTTTTTAAAATAATAAAAATTGCCCATAGAGCACGTTCCGACTATTCACCGTTTTTGTTCACTTCTTGATCTCCACTTAGTGATCACCGGAACTGACACAATATATCACGGGGTCGAAGCATCCGCTTCACATTTTCTTATCCGCCTAAATCTATCCCCTTAGATAACATCGCCGGTATGTAACATTTAATTCTTTACCTTTCTACGTTGATCACATTTTTCTTTTCTTTTTTTTTTTTTTACTGCGACGTACGCTATTTTCAAGGCCCGGGAGGCGCTCGAGGTAAGGGGTTTCGTTAGGGCCATTTATTTATATAGGTGTTATGGGATCTTACCTGTAACGACATAATGAACTCTTCCTGATACTATAAAGACTGCGCCTCTCAAGAGAGACAATAGAGGAAGTGGAACGAGTCGAGACGGAACGAGTCGAGACAATAGTAGTTCCCTCTAAACCAGACTGACAGTCATACTAACACCTTCAAATTCTTGTATTATTATTATTCTGTTTAATATATCTTTGTTATTCCTACTCTAGTGTTCGTGTTGTTCTTCCTTGGTTCTAACCTTGGATCATGACAGTGGTGCGTGGATATTGGACCATAACAGTGGCGACGAAGATACTGAAGAAACAAACTCTACGCGAATATTGAAAAAACAAGTTCTACGCGAATATTGGCAAAAAAAAGTACCACGCGGAGAAAATACAAAAAACCTTTTCGCTATCGGTCGTCCGTAACAGAGGCGACGTAGGTAGAAAGGAAAAATACTTACACAAAATTACATGTAAACATGGAAGACTTTAAGGCAACCATATTGGAACTAATGAAAATGCAATTTTAGCAGCAACAGAAAAACGAACAGAAGCATCTTGAATTACAAGAATTACTATTACGGGCAGTAAGAAATAAAGGACAAAATTCTGAAAATGAAACAGCATTCTCGCAAAATGCTATATGAAGCTCTATTGAAGACTTCACTTATGCACCGGACGAAGACAAAACCGTCGCAGCTTACTTCAGAAGATATGAAGATTTACATGAGTTTGATTGCGGGAATTGGTCAGACGCGAGAAAAGTACGTCTACTACTGAGGAAACTAGGGTCAAGCGAATACATTAAATTCGTAGACTACATCATACCGAGGAAAACGAATGAGTTGACTTTCAAGGAAGCCGTGAAACTTTTAACGGAATTATTTAGTCCGAACACTTCACTATTCCACAAAAGATGGAAATGTTTAAATTTAACAAAAAAGGATAGCGAAGACTATATAACATTCGCTTCCATAGTAAACAAACATTGCGATGACTTTAAGTTATCCGAACTCAGTCCAGACAAGTTTAAATGTTTGATATTCGCCCAAGGCCTGGTTTCGACTAAAGATGCGGAGATCAGACGGAGAATTGTAACAAAACTTGAGAGTGAACCAGAATTGACGCTACAAAAATTGTCTGAAGACTGTCAGAGATGTATAAGCGTAAGAAAGGACTCGAAATATATAGAAGAGTCTGGCGTCGCTTACATACAAAAAGTACGACAAACACGTTTTTGTCCCTCCTCAAAAACAAACCAAACCAATTATTCTACTTCAAAAACAAGACAAACAAATTATTCTACTTCAAAAAATCAAATGAAATATCAGAAAAAAACTACCACCCAGTCCATGATATCGCTGTGGGACTTTGCATTGGTACAAAGATTCTCCATACCGCTCTAAGACTTGTCTGTCGTGCAATAAGGTGGGACATAAAGGTTCTAATTGTTGGACTAGGAAAGAAAACAGAAGCCGAGTAAGAGTCACTAGAACTGACCAAGCGGACGAGACAAATATACGAAAATACGTACAAGTAGAAATGTTAAACAGAAAAATCAGACTACAATTGGATTTCGGTCAGATTTAACTATTATTAACTTACAGTCGTGGAAGAAATTAAACAAACCGACCTTGTTGAGAACCGATAAAATAGCCAGGTCTGTAACTGGAAGAAAAATAAAATTTGAGGGAGAAGTTATCACAAATGTGACATTCAACGGAATGACCAAAAAATTAAAAATGTATTTCATGAAAAATACGGAAAATTTATTTGGAACTGACTGGAGGCAGAAATTTGACCTCTGGGATTTACCGATAAATACGTTCTGCCAAAAAAGTGAAAAAGTTTATCGACCGAGGCAGAGAAATTAAAGGAGAAATTGAAGGAAAGTTTCCCCGAAATATTTTCAGCCGGCCTCGGGAGGTGTAAAAAATGGCGGTGAAAATAGAACTGAAAGAAAATGTACAACCCATTTTCAAGAAGAAAAGGAATGTACCTTTTGCATCACTAGAAAAAATAGAAAAAAGAGTTGGATAGACTCGTGAAAACCGGTATATTGACAAAGGTAGAATCTAGTCAATGGGCCGCACCTACGGTTTATGTGAAAAAGAAATCGGATACGAGTATGCACTGATTGCTCAACGGGATTGAATGCAGCGATTAAGGATTATCACTATCCTCTCCCTAGTCCAGAGGAAGTTTTCACAAAATTGAACGGAGGAAAATTTTTCTCAAAGATAGACTTGAGCGAAGCATACCTACAAGTACCAGTAGATGAGGAAAGCTCGAAGTTGTTGTGCATAAAGACACATAAAGTTGAACGAGTTGAGACGGAATTGAGTCGAGCCAATAGTAGTTCACTCCAAAACCAGACTGACAATCATACTAATACCTTCAAATACTTGTATTATTATTATTCTGTTTAATATATCTTCCTTGGTCCTAACCTTGGACCATAACAGTGGTGCGAGGATATTGGACCATAATAGGAATGGAAGATAATTGTCAACCCAAGCCTTGAAAAGGTTAAGATTGTAGTGATCGGGGAAAGTCAGTTACACAGGGCAGTGGTGCGTGGAAAGAAGCTGCTTGAGTGAGTGGAACTTACTTTACGTCGATGGATGACGGAGGGAATGTGGGTTGTTTGCTACAATGTAAGTGGCATGGCGTGTACTTGCTGTGAAGGTTTGCTTTGACGGGACCAGAGAGAGAGTGTAGTTTTTCCGAGCACCTTTCAGTATAAATAGAGATAGAGCAACGAGAGTTTTGCCACATCCCGCCTTCGGGAGACACATTGAAGGGTAGAGAATAATTCATCATACACAAGGATTAGGAGATGCTTTTGAACTCTATCAAGGTTGGAGTGTGAGGTCTGGGCAACACCGCCCAGATATAACAACAGTTCTATATTTTAGGCCTGATATGGCTCTTGTAATGGTAGAGGTAAGCAGGAGAGGGTCAAGTATTTACGGGAGGTGTACAGAGAGCCAACCATTTGAGCTGCATCCTTAGCAAATGGATCGTATGTACGTGTTCTACTTCTGGTTGTGCGTAAGATTGAGGCCCAACAGTCTTTCAAGGCACGGTGCTTCCCCGAGTGGACCCCGTTTATCCTCATTTGGGGTTAGATCGCCTATGATGGAATGTAACTAGCTTGGTCTTTGAGGCAATGAATGCAACCAGCTAGTTATTGCCCCATTGGGTAGTTTGTACAAGATTGGAAGAGTGTTCAGACGCCAATCTCTGACCCTCGAGAGTTTCAGAGATGCGCCCGTATATAGTCATATCATCGGCATAAATTTTTACGAATGATCTAAGTATATTTTTAGTCAGATCATATTTGAAGATCAAAAAGGGAGTGACCCCTAGGGTACATCTGCGTTGACCTCTAGGGTCCTAGAGGACTGGCCATTAATAACTACCTTTATGGAATTACCTCTTAGGAAGGATTTTATGTTGTGCTACACTTTGACGCAGGCCTAGCGCTATGGTCCTCGTATTTGTTGTCAAGAGCCTCACTGATTCTGTCAGTGATGGTAGTTCGGACGTCGGCAGAAGATCGGATCGACCGAAAACCGTAATGCTCGTCGCTGAAAGGAGTGTTCTTTTCTAGATGCTCGATGACCCTCTTATTGATTATGGTCCCAAAGAGTTTGTTGATGATACTAAGTAGACTGACGGATCTGTGCTGGGAGGAGGAAGATCGCTAGACTGCGTTCTTCAAAATCGGACATACCCTGACACTTCTCACCGGCCTGGGAAGAACTTTTCCTTTAAGCAGCGGTTGAAGAACTTTGCAAGGATTGGGGATAATTCCGGGTTGATGTTCTTAAGGACAACGACTGGAATTTTGTCCTGTCCAGTGTTTTTTCTTAGGATTATGGATGGATGGTGTGATGGTAATATTAGTGAGATTGTGCTCGGTGAGACGTGGAAACTTGTGGAGAAGAGGGTTCTTTGTCATCTAACATTGCGTTTGAGGCAAAGATCGAGGCGAGGAGGTTCGCTTTCTCTGTCCAGCAAGATATGGCCTCAGGGCCATTTATAATTGTCGGCACAGCCGCTTTACCTCTGTTCATGATTTTGTTGAATTCACGAGATCCAACTTGTCTTTTTTCAAATTTGGTCTGGACTGAACGAGCGTACCTTTACTTGGCGTTTTCTAGAACTTTTTTCAGTGATTGCGGGCAGTTCTGTATGCAGTGAGGGCTGAACTACATCGTTCCTTGCGCTAGATATTGAAGTAGTGGTTTCGGTGAGATATTGCTACATCGCATTCAGGGGTGAACTAGTGTTAACTTTTTGTTTTTTTGCAGGAATTTTTTTTGGGGGAGGGGGTATAAATTTCTCCATTCCAGAAAGCAACCAATCAGAGCCAAGGGCAGCAGTTTTTGAGGCAGCTTGTTTGAAGAAAGTTGGGAGAGGGGATTCCGTTATGTGGGATCGAAAGCTGTCCCAATCTGCCTTCGCGTAGCGTTTGATAGCTCTATGGAACGGTACGAAAGGGATGCCTAAGGTTTGGCCTCAATCTGGGCAATCTTGTGTGTACGATCAGGGAAGTACCTAGTGGAGGTAAAAATTTGTATAAGCATTTTCAGGGCAGGAGGTTATGAAGAAGTTGAGGAGGTACTTCGCCTGATATCCCGTCGTGTCCGGGACCCCGGTTGGTTCTTCGATGATCTAGGTTGGTTCATAGGCGATGGGAAAGTCTATGCAATATATTCCTACAACATTGATTTTTTTTTTGTTTTTGTTTGATAGGACTAATCATTCTTTATGACGATTATTGAAATCACCGCAGATATGAAAGCTGGCCGAAGGGAATTGAATGAAGATATTATCAATCTTCTCAGATATCCGGTCGAAGATTTCCGTCCTTTCGTCCCGAAGACGACAGAGAGCAAAGTCCAATGTGGTACTGTGGATAATTTTTTTGTTATTCTGAAAAAGAATCAAATCGAATTTCTAAAAGTTGATCAGTAAAGCTAATTGACACAAGATGTATTTATTTTTAATAATATTCGCTTAAAGAACATTTGCTGTCTAAATACATATCATACACACACACACACACACACACACACACACACACACACACACACACACACATATATATATATATATATATATATATATATGAATTAAATATCTACATAAATAATTACCATCTGTCTCATGTTATTTAATTTATTATTTAATTTATCATAATGTACTTGTACTCTGTCATGATAGCTTATGTAAGCCGAAAACTTAGACAGGATTAACAATAAAAACATGTATCATCATAGTGATTTTCTTTCGTATTTCAGTGATAATGCTAAAAAGCTTATTCGACAATATGAAAGGAATTTACTTAGATTAATCGACAAAACTTGTCTATATTGTTTAACGAAACATGCATTAATATATATATATATATATATATATATATATATATATATATATATATATAAATGTATATGAGGAGGTACGGTGGAGTCATGGATAGCGGGTTGGATGGAGGAATCGGTGAGCCAAGTTCGAAATTAAACTCCAGTCGAATCCATTCACTTACGTGCTAATACACTTGGGAAAGGTATTAATCCTCCTCTTCTCCCTCCAGCTATGTGTAAATAGAAGGACAGACTGTTTCTATAGCCTTGGATGGCAACTGGTCTAGGAGAAGGAAAACTATGAATTCAAAACATGCAGAGGTTCGTTTGGGGATCTTGTGACACGTAGTGCACCAGGTCTCCGTATTCGGCCCTTCAAAAAGTGTGGATGGTTCTGCACAAAACCTTCACCACTATAATCAAATCTCATGTGCTAGTGTAAGGGCTGTTGGTACCTAGGAACTGATCTGCTTGACTCTCATACGTCGAATATCGACGGGTGAGTCGAATATATATATATATATATATATATATATATATATATATATATATATAGTTTACGAAAAACTAGGTAGTCAGTATGGGTAGACCCAAGGAGGATAAAATCCAGAGAGCTCAATGTAAATCAGAGCTAATAATTTATATATAAACAGACCACTTTAAGGTTCCATATAAATCTCCCCCCTTCACTTCCTCACTTCGTTAATTTACATATACTTAGTACTGCCCGTCAAAAATGTGTAAATTTCTTTTCATTTTTCGTTTCAACCTTTGGAAGTAAAATCTGATGATCCGCGGTCCTTTAAAAGGTCTGTGGTGAAATAATTTATTATATGGAACCTTAAAGTGGTCTGTTTATATATATATATATATATATATATATATATATATATATATATATATATATATATATATATATATATATATATATGTATGTATATATATATATATATATATATATATATATATATATATATATTAATGAATATAATATAATTTGAGGAACGTGGAACCACCTCTTAATTGTTGTTGGTCCCATCTCCACCCTGATCTCGGGCGGTAGCAACTGTTATGGTCCTAGCCAAATTGTGACTACTCCCACAAAATACTATGAAAGTAAAAAAAACAAAACAAAACAAAAAAACATTTTAATAGCAAAAATACCAGCAATTCATATTTATATAAAACATGACCGACAATACATAAACAGCAATCCATTTTATCTGTAGTTGAAGGCATACAATTGCGTTCAAAATATATTGACTTGAAGACATACATTTGAAGTTCAATATATATTCAATTGAAGGCATACAATTGCGTTCAATATATTAGTTGAAGCCATAAAATTGTGTTCAAATTATTCAGTTTCGGCATTAAATAGCGCATAGAGGTGTTGATATGCCTCTAAACAAAATCAAACAACCAAAAATCTGGAAGACCAGAATCTAACAGCTTATCTCTCACCTGACCTAGTCCAGGTGGTTCAATTAGGAAAAGATTGGCTTGTAAAATCCAATACGGCCCAAAGCAAATTAGTAACCTTAAACCGCCACCACCGCCGAACAGACCACAAACTTTTACCTATCGTGATGGATTAGTCGTCTCTCAAAGAGTCTACTTGCCTTGAACGTCTATAAGGACTCTAGCTTCACCCTAGACCTCAAGTGGAACGTATATGTACGATCGATTGCTAATGATACGGAAAAAAATGTTTAGTTCATCGTACTGCTCAAGTAAGTATCTGACTCCCCTATTGACGGGCAAAAATTTGGGTATACCCGGGTACAACTCCTTGATTGTATGCCCCTAAAACTCAAATAGAGGTGGGTGACTACTACGGTCTCGATTATCAAAACACGGATCCGCTTAGATGTGGCACAAGGCAGAAAGTATGGAGCACCCAGTGAGATCGAACCTACTATTCAGTTGTATTTGTTCCAGCGAGACAAGTTTGCTGACCATTACACCACGGCGGGGCACCGAAATGACTTTCTAAGCGCAGCTTAGATGTGGCACAAGGCCGAGTGTGTGGAGTACCCAGTGAGGATCGAACTCATTATTCAGTCGTATTTGTTCCAGCGAGACAAGTTTGCTAACTATTACACCACGCCGAGGCGCCTAAATGACTTTCTAAGCGTAGCTTAGATGTGGCACAAGGCCGAGTGTGTGGAGTACCCAGTGAGGATCGAACTCATTATTCAGTCGTATTTGTTCCAGCGAGACAAGTTTGCTAACCATTACACCACGCCGAGGCGCCTAAATGACTTTCTAAGCGTAGCTTAGATGTGGCACAAGGCCGAGTGTGTGGAGTACCCAGTGAGGATCGAACCAGTCGTATTGGTTCCAGCGAGACAGGCTTGCTGACCATTACATCACGCCGAGGCGCCCACCGGTTTGTGGGACTGTAAGGTGCTTGTACAACTAAATTAACTGAGACTATTTCAAAAACTAAATTTTTATTCCATTCTTTGATTGGTTGCCCTCCCGATATGGATGTCCGGGGCCTACGCGCCATCGATTCCGCCCCTGCACGCAACTGGACCCCCACCCTGTTAGGCACTAACTTTACAAGAGAGAGAGATCAAACCAAATATGGAATATTTCTGTCATATCTGTCGTGGAGCAGACCAGTACTCGCGTGCCTATCTCGATAGAGTTCAAAAGCGTCTACGCGACCTTGTGGATGATGAATTATTTTCCACCCTTCACCCCGTTTCCCACTGAGGAAACATTGTTGCTCTATCGCTATTTCCATGGTATATGTTCTGACGCTCTACATTCATTCTACACATCACCCATGACCTTGGTTTAGAGTACTCCAACCACACCCACACTATTTCGGCCAATTAATTTACAAGTTTCCATCTGATATATTTATTCAAAACAAGGTGTAACTTATGAAACAACTTAATGGTCATAACCGGCTCGTTAGTTGTTTTAGTTGGATGATTTTGTTTAGCGGCATATCAACACCTCTATAGGTTATTTAATGCCGAAATTTTGTTGTGAAATTTCGAGAAATTAAAATGTCACGTCTTCAATTTACATTAGTTAAAACCAGAACTTCTTCGAGGATTTAAATCATCAATTTGTTTTTGTCAAATGCAAACGCCATTTACCGAACATTTTTGAATATTAAAATAAAAAAAAACGCAATAAAGCTATGGCATCTTTTAATAAGAAAAACTTACAATTGCTTTTATAAATAAGAGATATTAAAACCATCATTGTTTTAAAAAATTTCTTTTTCGATGCATAATAGATTTTACAAGAATTGTTTACATGTTATTTAATTTTAATTATAAAAATTTATTAAGTTTAAATCTTTTAAAATAATTTTGAATATTTATTGGTGTATAAACGTGTATTTTTTGTTAGTACGATTGACCATACACGACATTATAAGAAAATAAGAGCGATGACTGTAGTAAATTTAAAGGCAAAATTTATAAAATTCAATAAAAGATTTCATTAAGGATAATATGTTCCTAAATTTGTAAGATTACTGAGAACTTAAAAATTAAATAAAAAACGCCGTTACATCATTTTCTTCATTAATGTTTTACAGCTAAATTTTCTGTAGAACAACAGCGTTTGTCAGTTAAAAACACGGCAACTGTCGGGTTGAAAAATTTATTTCTCCGATATTTTAAACATAAAGAAAATAATATTTGTTTCAATACAGATTAATTATACTAATTAAATCAGCTAATATTCCTCGAATAAAATTAGAGAAAAGTATATTATATTTTTGGTAGGTTTTCTTATAAAGAGAATTACATCGCGATAAAAAACGACTAAAATTGGCGCTAATCAGCTATTTTAGCAAAAAAATAAATCCTTCTAGTCAACTGAAATTAGTTTTAAATTAGTGTTTTAAATCCAGCTAAGTATTTTGCCTATTGAAAATATTACATTTAATTAGTTTGTAATTAATACTAAGATAAAAGCTTCAAGAAAGATTTTACATTTTTCAAAGTGAATTTTAAACCTTAGGCATCTTTTTTTCTGTTTTTAGTTAACTTTTGGAATGTGACGCAGGTGCCATATATATATATATATATATATATATATATATATATATATATATATATATATTTGAATTGGACAATATATATATATATGTATGAAGAAATATAGTCTTATGGTGTGCTATATTTATGGGATAATGTTTTCAATAACAGATATTTTTTATTGTCTTATATATTTATTTTCTTATTATTTTTATTTTAATCGGTGTTTTTATTAACGTAGTAAAAATTTGTTTATATCGCTTATTTAATAGTTTTGCGTTGATTTGGGAAGATAATTAAAGCTATTTATTCAATTTTGGCGTTGATTGCTGTAGTTTATTCTAAATGTTATTTTGGCTTGAACAGTTGTTATTTGTTTATTACTTCATTTATTTATTTGGTTTGATTATCTTTACTTGTTCTTCCCAAGGATTAATTTATCGGGAGCGGTTTGTTAGTTTGTTTATTTATTTGGATTAATTTATTTTACTTGTTTTTTTATTATTTATTTATTATACTGTATATTTTTATTTACTCTTCGGTTTTCGATTTTTAAGTAACGTAGTATTTCTTATTGTTATATAGGAGTTACAGTTTTTTTCTCAGTTTTCAATTTTTAAAAATCCCGTATATATATAATAGCCGAGAAAAAAAAGGCAACACACGTGGCCTGGCGATTGCGTCTAGCATGAAACAGCTTGTCTCCTCTAAGTATTGACTTCAATGTTCACGTTTATATATATATATATATATATATATATATATATATATATATACATCTGTATATAAATATATATATATATATATATATATATATGTATATATATATGTATATATATATATATATATATATATATATATATATATATATATATATATATATATGTATATATATATATATGTGTGTATATATATATATATATATATATATATATATATGTATGCAGGTGTGCAGTGAAATAGGAAAGAACACGTTAGGTAGATAATCCGGTGTTCCTTAATATTTAGCTTTATTTTCAAAAGGACAGTGCTCCATACAGAAGTAGAGCTTATATTATAAGAAAACAGATGCCTTACTAAATCCGTGGTATACCAATGTACCATCTCATCTACGGAGAATCCTAACACTGAAAAATTATACATAGGGTCAACTAAGAATAATTTTAAAATTAGATGGAGACAACACAAAAGCTCCTTCAACAACATCCAAAATAGAAGTCAGACATCTCTATCTCAATACTACTGGCATTTAAAGGAAACGAACAAAACACCGAAAGTAAAATGGAAAATAATAAATAGAACTAGAACATGTAAAACCTGGGATGACCCATGCCCTCTGTGCCTACACGAAAAACTGCACATAATTAGATGTCTAAATAGCGAAAAGTTACTAAACCATAGACATGAGTTAAGGGTGTTCTGTCGTCATCAAATGATTTTCGCATTAAATAATTAATAAATAGATTTAAACAAATTAAATCCATAATTTAAAAGCCTTAAAAAAACTCAGCCCAATAATTATTGAGAAAAACCCTTTGATAAAAAAAGCCATGTAAATAAACAAACAGATCAAATAGATAATAATGAAACATAACCTTCTAGTCACTCAACAACTCAAGGCAAACCCATAAATAAAAAAGACGCCGTATGACTAGCATAAGCCAAAAAAACACTCTGGACATTGTAACTTGATACGCTTCTTTAGAAAGGGACTGGCCTGTAGATAAAAATTAATTCTTAATTCTTAGCCCCTTAAACCACCAAACTTCAACGGCCGAAACTAGCCGTTTCCATAGCAACAAATGTTCCAATGATACCGTAGTTATAAACACCAGCTAACCAAAAGATAGCTTATTCCCAAATTCTCGCTTGACAAGGAAGCGGGTCCAGACGCCTTAACTCTTCATAACTTAAAAAATTATGTTAGGGGTCTTGGCTCTCGCTTTTGAAACATGAGAACTCTTATGTAGCGGAGGAATCATATTTTTAAAAACTAAAAATATTATTATAATATATATATATAT
>OZ038507.1:58299501-58304501 GCA_964036315.1 Acanthosepion esculentum
TTCTTTCTTTCTTTCTTTGTCATTCACCCGCTTTCTTTCTTTCTTTCTTTCTTTCTTTATTGATTAATTGATTTATTTATTTATGTAGCAATTGCTTCTTTCTTTCTCTGTATCATTATTTATTTATTTATTTTTGTTGTGTTACTTGTTTCTTTCTTTTTATCTTTCTTTCTTATTCGAACTTCCACTTACAAGGAGATGGCTGATAGGACTTAATTTATACTGATTCCAAAAACTACAAGTGATAATCCGAATTAGCCTTATTCAGCCATGAGAACATGTCCAGCCAGTTTTTTAATCTTTATATTTCGATATTACCAGTTTACGATAATATATATTTGTTACCCCCTTTGTGTCATGATTTGTTATTTTATTGTTATGACCGGTCTTTTAACATATCTACTATTATTGCTTTAATATATATATATATATATATATATATATATAT
This sequence comes from Acanthosepion esculentum, assembly GCA_964036315.1. Taxonomy (NCBI): domain Eukaryota; kingdom Metazoa; phylum Mollusca; class Cephalopoda; order Sepiida; family Sepiidae; genus Acanthosepion; species Acanthosepion esculentum. Next base: position 58,299,950 of record OZ038507.1, read on the forward strand.
ATATATATATATATATATATATATATATATATATATATTATAGTAATTCGTCGAGCTTAGAATCCTCAACAGAATGCAGAAAGCACTGTACGGCCGTTTCGTCCTGTCTGGGACTCATCAGCAGTGCGCATCCACTACCGAGAATTCGGGGACTCTGGATAAGTCTGTATACTTGGATGGGTATCGGTTAACAGAACTGAGTGAGTATCGGTGCTATATCGAGTCTGGTTTATGTCTTCTTCGTCACCGAGTCCCGTGGTACAGTTGGTATGACGTTCGCGTTGTGTTGTAGCGATGCGGGTTCGATTCTCGGTAGTAGTTGCGCACTGCTGATGAGTCCCAGAGAGGACGAAACGGACGTCCAGTGCTTCCTGCATTCTGTTGAGTATTCTAAGCTCGACGAATAACTATAAAATTAGCCTAAATCAATTACTTATATATATATATATATATATGGAAGCATTAAGGATAAAAAAGTCAACACTTCTTTCTTTCTCTCTTTTATTTATTTTTCCCTTCTTTCTCAAATTAGTCCTTTCACAACTATTACGAAACCATTTCTTTCTTTCTTTCTTTCACAATCCAAATCGGAACTAAAATCTTGGTGATAAAAGGCTGTGAATTTCCTTTTAAAAACACTCTGTGACCATTATATGGCTGCCAATGACGCATAAAATTAAATTCAGAGTCAGATTCGGAAGTTTGAATAAGACATAAAAATAATATAAAAAAGAAATCCGATTGGTACTTCATGACCATTATAGAGCAGTTAATGAGCCTTACAAACAGGGCACCGGTCTTTTCTGCATCCTACAATAGTGAAGAAAAGCAGAAAAGATTATTTCAGACCTGTTGTGCCACATATTCGAATAAGTATGCCGCACGCTATAACAATTATACATTTGGTTTGCAGGATTTATTTTCCGTTTAATTTAACGTCCCTTTCAACTCCGCTCTTCGCTTTCTAGGGTTTTGCTTTTTCAACGCTTTTCACGAGGGTATTAAAACAGGGGTAAAAAAACGAACTTGAGGGATGAGAATTGCGAGGCGTTTTGCTGGACCCTTTCGTCTATTCGGGATATTATATCCAGAATGCGTCCAGGGAAACTTTCGCAAGAGGCGGGATTTCTCGGAAATAATAGAAATCCTGATTAGACGATGGAATTGAACCAAGAAGATTCAAGTCTTACGGCCGTATCACGTTGAAACACCAGTTCTCGGACGATCACCAGCATTAAGTCGAGCCTGCAATATGTGTCATTTTCCGAACACAGTCAGCACATTGTGGCCGTGTTCGTAGTTAATATTATTGAGTGTTGGCTTTTTCTTTTTTTATTATTAAGGCTTCCATTATTTTTAATCTTTGTTTACATGTGGATGAGGTTGTTATGTTTGTATTTTCTAGTAGTATGTTTCGGATGGAGTTTGTGTGTGTGTTTAAATGGGTTCTAATAGAGCTGTGGTCGTATAGGTGAAACTTAAGGCGTCTGGATAGGCATGTAGTAGTATTACCGATGTAATTATTTATGACTTCTGATTGATCAGAAAAACAGTTCCTTAAGGGGCATTTGAACTCAATGTTCGTTCGTTGTAATTTTGACATTGCTGGTGTGTTGTTATTTTTGAGGATAAGGTTAGGTGTTTTAAATTTTTTAAATTTTTTGTAGTAGATAATTTGATTTTTTGTTCGGGTCAGTTGGGCTAGTGTAAGAACGTGCTGTGTTCAGAAAATAAAACATGCCTATAAGTCTAGAAACATACACACAAACCATAAACCCAGTTAAATATCAAAAATAAAATCATCCTCAATAATGGCTAGAAGTATAGCCGAAAGCGATCGGAATTACAGAACATTTGGACAGTTTATGCACACTCTGTATCTAAAAAAAGTAAACACTTGATCGAACACAAGAAAAATTAGATAAAAGGCAGTAACTTATCTAGAAGGTAAAAAAAAAAACATTTAAAAAATCGCTACACAATAGCAAACGTGTTTCGACACTACAAATGTGTCTCCTCGGGCGATAGTAAATTACTGGTGAGTGAACGATTATTTCTTTTGAAATTAATCGTTCACTCATCAATAATTTAGCATCGCCCGAGGAGACACATTTGTAGTGTCGAAATACGATTGCTAATAGATGGTCTGTCGACTTAACTTGACCGACTGCAGACTTTGGCGTAAAATCGATCGCAAGTGTCAACATTTTTGGGGCCAAAATTTGTACTGGCTTAAAATGAGTTAAATAAGTTATTTTGATATCTGTCAAGGATATGAATTATTATATATATATATATATATATATATATATATATATATATATATATATATATATTGAGATGTATCATTATATATATATATATATGTGTGTGTATTGAGATGTATTGCCATATATATATATATATATATATATATATATATATTGCATATAGTTGTCTTGTTAATATTTTGTTCTTTCGCGTGGTAATGGTCGCGAAATATCAGACGCAAATGATAAATTCATTAGGCAGTTCTATGACGTCATGCCAAATCAAACAAGAGAACTATATATTGAATCACTACCACGCAAAAAATCCATGTATATATATATATATATATATATATACGAGGGTCATTCAATAAATAAGGTGAATTCTTCGGTATAAGGACTTCTAATACAGATGTTTGTTTTTTTTTCAACATAGTCTCCCAGCACTGTCACACACTTTTCCCATCTGTGCACAAGCTTCTGTATTTCCTCAGAGTAAAAATCATTGGACTGATGTCTCAGCTAGTCGCTCACAACACTTTTGACTTCATCGTCACTTTTAAACTTCGTGCTTCTCGTGAACGTTTTCAAGGGACCAAACAGGTGAAAGTCTGAAGGGGCAAGGTCTGGGCTGTAAGGGGGATGAGGGAGCAGTTCCCAGCTCGTTGATGGTCTGCACCATTTGGGCTGCTGTGCTGTTTGTGCTCTGCAGTAAGCATCTTTGGCACCCACCGGTAGCTGACCTTGTGTGCTGTCACAACAGATAAGCTAAAAGTCCTTGCAATGTCATCCACTGTCACCCTGAATAAGGTCATTGACTGATTCGATCACCTCAGGAGACCTCACTTCTGTAGGCCTCCCAGGCCTGTCTTCATCCTCAACACTGCTCCGTCCTTCTTTAAACAATTTAGCCCACTTGTAGACATTTGTTTTGCTGAAACATGTGGCACCATGCACAGTGGACATTCTTCTATGAATTTCAACTAGTTTGCACCCTTCAGCAACAAAAAACTTGATATCTGACCGCTGTTCAATCCTAGAGCATGCTTCTTGGTCGGCCATCTTTGTTAATCGCCAAAAGTCTGAAAGTTTTTTTTTAATATGCAAAAGAAATTAAATCCATGTTAAAAAGAAGTAAAACAAAAAAAAAAAGTAAGCTTCTATCTGTGTTAGAAGTCCTTATACTGAAAAATTCACCTTATTTATTGAATAACCCTCGTATATATATATATATATATATATATATATATATATATATATATATATATATATATATATCGTTCAGTTTAATTTATGTTACAATATTTAATTTATATTACAATGAGTCATTCATACAAAAAGTAACTTAGTAAAGTTAATGATATAAAATGGCGAGCCTTCGATAACTAAATTTTAAAGATGCATTAATCTACTAACCACTCGATGAATGTTATGATCCTTTTTATACGCAAGTACTTTCGACGGTTCGTCGAGTCATCATCAGGCATGGAATTTATTTTGTTTTTAGTAAAATTCAGATATCATTTGAGACGAAAAAAATTTTTATTTACTTTTTGTATGAATGATTCATTGAATATATATATATATATATATATATATATATATATATATATATATGGTGCGTGTATATATTTGTGTGTTTTATGTGTGTGTGTGTGTGTGTGTGTGTGAGAGAGAGAGAGAGAGAGAGAAAAAATATAGTGTTCGTTATTTATTGAGGCGTGCCAGATGTCACTCAAGGTAAATATATAAAATCTGACGATACCACAGGTGCTCTTCTGTCGCTAACCAATATTATTTTAATATATCTAGCAAATAAACGTTTATCCATGTTTCTATACGTATATTTTGTTATTAGACCATGCATACCATGCGTTTACAGACACACAAACAGAGACACGTATATATATATATATATATATATATATATATATATATATATACACATATATATATATATATTATAGATAAAACAACTGAAAAGTTGCAAATTAAAAGAAAAAATTGGGTGTTTTTTTGTGAAAGTATTTATTTATATGTTTTTATATATTTGATATTTCAGACCACCTCGCTCCTTCCTCAGAAATTAATTGAATAACTGTGTTCGGAAGTTTGTTTACAAATAGCGTCCGTCGCGAGACGCGGACGTCACGTGATGTGGAATGTAACTGCGTTTGAATATTTCTAACGTAAATCTAACGATAGTATTTTAGATGTTGTTTAAAAAGTTTTTTTTTAACTATATCTAAAGAATTTTTTTAACTATTGAAATATTTATGCAGATTTAAAATACCCAAGTCTTT
>OZ038507.1:58309501-58324501 GCA_964036315.1 Acanthosepion esculentum
ACTGGAAGTGAAAGAGAATGAGAAGACTTTAGTAAGGAGTAAGGACAATAAAAGAACAGTTTCAAAAAGAGAGCTAAAATTAACGATTTTCAAAACTAAAATACCACCCCCTAACAATCAATTTAAATTAATTTTGAAATACAGTAAAATATTTTGGTTATTGGAAATATTAAAGTAAGTGTGTTAGTTTGGAATTGAAACTAAAATGAATGCTTCAAGAATGTTTTTTTCATTTTTTAAAATTCATTTTACATATTAGATATCTTGAATCTGTGGAGGTACCTACTCTACGATGATGAAATGAATGAAGTTTTGTTTTAGACACGCAAAAATTAACAAGCTATTCTTTGCTCCAGTTAAAAACCAATTGGAGTCTAGTTTCCCAGAGCAGCTACCAATGTTACTTTATCAGAATCTTGACCCAAGTTCATTTATTTTTATATTTTTACCACACAGACATCACATCATATTTTCCAATTTCTTTTTGAATTTGTAGGTCTGATAAATATATATATATATATATATGTGTGTATGTGTGTGTGTGTGTGTGTGTGTGTGTGTGTGTGTGTGTGTGTAATTTGGCAGCAACTTTTCTTTTAAACATGTTGTGTTGAATGTTATTAAATTTTATAACGTATTCTTCGATCTTTTGGCTTGTATAATAAAAATCTTTTTCACGCTGTCACATGATAAAAATCTTCGTCATGCACGTGATAACATCATCGCGTCTTTTGAAATTAAAAGGATTTGAACGTTTATTTACTTTGTAAAAAAAAATGTAGCAACATGATTCCGCTACAAGACAATTGGCAAATGTTTTTTAAAATTTTTGACTAAAAAATTTTGACTAAAAAATTTTGACCCTGAAGATGAACAATGATGTTCGAAAGTACTCGGTTATCGTACGGACAATACTTATTTCGATATAATTTTCAAATAAAAAGTCTCATTAGAAAATATGAGAAAATTCAAAAGAAAATATGCAGGACGATGTTGTCTTTAACATTCAACACAACATGTTTAAAATATATATATATATATATATATATATATATATATATATATATATATATATATATTGAACAATAAAAATATTAAAAATTAAAATCTTCAGACACACTGGGTTGTATATTAATGTATTAATATATATGTTTCAGCCAACATAGCCATCTTCAGGAGAGAAAAAAATTCTGCTTGCCGGTAGCAGTGAAATACAGAAATTAAAGTCTTGATGGAGACATACATATATATATATATATATATATATATATATATATATATATATATATATATATATATATATATATATATATATATATATGAATTTGTAGGTCTGATGAATTGTATCGTGATTACGATTCCAATGTAATAAATTATAACCATGGAATATTAGTGTTAGAGCCTTTTATATTATATTCTTACTCTGTCCTGGACATTGAGTTCTACCTGGATTCTATCCTCTTGGGATATATATATATATATATATATATATATATATATATATATATATATATATATATATTACTTTTTCTTTAAGTTAGCATCTTTTTTTAATAAAATTGCATAAAGTATTGTATTTTGCGCTCGCCAACACATTGCGCTCATCAAGGGATGTGCGTGTGTGCTTTTTGTCTGTGTGTTCGTGCCAAAATGTAAAAGCACGACTCAAATTCCGTTAAGTCGTTTTGTCTTTGCGTGTGTGCAGTTCAGGCGTTCGTTTATCTGTGTGTGCGTCTATGGGCTTAACTGTGCGGGTGTGTGCATGTATCTTGACTACTCGCACCGCTAAATGTCTCTGTGTCAATGTGTGCGTCTCGGTGTCAATGTGTGCGTCCGTCTATGCATTTGCAGGTTTTTAGCCACTCTACGACGCGATATGAAATAATGAACTGGATTCGGATCTGAAAATTTCACCGTATATCGTTCGTTGCTTGCGATGTATATTCATTGCTGAATTAAGTGCATTGTCAAGGCAGGCTATGATATTGTTTTTTATGAGTAGGTTCCAGATTTATTGATGCAACTACGTGTGTGTACATATATGTATGTGTCTGTAAAATTAAGTTAGAATAAAAAAAATATGTATAAAGGAACAATATAAATGATGATAATAACTTTGTTTTTTTTAAATTCACATCTCTCTCTCTCTCTCTCTCTCTCTCTCTCTCTATATATATATATATATATATATATATATATATATATATATATATAATATAAAAGGCTCAAACACTATAAAAATTCAAAAAGAAAACTTTTCTTTTTCATTTTGAATTTGTAGGTCTGATGAATTGTATCGTGATTACGATTGCAATGTAATAAATTATGACCTTGGAATATTAGTGTTTGAGCCTTTTATATTATATTCTTACTCTGTCCTGGACATTGAGTTCTACCTGGATTCTATCCTCTTGGGAATTTATATATATATATATATATATATATATATATATATATATATAGTGACCGCTAATATTATCAATCTGTCAATATATATATATATATATATAGAGAGAGAGAGAGAGAGAGATGGCCACTCGTATTCGCGGATACCCGTCTACTAGGGCGGCTAGCCAACCCCTATTGCAGACGCTCGCTCAGTCTCATTTGTGTTTGCTCAACACCTACACTGCAACTATGCTGGGCAAACTTTGTGCCATCATACTAGCACAGCTATCGACGGCCCTCATTAGTTTCGCCGACACAATATCAAGGCTTGGATCAACTCCCGGTATGGTTTTCAGGCACTTTCCAATGGGGTAACATTCTTGACAAATCGACCAGGGTGAGATTCGAACCCGGGTTTCATGGAATCGACCATAGTATGATTCGATCCCGGGTCTTATAGTCAGAAAGCGAACGTTCTAACCACTCGGTTACGCGGCCAAATATATATTTTATGCGTTGTTTTCCTTTGCCCGTCTTGTCTCCAATCTATCCTGTGGGTATCAGATTTTGCAAGACCTCTTTCCTCGTTATGGGCGCTATAAATTTCAACTGTCTCTTCCTGAAGTTAAGTTTTCTTTTAGTTTCAAATTTCTCTAAAACTTCATCGCTGTTCACATATTCTGTCCATTTTATCTTTCAGTAGAACCACATTTGTGTTGCTTCAAGTTTCTTTATCATTTTGGAAAGAGATTGTCCAGCATTTCCTGCCATATAAGAGGACAGATATCACATAACTGTTTAGTACTTTTTTGTTCGTTTCTATTTTTTTTAAAGCATTTGCTTCGATGCGTATCAATGCATCTCATCAGTCGATTGTAAATTAGTGGCGAGTGAACAATTTATTTAGATTTAAAAGCAAAATACAACCTCCTTTCACGAAAAAAGAAAATAGTGGGGGGTTATAAGATTTGTCGGCGTTACTCTGACTTACCAATCAAATATGACCTACGTTAAATTTAAACGATGCGGAAAGCAAAAATTAAAATATTATTTTTTTTATAAATGGGCCATGACCCGTACATTGCAATAGTGTTATAAAAACCCCGGAGAATTCCAGTAAATATCTTTAAGCATTTCTAAGATACAACGTTGCAAAGCGTGATATATATATATATATATATATATATATATATATATATATATATATATATATATATATATGTATATATATTATAAATTAATTGATTTAAAATATGGCTTTTTAAAATATGGTTTTTAAATCAATTAATTTATAATATTAATGCTCTGTAAATTTACATTGAGCACTATTGTGTAAAAATAAAAAATATCTATAAGAACACCGGATTTTATATCTTACTGTTCTTTCTTTTTATTTATATATATATATATATATATATATATATATATATATATATATATATATATATATATATATATATATATATATATACATATATATATATATATATGGCCTGACGATTGCATCTAGCATGAAACAGACTGTCGCCTCTAAGTGTTGACTTCTATGTTCACTTTTATATTTATTATTTTGTGTGTGTGTGTGTGTGTGTGTGTGTGTGTGTGTGTGTGTGTGTGTGTGTGTGTGTATTTGAGGGGGGGAGAGAAGAGGTGCATTCATGTCTTTCCATAAGTGAATATAACGAACCCTACATCATCCGCACATTCAAGCCTACAGGGCCTGGCCTTACCAAGCGGCCACTCATCTAGTTACTGGCCAGACTCGATTTTGCTTAACGTCGGACGAGAACCGGTATTTCAAGGTGATATGGTCGTAAGCCCAAACATTTAGACATAAATTTACAAAATAGCGCAGAGGTACCTTCAAAGAGACCCGATATATAAGGTTTAAAATTAATTTTAAAAAAATCTAAAATCTTTTTGAAGTTTTTATTTGAGTTTTAATTTCAAGCTTATAGATTAAATTTAATAATTACAATAATTGCTCTGTTTCAAAACTAATTTGAATTGATTGGAATATTTTTAAATTTTGTAACTTACTAAAAATGTCTGAATTTGTCAAAAATAAAATATACTTTTCTGAAATATTATTTGTGTAGAATATTAGCTTATTTAAAGTTTTGATTTAAAAGAAATATTACTTTTAGTTTGAAATATCGCAGAAACGCATTTTAACACTGAGTTAGGTGTTTATTTAAGGTGATGGCAGGTGACAACCTGACTCGTAACCGGAAGTTTATCTAATTTTTTTCTATGTGGATATCTGTAAAAATTACTTGAGGAATATAAAGTGAGCGGTTTTTTTATATAAATTTTAACTACCCAGTAACCTTCAAAATTCAAGAAATATTCTCTATGGTATAATGTTTTATTGAATTTTATGTACTTTATTATTTCCTATTTTATGTACTTTATTATTTCCTACTTTATGTACTTTATTATTTCCTATTTTATGTACTTTATTATTTGACGACGGAACTTAGTTTTTATTAAGTTTGGGACATTTTTTCATCATTGTATGCCCATTTTTTAGCGAATCTGTGGAGTTATTTATGTGAATGTGCTATTACCGCTCTCTGAAGACAGTTGACACAAACACATTACGATTGTAGCATGCCTGAAATAGCGGTTAGCTCCAACGACCAATTCGCTTAGCGACCAATTTGTTTAACGACCAATTCATTTAACGACCAACTTCTGGGAACAGAACTCGTTCGTTAAGTGAAGAGTGGCTGTACTACTGATTGTTATTTTTGCCACAACGAGGTTTTTTTTTTAATGTATCTATGCAGATGTGTAGGTGTTTATATATATATATATATATTTAGAATGCCTTCAAGCGTTAGTTTACACTGATCACGCGTCAGTCTGGTTTGGAGCGATCTGTCTGGGTGTTTCATAGTGGGAAGAGAACAAAAAGGAAACCTAAATCCTAACCCCTACACAGACAGGGAATTAGAGTCGGGTGGGGAGATCAGTGAGAATTGGGTTATGGAACAAAGTGAAGGTTAAAACACGAGGCGACAAGTCAAGGTTGCGGGAATAAAAAAAAAGGAACGAAAAAAATGGTTTTGTTGTGTGAAAGAATTAGGCTAGACAGCTGAGATAAAGAAAAAAACAAAAAAAAACGAAAAGCTACAAATAGGGAGAAAAAAGACTGTATTTTGGGGTTAGACTAATGAAAACACGACGTCTGGAAAACACACACTCATACACACATACACACACACACACACACATATATATATATGAAGAAATATAGTCTTAAAGTGTGCTATATTTATGGGATAAAGTGCTCAATATCAGAGATAGAGCGTGTGTACATATAAAAGTGAACATAGAAGTCAACACTTAGAGGCGACAGTCTGTTTCATGCTAGATGCAATCGTCAGGCCACTAGTGCTGTTATTTTTCTCGGCTATTTATATATATGGGTCAGTGGTGCCTGCGCCACTGACCCGTATATATAAATAGCCGAGAAAAATAATAATATAATAATAATATATATAAGAAAAAGGCTTAAACACTAATATTCCATGGTTATAATTTGTTACATTGGAATCGTATATACTATCCAATTCATCAGACCTACAAATTCAAAATGCTTTTTGAATTTGTAGGTCTTATGATTTAGATCGTATTTACGATTCCAATGTAATAAATTACAAATCCCCCCCACAAATTTCAAATTATTCAAATCCCCCCCACAAAAAAAAATTCTGTCACTTATATATATTGAGTTTAGATAATTTTTTGAGGTTGTTGGTGTAATAGAATTAGTGAGTAGAATGTTATATTTTTTGATTCGTTGAGTTTGTCTGATAGAACGGCTCTTCTATTTTGGAATAATTTATGAGCCTTTTGTTTCGCATTGAATATGAAAAAGTCTATTGAAAGGTCTTGAAAGTATTTTCAATATACTTCGCTTCTTAGTGTAAATATTAAGGGCTGCAAATTCTAAGTGCTCTTAAATCCATTCCAATAATCATTTTACACTCATCGAAAGAATATACGTCTAAGAAATATTCGTCTAGAGAATTATGATCTAATTTGCGGTGTATTAATAACACAACAATGCATACTAATAAAGGTTTATAAACCACATGTATCAATAGTAATTCATGTTACTGTAATGACAAAAGTACGCAGGTGTAGGCTTTAAGAAAGCCAAGGACAGTGCAGAGAATTCGGAAAGAGTTGGATGAGTCTACTGGTGATTATGAAGGTTTTTGGTGTGATCACTAGAGAATTATGGTGTAATCGTTTAGTATTAATATACAAAACAATACATGCTAATAAATGTTTATAAACAACATTATCAGTAATTAATGTTGCTATAAGTGTTTTAAATCTTTGAATTGAATATTTGTACATGAATAAAGTGTTAATTTATTAAAAAAATATTATTATAGACCAGTGATCCTTAGAATCATATTCCACAGACCAATGTCCTTAGACGGGCATTCCTTAGACAGTTTTCCTTTAAATCAATATTGTTTAGATAAAAATTACTAAATCTATACAAATACGATTATCTTGTTAATATCGAAATGAATTATCTTTAATAAAATTGAATTCTCAGTATTAATATACATGGTGTCTAGAAAGTTAGTGTGCACTTTAAAAAATTTATAACTTTATTTGTATTTGTAATAGAAATAATCTGTAAAAAATGTTATAAAGTTTAATGTACCTAGTTTTAAGTATAGCTAAAATAACTAATGTGATTTCAGGCATTACTATAAATCAGTTGGCAAATGTTTTCCGTGAACTGCAAAATCCTATTACCCTTTATATTGCTAATGATGGAGAGCATGTGGAAATTTAAAATTTCAATAAAACCTTGAAAAATAATTTTACAGATAATTTCTATCGCAAATACAAATAAAGTTATAAATTTTTTAAAGTGCACACGAACTTTATGGACACCCAGTATAAATAATGTGTAGTATCGTATGCAAATTAGATAGACAAGTATAAATATAGAACAACTGGCGAACATAGGGTGGCTATGCCTTGCAAACCCGGTTGCTCTTTAGGACATGGACTACGACTACTACACAGAGAGAAATGCAAAACATAACACAATGCATGTCAATAAATGTTTATAAACCATATGTATCATCAGTAATTACTTTTGCTATAAGCGTCTTAAATCCAATTCTGTAATATAGTGAACATCAATAACATTGGGTATTTTGTACAGGAATAAAGTGTTAATTTAAAAAAAATTAAGTTAAAAAAGGTAACGTTTGAATTTAATTCCGGTGATCAGTGAGAGCCTTATAGCATAGCTTTATAAAATCTATAATTTACTGAAGCTTTACAAATTGTATATGTACAAAGTTACATGGCACAAACACATTATTCCTAAATCATTGTGCCATCAAATAAGAACTTCATTAACTTCAAAGGTAAATTATACTGAACGATTTAGCTATATTATGATGTGATGTGTTATACAGTTGTTATATATCATACCTATGAACAATAATGGGTGTGTCCCAGTCCTCATAAATACGTTGGACACTATTGTAAATTGGGATAATACGTTGTTTAAGTGGTCCACCACTAGCAGTGGTTTACCTATTCACGCCGCTGGCGAGTATTGTATTTTGTTGATGTTATAAAGATGCATGGCACAAGCACATTATTACTAAATCATTGTGCCATCAAATAAGACCTTCATTTATCTCAAAGGGATGTTATACTGAACAATTTATGTTATGATGTGATATGTTATACAGTGCAGTAGATTTAGTGCGATTTTCAATAAACATTGCAAATTGAAAACGTTGCCTTAAGTGCCTACCAATATCATGGGATTATATACACATTTATCTGTTTTATTTTTGTATTAATTATAACCTAACAAATACGGCACACATTGTATTTGCCTTTAAGCGAATTCTACATACTTTCTGGAAGTAAATAATTGGATTTACTCAAGAGCACGCGAGAGAAAACGTACATACACGCATATATGCAGCGAAATATACATATAATATGTAATCCAGAACATTCGTCTAAGGACACATCTGTCTAAGGAACACTGTTTTAAGGAATATATATATTATATATACATACAGTGTAACCCGGATATAAGACAGTTGTCGGGACCAGAGAAGAAGTCTCTTATATCCGGGTTTCTCTTGTATCCGCGTTTGGTCTATTTTGTTTTATTAACACAGGCTCTAATTTGGGACCAGATAAAATCTCTCTTATATCAGAGTCTCTTATATCCGGGTCTCTTATATCCGGGTTACACTGTATATATATAATGAAAAAAGTATGCAGGTGTTGGCTTTATTCAACTGAGAATACAATGTTTGCGTATAGTGTCCTTTTATGGTCCCAGTAAACAGAAATAGCTCTCTCAAAGAGGAGAGTAATAAAACAAGGGAGACTACTCTTGATTAATCAACGATTGAAGGAAGAAAATCGATTCAACTCAATAAAATTTCTCTTTGAAAGACACCACAGAGTATTTTGTTTACTGGAAATAGTAAATTTAATCCTATAGCTTTAAATTAAAGCTTAAATGAAAGATTCAAGTAATCTTTATCATTTTTAAAGATTAATTTTAATCCTTAAGTATCGCGAATAAGTGGAGGTACCGAGATGAAAGTGAATTTAGACATTTTTTTGTTCTTGAAAACTTATAACAAAACGATGAGACAGGAAATTTATTAGATTGTTTATTTAGAAGAATAGTTTTATATTTACATCATTTTAAAAACTAATCCAATTAAAACGAATGCAAGCGTAGTGAATATGGCAATAAAGATGAGGACAACAGACCGAACCATGTAAATGTAAATTATTACAATACCTCATCTCAGACATATAGGGAGATACTGATGAAGGTCGGAACGCACAACGGCCGAAACGTCGTGAATGCGACAATAAAGATGAGGACAACGATGAGGAACAATGTAAATAATCTAAATAATTAAAACACCTCATCTCAGAAATATAAAGAGATCCTGATGAAGGCCAGAGCGTACAACGGCCGAAACGTCGTGAATGCGACAATAAAGATGAGGACAACGATGAGGAACAATGTAAATAATCTAAATAAATAAAACACCTCATCTCGAAAATATAGAGAGATCCTGACGAAGGCCAGAGCGTACAACGGCCGAAACGTTGTAAACATGACAACGGTCCGAACAATGTAAATAATGTAAATATTTATAATGCCTTACTTCAGCAATATAGACAGATATTAAATTAAATACGGTTTGATGGGGGGGGGAGAACTTTCTTTTGACGTTCCGTATTTGTTTGTTTTTTTTTTTCTTGGGCGGGGTGCGGGCGTGCTAGATAGTCCATATTTGCCCTGAAAATAGAAAATAGAAACAGAGAAAGATATATCGATTGGCCACTCTAGAATGATCTCAAGTAATTTTACACTCAGTCTTATCTAATGTATTTTTTTTAAAGATCAGTTTCATAAACTAGCGTTTTTCTTTTTGTTATTTTTGAATCTTATTTTTTTTTTAAACGAAAGGTTTTGTTATTGTCTCTCTTTACGATCAACCCCCACCAACCCATGTCATTTGGCCTTAATTGTCTGTCGGCCATTTCTTCCATCTGGATATCGTTTTTTTTTTTGACATTTTCAAAGGCGTTTTTTTATTTGTACTTATTTTTTTGCTATATATATATATATATATATATATATATATATATATAATATATTATAATAATATTTTTAGTTTTTAAAAATATGATTCCTCCGCTACATAAGAGTTCTCATGTTTCAAAAGCGAGAGCCGAGACCCCTAACATAATTTTTTAAGTTATGAAGAGTTAAGGCGTCTGGACCCGCTTCCTTGTCAAGCGAGAATTTGGGAATAACTCTCGCTTGACAAGGAAGCGCGTCCAGACACCTTAACTCTACATAACTTAAAAAATTATGGTCTCGGCTCTCGCTTTTGAAACATGAGAACTCTTATGTAGGGGAGGAATCATATTTTTAAAAACTAAAAATATTATTATAATATAAGCTCTACTTCTGTATGGAGCACTGTCCTTTTGAAAATAAAGCTAAATATTAAGGAACACCGGATTATCTACCTAACGTGTTCTTTCCTATTTCACTGCACACCTGCATACATATATATATATATATATATATATATATATATATATATATATATAACTCCATTTTGGTCGCCATGGAAACGCAGTGCCTAGACAGCAAATAATGAAATCGAAAACGTTTTTAGGCTTTGTTTTGCCGTTTTGGCTGAGTCAAACGATTTAGGTCAAGGACGTGGAAACCGTCTGCGTCTTTGATCCTTTCACTTTGACCAATCCTTGTCTTTCTGATCCAGTAACAACTTAGGACTCTGAAATGTAATTTTAAACTTTTCACGCATTCTTTTCACCTCGAACTGCCTCGATAAATATTTTTTTTTAAAGTGAAAAAATTGATTGATATAAACGAATTTTGACAATTGAAATACACAAAACGCTGCAAATTTTAAGTAATTATGAGGTTTTGATGGGTACGGATATTATTATAAATAAATGAATAATTAAATAAATAAATGAATAATTAAATAAATGAATAAATATATTAATGAATTAATGAATAAATTAATAAATAAATAAATGAATAAATTAATGAATAAATATATTAATGAATAAATTAATAAATAAATAAATAAATAAATTAATGAATAATTAAATAAATGAATAAATTAATAAATAATTAAATAAATAAATGAATAATTAAATAAATGAATAAATAAATGAATAATTAAATAAACGAATAAATTTACGAATAAATTGATAAATAAATAAATTAATAAATTAATGAATAATTAAATAAATAAATGAATAAATAAATTAATGAATAAATAAATGAATAAATAAATTAATGAATAAATAAATGAATAAATTAATGAATAATTAAATAAATTAATAAATTAATGATAAATGAGTAAATAAATAAATGAATAAATAAATTAATGAATAAATAAATGAATAAATGAATAAATTAATGAATAATTAAATAAATTAATAAATTAATGATAAATGAGTAAATAAATAAATGAATAAATAAATTAATGAATAAATAAATAAATAAATTAATGAATAATTAAATAAATTAATAAATTAATGATAAATGAGTAAATAAATAAATGAATAAATAAATGAATAAATAAATGAATAAATAAATTAATGAATAAATGAATGATAGAATAAATAAAAATGAAATATAAAATAATAATTAAAATGATCAAATAAAAAAAGATGTAATAAAAACGTTGTATAAAATAAAAAAAAAAATATATATATATATATAATAAACGTACTCCCAGCATGAAACAAAAGCTGTTCCTGTCGGAAATACTGACATCCCGCCAAAAGACGTTAAATTCAAACTCTTCATCACTGACCTTGTTACGGGCAACACGTGTTCGACTTCTCTCTGTGATATGGATTGTAATACTACAGAGTAAATTCTCTCTTTTAGAAATCGTTCTTGTTCCACGTGCCATGCCTCTTTCTCGGTTATCTCTCTTTAACTCAACTCTTCAAGTGGATAAAGGCGTTGGTTAGATCCAGTGACTAGACCCAAAGAGTTGTGAGTTCAATATCAGGCTACAACACAGCTGAACCAAAGATTTTGAGAGTCGAGTTAAAGAGACCTAACTGAAACATCCGTAAGAGGAATGGCACGTGGAACTAGAACAATATACCCCCGTTTGACAAAATAAAGGGTTCGGTTCAAAATTCCAATCACCTGAAACGTTGTGAATATGGCAATGAAGATGAGGATAACAGACCGAATAATGTAAACAATGTAATTAATCCTAGTATCCCATAAAAAACCTTCGTTATGTGAAGAAAGCTGTAAAATGTTTGCTCCGAAACGTAAACAAACCACGAGATTGCGTACGAAGATGGATTAAGCCGGAAAAATGTTCTCTAACAATAGGCACGCTGGAGTAATCGATAGCAGCTCAGACTGAGTAATTGGAGAGCCGAGTTCGAATTCCGGTCGAATCTATTACATTCACTTAAGTGCTTGGGAAAGTTGCGTAAATAACAGGACCTGGTTCTGTAGCATTGGATGGCAACTGGTCTACCACAGAAAGAAATAGCAACTTACTGCGGGGAAAAAATCTGCCTCGTTAGTCATGTATCGAAAGATACATGATCACCTAAGCGTGTATCACACATGGCCCATAATTGACTGACGGTAATGTATACGATATATTTCATTGTTGTCGGCATTAAATAACCCATTGAGGTTGATATGCCGTAAAACAAAACAAAACAAACAAATATCAACAAAAGAATACATATTCTAATCATACGAATTAATCCTAAAAATGTTGTCGGCATTAAATAACCCATTGAGTTTAATATGCCGTAAAACAAAATAACCCAAATCAAACCACTTTTGGAATATGAGGCCAGCATTTTCCCCGATGGGTTTTTGCCCGATTTATCTTTTTCCACTGTGTACTAATCTCGTCTTGTTACTTTTTTCCGCTTACTTTTTTTTTACCGTAGCATATTTTACTGTAACTTTGACTTTTTTGCCGTAACTGTTTTACCTGTGCCTTTTTTTTACCGTAACTTTTTTCATGTGTCTATTTTTTTTACTTGTGATTTTTTTTTTCTTGGAATCTGCAAAATTACCTCGCCTCTTTAAAGCAAAAAAAAGATACCTGAATTCATGGACCTCGATAATCATAAACAAACTACGTAGCACTTACACTTCACAAGGAATACTATCTCCAGAACTCCGACGTGAATCTGAAATAAGTGGATCGTTTTTTTGTTTTTTTTGTTTGTTTTTTTTTGTTTTTTTTACGCTAAAATCATTGATTTAATTTTAAATAGCAGCGTTTAGGATCTTTTTAACCATCAGAATTCAGCTGTCAATTTTTAATATTTCTTGAAGGCAACGAAAAAAAACCAAAAAAACAATGCTCCTCTTTGAATTTTCTTGTTCCCTGACTGAACAGACTCTTTTGAACACATCTGACATTTGTCTTGTGTTCTGCAAGAATTTCGGTTTTTACATTTTTTTTTAACTGAGGCACGTTGGAGTAATGGATAGCGATTTCGATTGACGAATCGGTAGAGACGAGTTCGAATTCAAAATTGGATCCATTATATTCACTTACATGTCTTGGGAAAGGTACGAATCTCTTTCTTCACCGCAGGCTGGGTTCTATAGCCTTGAGTGGCAACCGGTCTAGGAGAAAGTAACTCTGAATCCAAAACTGTATGTAGTCCTGGCGTAGCACGTACTATATAACTAAAGAAACGATCTTTCGCATTGGCTCCTTGATCCCGAGCAGAGACAAAGAGACGTCTGTTGCAATCAGACGTGTCGTTCTGGTACAGACGGAAGAAGTGATTCCTGTTTGGCTATAGCGGCCGAGAATGCAGGTGATATCCAAGGAGATGAACGCGGTTTAAATTGCTATTTCCTTGTTGGAATGAAAGCATCGATGCCGGCTTTCACCCAGGAGGAGACCGTAGACGAGTAATTTTTGAACACGATGATTAAAAACGTCTTTCCCTGGGAGGTCACGAAGGAAATCACGGAACGAGTCCCAATCATGTCCTGTTATCGACCATTCGTTGACAACAGAAGGATATTCCGTTGGTATGAGGTACTTGGCTGGTGGGAGAGCGGAAGGAGATGTTTACAGACACTTAGAGAAAGAAGAGGTCGCTGACTGAGTTTCAAGTAGAGAGAGACGGAGACATATGCCCGAAAGATCTGGAGATTAAAGAGAGTGTTCCCTAGCCAACGGGAGATGTTCGCGGACATAAACTGTCATGCATGTGAATCTACAGTCGAATAATGGTGATGAATTGTTCAACAAGGTTTCCAATTTTGGCGTTGATAATGTGGGCCTCAACGGCAAAAAAGTCCCCCCGCCCGTACAAAATACAATGCTCTTTTATTGGTTCAATGAGAATTAAGTAGTCCCATATTGAACTAATTAAAAATTTGATGACATCACACAGAACTGTGCTCGAAGTGAATTCTTTTAAACACTCGCTTTGAATTCTTTTTGTTACGCTCGTATTCATCGAATACAAGGCTCGCGAATAACTAAAGGTAGAGAATTATTGTTAAAATTGGCGTTGCCTATTTATCTATTTTAATTTAATTTTTAGTTTTAGTCTTAGTTTCAGCTCACATTCCAAAGCTATGCGATTTCGTTAATGACTTCCGGTCACCTTTCTGGAGATCATTATAAGTTCGGAATTACTCTCTCTCTCTTTTTCTTTCTTTCTTTATCTATCTATCTATCTATCTATCTATCTATCTATCTATCTATCTATCTATCTATCTATATCTCTCTGTCTCTGTATCAGTCGCTCTCAATCTCTCTCAGTCTCTGTCTCTCTCTCTATCTCTGTGTCTCCCATCCCCTCTCTCTATCACTATCTATCTCTCTCACTCACTCACTATCTCTCTCTCTATCTATCTCTGTCTATCTATCTATCTATATCTGTCTCTTTCTCTCTGTCACTCTAGCTCCCTCTCTCTCTCTCTCTATCTTTCTGTATTTCCTTCTCTCTATCTCTCTATCTGTCTATATCTCTCTGTCTCTGTCTCTC
>OZ038507.1:58327001-58352001 GCA_964036315.1 Acanthosepion esculentum
CACACACACACACACACACACACACACACACACATGTTTTTATTTTTTATTTTTATTTTTATTTCTTATCTTATAAAAAATAGCTATAACTGTCATATAACGATAAAAAAATGAATAAAAAAATATATAATATACTACGTTACTTAAAAATCGAAAACCAAAAAGATAATATATACAGTATAACAAATAAATAATAATAATTGAAATAAATTGATCTAAATACATCCAAATATATAAATAAACTAACAACCGATACCGATAAACTAGCCGTTAGAAAAAACAAATAAAGATAATCAATCCAAATAAATACATGAAATAATAAACAAATTAAAAACTGTTCTTGACAAAATAATAGTCAGAACAAACATATAATCACACCAAGCGGAGAGATGAGAATCTTACCCACGCTCGATTTGTCAAGAAGATCTAACTTGTTGGTTTTATTGGCCAGGGAAGAATCTCCTGGTGTGTGTCACCATTTGGGTAACGCCTAAAATCCATACTACAGATCGATCCAAGCCCTGTGAGTAAAATTGAATAGAGGAAGAATATTTGGATGCCCTCGATGTTTCTGCGAGTACAAAGACTCAAGTCATTGTGACAGAGGGTTTGAAGGTACTGGCGTTGTTCAAAACCGCTGACCATGACAGATAACACACCATCAGACTTCTTCTTGTTTCCTAAACTCAAATCCTACCAGCTTGTTTACCATTTTGGAAACAATGATGAGTTCATATGTGCGGTGGAGGAATTTTTGGAGGAACAGGACGCCACTTTCTTCCGTGGTCGCATTGTAATGCTTAAACATCGCTGGACCAAGTGCATTGATGTCAAGAAGGACTATATTGAAAAATAGTGAAAAACTGTCTTGTTTCAGCATTCCTAGGTGAGATGTACACTTTTTTGAACGACCCCCGTACATGAAAAGGATTTGGCTTGGTTTCGTTTGTTTTGTATTACGGCATATCAACCTTAATGGGTTATTTAATGCCGACAAAATTTTCATTGATGGTAATATTTTGTTTTGTCAAAATCTATTTCTGGTAATAATTTTTTTTTTCAAAAATTTGTTGCTGTAATAATTTTTTTTAAAACAAATATTTCTGGTCATTTTTCTTCAAAAATAAATGTATAGCTGGTAATTGTTCTTTTCTTCAAAAATTTATTGCTGGAAATAATTTTTTACAACGTATTTCTGGTATTAAAACAAGTGCTACCACCCTGGGTCAGGCCGGACCTGGGTCACCAGCAATTAAGAGTTGGTTCCACGCTCCTCAAAACCTACTGATCAGAGGCCTTGCTGTTGGACGTAGTTTATCGTCTTACCCAAAACGCGGATGTAGTTTATCGTCTTACCCAAAACACGGATGTAGTTCATCGTCTTACCCAGGACGCGGATGTAGTTTATCGTCATACCCAGGTCGGACATGAAAAAATACATTCCAGCTCCTCCAATACTCTAATTATTTCATATTCAATGCGAAACAAAAGGTTCGTAAAATATTTAAAAATAGAATAGTAGACGATTCTGACAAACCGAGTGAATCAAAATATATTATTCTATCTACCAATTTATCACATTTACAATTGAAAATACTTTATCTAATCTTCAATACAAGACTTAATACAAACCAATATTCGTGGTATTCCTACCGACTTCTGCAGTGTTGAATCGTTCCTCTTCGAAAAGTCTCCGGACATCTTAGCGCTCTGCGAAACTAATCTTAACTCTTCAATACCCTCCTCTGATTTCTCAATTCGTGGCTATCTTCCTCTCCTCAGAAAGGTCTCAGAGGTCCACATGCCTAGCCTGGGTGTTTATGTGCGCGAAAATCCCCAGCTGGCTAAGGAACTCTCTCTTGAATCTCCAAATCATACGTGTATGTCCCCTCTGTACGTAACTCAGTCAGCTATCTCTTCTTCCTCTACCATTCCGCTTCCTCTCAAGACTGTTGCATGCTGAATAGTATTTCCGATAATATAGACAAGGACTTCTCCCTACACCGGCTTGCAAACATATTTGTGTTCGGTGACTTTAATACCCACCATACCACGGGGCTTAAACACTCTGTCACTGATCTCGTTGGCATCCAAATCCTTAACTTCTCAATCAGTCAATTTCTCACGCATGTGGTTGACGTCCTCACGGTTTCCCCCAGTAACCCTGACGGACACGCTTCGCTTCTCGATCTCTTTTTGTCTCTATCTCTGATTCTTTTCGTACTACGCCGCTCTGCCGTCTTGGCAACTCTGATCATGCAGTAATGTCTGTAAACAACTCCTTCCGCCCCCCCCCCATCTGCCAAGAAACTTCTACCAACAAAATATCCTTCTGTTATCAACTCTTCAATACACTCCTCTGATTTCTCGATTTGTGGCTACCTTCCTCTCCTCAGAAAGGTCTCAGAGGTCCACATGCCTGGCCTAGGTATTTATGTCCGCGTAAATCTCCAGCTGGCTAGGGAACTCTCTTTTGAATCTCCATATCATACGCGCATGTGTCTCCGTTTCTCTCTACTTAACTAAGTCAGCTATCTCTTCTTAATCTACCGTCCCGCTTCCGCTCAAGACGGTTGCATGCTGAATAGTATTTCCGATAATATAGACAAGGACTTCTCCCTACACCGGCTTGCAAACATATGACTTTAATACCCAACCATACCACGGGGCTTAAACATCCTGTCACTGATCTCGTTGGCATCCAAATCCTTAACTTCTCAATCAGTCAATTTCTCACGCATGTGGCTGACTTCCTCACGCTTTCTCCCAGTAACCCTGACGGACACGCTTCGCTTCTCGATCTCTTTTTCCTCTATCCTTGACTCTTATCGTACTTCGCAGCCCTGCCCTCTTGGCAGCTCTGATCATTCACTAATGTCTGTAAACAACTCCTTCCGCTCCCCCATCTGTCAAGAAATTTCTACCAACAGAATATTCTTCTGTTATCAACGAGCATATTGGGACTCGTTCCGTGATTTCCTTCCTGACCTGACAGGGAAGGAACTTTTTAATGATCCTGTTCAAAAATGCCTACTCCTGACTGAAAGCCGACATCGATGCTTTCATTCTAGCAAGGAAATACCAAGTTAAACCGCGTCCATCTCCTTGGTTATCGCCTATATTCTCAGCCGCTATAGCCCACGGGAATCACTTCTTCCTTCTGTACCAGACAGTATTAAACAGCATTTACCAATCTGAATGTCCGAGCAATTTTCATAGACAATATTCGTCTTCCATTCAGGCCGGTAAATGTTGTTAATACTGTTTATTATAAAACAGAGCATTTACTTAAATATTTGTATCTATAAAAAGAATGTATAAGCATAAAAATCTCTTAAAATAATTGTCGGACTTTGTCCATTACATAATGTATAACATCATTTGCTTACATTACGATACACTTTGAGCAGATATGAATGTACGTGAGGGATTCATGAAAGATTGAAGTTTAAAGACAGTAAATTCGACCTTGCTAATCGAACGATCCTCTGTGACCCGATCGGTTAAGAGTACGTCAGGTTAAATAACAGTTCCGTATAGGATACAGGTTCGATTCCTGTCGGAGGACGCATATTTTCTATGAAAATCTCTCGAACATTCAGACCGCTAAATGTTGTTTAATACTGTTTATTATAAACGGAGCACTTACTTAAATATGCGTATCTATAAAAAGAATCTATAAACATAAAAATGTCTTAAAATTAAAATATTTCCAAAAATAAAATATACTTTTCTGAAACTTTATTTGAGGAATATTAGCTGATTTAAAGCATAATTGATTTGATTCGAAAAAAAATATTAATTACTTTAAGTTTAAAATAACACAGAATCGAATTTTTAAAACAAACAGTAACATTGATTACGTACTTGTTACGTAATTGACGAGCGATGACAAGCGCTGATAAGGTGTTGACACCTTTATTGTTGTTCTATGGAGACTTTATCTGTTAAAGCATAACTTAAAGAAAATGTTGGAAAATAATTTTCGTAATCTAATTTTAGGAATGTTGACTTTAAATTTACTATAGTCATCACTGTTATTTCGTGTATGACCATCCATACTTTTAAAATGAGCACGTTTATAAACATAAAATCATAAAAATATAAAAAGTTATACTTATTTTAAAAATCTTAGTGCGTGATGATTTGTATTAAGCTTTTCAGTTTTTGATTAGTAAATATAGTTTTCACTTAACTTAATAACTTAACACTATCACAGCTTTGCATATTTAAAACTTCTTTAAACAATTTAGCCCACTTGTAGACATTTTTTTGGCTGAAACATGTGGCACCATACACAGTTGACATTTTCTTATGAATTTCAACTGGTTTGCACCCTTCAGCAACCAAAAACTTGATAACTGACCGCTGTTCAATCCTGGAGCATGCTTCTTGGTCGGCCATCTTTGTTAATCGCCAAAACTCTCAAAGTTTTTTTTAATCTGCAAAAGAAATTAAATCCATGTGAAAAAGAAGTAAAACAAAACAAATAAATAAAAAAAGAGTAAGCTTCTATCTGTATTAGAAGTCGTTATACCGAAAAATTCACCTTATTCATTGAATGACACTTGTATAAATAAAAAGATAAGACTTTATCAAAGCAAATATATATACGAGGGTCATTCAATAAATAAGGTGAATTTTTCGGGATAAGGACTTCTAATACAGATAGAAGCTTACTTTTTTTTTTAAATTTTAATCTGCAAAAGAAATTAAATCCATGTGAAAAAGAAGTAAAACAAAAAACAAAAAAATAAAAAAGAGTAAGCTTTATATCTGTATTAGAAGTCTTTATACCGAAAAATTCACTTTATTTATTGAATGACTCTCGTAATTAAAATGAAAACAATTCTTATAAAAAATTATTATAGATCGAAAAAAATATTTGTCTTGAGATTAAAATGTCCTTAATATATATTATTTATAAAAGCTATTGAAAGCTTATCTAATTCAATAATTTCATAGTTTTAGTGCATTTTTTATTTTACTATTCGGAGCAAATTTTCTGGAAAACGGTAACTGTTTGAAAAAAAATGATGTTTTACATTTTCCAATGATTCCTGATTTTAACTAATAAAATAAATTTTGCGATCAGAATTTAATTTCTCGAAATTTCATGAAATTAAGTAAATGTGTGTGTGTCAGGGGGTAACGGATGTAAAATTAATATTTTTACCAAGGTTTTTAAAATAATAATTTCGAAATTTGTGAATAAATTCAGAAAGGTTAATAAAAATCTGATAATTATTTGATTTTTGCAAGGATTTCCAAATCAATGATTTCGTTTTTCGGAAAAAAAGGCGTTAAAAATTTCACAGCTTTGTTAAACCACTGACGCAAAAAATAAGATTTTTAACCAAAATTTCGAACGTCGTACGCTGGCCTTTCCTCTTAATAATAACACAGACATTTTGATGATAAAACTTTGTTTTTATGACGTTCGGGGCCTTTTTTCATCATGCTATGTTGATTTTAGAGAAAAAATAGAGGTACCAGGTTGAAGTCACAAAAAGTCGTCGAACTTCTTTGCTTAAGAAAGAAAACAGTCTTTTATTTATTTTATTTTATTTATTTTATTTTATTTTTAAAAATGGGTCGTCTTCTGCGAGAACGTTGCAAAAGAAGAAAAAGACAGCGTCTAAGTCGAACAAGCAAAACAGCATAAAGTTTACATTGCGAATTAAAATCTAATCCGATTATAGGATGATCGCTTTCAAGACAAATTAAAAATCCGACTTGTTGTTAAGTAAACAAGACCGTTAAACAAGAGACTGTCATGAAAAAGAGAGAGAAAAAAATGAATCCTTCGTTCGTTTACAGGCAACTTGACATACAAAATCCAGTCAAGTGACGATACCATTGGGGATCGAAAAGTAAAAAGAAAACCATTGCAATTTCCTTTTCCAGAAGATTTTCGAGTGCCTTAAGCATCGTGGGAGATGACAGAAACATGGAAAACAATTAAAAGATGGCGGAAATTTGTAAAATAAAATAAATACAAAACTTAACGCTTGTTAAAATAACAAACGTTTTTTAATGTAATATTTATTAGCAAATATGATTAATATAGGTACATCCAAATACTTTCTAAAAAAAAGGGCATACCCTGATGAAAAAACGCCACAAACTTATCAAAAACAAAGTTTTATCAACAAAATGTTTATGTTATTATTAAGAGAAAAGAAAGTGTTTTTGATCATTTTGTTAAATGTTTAAACCTTTTCTAGCACGTTCTAAACTTGAGTTAAAAATCTTGTGTTTCTTACGTCAGCAGGTCGTCTGAAGATTAGTATGGGGATTTTAGCATCTTTTTTGGCGTTAAAAACACATTGTTTTGGGAAATTCTTGCAAAAATCAAATAACTTTTGGATTTTATTCAAAATTTCAGGACGTATTCATAACTGAATGAAATTAATTTTTTTTTTAAATTTTGCTAAAAATCTTTTTTCGCATCTATTACATCTACTTGTTTAATTTTATGAAATTTCGAGTAAATTAAAATTCTAGCCTCTTCATATTTATATAAGTTAAATGCAGGAGTCCTTGGAGAATTTAAATCATTAATTTGTATTTGTCAAACAGAAACAACATTTACGTAAAATCTACTCTGAATCTTTAAATGTAATAAAACTATGACATTATTTAATTAAAAAAAAGATTTAAATGCTTTTTATAAATAAGGACACTATTGTTTGAGAAAATAATTTTTCGATGAATAAAACTGATATTATTTAATTAAAAAAAGATTTAAATGCTTTTTATAAATAAGGACACTATTGTTTGAGAAAATAATGTTTTCGATGAATAAAACTGATATTATTTAATTAAAAAAAGATTTAAATGCTTTTTATAAATAAGGACACTATTGTTTGAGAAAATAATTTTTTCGATGAATAAAACTGATATTATTTATTTAAAAAAAGATTTAAATGCTTTTTATAAATAAGGACACTATTGTATTTACATTAGTCGGACTATTGTCCTCATCTTTGTCACAACGTTTCGGCCGTTGTACACTCCGGCCTTCTTCAGGTGGTTGGAATTTCGAATCGAACCCTTTATTTCGATCACTGGGGTAGACTGTTCTAGTTCCACGAGCCATGTTTGATGGATGTCAGTTATCAGTTATCTCCTGGTAATTTTCCCTCTGAAAGTTCTCCACTGCCTAAACCGGGTATTGAACTCACACTCTTTGGGGCTGTCACTGGATCTAACCAACGCCTTTATCCACTGTGCCATGTGTCCTTGAAATATAGACAGACTCTGAAGGACACTATTGTTTGAGAAAATAATGT
Organism: Acanthosepion esculentum; assembly: GCA_964036315.1. Taxonomy (NCBI): domain Eukaryota; kingdom Metazoa; phylum Mollusca; class Cephalopoda; order Sepiida; family Sepiidae; genus Acanthosepion; species Acanthosepion esculentum. The sequence goes on from OZ038507.1 coordinate 58,334,297, forward strand.
TTTCGATGAATAAAACTGACATTATTTAATTCAAAAAGATTTAAATGCTTTTTTAAAAATAAGATATGTTAAGGACACTAATGTTTTTAGAAAATAATTTTTTCGATGAATAAAACTTTGACACTATTTAATTAAAAAACGGTTTAAATCCTTTTTTTAAATAAGATATATTAAGGACAATATTGTTTTGAGAAATAATTTTTTCGATAAATAATGAATTTTTACAAGAATTGTTTTAATTTTTTAAAATTTACTTCGAAAGATTTATTAAGTATTAACTTCGAAAGATTTATTAAGTATTAATTTCAGCATTTCACATGATATTATGTTTAAGTGAAAATTATATTTATTAATCTTAAATTGCAAAACTTGTACAAATCATCAAACAGCATTATTTTTTTTTAAATTTTAATTTTATTGCATATGCATAAACGTGCCGATTTTCTATATATGGTGGAACGTACACGACATTATCAGAAAATAAGAGCAGTAATTATAGTAAATTTTTAAAAAAATTATTGGTAATTTTCTAACATTTCCTCAACAAATATATTCATAAGACTATGAAGCCAAATTACATAAAATTCAATAAAATATAAGAATATTTAAAATATATTTTATTATTATTGGTTAGTTAAAAAGTAATCTTAAAATTTTGTTTACATTATATTCGTCAAGTAATTTTACTACAAGTATCTGGGCCAGAAATAAAACTCGCCGTTCTGGATAAGACGATAAACTACAGCCAACAGCAAGGCCTCTGATCAGGAGGTTTTGAGCAGCGTGGAACCACCTCTTAATTTCTAGCGTTCCAGGGTGGTAGCACCTGTTAGGGTCCCAGCTATGGGCAAGTAGTTAACCCCCAAACTGGGTTCAAAACATTATGAAAGTGTAAATATAGGTTTTGAAATACCAGCAATACTTATTTGTAAAAACTTATTACCAGCAATTCATTTTTGAAGAAGAGATTATTACCAACAATAAAATATTACCAGCAATGTGTCGATTTTCTATATATGGTCGAACATACACAACATTATCAGAAAATAAGTGCGGTGACTATAGTAAGCCTTCCACTATAGTCCTCCGCTCTACCAACTGAGATATCGCGAGTGATGGAAGGTCGGGAACACTAGAATCAATCAGACGCGGAAGCTTAAATATCTGGGAAGCGTCTTGACTGAGGACGGTAAGTGCGACACTGGGATCCGTAGGCGTATTGGGGTGGCCAAGGACACATTCCACAAGCTGGGCAGAGTACTGCGAGACAGGAGGATATCTTCGGTAACAGAGAAAAGAATACTGAGCTGTTACGTGATATCTGTCCTTCTTTACGGCAGCGAATGGAGGGGTTTGGTGTAAAGGCAAACTTTACTAAGAGCTACAAAGGAAGGAAGAAAGGACACGGCATAAAGAAGAAGAAGAAGAAGAAGAAGAAGAAGAAGAAGAAGAAGAAGAAGAAGAAGAAGAAGAAGAAGAAGAAGAAGACGGAGCTGGAGAAGAACAAGAAGAACAAGAACAAGAAGAACAAGAAGAAGATAGCGTAACTTTCTAATGCATTTGCTGAATTTTTGTGTATTTAAAAATCAATCAGAAAGTTAGTTAATAATGAGGATATGACATGATCAAAAGAGGACGGTAAGTGCGACACTGGGATCTGTAGGCGTATTGGGATGGCCAAGGACACATTCCAAAAGTTGGACAAAATATTGCGAGACAGGAGGATATCTTTGATAACAAAGAAAAGAATACTGAATTGTTACGTGACATCTGTCCTTCTTTACGGCAGCGAATGTTTGACGAGTTCCTCAAAGATGAAGAGACTCGAGACGACAGAGATGTGGTAACACCGGCTCTGCTGATCATGTCTTCAGGGTGTAGTCATACTCACCACGCTTGGACAATTGCGGGTTGGTGAGAGTTGACGAGGCTATATGACCCATAGTTGGTGCATATGAATACAGATTTTTCCTTCTCTTGGACTGGTTTCCACTCAAAGCTATAGGATGCAGTCTGTCCTGCAGTTTGACTTAATACAGATCCAGATTCAGGGCCTCCCCTGATTGACCACGCCTTTAGAGGTGTATCCATACTCACCACGCTTGGACAATTGCGTGTTGGTGAGGCTATGTAATCGATAGTTTCAGGTTTTGAATTCAGAATTGTTCCTCGACTTGTTTCCAGTTAAGGATATAGGAACCAGTCTGTCCTGTGATTTACCCATAACTGGAGGAATGAGAGAGAGATTTATAACCTTTCCATATGGCCAAGGACACATTCCAAAAGCTGGGCAGAGCAGTGCGAGACAGGAGGACATCTTTGGTAACAAAGGAAAAATACTGAGCTGTTACGTGACATCTGTCCTTCTTTACGGCAGCGAATATTGGACGATTTCATCAAAGATGAAGAAGAGACTCGAGGCGACGGAGATGTGGTTCTACAGAAGGATGCTATCATTGACCGAGCGTGTAAGCAGCGATGAGGTCTTGGAGAGGATGCAAACACTTACACTTAACATCAGAATGAAGCAGCTGAAGTTTCTGGGACACATAACGAGGAAGGAAGGCCTGGAGAATCTGATACTCACGGGTCGAACAGAGAGAAAGAGAGACAAGGGAAAACAGCGCGTGACATACCTGGCTGACTTAAGCAAGTGGATGACAGAACATGGTCAAGGTGATGGAAGCAGAGGATAGGAACTTGCTGAGGGCTGCAAGGGATAGAGGGATGAGGTGGAGAGCCATGATCGCCTACGTCCTGAAAGGACATGACACATAACAAGAAAAGAACTATAGTACAGTGAAAGATATTTAAAATCCAATAACACAGTAGATTAAGCAGAAGATTTACTTAAATTTTAAAGATTACTGAGTACCTACAAATTTTATATAAAAGGCGCTTACGTTAATTCAATTCATTTTAACGCCTATAGCCCCCATAGAGCAACAATAAATAAATATCAATCTGCTATCAATTTATCAAATCAGCCAACACCTTAAATAAACAGCTACTGTCGGGTTAAAAATGCGTTTCTACGATATTTTATGCTTTTTTTTTTAGTTTAAGCATTTCACCCCAAGCAAGGCTGGAGTGACACGAAACGCAAGGGGCTACAGAGTGTGAAAGTAAGGGGAAAGACCGGATATAGTATGGGAAAGGATGAAAATAAGAGCGGAGGAGGATAAAATGAAGAACGGTGGTCAAGGCTTCGGAAAATATCGATTGACATTACATTTAAATTTTTGAAGATTATAGTTATCAAGGAAGTAAGAGGAAGGGAGTGCCACCGTCGGGAAGTGTGAGATAAGAAGCTGTTGCAGTGAAGCTTAAATTAGATAATAGTTGTTTCAAAACAAATTAATATTACATTAAATCAGATAATATTCCTCAAATATAATTTCAGAAACGTACTCAAGTATTGTAATTTTTTTTAATAAAGAGAATTGCATTGCGATGAAAGACGACTAAACGTGTGTACCCAGATAAATACTTCAGTGTTCTTCAACTTTTTAAACGACTAAAATAAATATCTACTTCATCATCATATATTTTTCAGACTACTGTCTCCGTCTATTTTGTTTTTAACACATCATTCCATTTGATATATTCTTTGGTCTTCCTGGTTGCTCCTTGTAACCTAATTAGTAAAGCAGATGCTCCTTGTAAACTAATTATTAACGCTTTTCTGAACTCTTTCTTTTTGATCAAAGTTACTTACCTTTTAACGATCGTGGAATAAAGTTTTAGAAAAGTATGTTTATTTTGCGATTTTTTTTTTAAATAAAGTGAATTGCGATGAAAGATAACTAAAAAAAGGCGCTAATCAGCTATTTTAGCAAAAAAAGAAAAAAAAAAGAAAAAAAGTCTTCCTGGCAATTTAAATTAGTTTTTGAAATACAGCAAAGTATTTTGCTTATCGGAAATATTAATTTAATCTATTACCTTGAAAGTAAGTCTAAATTAAAAGCCTCTCGAAAGAATTTTCATTTGTAAAAATTAATTTTAAAACTTTAGTATCGCCAATCTGTGGAGGTACCTATTATGTGACACATTTTTATTGGTGGTACCTGTTCTAAAGTCTTCTCCTCCTCTTTCACTTTCTGTAGGTCACTGCATCTTTTTCTTAAATATTTTTTTTTTTACAGATAAAGTCTCCGTAGACTAACATTAAACCTGTCATCAGGCTGTCAACACGTCCAAACAACTACTTTCGGTTTAAAAACACAATATCTTGAAATTCAAACTAAAAATGAAATCTTCAAGAAAGATTTTTCAATTTTTTAATTTCATTTTAAACATTAGTTATCTTTCTTTCTGTATTTGTTTTTTGTTGTGCGCAGATAGATACTTCAGTGTTTTTCTACTTTTTAAATGACTAAAATAAATATGTACTTCATTTCCATATATTTTTCAGACTACTATCTCCGTCTTTTTTGGTTTTTAACACATTATTCCATCTGGTATATTCTTTGGTTTTCCTGGTTGCTCCTCGTAACCTAATTAGTAAAGCAGATGCTCCTTGTAAACTAATTAGTAGGGCTTTTCTGTATTCTTTCTTTTTGGGCAAAGTTACTTACCTTTTAACGATCGTGGACTAAAGTTTCAGAAAAGTATATTTTATTTTTGGATTTTTTTTTAATAAAGAGAATTGCATTGTGATGAAAGATAACTAAAAAATAAAAAGGCGCTAATCAGCTATTTTAGAGAAAAAAATCCTTCCAGGCAATTTAAATTAGTTTTAAATTAGTTTTTGAAATACAGCAAAGTATTTTGCTTATTGCAAATATTAAATTTAATCAATTTACTTGAAATTAGAACTAAAATGAAAGCTTTAAGAAAGATCTTTCATTTTCAAAAATTCATTTTAAACCATAGGTATACTTTTTTAATTTTTTTGCTTTTGTGGATGTACCTTTTTCGGAAAGGAAACTGCAAGAAATTTGTATGAACCCCACCCACAACAGATTAGAACCTGTAACAATTTTATTGGACTTTACAATAGACACAGACAGAACAATCAAAGTTAATCGCCCAGACATTGTCATCAAATGCCACAAGGACAGAATGTTCTCTCTTATAGACATGTCACTTTCCTGCAGGTTGTAATGTATCTTTAAAGATCTTAAAAAAAAAACTATCAAAATACAAGGATTTTGAAATGGAAATCTCTAAAATGTGGCATATGAGGACATATTTCCAGTTGCAGCTGGAGCCCTCGGATTGTTTAGATAAGGTCCCAATAGACTCAGTGAAATGGTTCCTGGTAGCCTATGCCTTAAAGAAATACCAAAAATTGTACTCACAAGTACAGCTCACAACTTATGAAGCGCTTTATCGATGTGAAATGGCCGTGATTTTAGTTTGTTTTTATTCCTTTACAAAAATGATCAGTTGAATATGTCGTGAAGCTATTTTTGACTTTAGACCAATGGTTGGGAACCGGAAGCCAATGTGTATACAACAAAAATCAAAGGAAATTATAATAATAATAATAATAATAAGAAGAAGAATTCTGTAAGATTTGCTGTCACTTGACATCCTCCCATACTTAGAAGTGAAAACATTAGTGAACAACAACAACAACAACAATAATAATAATAATAATAATAATAATAATAATAATAATAATAATAAGAATTCTGTAAGATTTGCTGTCACTTGACATCCTACCGTGCTTAGAAGGGAAAACATTATACAACAGAAATCAAAAGAAATAATAATAATAATAATAATAATAATAATAATAATAATAATAATAATCATTCTGTAAGGTTTGCTGTCACTTGACGTCCTCCCATACTTACAAGTGAAAACATTAGTGAATAACAACAATAACAACAACAATAATAATAATAATAATAATAATAATAATAATAATAATAATAATAATAATTCTGTAAGAATTTCTATCATTTGACATTCTACCGTACTTAGAAGGGAAAACATTATACAAGAGAAATCAAAAGAAATAATAATAATAATAATAATAATAATAATAATAATAATAATAATAATAATAATAATAATAACTGACCACTTTGTATCAGGTTGTAGAGTGTTAGCACCCACTGAATATAAACGTTGGTATGATAGAGTGGGCCAATATCTGCCCTGGAAAATATGCAACTTTTACGGAAAGGAAACTGCAAGCAACTGGTATCGAAATCAACCAGACCCGGTTACAGAGTTAGGGCCTGTAACCATTTTATGGGACTTTACATTACACACGGAACAATTATAGCTAATCAACCAGACATCGTCATCAAATGCCACACGGACAGAATGTGCTCTCTTATAGACATGTCAATTTCTTGCAGATTACAACGTTTCGGCTGTTGTACGCTCCGGCCTTCTTCAGGTGGTTGGAATGTCGAACTGAACCCTTTATTTCGATCACTGGGGTAGACTGTTCTAGTTGCACGTGCCATGTATAATGGATGTCAGTTATCAGTTATCTCCTGTTGATTTCCTTCTGAAAGTTCTCCACTGCCTTAACTGGGTATTGAACTCACGCTCTTTGGGCCCAGACATCGTGATCAGATGCCACAAGAACAGAATGTGCTTTCTTATTGACATGCCAGTCCCTGCAGATTGTAATGTATCTTTAAAGATCTTTAAAAAAAATAATACAAGGATCTTGAAATTACCAAGAAAACAAACTGAAAAAATTCTCCTAACTCGAAATTGAGATTCCGTGATGAATATCCAGCAACAATTGACTATATTCTATCTGGTTGCACGGCATCAGAATTCACCGAATATAAATCTTGGTATGACACAGTAGGCAAATATCTACACTGGAAAATCTACAACTTTTATAGAATGAAAACTGCAAGGAATTGGTATGAGCCCAACCCATACCCGGTTACAGATATAGTGATTTACTAAGCCCGGCTTAGATGTGACACAAGGCCGAAAGTATGGGGCACCCACACGGTTACAGATATAGAGCCATTTTATAGGACTTTACAATACACACAAAGAAAACCATCAAAGGTACTCGCTCCGATATCGTGATCAAAAACCTCTAAATCAAAATGGGTTTTGTTATTGACATGGCAGTTCATATCTTTGAAGATCTTTAAAAACCTATTAAAATAGATCAGTGGAATCGTGGAAATCTAAAAAAAAAGACATCAATAATTCCAGTTGTGGTTGCTCTCTCGGTTTGATTGGAAAAGGTTCTGATAGACCCATTGAAGGGATCCCTGGCAGTCCATGTCTTAAAGAAATGCCAAAAAATATTATTCTCACAAGCACAGCTGATAATCCCGACGGTCTTTGTTTTTAGGCTGTTTTATTTTTTCTATTTTTTACAAAGATGTGTAGTGACAAATGTCATGATGCCATTTCAGAACCTGTCTTTATCTTTCTTTCTTGCCTTTTCACTGTCCCACACTTTTTTTGACTTTCTCTTTTTATTATACGAGCTCGTTTTCTTCCTTTCTTTCTTTCTTTCTTTCTCTCTTTCTTTCTTTCTTTCTTAAGCACGTTCTTTATTTCTTTCAAACTACTTTTCAGCCTTTCTTCCTTATTCTTATTTCTTTTTCTTCTCTTGTCTTATAAACATTTTTTCTTTCTTACTTTCTTTCTTTCTTTCTTTCTTTCTTTCTCAAGCAAGTGTTCTTTCTTACTTCTTTCTTTCGCAAGTACATTTTCGTTGTTTGTTTGTTTGTTTGTTTCTTTCTTCCTTTCTTTCTTTCTTTCTTTCTCAAGTACTTGTTCTTTCTTTCTTTCTTTCTTTCTTTCTTTCTTTCTTTCTTTCTTTCTTTCTTTCCCAAGTACTTGTTCTTTCTTTCTCAAGTACTTGTTCTTTCTTTCTTTCTTTCTTTCTTTCTTTCTTTCTTTCTTTCTTTCTTTCTTAAGTACTTATTCTTTCTTTCTTTCTTTCTTTCTTTCTTTCTTTCTTTCTTTCTTTCTTTCTTTCTTTCTTTCTTTCTTTCTTTCCCAAGTACTTGTTCTTTCTTTCTTTCTTTCTTTCTTTCTTTCTTAAGTACTTATTCTTTCTTTCTTTCTTTCTTTCTTTCTTTCTTTCTTTCTTTCTTTCTTTCTTTCTTTCTTAAGTACTTATTCTTTCTTTCTTTCTTTCTTTCTTTCTTTCTTTCTTTTCCAAGTACTTGTTCTTTCTTTCTTTCTTTCTTTCCCAAGTACTTTTTCTTTCTTTCTTTCTTTCTTTCTTTCTTTCTTTCTTTCTTTCTTTCTTTCTTTCTTTCTTTCTTTCTTTCTTGCTTTCTTTCTTTCTTTCTTTCTTTCTTTCCCAAGTATTTTTTCTTTCTTTCTTTCTTTCTTTCTTTCTTTCTTTCTTTCTTTCTTTCTTTCTTTCTCAAGCCCGTATTATATTATTATTTTTTCTTTGTCGTTCGCATTATGCTATTCTCTACAGCTTTATATTCGTATCCTTGACGGTAGTTTTAATGCAGTCTTTCCGGAAGGAAATAAGTAGAGAAGAGCAATCAAATGAAATGAGTATAAATAACAATAACAATAATAATAATAATAACAATGATAATAATGATAATGCCGTATTTCCTAGAGTATAATACAGCTTCAGTATAATGAAGGCCTTCTGTTTCTGACGCTTAAAACAGGGAATAAATTACACCCTTAAGTATAAGACCTCAGTAAATTTCTTTTAAACAATTGTATCCTATTATCCATTAATATCTCAAAGTCGAACATATATTTCACTAAAATATGTATCTCCAATAATTCGCTGAAAATTGAGCATACTATCATGAAAAAAAGGCTCCAAACTTGTTAAAAACAAACTTTATCGTCATAATATTTATGTGATTGTTAACAGGGGAGACCAAAGTATTTTTTTTATTATTTTATTAAATTTTAATCCTTTCTAGCTGTAATTTCTATACTAAGTGTTTCTCCTCTCGCACTTCTAGCTTGTGGAACCCTCTTTCGGTCTCCTGTTTTCCAGTTCTTCGAAAATTTAAATGCAATGTTAATCGCTATCTTCTGTCGTCTTAATTCTTGTTCTTGCATTGTTCTATTTATCAATGTCTTCTTTTTCTCATATTTTCTCACACCCAGTGACCCCAGCGTCTTAGTGGATTTATTGTGTTGCTAGCAGTGAACTTCAACTATGCAATTTAGCTGTAAAATTTATAACAGTGATTTTCCGTCAGGTTTCCCAGGAACAAACATCTATTCATTTATTCATTGAATCGTGAGATAACGTGAAAAAAAAAGGAAGCCTTGGAGATCAATGGGTTATAGATTGCAATCGTAATCGAATAAGAAACTTGGAGTTCATTATCCGAATAATTTATGAAGTAATCATACCTGGTAAATTCAGACGATGAATGATTTCGTTTTTTTTTTCTCGATCTTTCTCAAGAATTTCTTACAAATTGAGTGCTTTGTATGAAGGTCACGTGGTACAGAATGTTTTAGTTGAGAGAATATACGCCTTTATTTTCATTCGTTTTTTTTTTTCTTTTCGTCCTCCATTTTGAATTTTAAACATTTTAATCAAGCTCTTCCTTTTTCTGTTTCTCTCTTTCTTGCTTACATTATCTTTTCCTGTAAGGTTACTCTCTCTATATATCCCCACCCCCTTTCTCTCTCTATCTCTTCCTTTACTTTTCATTTACCCCTGTTTCAGTGAGTTTCTCTTTTTGCTATTGGAGAAAAGATTCTTTCTTTCTATCTTTCTTTCTTTCTTTCTTTCTTTCTTTCTTTCTTTCTTTTAGTAGACGTTCTATCTCTCTCTCCTTCTATCTATCTATCTATCTATCTATCTATCTATCTATCTATCTATCTATCTATCTATCTATCTATCTCAGTTTGTTCATATCTATCTATCTATCTATCTATCTATCTATCGCAGTCTGTTCATATCTATCTATCTATCTATCTATCTCAGTTTGTTCATATCTATCTATCTATCTATCTATCTATCTGTCTATCGCAGTTTGTTCATATCTATCTATCTATCTATCTATCTATCGCAGTATGTTCATATCTATCTATCTATCTATCTATCTATCTATCTATCTATCTATCTATCTATCTATCTATCTATGAGAGCCTTCGTTCGTTCCTTCCGTCTTTCTTTCCTTCAATTCATTTTACTTCTTTTTGCTTTCTGTATTTCTCTTTTTCCTTTCTCTTTCTCTCTTCTTTTCTTTCATTCTCATTCAAACTTCTTTCTATACTGTCTTGTTTCTTTCTTTCTCTTTTCTTTCTTTCTTTCTTATTCGGATTTCTTTCTTCCTTCAATCCTTTCTTTCTTCTTTTATTCCTTCTTTCCTTCTCTTTCTCCCTTTTCCTTTACCACTTTCTTTCTTTCTTTCTTTCTTTCTTTCTTTCTTTCTGTCTTTCTTTACGCTTTTTTCGTCATTCTCTTTTTTCACCCTTTTTTTTTCTTCTATCTCACTGAAATCGTTCCTCTCTCGACTATCACGAAACCATGTGTTACCAATTACACCCTTCAATTAAAGTGTTAATGTCAATTGAACGCAGTCGGTGCTTGTTAGATTCATCAGGCCTTCCGCAATTACTTCAGATCCATTTCTGTTTTTCGACATTTACAAACCGTGCCTCCCCCTCCATCCCCTCCTTCCCTCCCTCCATCTCTCACTGCCTCCCGACCAACATAAACAGTTTGTGATTTTAATCTCTAGATTAAAAATAGAATTTTTTTTATTCATTTTCATTTCTTCTTTTTTTCTTTATCCTTTTTCTTCTTTTCTTTTTTCTTTCAACTCATCTCTTTCTTTCTTTCTTTCTTTCTTTCTTTCTTTCAAACCTGTATGTTTTTTCCCCTTTCATTTTTCTTTCTTTCTTTCTTTCTTTCAAACCTGTATCTTCTTTCTTTCTTTCTTTCTTTCTTTTTACACCTGATCTTTTTCTTCCTTTCATTTTTATAACATCTTCTTTCTTTCTTTCTTTCTTTCTTTCTTTCTTTCTTTCTTTCTTTCTTTCTTTCTTTCTTTCTTTCTTTCTTTAGATCATTTTCATTCCTAACACCTTTTCTCTTTCTTCTTTTTTCCTTTTTCCTTCCTTCAGTTTATTTTTTCCTTTCACTTACTTTTCTAATTTACTTTTGTAGTCAGTTAATTTCTTTGTAAGTTTTTCAAAATTCGTTCTTTCTCCCCAATTTTTCTTTCTTCCTTTTTATTTATTTATTTATTACTAAAGTTTTTCTTTCTGTCTAAATTTATTTCACTTTTCTTTATTTTATCTACTTTCATTTTCTTTCTTTCTTTCTTTCTTTCTTTCTTTCAAACCTGTATGTTTTTCCCCTTTCTTTCTTTCTTTCTTTCTTTCTTTCTACACCTGTATCTTCTTTCTTTCTTTCTTTCTTTTAGGTGTAACACTATTTGAAAATATCAGATAGACATTATTCTACATTCGAAGCAAACAAGTGAACAATCTGTATGAATCGACACCAATATACAAACAACATCTGCTAGACGATTCGTTAAGCAAACGACGGACTCATATTTCCCCATAATAGCAAATCTCATCATGATTTATATTGAAAATAATATCTTTTCTTTTGAAGACATTTTTATAATCGCCAGTTACGGTGCTTCTTAACATTAGAACGTAAAAAAAAACGTTTAAATTCTTGCCATCAAATTAAAAGTGTGTCCGATTAAAATTCTGAATTATTTATATAAGTGTGTTTTTTTCATAGAATTCTCTCTGTTATGGGTCCTTACCTATAACTACAGAATTAACTCTTCCTAACACTATGTATACTACGCCTCTCAAGAGAGAGAGAGACGAATCGAGTCGAGCCGATAGTAGTTCACTCCAAACCAGACTGACAGTCATACTAACACCTTCCACATCTTGTATTATTATTCCGTGTAATATATCTTCGTTATTTCTACTCTTGTGTTCGTGTTGTTCTTCCTTGGTCCTAACCTGGACCATAGCACGAAGGGATAACTCTGAAATAAATAAATAATAGTGCAAATTGGGATCTTTACATTGCGCACGGCGCCTGAAGCCGGAGAATGGAAACACTGCATTAAAACTACTATAAATACTAGAAGAGATTGGGCTCTTTAGCATTCGTAGCGCGACTAAAAGATAAGAAGAATACTTTGAATTCAAAACATTAAAAATAATAGGGTAGACTAGGATCTTTAGCCTTGGAAAGGCAACCAGTGTTGATGTAGTAAAACGGCGAATTCAATGCATTGTAAATAATAGCGCAGATTGAATTCTTTAGCCTTTTAGAAAGACAACTAGCCCGGGAGAAGGAAAACACTGAATTCGAATCGCCGTAAATTATAGGTCGATGTTTACTTTGCTTTAAAACATGTCAGTCCAACCAATCAAGGAAATTGAAAATTGTCTAGTTCCATGTGACACAGCAGTGGTGAACCAAACACTTGGAGAGTTGAGTTAAAGGGAACTAACTGAGGCATAGCACGTGGAACTAGAAGAATCTATCCCGGTGAACGAAATAAAGGGTTCGGTTCGAAATTCCAATCATCTGAAGAAGGCCGGAGTGTACAACGGCCGAAACGTTGTGAATATGGCAATGAAGATGAGGATAACAGTCCGAATAATGTAAATAAAGCAAGTAAGCCTAAACATCTGATGAAATTGAATTGATACATTTTTTGTTCTTGAGAATTTACAACAAAAATATTAAACACTATTTATTAAATTGGCTATTTACAAGAAGAATTTTATATTTACATTCTAAAAACTAATAAAATGCAATATTTTTCATTTATCAATTTATAAAGAAATACTTGTGAAAATTTTTATTCATAAATTTATAAATTTTACTAAATTATTAAAATATATAAACCAACTATTATTTTTTTCGATATCTATCTATCTATCTATCTATCTATCTATCTATCTATCTTAATGTGTTCCTTTTGTCCATCTATCTACATATGTATGTATTTCAGTATCTATCTATCTATCTATCTATCTATCTATCTATCTATCTATCTATTTAAACCTGTTCACACTATCTCTCTCATTCTTACTCTTTCTCTCTCTCTCTCTCTTTAATCTATCCATCTTTTCCTTGGCCGCGTCCATAACTGAAGTTAGTAAGGGTTGTTTTTTTGTATCTATCTATCTATCTATCTATCTATCTATCTATCTATCTATCTATCTATCTAAAGCTGTTCACACTATATTTATACATTTATTTTAAATATTATACATTTTTTTTGTTCTTGAGAATTTACAACAAAAATATTAAACACTATTTATTTCTTAGATTGTTTATTTACAAGAATCATTTTATATTTGCCACATTCTAAAAACTAACCAAATTAAAACTAATGCCACGCAATATTTTTCATTTACCAATTTATAAATAATTAAATGTGAAAACACTTTTTTTTTGTACTTAGCTTTCACCTTTACGTTTACGATGCTTTATGGAAAATATATTATAAAGAAATTAAAATAAGACTGTTGAGAGTGAGATTAAATTTCATAAGAAAGGTATCTAATTAATTTATAGGTACCTTTCTTATTGAATTTTATCAGAAGTGTACATAAAATACAAATTTAAATTTCATAAGATGATACTGACACTTGTAGGGACCCTTCTCAGTTGAAATTGAACAATCAAATGAACGTCTCCGCACGTCTTTCGCAAAAATAAACCTATCTCAAAAGGACATTTACGAAACTGAATGCGGCTTTTAACTAATTTTATAATATTTTTACAACTTAAATGTAAAAATCTATTATAATTAAAAAAATAACAAATAATTGTATTAAAATTCAGTATTTAATTTAAATACTAGATAGAAACTCAATCCATGTGATTTTTTTTTATTGCACGCATGATACTTCCGGTCTTCCGTAGATTTTATTTACAGTGTTATTATTGACACAAATTATATTTTTTTATATACTGTTGTTCGTTAGTTTGTAAGAAGCTTTGGAGATTATAATCTGTAAATATATATCTACTTAATAACAACATTCGTTAAATTCTACAAACTTTTCCCTAATTTTAGAAGAATTAACAACATAATGTAAAAATAATAAAATATTTCAGAAATAACAAATAATTGTTTTAAAAATTCATTTTTCATCGAAATAGCTTTTTGCTTTCAGATACTATTGTCCATGTTCATTAAAATAAATTAAAGCAATTAAAAGCTTTTGATTTTGTTGTGGTGGAATCCACCTAATCTGCATAGGTGACTACCAACTATATAAATAATGGTTGATACCGGAAGACGAGAGATGGAATCACGAGATCCAACTAGAGACTCTGATCGACTGCGACTAGTCAACACATTCTCCAGGAACGTCTTCCCAGAAATATACAGAAATACTATATGTACTTATTGTGTACACTTTCTTGTTATAATACATTCTTGTTCCAAGTACATTTTGTGTTGCATTATTATTCCATGCAAGAGGCGAGATTCAACATTGAGTCAAGACTCAACAATGGATCTCATCCTCGTCGCCATTGTTGAGTCTTGACTCAATGTTGAATCTCGCCTCTTGCATGGAATAATAATGCAACACAAAATGTACTTGGAACAAGAATGTATTATAACAAGAAAGTGTACACAATAAGTACATATAGTATTTCTGTATATTTCTGGGAAGACGTTCCTGGAGAATGTGTTGACTAGTCGCAGTCGATCAGAGTCTCTAGTTGGATCTCGTGATTCCATCTCTCGTCTTCCGGTATCAACCATTATTTATATAGTTGGTAGTCACCTATGCAGATTAGGTGGATTCCACCACAACAGATTTAAATACTATTTTTGTTTTATTGAGTTTTGTATGTTACAATTCAGTGATGATTTTCAGGTAGAGGTGGTACAATTAAAAAAACAAAACATGATTTCGTTTCCTCAAAGCCTTGTGCTTTTAACTAATATAATCACTAATCTTCCCAAAATTGAAATTATAGAGTTTTCGTACAATTAGTTATTGGTGGGGGGTGGGGCGTAATACACATGAAAAAAAAATGCCATGACTTTAAAAACGAAAAACATATTTATAATAAGTTCCATCATTTGTGAATAGTTTCTGAAAGTTTCATTAAAATCCGACAATTATTTTTATTTTTGCAAGATTTTCAAATTTAATGTCTGTCATAAAGAAAAAAATGTGCTAAAATTTTATATGTTATTTTACTAGTTCCGGTGACACAAAGAGAAATAAATTTTTTTTAATCAAAATTTAGAATGTTCTAAAATGAAGGAAAATTTTCATTTTAAATAATTACAAAATACTTAGATAATTTTCCTCTTGATAATATAAACATTTAGATGCTAAAATTTTGTTTTTGTCAAGTTTGACGTTTTTTTCATCATGCTATGCGCTGTTTTTAGCCATCTCATAAAGATACCTACGATTATCTATGTTTGTCAACATGATTTTATTAGTAAAACAAAATAAATTAAAATAATAATTAATAAAAAAAAGTGTAAATAAATATTGTTTTAATGAATATGTTCCTTCAAGGATAAAGTATGCAATAATTTAAATAAACAATCTAATATATAAATAGTGTTTTTTGTCAATTTTCAAAAAATGTATAAATTCCGTTTCGTATGGTTTGGGATTTATTTAAATTCTAATAATTGTTTTAATAACCGGTGAGTGAAGGTAGTTAGAAAAGCGGTGTCAAAGGAAAATCCGTCCCTTTTGATATTACTTCTTATTGCGAGCACGACAGTCCATGTTTAGTAAAATTTATTTCCAAGTATTTCGTAAACCTATTAATGGCTTCTTCTTTAAATTTTTTTTTTCTGTTTTCTTTCTTACAATCTTTCTTTTCTTTCCTTTCCGACTGACACCCTTTTTCCCCGCCCGGGTCTCTGTTGACACGCTCCTCCTAAGTCCTTTCTCTTTTTCGCCCATAAAATCTGACAGACATATTGTTGCCATCGAGAAAAGCAATTAATCAAAAAAAAAAAAAAAAAAAAAAAATAGAAAAAAGAAAGAAAAAAAAAGAAAAATAATAATAATAAAATAAATAAATAAATAGCAGAAAAGGTAAGAAAAACAAAATAAAATAGAGAGGTATCATTTCAATAATGTTAAGAGGCAAGGAGTGTTTTAGACTCAGGGTCACCTGCCAGACGCACTTACATATGTGCCAGTTTTAGATACTTAACAAAACAAGTCACTTCTCTCACAGACTGCCACACTTTCACGTTTCTCATATATATATATATATATATATATATATATATATATATATATATATATATATACATGAAGAAATATAGTCTTAAAATGTGCTATATTTATGGGTTAAAGTGCTCAATATCAGAGATAGAGTGTCTGTAAATATAAAAGTGAACGTAGAAGTCAGCACTTAGAGGCGACAGTCTGTTTCATGCTAGATGCAATCGTCAGGCCATATATATATATATATATATATATATATATATATATAAGTGCACATAGAAGTCAACACTTAGAGGCGACAGTGTTTCATGCTAGATGCAATCGTCAGGCCATATATATATATATATATATATATATATATAATCATTTATTTGAATATTACAACATGAATATGTTATAAAATCACTACAAAAATAGCCATTTTGTTTCAACACCTCTGGTGTCTTATCAAGTGATGATGTAGAATATAGAATAAATGGTTTTAAAAGTTTCAAATTAATTAACGATCATTAGCTAGGAGTAAACGCTGTTACATAAGCTAGAATGACCAATCAAAATACAAGTATAGGGTAATTCGAAAAATTTGACAACTAAGCAAGGTTATCATAGATATTAAAAGATTTATAAAATTTGAAATTAAAATTAAAAGTAAAAAAATTACCTATTTAGAAATCTAAATCAAATCTCTATTAAGTTTTAAATTGTAGAATTACCGAGGAGAAAAAATATAAAAATATAAAAATAAAAATAAAAGATATATATGCTATTTAATTTGTAATTTCATTGAAATTATGTTGAAAGGGATGTTCAGAACCCCAGACAGAAATGTATACATTTTTAGTTTCATTTCAACATGTTAGTCGCCTCTATACATACATATATATATATATATGTATGTATATACAGACACCAAGATAAAATATGGCGACAAAGATGAGGACAATAGTCCGAATAATGTAAATAGTGTACATAATACCTCATCTCAGAAATATAGACACATACTGAAAGGCCGAAACGTTGTAATAAATATGGCAACAAAGATGAGGACAATAGTCCGAATAATGTAAATAATGTACAAAGTATCAACTATAATAATATTTGAACTAATAAAAATGTCGGATTTTAAAAATAAATCCATCCAGTTCTTTAGAAATCAGCTCAATTGTCTTCTTTTTAAATCATTAATAGTAAAAATCTATTCAAAGATATCCTTCGCTGGGTCAGATGCTCATAAATCGGTTCAGTGCGTCGGGCAAGACAAGTTTTCTCTACAGAATCTATATTGCATATCTATAAGTCTACCATTCGTCCATGCTTAGAATTTTGCTTTCACATATGGTCCGGTGCCACTGGTATTTACCTTGAGCTCTTTGATAAAATCCAAAGAGAGAATCAGCAATATTATTGGTCCTGATCTGGCGACTCGACTTCAGTCACTTTCTCATTACCGTAAAGTTACCTTCATGTGTCTTTTCTATAAATACTTTCATGGTACTTTTTGGGGTGCGTTCTTCGCTATGGTACCGGGAGGTTTTTAATTTAAGCGCAGCACTAGACTGGCGTTGATATCTCACCGATTTACAGTT
>OZ038507.1:58357001-58402001 GCA_964036315.1 Acanthosepion esculentum
AAGACGAGATGCCAAGGCAGGATCGATTATATTGCAGATCCTTCTTTGGATTTTGTCAAGAACCTCGAGATGAATATCAGGAGAATTAAACCATATATGGCAACAGAATTCAGTGAACGGACGAATGGTAGATTTATAAATGCGCAAGATGGACTCTGGCGAGAAAAAAACTGGCACGACACAATGACCAAACTTTCCTTGCAGTAGATGCAGCTACTGATTCGATGTCATCGTTCGATTTCAAGTCAGTTGAAAACGTAAGGCCAAGAAGGCACAGTGTGTTGCTCTGCATGAGTCTAGCATCAGCCATAGGGCAGGAGAGTTTCCTTCTGCGGATTAAACGAAAGGAATTTCGTTTTGGAGCCATTTCCTGCCCCACTTAATTCCAGATTCGAGGTCCCTTTCAAAAGCAGCGGCCATGTTAACTTTGTCAGCTCAGACGGATTTGTTATTGAGACAGGAGTAAATCGTAGTGTCATCAGCAATAAATGCCTACTTGGGAACTGATGACATCAGGAAGATCATTGATGTAGATCAGAAAAAAAAACGTAGGACCCAGGATAGAGCCTTGGGGGACACCCGCGTTCGTGCGAAAGGATTTGAAAACGAGCGTGTTTAAAACGACATTTTTTTTTTAAGCGTATTACCCCAAGCAAGGCTGGAGGACACTATCACGCAAGGGGTTATAGAAGGCTTGGAGGAAAAGGAGATCAGAGAGAGAGAGAGAGAGAGAGAGAGAGAGAGATCCGGGAACCCCTTCCTAAACACGAAACAAGGTTTGAGCCTCTAATCTTGACCAATAGAGGAGGGAGGAGTGTAGACCGGGCGGTATCTATGCTCCTTTTCTTTCCATCATCTTTGTTTTTAGATATCCTACATTGTGATAACGGAAAAAAAGATGATGGAAAGAAAAAGAAAAAGAATATAGATGAATTTGGCTAGACTGCAAAAAATTATGTTAAAAAATGTTGAAACTACCAGCGTCTCTCGTGTAGTCATAATAACGTCAACAAACCCAGTCCGATGAAGTCCTAACGGATGAAATGCGTCACAAATAACCATTTTTTTCTATTTTGCCTTACTATCTATCTATCTATCTATCTATCTATCTATCTATCTATAAGGAGGCACGGTGGGGTAAAGGATGGCACTTCGGATTGAGGAATCAGAGATCCGAGTTCGAATTCCAGTCGTATCCATAATATTCACTTACGTGTTAATACCCTTGGGAAAGGTATGAATCCTCCTCTTCTCCCCCCAGCTATGGGTAAATTGCAGGACAGACCGGCTTCTATAGCCTTGGATGGCAACTGGTCTACCTGAGAAAGAAATGGCAACTTACTGCGAGAAAAAAATCTGTCTCGTCAGTCATGTATCGAAAGATACATGATCGCCTTAGCGTGTATCACGCATGGCACATAACTGACTGACTGACTTTCCAGTCGAATCCATTACATTCACTTATGTGCTAATACCGTTGGGAAAGGCATGATTCCTCTTCTTCTCCCCACTCCCCCAGCAGGACAGAACGGATTCTGTAGCCTTGCACGTCAACTGGTCTACCGCAATGGCAACCTTTTGCGGAAAAAAACTGACGCGTCAGTCATGTATCTTTCGAAAACTGCCTCGTCAGTCATGTATCTTTCGATACACGATCGCCTAAGCGTGTATCACACATGGCACATAGCTGACTAACTGACTTTTCAATTGAATTCATTACATTTACTTACGCGCTAACACCCTTGGGAAAGGTATGAATCCTCTTCTTCTTCTTCCCCCTGCTATGGGTAAATAGCAGGACGGATCGGGTTCTATAGCTTTGGATGGCAACTGGTCTACCGCAGAAAGAAATGGCAACCTTCTGCAGGGAAAAAATGTGCCTCGTCAATCATGTATCGAAAGATATAATGATCGGCTAAGCGTGTATCACGCATGGCACATAACTGACTGATCTATCTATCTATCTATCTATCTATCTATCTATCTATCTATCTATCTGCTTGTATGTATGTCTGTTTAGATTATATATGCTAACACAACCCATTTTTCTATTGGCGGATCTGATAAAAGTGGGAAAATATGAAGAATGATTCTGATCCGCGAATCAACACCTCGATGTCTGACTCATATTACCCACAGCTAAACCCCGAGGAGTAGACTGTCATTACATGAGTTATCTGATCCAAAGTATATTTACCGGGAAGAAACAGCCAGCTTGTGGCTAGAAAAGTAATTGTGTGCGCACATGAAACATTAAATTGGAGGATTCCGATATCTCTTCACAGCGATTTTAATTAACATTTACAGCCAGACGAGCCTGAGAAAACTAGATGTCCGGTCGGGATTTATTATCAGTGGGAACAATCAAATATGCAGATGGCACTTTGATGACGGCGGGCGCAGTCGGAAAATTTCAAGAACTTCACCGACCCGTTGAGCTTCAAGGGTCAATTACGAAATTCAGATAGTATTAACACGTTGACTGCGAAAGGTCAGTTACGAAAACTGACTTTAAATGTCGACTTTATAATGTAGCCATCTTAGGCTATAAGATTTTTTATGAGTTACTTTCGGGGCCGGACATTCGGTCGACAGACATTTGGTCGACAGACACTTGGCTGACGGACATTTCACCGACAAAATACAAGTAAAAGTAATAACAAGCAATACTTTAAGTAATTTAGTTAGCAGTACTATAAGGTAGAATAGGACTAATAATTACCACTGAATTTCAAGTAATTAAATTACTAAATCTAATTTTAAATTTAAAAGTTTTCTTATTTCAATATTTGTTTACTGAAATTAGCATTTTTACAAATATTTGAATGTAAATGGATAAAAAGTAGCACCTAATTATTTAAATTCGTATTTAACAGTAAGATAAAAGCTAGTTCATCCCTTTAAGATAATGATCATTAAAAACGAAATTGAAAGATGTTTCACATCGTTAAAAATTTTAAAATTTTTTGCTGTAGTAAAATGTGCTTTTTCTCAAAATACTTACAGTAATATTTGAAGTAAAATATAATATATACAGAATAGAGTTTAAAAAAAAGTATGTAAAAACAAAAGAAGAAAATATAAATTAATACAATGAATAAATATGAATATATGTAGCACATTCCGATAAAGAATGTGACATACATTTAAGTAGGCCACTATATTTCCGGTGTTAATGTCCAATCGGTTAAATCATCGTCGGCCAAATGTCCGTCGGCCAAATGTTTCTCGGCCAAATGTCCGTCGGCCAAATGTTTCTCGGCCAAATATCCATTCGACGAAATATTCTTTCGCCCAAATATCACTCAGCCAAATAGCCGTCTGCCAAATGTCCGTCGACCAAATGTCCATTCGGCCAAATGTCTCTCGACCAAATGTCTTTTCGGCCAAATGTCATTCAGCCAAATAGCCGTCGGCCAAATGTCCGTCGGCCAAATGTTTCTCGGCCAAATGTCCGTCGGCCAAATGTTTCTCGGCCAAATGTCCATTCGACGAAATATTCTTTCGCCCAAATATCACCCAGCCAAATAGCCGTCGGCCAAATGTCCGTCGACCAAATGTCCGTTCGGCCAAATGTCTATCAACCAAATGTCATTTCGCCCAAATGTCACTCAGCCAAATAGCCGTCGACCAAATGTTTCTCGGCCAAATGTCCATTCGACGAAATATTCTTTCGCCCAAATATCACTCAGCCAAATAGCCGTCGGCCAAATGTCTGTCGACCAAATGTCCGTTCGGCCAAATGTCTCTCGATCAAATGTCACTCAGCCATCGACCAAATGTTTCTCGGCCAAATGTCCATTCGACGAAATATTCTTTCGCCCAAATATCACTCAGCCAAATAGCCGTCGGCCAAATGTCTGTCGACCAAATGTCCGTTCGGCCAAATGTCTCTCGATCAAATGTCTTTTCGGCCAAATGTCATTCAGCCAAATGTCCGTCGGCCAAATGATTCTCGGCCAAATGTCAGTCGGCTAAATGTCCGTCGACCAAATGTCACTCGGTCAAACGTCCGTCGGCCAAATGTCTCTCGCCCAAATGTCACTCGGCCAAATGTCCGTTCGGCCAAATGTCTTTCAGTGAAATGTCCGTCGGCCAAATGTCCGTTTGGACATATGTCCGTCCAGCCAAATGTCCGTCCGGCCAAATGTCCGTCGGGTAATGTCTCTTGCCCAAATGTCCATCGGTCAAATATCTCACGGCTAAATGTCCGTTTGGCCAAATGTCCGTCGGCCAAATGTCTCCCGGCCTAATGTTCGTCGGCCAAGTATCCAAGGACCATTTTTTTTTAATAGTTTCTACTTAAGTCTTAAGGTTGTTTTCGCACTAAAAGTATCGCTGCCAATAAACTCGCCGTTGGCGCTAGCAGATGAAAAATGTATCAGAAAAAGCAAAGCACAAGATAATACGTGGTCGTCATCATGATAAAATTAATACGACCAAAAAAAAACATTAAAAATAACTGCTGACAACCAGTTCTTAGCGGTTATGGTGTTAATAGCAAACGGTGGAAAATGGACAAACCATTCAGCTGTAAGAAGGCATTAATTGTTATCACAATATTTCGTCAGATCACTTCTACGGCCTTCATTAGGTGTCAGATCCGGAAGGAGAGAGAGTATGGTTTTATGTTGAAAAAAAGTAGCAAATTAAAAATGGGTGATAGCGCGCTTTTCTGTCCAAAAAGGGCATCGCTTTGATAGATAGATAGATAGATAGATAGATAGATAGATAGATAGATAGATAGATAGATATGAACAGGATCAGATAGATAGATAGATAGATAGACAGATATGAACAGGGTCAGATAGATAGATAGATAGATAGATATGAACAGGGTCAGATAGATAGATAGATAGATAGATAGATAGATAGATAGATAGATAGATAGATAGATAGATAGATAGATATGAATGGACTGAGATAGATAGATAGATAGATAGATAGATAGATAGATAGATAGATAGATAGATAGATAGATAGATATGAAAGGGGGCACCTCGGCGTGGTGAATTCTATGCTAACAATATATAGGTAGATATATATCAAAGGCTAA
The DNA here is from genome assembly GCA_964036315.1 of Acanthosepion esculentum. NCBI lineage: Eukaryota > Metazoa > Mollusca > Cephalopoda > Sepiida > Sepiidae > Acanthosepion > Acanthosepion esculentum. Next base: position 58,362,058 of record OZ038507.1, read on the forward strand.
GATAGATAGATAGATAGATAGATAGATAGATAGATAGATAGATAGATAGATATGAATGGACTGAGATAGATAGATAGATAGATAGATAGATAGATAGATAGATAGATAGATAGATAGATAGATATGAAAGGGGGCACCTCGGCGTGGTGAATTCTATGCTAACAATATATAGGTAGATATATATCAAAGGCTAAGATAGATAGATAGATAGATAGATAGATAGATAGATAGATAGATAGATAGATAGATGTGAAAGGGGGAACCTCGGCGTGGGTTAATGATTAGTAAGCTTATCTTGCTAGATCAGTTACTATACTGAAAAGTGAGTTCGATCCTCAACAAGGTGCCCGCTACTTTCGGCCTTGTGCCACATGTAAGCCACGCTTAGAAAATCATTTGGGCACCTCGAGACGGTGTAATGATTAACAAGCTTGCCAGAATAATTACAACTGAGTAATGAGTTCGATCCTCACTGCGTGTCCCCTACTTTCGGCCTTGTGCCACACCTAAGCTACGCTTGGAAAATCACTAGATAGATATGAAAGGATTAGAGAGATATATAGAGAGATAGCTCTCAAAGACTTAGATATATAGATAGATAGATATGAAAGGCATAGACAGACAGATAGATAGATAGATAGATAGATAGATAGATAGATAGATAGATAGATAGATAGATAGATACTAAAGGTTTTAATAGATAGATCGATAGATAGAAAATCATTGTTTATTTTCAAAACAGTTTCTGCAATATTCACTCGGATAAAAAAAACAACATCCTTACAATCTGGAATATTTTCTCAGTTTTAAATAACCCTCAAAGTGTTGATAAGCCGTAACTAACCAAATCTATCAAACAATTCTTAAAATTAAAAAAAAAAAATTTGCAGTGGGGGGCATTCATAATCTTTAGTATGTAATTGACAGTCATGAGACCCCGTAAACCCTGTAAAGTAGTGTTGACGGAGCTCAAAGCTCTTTTGGCTGGTTTGAATTCAGAGTTTTCGATCTACTTGATTAGTCCCCAATCAAGGCTATAGGAGCGAGTCTATTCTACTATTTATGCATAGGTCTGGAAAGAAGAGATGGATTCCTATAATTTTCCCCCGGGCATTCATGTAAGTGAATGCAATGAAGTCGACTGGAATTCGAACTCGGCTCTCTGATTCCTCAATCGATAGTAATACGAGGTCTGATCAAAAAGTATCAGGACTGGTGCTATAAAAAAAGAAAACTACAACGCATATCAATTTGGCATTTAATCACCTTCGAAGTAGTCCCCTTCTTGATGTGACATGCTTTATCCAGCGTCGAACTTCTTCTTCTCCTCCTTTCGTCCTGGGTATGACGTTAAACTGCATCCAACAGCAAGGCCTCTGATCAGGAGGTTTTAAGGAGCGTGGGACCACCTCTTAATTGCTGGTGTTCCCAGGTCCACCCTGACCCGGGGTGGTAGCACCTGTTAGGGTCCCAGCTATGGGCAAATAGTGAACACCCAGTTTAGCTCACGTCCTGGGTATGACGGTAAACTGCATCCGCGTCCATGGGTACGACGGTAAACTGTATCCGCGTCCATGGGTACGACGGTAAACTGTATCCGCGTCCATGGGTATGACGGTAAACTGCATCCGTGCAATGCATTTTTGAAAAATAAATATTACCAACAATATATTATCGGAAAAAGAAAAATATATATTACGAGCTATACGTTCTTGGAAAAATAGTATTACCAGCTCTACGTTCTTGGAAAAATACTATTAGCAGCTATATATTTCTGAGGAAAGAAATATTGACAGAAATGGATTTCTAACAAAGCAAAAATATTATCGAAAAAAAAAAAGTTGTCGGCATTAAATGACCCATTGAGGTGTTGATATGCCGTCAAACAAATCAAATCTTCTTCTTATTATTAATATTATCATTAGTAGTAGTAGTAGTAGGAGGAGGAGGAGAAGGAACTATGCCTTGCAGTATTGGCAGTGCGCAACGGTCATTCGAACTAACGAAGCGAGGGACAAAGACAATTATATTAGGATGGGCAGGCCGTAATCACCTTCGAAGTAGTTCCCTTCTGAAGTGACACACTTTATCCACCGTCGAACTTCCTCTTCTTCTTCTTCTTCTTCTTCTTCTTCTTCTTCTTCTTCTTCTTCTTCTTCTTATTATTATTATTATTATTATTATTATTATTATTATTACTAGTAGTAGTAGTAGTAGTAGAAAAATGAGGAAGACGAACTATGACTCGCAGTAAGTAAAAAGAATCTAAAATGATTGAGACGAAATAGGCAATGGCGTGTGAACAATCTACCTCGTAGATTAAATAAAGGGTTTCAATTCGAAAATCTTATAAACTTTAACAAAGTACCACAATAACAATCATCAATATAAATGCTGGTCGTTATTTTAAGAAGTGGGTACAAATGAACAGATTTGAATTTGACACCTTTTTCCATTTCACTGAAAACACCGTTAAATATTTCTTTCCTTCTTCCCTTCTTTCTTTCTTTCTACCCTTCTTTCTTTCTTTCTTTCTTCCCTTCTTTCTTTCTTCCCTTCTTTCTTTCTTTCTTTCTTCATTTATTTTTCCTTTCTTTCTTTCTTTCTTCCCTTCTTTCTTTCTTTCTTTCTTTTTCGCTTCTTTCTTTCTTTCTTTCTTTCTTTCTTTCTTTTATTTTCTCACTGAAACCAAATATTGTTTTTCTCCCTCTTTTCACGGAACCAAAAACGAAATCATCCATTACGTTTTGAGGAATTAGCAGGGCGTAACGGTCGTGCAAACTAACGAAACGAGGGACAAGGTCAATTATATTAGGATAACGTCCTAACAAGCCCCGGAACGAAGGAACAAGCATAATTTTAGCGTGGCTGGTTTTATTTATGCGTATCAGCTGACATACACACACAATCTGAACTTTATATATAAGTTACGTATTATAGGTCTTAAAATACTGGGGATTTTTTTTTTTTTAATAGAGATTAAATATTTGACGACCTTGTGCCTGATTTGTTCGAAAAGCAACAGATAACCATTTTTCTTCGTGTCAGTATTTTTTCTTCTCTCTTGTTTCCTTGGCAAAATACTAATTTGTCCAAACTTTACGCGCGTTTAATCTGTCCTCAATCCACACACGCTGCGTCTTATTTCTTTTCTTATCCCCTTGGCTAGGGGAGAGGGTGTCACGAGCTGAGACGGCCAGTGAGAAGCTGGGCTTTGCCGTTATCTTGTCTTCTCTTTAGACTCCAGAGCCATATCTTCCCTTTCATCTGATGATATAGATTTTCAATTGCTGTCTCTCTAGCTCTCTCTCTCTCTCTCTCTCTCACACAGACACACACACACAGACACACACACACACACACACACACACACACACACACACACACACACACAAACACACACACGCACTCGCTCTCGTCTGCCACGTGTGTATCAGTGGGAGCTACTGAGGCTGGGGTGTAAAATGGGCGGGATCCCCAAAGCGTGGGAAAGTTGTCGGACGTAACGTACATCTGCCGTCGGGATGTTCTCAGCTGATGGAGGGCGACTGGCCGGCTAGTTTATTGGCACGCGAGCGGTGGGTGGTGGTGGCGGGGCTGTTGACGCACAGCGTAAAGAGAGTGACGTTTTCGTTTTAGTAGAATATATTAAAAGCTGGGGTTCTACTGATGATCTTAAGCGTTTTCTGGTTAGGGATACTTCAACATATAAATGGGTCATGCTATTCAAATTAACATGTTTTAAGAGGGGCTGTTAAGAGGCATAGAAGACTTTGAACTCGTAGGACATTGAATGCAAATGACACAGATATAAACAAAGCGTAACTTGCCAAACGAGCTAGTGTAAAAATGGACGACAGTACAGGATTTAGCTGAGACAGAAAAAAGTAAGTCAAAACTAAAAAGGACAGGAAAATTGAGGTGAGTTATTTAATATCTAGATGCGTAAGAAGTGACGAATTCAGTGGGACCACTCAGTCAGTTATGTGCCATGCGCGATACACGCTTAGGCGATCATGTACCTTTCGATACATGACTGACGAGTCAGATTTGTTTTTCCGCAGTAGGTTGCTATTTCTTTCTGCGGTAGACCAGTTGCCATCCAAAGATATAGAACCCGGTCTGTCCTGTTATTTATCCTAGCTGGGGGGGGGGGGGAGAAGAAAAGGATTCATATCTTTCCCAAGGGTATTAGTACGTAAGCGAATGTAATGGATTCGACTGAAAAGTCAGTCAGTCAGTTATGTGCCATGCGTGATACACTCTTAGGCGATTATGCATCTTTCGATACATGACTGACGAGGCAGATTTTTTTTCCCGCAGTAGATTTCCATTTCTTTCTACCATCAAAGGCTATAGAACCCGATCTGTCCTGCTATTCATACATAGCCTTGAAAAGAAGACGATTCATTTCCTAAGGGTATTAGCACGTAATCTAATGGATCTGACTGGGATTCGAACTCGGTTCTCCGATTTCTCAATCCGAGCCGTTATTCATTACTCCAGTGGAACCACGACTAAATATTTGTTCACTAAAATTAGTTCACGGGCGAAGGGAAGCTAATGATTTTATGGTCGGAGAATGATGCCGGCAGCCATTTTTTTTTCTTTTTGATAGGACTAGATCTTCTTCCTTTGTGTCATGTCTCTTCGGGGGGTTGATTAGTTAACCTACCTAAAACCAATACAGTCAACAGATGTAAGTAACATGAAATAATATATTGTCAAAATCTCCATTTCATCCATGCGATCGTCTGCGTTTTTTTAAATCATTTCACCCCAAGCAAGACAATAAGGCCACTAAGACGCAAGAGGTTACTGAATGTGAGAGAATATGAGAGAAAGGGGAAAAAATTATTGAGAGAGAACAATAAAAGAACAAGAATTAAGAAGACAGAAGATAACGATTGATATTGCTTTTAAAGTTTTGATGATCAAGTTGACTGGCAAACAAGAAGCCGGAAGAGAGTTCCACAAGCAAGAAGTGCGATAGAAGAAACTCTTAGCACAGAAGTTACGGTTACATCTGGCCATCTCAAGATGATGAAACCTTCCCAACAATCTTGCAGTATGCTTAAATTCATAAAGTCTAGGTACCAAAAAGGAAAGATCTTTAGAATAAATACCATGAAAATATTTCTAGAAAAGGCACGGGGGGGGGGCTACATTACGGCGGCAGGAAAGTGACCGAAAAGGAGATGCCAGGTCAGAACTGACATTATTATTTTTTTTTATCAAGAATCTCTAAATATATAGCAGAATCCCCAGAGGGGATGTGACAGCAATATTCAATGCATGCACGAATAGTTGACATAAATGTTTCTGGCAAATTCAAGTGAGAAAAAAATTGTCTCGCACGACTCAGTGAACTAGCTTTTCTATCAGCAGATCTAGCAGTTGATACACTATAAACTTTCCACTTAATGTCAGCGGGAAAAAAACAAACCGAGAAGGTGCACTGATTGACCCTGATGGAGGTTAGCATCAACCGTACTGATGGAAATCATAAAGGGCTCAATCAGACAATTAAAACAGATCAGTTTCGTTTTGCAGGCGTTAACATCAACAAGCCATTTATTTCCTCATTTAACAAGAGATAGTCGGTCATTTTTTGAGATCAGTTGAATATATATATATATATATATATATATATATATATATATATATATATATATATATATATATATATATATAAAATAAAAAGGCTTAAACACTAATATTCCATGGTCATAATTTATTCCATTGGAATCGTAAATACGATCCAATTCATCAGACCTACAGATTCAAAAAGAAAACAGAAAAAACAACTCCGGGAAAAAATTAGTAAGAGTATATGTGTGAGAGTGTGGGAGGACATGAGATCTATATAGAGGGGTAACAGACGAGAGAGGCAGGGAGGTCCAAAGATGGAGGGGGCATTAAAATTTAACAGAAAGAAGATTTAAAGAAGGGTTTCAGTGAGAAAAATATGCGTATTTTCAAATGTCCGAAGATATACCGGAAGAGTGTATACATTTCTTGGCGACATACACACCTCAGAGGCGATAAAATTTTATACTACCACCCAGACACTTACAACACATACATACACACACATACACACACCTATATATATATATATATACATATACATACACACGCCTAGAAAAACCGATTTCAAAACCCATGCTAAATTCGCTATAATTGAGAGAATGGAAAAGTTTAGAGAAGATAACATTAGAAAGATTTTAGGATTCCATGAAGTTAACTGGAGACGACTTAACAATATAGATAGTTTTAATATATAACCCTGCAAATCGCAACCTACTCATCCACTCCCACACGGATCTATCCACGTACACACATCACCTAATACTCACTCTTTAATGAGTCAAATGATAACACACACACACACCGCAGTATACACGCTCACACATACCCTACTCACTCCCTACCTAAGAACCAAATAATACACACACGCCCACACACCTACCAGAGGCCCCCATAAAACTATCAGACTGGCCAAAGGATTCTCGAGCGGCATGTTTCCATCCAGCCCTCATCTCAAATAACAACCCAAAAGAGACCGTTTGGCCAACACAAGGAATGTTGAAAAATTCATGCTAAAAAGATAAAAGACAAATGAAAATTACAGACAAAAGTCCATTCTCTCCATCAGGACTTCCGTCTAACTATACATACATGCCTACATCTACACCCATATACAGATATATATGTCTATATACATACCTAAATATGCACACACACATATAAACACATTTACATATACATCTACCTACATATCCATACGTCCATATATGCATATGTACACACACACACATATCTATATACCTACCCACATACACATATATATACATGTATATATATGCGTATACTCATATATACACATATACACACACACGCATACACCCATACGAACGCACATATACATCTCTATATTTAAATAAAAATCAAAGGCTAATTAAAAAAAATAAATAAATAAAATAATAATAATAATAAATAATATTTAAAAAACCCGCTGAGTGAGTAGCATGTATCTATCTCTAACGTTAGCTTATATACCTAGGTGTATAACTATTATAATGCTATCTGATTTTGCAAATCAGTTATTAGGGGAAATGTTTACCTACATAGCCACTCACACATATATCACCACACGAATAAAGAATAACCAAAATTACAAAAATTAGAAATACATGGCGCATCACATAAACATACACAATGATACATATAAGTAATAGTCATTACATTAGAAAGTCATGCCCGATGTTACTGAATTAAGGTGGAAGTGTCACACCCGACAACACGTTACAAAACTGTGTTTATGTTTTGAACCGTTTTATGTGTCTACATTTAGAGAAGATCTCACTCCGAAGGTTCAACAACTCATCCTAATTCTCATCTTTGATAATAAAGATTTTTTCGGCGATGCACAGATTATACCGATCACCGAAGTTATTAGGTGTGCTAGCTCTTGATAAGTATCTCCATTCGAAAAGTGGGGTTAGTCCCTTATCCACCAGATCCCAGTAGTGTTTGGATAAGGATGTTTGGTTTTTGAGGTATCTGTATCTAAAAGAGCGCCTATGGTTGTATAGGCGTTGCTTCCAATCACCAGCGGATATACCTATATATCTTTTTTTCTCGTTTATATATTTAATGTCAACGGGAAATAACAAACCGATAAGGTGCAATAAATATATATATACATATAATAAATCAAGAAAATATATATATATATAATAAATCATATAAATCATATATATATATAATAAATACATATATATATAAAAAATCAAGAAAAACTTAAAGATCCATTTCGGTTATAATTTATTTCGTGAATATTCTTATATTCATCTCTTCAGACCGAAATTTCTTAATAAATGGAGATAATATATGCGGACAGATATATTAGATTAAGAGGATGAGAAGAAAAGTGGATAGGAACAAAAAAAAAACAGATTTTCGAATAAAATTTCTTTTAAAACATAAAATAGAGAGAGGGGGAAGGGAGAGAGAGAGAGAGTTGAAGGAAGGGAAAGGGAAGAAGGAAGAAATCAATGAGGGAATAATAGTAAAACTAAAATAAAATGACCTGGCCAACAATTTTAACCTTAAAGGGTTGAACAAGTTCGTACACCGGATGATGTGATGTGTGCTGGGTTACAGCAAATTGTCCGATAGAATTTATTTTAGGCGGCAAAAATCCTCATAATTTCAAATTCGATAGATTATGTTTTTGAAATGCAGCAAAGTATTTTGCTGATTGGAAATATAAATCTTGTATCGTCGAGGTGAATGATATACAGAGAAGAATGAGTGCTTACTATATTTATTCAGCAGAAGTATCCGGTGCTAACGGATACATACAAAAAACACAGAGCAATAAGTTACAAAACAATTAACAAGACAACTTACAAGGAATAGAAGAGGGTCAAATGCTGTATAGGTAAACGAAGCAAGATCAGTCTGAATATTAATCAGCTTAGTATCAACTTATTAATCAACTGTTGACGTCCTTAATCGTAGACTATTTAAGGCTATGAGCCAGGCCATCTTGTAGAGTGCTGAAGGGGTGCTAGCTACTCTACAACAATTATCGATGACTTTGCATAATCGATAAAACACAGGTACACGTCCTTCTGCATTTGTATTGCTCTTTCTGATAACATTCTGAGCATGAATATAGCGTTCCTTGTAACAGTGAACTCCATCGGACAATCGACCAAATGAGCCCTATGACGAAACCTGTCATCCATCTTTTACGGTATTCGGAAAGAACAAAATGGAGCCAGTAGATTTTATTTGTTTCCCCGTTTATTTTCTGGCCAGGTGGAACGCAATAGCCATTCTTTATTTGCTAGATACGCGTAAACATAAAAAAAACATCACCAAAAAGCAACCGAAAAATGACATTCATTAAAATGCCAAAACTCATAGAGGATAAGCTAATGATCGGCTTTGTAGTATCCAAGACAATGATTTTCATGCTTCTATGATATTCTTTGATGTTTGCAAAGAGAAAAAGAACACCAAGTCATAGTTAGATTTTTAATATTTATCTGCGTCGGTGTGGCCGTTATGAATCTGTTCAACTGTAACACCTGCCGCTTTTTTTTCGCAACAACAGTAACGTAATAAATCGTAGTTATCTGATATTACAGCAAATAAGAATTTTGTTTATTCGAAATATAAAAAAAAAAAGGATTTTGCTTATTAGAAATATAAAATTTAATCTGTTAGCTTGAAAACAAGACTAAAATGCATTTTAAATTCTTAGGTAACCTTATTTTGTAGACACGCGTAAACACACCCCAAAAAATACATTTATTAATATGCCAAAAAAAAAAAAAATCATATTCGATAAACCTCGTAATGATCAGCTTTGCATTATCCTAGACAATGACTTGTTTGCTTCTAATATATCCTTTGATGTTTGCAAAAAGAAAAAAAAATTACCAAGTCATAGTTTGATTTTTAATATTTATCTGCGTCGGTGTGGCCGTTCAACTGTAACACCCGCCGCTATTTTTCGCAAAAACACTAACGTAATAACTCGTAATTATCTGATATTACAGCAAATAAGTATTTTGCTTATTAGAAATATAAAATTCAATCTGTTATCTTGAAATTAAGATTAAAATGCATTTTAAATCTTAGGTAGCCTTATTTTGTAGACACGCGTAAACACACACACACACACACACACACACACACACACACACACACACACACACACACACACACACACAAAAAAAAAACATTTATTAATATGCCAAAAAAAAATCATATAGGTTAAGCCTCCTAATCACCAGCTTTGTAGTATCTTTGACAATGACTTGTTTGCTTCTATGATATCTTTTGATGTTTTCAAAGAGAAAAGAAAATCACCAATTAATAAATAAAACTTGATTTTTAATATTTATCTGCGTCGGTGTGGCCGTTATGAATCTGTTCAACTGTAACACCTGTCTTTTATTTTTTGTAAAAACACTAAGGTAATAAATCCTAGTTATCTGATATTACAGCAAATAAGTATTTTGTTTATTCGAAATATAAAAAAAAAAAGGATTTTGCTTATTAGAAATATAAAATTTAATCTGTTAGCTTGAAAACAAGACTAAAATACATTTTAAATTCTTAGGTAACCTTATTTTGTAGACACGCGTAAACACCCAAAAAAATACATTTATTAATATGCCAAACAAAAAAAAAATATATTCGATAAACCTCGTAATGATCAGCTTAGCATTATCCTAGACAATGATTTGTTAGCTTCTGTGATATTCTTTGATGTTTGCAAAAAGAAAAAAAATCAAATAAAGCTTGATTTTTAATATTTATTTTCGTGGGTGTGGCTGTTATGAATCTGTTCACCTGTAGCACCTGTCGTTTTTTTTTTCTTAACAACACTAAGGTAATAACACGTAATTATCTGATATTACAGCAAAAAAGTATATGGTCGTTCGAGAAAAAAACGTCAAAAGCTGTGTGTTTATAAACAGTTATTTGGACGCTTCCTCTGTAGCTAAATGGTACAGCACGTCAGATCAAATGACGGACTCCGTACAGGTATATAGGAAGTGTAACATCTGAATCCGGCAGCAGAAAGTAAGCAGCTATCGAGATAAGAACATACAATGACCTGGCACTAGGATTTCAGTCACTTTCACACCGCCGTAATGTAGTTTTTTCTATAAATACATTCGTGGCAATTGGCCTCTTTGGTACCTCGACCTCATGCCTTTTAGCAAACTACTCAATTGGTAATTAGGTCTCATAATTTTAATATAGAAATACCTAGATATAACCGTAAGTTCTACGCTAAAAGTTTCTTCTCTTGAATTTCGCTCTTGTGAAACTCTCTTCCGTCTTCTTGCTTTCCCGTCAACTATGATCTTCTTAAATTTGAATGCAACATCAATCGCCATCTTCTGTCTTTCTGGATTCATTTCCCTTATTGTTCTTTCTCCTCATTAAAATATTTTCTTACACTCGTCTTGAGGCAATTGAATTTTTGAACTGATTCAGTCTTTCCTATGTAATATCGAAATAGATGTTGTCCTGTGCGGCCACTCTTCTTGACCCTTTCGTACTAATGCAGATGTCCCCCAGGACTCTATCCTTGGTCCTATTGTTTAAAAAAAAAAATTCCGTGAGCGTCCTTCCTGATGTCATCTGCTCTCAACTTGGTATCTACGGTGATGACACTATCATTTACTCATTATTCAAGATAGTAAGTCTGCTCAGATAAAATTGGCGCCTAATCTCAAAAACGTCCTACTGTCTGTCGTTAACTAGGGCAAAAGATGGCTTGTTGGTTTTAACGCATCCAAAACAAAAACTGCTCTCTATCAATCATCTGAGAGACTCCTTTCTTCATTCAGACGGTGACCTCCAGGTGAGTGACTCGTTACACCTTCTGGGGCTAACAATCTCTACTGACCTCTCTCTGCTTTCTACTCGCATGGCTGATGCTAACCTCCAGGAAAATGACTTGTTGAGCCTTCTCGGGCTAACGTTCTCAGCTGTAATGAATTAGAAAGACTATATTGAATCCATTGCTAGTTCAGCTGCTAAGGAAGTTGTTTCACTGTGTCGTGCCAAACAGTTTTCTCTCCAGAATCTATCTTACGTATCTATAAGTCTACCATTCATCTATGCCTAGAATATGGCTGTAGATTCCTGATAAAATCCGAAGATGAATCAGCAATATTATTGGTCATGATCTGGCGTTTCGGCGTCAATTATTTTCCCACCAGAGTAAAGTTGCTTCCCCGTGCATTTTCTATAAATATATTCATGGCAATTTTTAGGGTGAGCATTTAGCTATAGGACCTGAACTTTAGCGCAGTGCTAGATTGGCAATTAGGTCTTATCAACTCACTGTTGAATTGGCTAGATATAACAGTAAATTCTATGCTAACCGTTTCTTTCCTCGCACTTGTCGCTGGTAGAATTTACTCCCGGCCCCATACTTTCCAGTTAACTATAATCTTCAAAATATTAAATGCAAAGACAAACGTTATCTACTGTCTTCCAGATTACTCTTCTATTGTTCTCGCTCTTTAATAACGTTTCTGTTTTCTAATTTTTTCATACCCAGTAACCCCTTGGGTCTTAGTGGTTTTGCTGCCTTGCATAAGGGAAATCCGATTTAAAAAATGATCGCCTTGCCTGGGGTTAAACTGTTTAAAATACTCAAGATATGGTTTGATATCATTCCAGAAGTCATTCAACCAATTATGTAATCGATGCCACATTGCGTAGCTATGCTTCTCTGAGCAAGAAGGGTGTCCTACATAACACTAGACACCTTTGCCACAACGAGCGCGTTCACGCACGTTTACAAAAAAATCACAATTATCACGTTTATAAAAAAATCACAGTTACAATAAATTAGTGTCTGTAATTCACCCATCTCGGAGAAGATCAAAAGTACTTGGGGTAAACAAGAACTACGGCGCCTTCCTTGATGAATTTCAACAATTTTTCATTTTCTCCTTTGTTATTGGCAGGATTTTCGAATACTTTGGCTGCAATGTTAAGTTTCCTAAGTTGAACAAATTGAAGCTATTTCGTTTACTCTTTGTTACCTCTCTTTTCCATTGTTGTTTTTAGATTGCTTTCTTCCAGTCATTTTGATGGGCAATAGCGAAATTCTAAAATTTAGAATGGTCTTATTCCATTTAAAAAATAAAGCCTTTAAAAAGGAATATTTTAAATTAATATACGACCAAAAATAAATTGATTTTGACAAAAACCTTAATGATTTCACTATAATTATGTAACAATAATGTAATGATATTCCGCAGATAAATCTACGGTTTATGTTACCTCATCTCATTGCAGGGTTACGAACTATAAATCTAAATTGAGCTTGAAATATTGTGTAATCGGCTCTAATATTTTGTAAAATACTTGCATATTATATAATGATTAAATTGCAGTGAAAAAAAGCAATTTTCGATTTTTTGTTGAATACGCCCCGCCTCCGCCGAACGCGTGATATATATATATATATATATATATATATATATATATATATATATCACGTGGCTTGACGATTGCGTCTAGTATGAAACAGACTGTCGCCTCTTAGCGTTGACGTCAATGTTCACTTTTATATTTACATAAGCTCTATCTCTATATTGAGCACTTTACCCCATAAATATAGCACACCTTAAAACTATATTTCTTCTAATATATATATATATATATATATATATATATATATATATATATATATATATATGCATGTTTCATTAAAACCGACAGACAAGGTACTACGATTGAACTTTTTTATTTAATTTTTCTTGTGTTTGAACAAGAGCTTTCTTTACAGGACAAAGGGTGTTTTATCTATGAGTTCAAATGCCCCTTAAGGAACTGTGTTCCTGATCAAACCGGACTCATGAATAATTACATCGGTTACACAACTACATGCTTATCCAGACGTCTTACGTTACACCTAGCTGACCACAGCTCCATTAGAACGCATTTAAACCCGCACACAAATTTACCAGACTCCATTAGAAACATACAAGTAGAAAACACAAATATATTAACTGCTTCTGTCTGCAAAAAAAGATTAAAAATAATGGAGGCTTTGATAATAAAAAAAAGATAAAGCCAACTCTTAACAATATTAAATACGAACAAAGCCACAATGTGCTAATAGTATTCGGAAATTAAAACATCCCTACTACACACTAAGACATACACATAATGCACACACTCAATTAAGCTGAAAAATCGAATCATCCTTGATAATGGCTAAAGGTATAGCCGAAAGCGCTCGGAAAAATTTTTAAAAATTGACAGTTCCTACGCACCCTTTGTCCTGTAAAGAAAGCTCTTGTTCGAACACAAGAAAAATTAAATAAAAAGCTCAATCGTAGTACCTTGTCTGTCGTTTTTAATGAAACATGCATAAACGAAGGATTGCTGCCTAAATAAATAAATATATATATATATGCGCCTAGAGGTAGAAATTTGGGCTGATACCAAATTAGTCGGGTTTCGATCAGGGCTTGGAGCAATCGGACGTCTAGCCACACCGAAGGGCTGTGATACAGCGAAACACTGTGTCTGTGGATGACTATATATATATATATATATATATATATATATATATATATATATATATATATATATATATATATATATTAAGACATTTTTTTATGTTTATACGTTCTTTTTAAAGATACAAATATTTAAGTAAATGCCCTGTTTATAATAAACGGTGTTAACAATATTTATCGGCTTGAATGTCCGCGAAATTTTCATAGAAAATATGCGTCCTCCGACAGGAATCGAACCTCTATCCTCTATGGAACCGTCATATAGCCTGATTTTCTCTCATACATTCATATCTGCTCAATACGTATCCAAATATAAACAAATGACGTCACGCATTATGAAATGGACAAAGTCAGACAATTATTTTAAGACATTTTTTATGTTTATACGTTTTTTTATAAACATAAAAAAATGTCTTAAAATAATTTTCGGACTTTGTCCATTTCATATTGTGTGACATCCCATATATATATATATATATATATATATATATATATATATATATAAAGAGAGAGAGAGAGAGAGTGTGTGTGAGAGAGAGAGGGGGAGATGGGGAGAGAGGGTGAGGAAAACACTCGTTCAAATAACCACACTTTACAATAAAGATATACAGAATAACATCTTTAAATACGCAGCACATTCCTATGAAAAGTCGATGATCGTAGATTATTCAATGCCTTTGTATATCCCAGACACATGGCCCAGTGGATAAAAGCGTTGGTTCAATCCCTGGCCTCAGCGGAGAGCCACAAACTTATCAAGTTATCAAGGCAAATTAACTAAACCTGAGGCATCCAAATGCATGATACGTGGAACTAGAATAATCTACACCCGTGGATTAAGTAAAGGGTTCGGTTCACCTGAAGAACGCCGAACCGTACAGCTTCCGAAACGTCGTTAATGTGACAATAAAGATGAGGACAACATTCCGAACAATGTAAAATAATGTAATTTTTTAAGCATTTCAACCCAAACAAGATGTGTGTGCCGCTAGTACGCAGGGGGTTACAGAGAAGGAAAGTGAGAGAAAAGACTCGGTATATGGGGGATTGAGGAAAGGATAAAAGCTGAACGGGAATCAAGACAACAAAAGATGGTGATTGACGTTGCATTTAAATTTTCGAAGATTGTAGTTATCAGGGAAGGAAATAAGAGGAAGGGAGTTCTACTGTCGGGAAGCGCAAGGAAATAAACTGCTGGACTAGAAGTGGCGGTTACATTTAACTATTTCAACAGTAAAAGGGTGGGACCTATATGCCAATCTAGTAGCGCGTTTAAATTCATGTAGTCGGGGCGCCAGAGAAAATAGCACGTCAGAACTGTTACCATGAAAGAAACCACATTAAAACATTAAAATTAGGAATTTTAACAGTAAAAGGGTGGGACCTAGTTGCCAATCTAGTAGCATGCTTAAATTTATGTAGTTGAGGGCACCAGGAAAAAACCTCGACAGAACAGTAGCTATGGAAATATTTGGAGAAAAGACAAAGGCAAGCCACATCACTTCGGTGAGAAAGTGACTGGTGTCAAGATGTCGAGTCAGGGCCGATTCACTCCGCAGATCCTTCTTTGGATTTTGTAGAAAACCTCGGGATGAACAGCAGGGTCACCAGACCAGATATGGCGGCAGTATTCAATGCTTGGACGAATGGTAGATTTGTAGATGAGTAAGATGGATAGTTACTGTTACCTCATCTCAGATATATAGACAGATGTTGAATAATCATACTGTCAAAAAATATTAATATTAGGAAGTTGATATTTTTTAATTTTTTCTTTTTTTTTTGCCTTTATTTTCATAATTTGAAACGAGTTCACATAATTTGTTTTTATAGTTTTGTATATAATTATATAATTCGAGCACACATAAGCATAAAAAATAGTACCATTTAAAAACGAACAAACATGGAGTTATTCGTTTGAAGCCGTTTGACGTTCACGTTTGCGCAAGCCTTTCCCGTCGTTTAAGGATTAAATGAGTTGTAATTCAAGAGCAGGCATGATTTTTGACCCGCCCTGATATATATATATATATATATATATATATATATATATATATGTGTGTGTGTGTGTATATATATATATGTGTGTGTGTGTGTGTGTGTGTGTGTGCGTGTGAAGAGATAGAGTGGCGCTTAACAAGGGAAAGGGAGACAGAAAGAGGAACAAAGATAAGGGAATTAAGAACATAATGTCTGTCATTTTGTATTTGGAAAAAAAAAACAATCTTTCGCAAATGTTTAAATCATTTCCTGACTTCAAAAAAAAAAAAAAAGAAAGAAAGAAAGAAAAGAAAAGAAAAAGGAAAGAAAAGCAAGAGCCTTCAAAATTATGGTGAAACATTTGAGCCCCGACCGTCAGTAATTGAAGTAACAACACCCTAACACCCGAATATCGCCAAGGCTCGATTTATCTATCTTTTTATCTACGCTCATATATATTTATCTGTATCTCAGCATCTATGACTTTATACAGTTGTGTGCGTACCTGCAAAACAACACACATACAAATATCCGTGTTTCTGTGTGTACGTTTTATTTCGCTTTTAAAAGTATTGAATATCTAAAGGAACTTGATCTCGAAGTATGGATGCAAAGATAACAACAATGCTTTACATGTGTGTCTCGTTTCGTGGGAGTATATATATATATATATATATATATATATATATATATATATATATATATATATATATATATGAAATGAGGACGAATCTAATATAAATTCCAGTGTTTGTAACATTAGTTTAAAAGATGGCTCAATCCAATCCAATAGTAGACCATTATACTTTATTATGGTATATTACATTATAACATGGAGATAAACACTACACTCAGGTTTCGATGTGTATCAACACATCTCATCAGGCGTTAGTAAATTAATAAGATAGTAATTCAAAGAAAAGAAATAGAAATAGGTACACACCTGCATTTAATCAATTAGTAAGTACTAAGTTTGGGTTATTTTGTTTTACGGCCTATCAACCACAATGGGTTATTTAAAGCCGACAAGATTTTCAGGTAAAGGTTCGTATGTATAGAATATGTATTATTTGGTTTAGTTTGTTTTACGGCATATCAACCTCAATGGGTTATTTAAAGCCGACAAGATTTTTAGGAGAGACTCGTATGAATGTATATGTGTGTATGTGTGTGTATGTGTGTGTATGTGTGTAAGCGTGTATGTGTGTATGTGTGTGTATGTGTGTGTATGTGTGTGTGTATGTGTGTATGAGTGTGTGTATGTGTGTATGTGTGTGTATCTGTGTCTATGTGTGTGTATATGTGTGTATGTGTGTATGTGTGTGTGTGTGCGTATGCGTGTATGCGTGTATGTGTGTGTATGTGTGTGTGTGTGTGTGTGTGTGTGTGTGTGTGTGTGTGTGTGTGTGTGTGTGTGTGTGTGTGTGTGAAGAAAGAAAAAGCTGAACGCATCATCGAATGATTCGGTAATAAATTTATTTTGACAGATAAATTTTTAATATCCGCATCATCAGACCGAACTTACAAAATGGTTTAAATTTATCCAGACAATTTAAAAAGAAATTATCTTAAAATTAAATAACAACGGAAAAGGAAGTAAATCTCTAAATTATTTGACCTAGAAATGCTCTCTTCATGGATCTATCTTCTTAATATTTTAGACCTACTTGGATCATCCTTACCACTTACGAATTTGATATTATCTATCTATCTATCTATCTATCTATCTATATATATATATATATATATATATATATATATATATATATATATATATATATATATTAAAGATAATAAATCCGTTGGTATATAATCCAAGTGGATCCTAGTAATAAAAAATATTAAAACTGATCCACAAAAAGAGCTCAATGTATTTCTTATTACAGAGCAATTTCAACACCGTCAATACTGGGTTTTAATAAAACTGACAAATTTTTCGTCGGCTAAAATAAGCCTATTCCCCATATGAGGTAATTTTGGATTTTATTGTGTACTATCTCTCGCTATATCTATCTATCTATCTATCTATATATATATATATATATATATATATATATATATATATATATATATATGACGGGCAAAGTTTTCATATGCTTATAGATTATATATGCACACACAGAGACACTTACGTACCACATACACACAAATACAGATATATATATATATATATATATATATATATATACATATATATATACATATATATATACATATATATATATATATATATATATATGAATACATATATATATACATATATATAGGTACCTTCATGAGATCGACAGAAAATGAGCATAGCATGATAAAAATTGCCTTAAACTTGACGAAAATAATTTTTATTTGTCTAACTGTTTATGCTATAATAAAGAGGAAAGATCAAAGTATTTTTTGATTATTTTTTTACTTTTTTTTATCATTTCGATCACATCCAAAAGTGTCGTTTAAAATCATGTTTATTTTTTAAAAAAAAAAACCGATCGTCAGACATTTTTTTTAAATTTTATAAACAAAAATTTAATTTTTCCGTTTTAAATTCTGCCAAGAAATAGTTAAACTTTTTTTTAAATTTATTTTTACAAAATTTAAAATTTAAATGTTTATTTAACATATTTGGAAAGAAAACATTACTTACTTTACGCGCTGAAAAGTGTACTTTAAAAAAAAAACACAGCGGGTCGGAAAAATAGTGACACATTCGAGGTGTCGATTGATGCTGTCAATCAGTATTGACAGCTTACGCGACCTAATTTCATCGTACGGATGGACGAAAGTGAAATAATTTAGCTTCTTATTGAACCAACTTGCGTAACCAGTTATTAAGGGAAAATTTCAGCGTTTTAATTTTTAATTGTTTCTTAGCTTTCCATCTTTACGTGTACGATGCTTTATGAAAATTTTAAAACTAAGACTGTTGATAGAAAAAAAAAATTCATAAGGTGCATACAAATTAATTTAATTATTTTAATTACTTTAACTAGATACCTTTCTTATGAAAGGCTAAGGTGTAAAATATAAACATATACATTTATTTTATTTTATGGTATTATTTCTATTTCCCTTCATTTATTAATTTTGATATTTCATATAGAAAAAAAAATAACTGAGAAAATAAAAAAAGAAATTTCATAAGATAGGTTAGGTACATAATACTTTTAGGTACCCTTATCATTTGAAATATTACACAATTTTTTTTTGTTAATTTTTCTTCAAAGTAATACGAATATTGAAAAGACTTTATTTCACATAATTACATAATCATATACACTTTATTTTATTTATTCATAACCAAGTAAGAAGAGAGGTCTAGAGATGCAATGCAATTCGTACCAGAGATTCGTGAAATATTTCCTCACAAACTCCAACCTAATGATCAGAGTCCTTGCTGCCAGATGTCACAGGATGGGGTTAACCATTTAAAGAGCAGGTCGTGCATGATATAGTCGGTAGCTATTTCACATTTGTCCAGTTGATAGTCTTCATTATCTTCTTCATAGAAAATGTTGTAATCTGGGTCAGAGAATTCCATGACCCATCCTACAAATATCTTATCAACAGAATCAACTGTCCAGATGTGTTTTATAGTATGGCCAACTATATCACCACGTAAGATTTTGTAAATGTTATCTACAAAATCTTGGGAAAAGTCCGGGAATTCTGCTTTGATGGCAGAATTGGTGTGTTCAAGGTCCTTCAATCTTTTCTGTAGCTGACGCCTTTCCTTTTTTTGATGCTGTCTCTGCTTTTCAGGATATTCTGATCCTGTGTGGTTCTGTGCTATACTGCATGGCAACATCCAAAAGGATTGTTTAAACTTTAAAGGAAAAGAAAAATATCAAAAATTTCTCCACACGTGTCTAGCACAAACACAGTAAAGGCTGACCGACAGCGGAGGACAACATTTATAGCCAGGCAAGCCACATGACTTTCTTTTGTTTTCATGACGCTTCCGGTCTTCCGTATATTTGAATTTAAGCTATTTTTGACACAAAAAAAAACATGTTATATTAGATTTTTACCTAAAAGCAACTTTCTGATTGTAACCAGGTTTATTTTATAATCTGTAAATGATATTATCTACTTAATAATACATTGACTAACTGCAACACCATTTTGATCAATTTTAAAATATTTAACAACTTTAAGCAATAAACATAAATTTAACAATAAGAAATAACAAATAATTGTTGTAAAAACTTATTTTTCATCGAAAATGTTTTTTGCTTTCAGGAAATGTTATCCATAGTCATACAAATAAGTAAAAGCAACTAAAAGTTTTTGAAATTAAATAATATCTTTGTTTTATTGAGTTTTGTATGTTACAATTCAGAGCTGATTTTAAGGTAGACGGGTCCGAAATAAAAAAAAAAGTAAAATGGATTTGCTTTGGTCAAAGCCTTGTGCTTTTAACTAATTAGTCGCTAAATCGGAACACCTCAGAATTTCATGAGTTTTCATGAAATTACTTATGGGGGGGGGTGTAATAAATAAAATAAAAAAATTACCATGATTTACAAAAAAAAAATAAACACATTTATAATAATTTCCATCATTTGTGAATAGTTACTGAAAGATTCATGAAAATCCGACAATTATTTTTATTTTTACAAGATTTTCAAAATTAACGGCTCCCATTAAAAAAGAAAATTCAAAAAAAAAAAAACACGCGCTCATGAAGGTACCTACATATATATATATATATATATACGTTCACGCATCCCTATATATATACAGACGCACACACAACACACCATACACACAAAATACACAAACATTATATATATATATATATATATATATATATATATATATACAATTTCCCATATAACCATTTACACACATGTATATATATGCAGAGAAACATGCAATACACTACAGAAAAATATACAGAGACATGCACGTGAACATACATAAAATATGTATACTGACATCCGAATCAACAAACATTTTGACAATTTTTATACTCAATACATAAAAGAAGGCAACTGTGCGTATAAAAGCAAAACAAAAAAAATACTTGTCAGTCTTATTAAACAAAACATATTAACTAGGGATTGCTTACTGAACACACACACACATATATATGTGTGTTAGTGTGTGTGTGTGTGTATATACACACACACACATATATATATATATATATATATATATATATATATATATATATATGGCTTGACGATTGCGTTTAGAAACAGACCCAGGAAGATGAATAGGGCGTGCCAGTGATAATGACAATGTGCTGTTGAAATGGCCACCACAATTACTTGAATTGAAATTTTGCGATTTTCATTTCGATGGGGCTATGAGAAAAGACAAGTCTATAGCATCACACCTTTCCTATAAACCTAGAAGATGCTAGCATCGATCGACAAGCAAAGTCGGCAAAAAAGCGGGCGGCGCTACCCTTAGACACACAAAGCAAAATCATAAGGTAGAGGGTGTCTCCTACAGACACAGATTGGACACACCGTGTCTCTAGACTAGTCAAGATTAAGTCATTGAACTTCACTCTCTCTCTAACTGACCTCTGTTTGACCGATTTACGACATCACATTGTCACTCAAGACGAACTCTCTTATATCGGGGAGGACGGGACCAGAGAAAATCTCTCTTATATCGGGATTTCTCTTATATCCGGGTCTAATTTATATACATAACACAGGCTCTAATTTGGGACCAGTGAAAATCTCTCTTATATCCGGGTCTCTTATATCCGGGTTACACTGTACGTCTCTTTAGCATATTTTCATTAATATAAGTTCTCACATCACGGTAATATATTAATAACTATTAATATTTAAAGAGTGTATACATTATTTTGGGACTCCCTGTATGTGTGTGTGTAATTTGGTTATATAATCTAGCCGATTTCCTATAATATTTCACCTTATAATATCACCTATATATAATATAATATAATATAATATATATATATATATATATATATATATATATATATATATATATATGTATGTATTTATATGATATATAATATTCGATTTCACCTTATAATATCAGAGACAGACAGTTTGTATGGTAGTAGTCAAAATCACAAGATATAATCAGGCAATTTTTTTTCATTATTTAATTTATGTATTTGGCCATTTCATCTCGCCGATTGCACTGAGATTGCTTTTCTTTTTCATTTTAGTTTCTATCAGTTTTGTTAAAAGATATCCCACATTGCGATACCAGAAGATCTGCCAAGAATGGGGAAACGTTTCAAGAAGCAGGAAGCAAATTTACGGTGGCTGAACGAGCGATTAAAGAACTTTCTCAACATGTTTGTCTTGGTGATTTGTTTTCACTTTTCATTATAGTAGCATTTCTCATATTAAAACTATTGTCACATTTTGGTGAGCAACTAATGAGTTTAGTGTGTTGATTTGTAAAATATATATATGCATTTATATACCGTTGTCCCATATATATATATATATATATATATATATATATATATATATATATATATATATATATATATATGTATACAGGGTCTCCATAAAGTTCGTGTGAACTTTAAAAAAAATTATAACTTTATTTATATTTGCGATAGAAATAATCTGTAAAAAAATGTTATAAAGTTTAATGTACCTAGTTTTAAGTATAGCTAAAATAACTAATGTGATTTCAAGCATTACTGTAAATCAATTGGCAAATGTTTTCCGTGAACTGCAAAATCGTATAACCCTTTGTATTGCTAATGATGGCGGACATGTGGAAACTTAAATAAAATTTCAATAAAACCTTAAAAAATATAAATTTACTTCTTTCTAATCCTTTTTACAAATTATTTCTATCGCAAATACAAATAAAGTTATAAATTTTTTATAGTGCACACGAACTTTATGGACACCCTATATATATATATATATATATATATGTATGTATGTATGTATGTATGTATGTATATATATCGTAATTAACCAGATTCACCGACTTCATAAGCATTTAGTAAGTAGTAACGTAATGCTAGATCTTTATTTCTCTTTCGTTTCCCCGATTACTTTTTTGTTTCAATTCCCTGTCGGGGCCCCATACCTGCCCTCACATTACCCAAGAATACTTGCTCACCCCAACGCTTCCTCCCTCCAGAACCTTTTAACTTTATTTCTACTCATTCTTTTTGGGGTGCGGGAACGCGAAGATTCGGGAGAAACAGCAGCATTTTCAACCTTCCAGTTTCCAAAGAGGAAAAAAAAAAGGATCTCTTTTCCCAGACAACCATTATTTTTTTAAATATATATATATATATATATATATATATATATATATATATATATATATATATATATATATATATATATATGTATGTTTTTTATTATAATATATGATATATATAAATAATAATAATAATAATATATATATATATATATATATAATAATAATAACTGTATATATAAGAATAATAATAATAATAATAATAATATATATATATATATATATATATATATATATATATATATATATATATACATATATATATATATATATGTATGTATATATATATATTTAACACCTTTTCCACCGGCAACCAATATTTGTGGATTTTGTCGTACAAATCTGACAAACCCTTAACAGTTTCGGGTGACGCAGCTAAAAAAAAAACTAATAAAAAACGATATAGGGTTTTGAACGAATGTGAAAAAGGGTTGTGGTGTGGAGTCATCACTGAAAAGGGTACTAGACGGGTGGATGGTGTGTGTTTGTGCACCCGAGAAAAATAAAAAAATAAAATAAACAACAACAACACACACATGCGCGCGCACGCGCGTGCGCGTGCATGCGCGCGCACGCGCACACACAGACACACAGACAAAAAGTAGGTAATAATAATACTAATGGAAAAGTCGAACGTGGGAAAGTTTTTAGTGACTATTCTTCCGTTAGTTTTGGCATAAGCCTTCAAGTACGGGCCACCCGATGAGATGGCTATCATAATGGTTAACCAGACCGCCTCGTTAACCATTACACTAACTAAGAGGCTTCAACTGTTATTTAATGGGCTTAGCCCAGTCTTGGCACAGGGCTGCAAATATTGAGCAACACTCGGTGTGGAGCGAACTGTCTCTACTCGGTGGTAATTGTCGACCAGACTAGCTCGTTAAACATTACCCTAAATACGAGACGTTCCTTTTTTATTTACTTGGCTTAGTTTAGTTTTATCACCGAGTCAAAAATATCGAGCATCCCGCAAGGAGGGAACTGGTTAGACAGCCGTAACGATTATCTAGAACAGCTCGTTACCCATTACACCAAACACGATATGCCCTTTGTTATTTACTCAGCTCAGCTTAGATTTGTTAAAAAAAACATAGTGACATAGGTAACTCCACTAGGTCGCGTAAAAATACACAATAGCATGATGAAAAAAGGCCCCAAACTCAATAAAAACAACGTTTTGTCATCAAAATGTTTATGTCATTATTAAGAGGAAAGACCAAAGTATTTTTTGATTATTTTTTAAAATTTTTTACTCCTTTTTAGCACGTTCGAAAGTTTCGTTAAAATTCTTGTTTTTTTTTTTTATGAAAGCGGCGAACGAGAGAAAAAAGGTTTGTTTTATTTTGCGCTTTTTTCGATGAAAAGACATTAATTTGGAAATTCTTGCAAAATTAAAATATTTGTCGGATTTTAATGAAACTTTCAGGACATATTCAGAAATGAATGAAATTACTTTTGAAACTTTTATTTTTAGAAAATCTTGGTAAAATGTAGTAATAGTTGAGCAGGATATTTCACAATTTATTGCTCAATGCCAAGGTGTTCTTTATCATTTAATAAGCGTACGTTGGGTTTAGTAAAAGGTCACGTGTGTAGAGCATGTCGTTAAATGGGACTCAGTCTATAGTAATAAGGATCCTAGTTTTACCAGTTCAGACCTTCACTGCTAAGACCCAACATGTCGTACATTGGGATGAATCGTCTTCATTACATTCGCATTTCATTAGTAAGGAGCACGCTCCATCCGGACAGCTTTTCCATAGGAAGTGCTGCTTTGTGGAACAGACTTCTAAGAAGATGCTTTCCTTGCCGTTCACTACAATCTTAACTTCTTCAAGTCTAGAGATAACTATATAAACTAATAAACTTACCTCTGTAGGGATTTTTATAAAAGCCTTCTTTATCTGTCTATATTTCTGAGATGAGGTATTATGTACACTATTTACATTGTTCGGACTATCATCCTCATCTTTGTTTCCATATTTATCATGACGTTTCGGCCATTGTACGCTCCGGCCTTCTTCAGGTGGTTGGAATGTCGAACTGGACCCTTTATTTCGCTTGTTGGGGTAGACTGTTCTAGTTCCACGTGCCATAATTTAATGGATGTCAGTTATCGGTTATCTCCTGCTAATTCCCCATTCCAAGTTCTCCACTACCTTAACCGGGTATTGAACTCACACTCTTTGGGTCCTGTCACTGGATCTAACTAACGCCTTCATCCACTGTGCTTCTTCTAGCGATAATGTCCCAGCTATAGGTATATAACAGGACGTACCGGGATCTATAGTAAAGGTTGTCAAGCGGTCTACGAGAGAGAAAAGATCCGAATGCAAACCCTCCTATTATAAGCTTCATCTCGCTTCATCCACGGCAAGGAAAGTTGGTTCACTGTGTCGCGCCAGAAAGTTTTTCTCGCCTGAGTCCATCCTTCAAAGCTGTAAATCAACCATTCGCCCTTGCATGTCACACTGCTGCCATATATAGTTTGGAGCCCCCGTTGTTCGTTTCAAGGTCCTCGACAAAATCCAGAGACGGATATGCAATGGGATTGGCCTTGATCTGGCATCTCGTCTACAGTCGCTCTCTCACAGACATGCAGTCGCTTCCCTCTGTCTTTTCTACAAATACTTCCACGGTAAGTGCTCCGACGAGCTACTTTCGCTGGTTTCCAAACTGCATGAATTTAATTGTGCAACTAGGTTGGCATCTCAGTCCCACCCTTTCATTGTCAAAAAGGTTTAAATGTAGCCGTCTCTTCTACTCCAATAGCTTCATGTCTCGCATTTCCCGTCTGGGAAACTCCTTTCCTCTTACTTGCTTCCCTGATGGCTATAATCTTCCATTATTCAAATGCAATGTCAGTCGACATCTTCAGATTCCTTCATCTAACTCCCCGTCCTGCTCTTCATCCTTTCCTTTATCACGTCTCTTTACTCTTGCTCCCACTCTCTGTAACCCCTTGCGTGCTAGTGGCAATCCCGCATTGCTTGGGGTGAAATACTTAAAAAAAATAAAAAAAATAAAAAAAATAAGCAAAATAAAAAAGAAGTAGAAGGATGATGATGACGATTTTAACCACGGTTGCATGACGGGAAGTTTGTTGCAGGTTCGTACAACAAAACCCCCGATGAGTATTGCATCCACAAAATGTTAGATACCCTATTAATGTTGTGTTGTACACTAGTAACTTGTTACGAACTGCTCTAAGGCAGAATGCATTTGTATCTGTCGCAAAGAAGACAAAATACGACACCATTTTCATTAGAAGAATACATAAAGAATCCGGTTATTTACAGATGACAACAATTAAATAAATATATACATAATAAATAAACAATTTAACATAGTCGACAGAAAGACCTTTCTTCCTTCCCTTTCTCTCTCTCTCCCATATATATATATATATATATATATATATATATATATATATATATATATATATATATATGTGTGTTGTAGCATACACACGGACGATAATGGGTATGCCCCCATTCACCTAAATACAGTAGTAAATACTGTATGTTGGTCTGCAGTCCGAGATTTGTCTCCAGCTGTGCTGGTCAAACTCTCTACCTCTGGCCAGAGAGGATCCCAAGACAAGGCTATCTCGAAGGGCAGAGTCTCGTATCGGGAAACAGCTACTCGACCCCGTTTTATTCGGGGTCCACGGGGAATTTTTGGCCGACCCTACGGGGTCGCGTACCCCACATTAAATTCAGCCTTATCATGGAGTTGGAGATTAATTGTGGAATTCACTTGTGTTGTGAGTGCCCTAAGCTTCGTTTGATTATTCCATTCAGTCACCTTCCCTAGGTTACAATATATATATTTATATATATATGTGTGTGTGTGTGTGTGTGTGTGTGTGTGTGTGTGTGTGTAAGAGCAAAATTGTCCAATTGTTAGATTGTAACGGGTGTAGCAGCAAAATTTTCAAAAATCGTGTAAAAGCAAAATTATTCATTTGTTAAATTAAGTTTTGAACCGTTCTATCTTAGAAATGATTAAAGATATCTTATTGGAATACTCCGAGGTTTTTAAAACACTATTGGATTCTACTTTGAACAATAATATTATAGTATAATTACTCTCCAAGCTTAACAGAAGAATCGTGATGAAATCGTGATGAAATCGTGATGAATCGTGATGAAATCGATCATAAACGAAAATGACATGTTCATCATTATTTAATCTTACGAAGGATTGAAATATTGTTCAAATATATATATATATATATATATATATATATATATATATATATATATATATATATATATATGTATATATATATATATATATATATTATTTCAACATAATTTTCCAACTTATTCCAGATAAACTTCGCTGTGTAACATTATATTAGGTTGTCTTCCAGCAATAACTCATTAAAGGTGTGTTCTCAAATACAGGACGCCTCTTATACACAAGTTTAAACAGCCATTAACATTTTTTATTGCTATTAAATTTGTAAAACTCTCATATAAAAAAATATGACATGTAAATGTATATGTAATAATATGGAAAAGAATGAAGATTTTCAATAATATATGCGCATTATTTGGAATGCAACTTCTGAGTCTTCTTAGAAAAGTGGAAAATGATATTCGAAAAATTCGAGCCTTTTATTACCGGACTGACGGATCGGTCCAGTCTTCTTCTTTATCTTTCGATTTTTCGGATGATAGATCGGCCCTACCGTCTCCTAAGGGTTATGAACATGACGAGATATATTTTCATTTTGTAGCAACTTGCGGTGTTGGGGGAAACTACCTCTGACACAGCCTATTCTATGTTCAATTTCCTTCTTTCATATACAGTGTAACCCGGATATAAGAGAGTTGTCGGGACCGGAGAAGAAGTCTCTTATATCGGGTTTCTCTTTTATCCGGGTTTCTCTTATATCCGGGTATCTTATATCCGGGTTACACTGTACTAAATTTGTTATTATACTGAGGTATTTGAAGTGTTTGGTATTTACTAATCCCAGAATTTTTATGACGGATTCAGGAAAGGTGATGTCACTGCTTTCGTACCGATTCCAGACCATTGTTTCTGTCTTAGAAACGCTTATTTTGGCTCTTGGAATACTTGGTAGAGAATGAGAACTACGGGAATTCCTTATACATGGGTGTATGTTCAGCATCGGTGCGTTGTTTGTTTTTAGTCGCTTTGCCTTTCTTGTTACATGTAAATGTATATGTAATGATATGGAAAAGAATGAAGATTTTCAATAATATATGCGCATTATTTGGAATGCAACTCCTGAGTCGGACAATCCTGGAAAGGGTTGGAGGTGATGACATTCTGACTTCTGCTGAAAAGGGTGCACTGGGCAAAATAAAGTTGCGAACCACTGGTTTAGAGAATATCTGTTTTGTGACAATGTCTATCGGCACCCAGTCATGGAACTAATGTTGATGGTGATGATGATGATGAAGACGACGATGATAATGATGCCTCGAGTATGGTGTGCCTTGACATTTCTTGTATAAGGTTGCGAACCACTGGCTTAGATAATATCTGTTTTGTGACAATGTCTATCGGCACCCAGTCATGGAACTAATGTTGATGATGATAATGATGATGAAGACGATGATGATGATGATGCCTCGAGTACGGTGTGCCCTGACATTTCTTGTATAAGGTTGCGAACCACTGGCTTAGAGAATATCTGTTTTGTGACAATGTCTATCGGCACCCAGTCAGGGAACTAATGTTGATGGTGATGATGATGATGAAGACGATGATGACGATCATGCCTCGAGTATGGTGTGCCTTGACATTTCTTGTATTAGATCGAAAACTCTCATGATATTTCCCTCGATATGTCTGAAAGAGAAATGACAATATCCAAATCTGGTGCATGTCGCCTAACATTATATTAGGTTGTCTTCCAACAATGGCCCATTAAAGATGTGTTCTCAAATACTGAACGCACCTCATATAAACAAATTTAAGCATCCATCAATATTTTCTATTGCTATTAAATTTTACTCGATAAAAATAATCCATGCTGTTAACAGAATACTTCAGTTTTGATTTTGCTTTGGTTCCTCTCGTTTTACGGCATATCAACACCTCTATGTGTTGTGTAACCCCTTTCACGGCGTAGACACACACACACACACACACACTATATATATATATATATATATATATATATATATATATATATATATATATATGTATTTAAGTTTAGGATTGGTATATACGGAGTGAATTCCAATAACCAACAATTACTATTCTTTAAAGAGTGCTCAATACAGAGTAGAGCAGATATAATTATTTATTTGAATATTACAACATAAATATTATATTTATGTTGTAATATTCAAATAAATAATTATATATATTTATATATTTAAATAAAAACAGACCACTTTAAGGTTCCATATAATAAATTATTTCACCACAGCCCTTTTAAAGGACCGCGGATCATCAGATTTTACTTCCAACGGTTGAAACGAAAATTTATCCATTTTAGGTTGGAAGTGTGGATCCTTATATTAATCCGATAGGAGGTAATCCAAAGGTAGCTCAACTTATTTTATAAGGAGCTAATATATATATATATATATATATATATATATATATATATATATATATATATATATATATATATATTACCGAAATTGTCTTTTTCAGACATGGATCTATTCGTCAAAAGCATAATGCTAAAAAACCAGCTACAGACGTTTTTATACGTCGATCTTGATTCTTTTTATGTCCTTCTGAGCTTGAAACGAGTCCAATTGTCAACTCATACGTCTGGTAAAGAGTGAAGATTTTCAATAATATATGCATATTATCTGGATTGCATCTTTTGAGATTGACAATCCTGGAAAGGTATGGAATGATATTCAGACACATGGTGAAATGTGTGCTTTGTGCAAAAAAAGGGTTGAGAACCACTGGCTTAGGTAGACAACGTACAACAATTTAGTAGACCTCAAATATTGACGTAGATCACGAACTACGATAGCACGCCACAGATATTACAGTTTGATCGATCGAAATTGAGTACTGGATGTTGGTTCCTGAGAGACTTGTCTTTGTGTGGTTCTGCTATTAATAGCATAATTACATAATTAAGATATCGCAATAAAAAAAGGATAGGTATTACATTTTGAAGAACGCTATTAATAGCAGAATCATTTAGGTATTGGTATTAATTAAGGTATGGCAATTAAAGAAAAGATATTACATTTTGAAGAACGCTGTTAATAGCAGAATCATTTAGGTATTGCAATTAATTAAGGTATGGCAATTAAAGAAAAGGTATTACATTTTGAAGAACGCTGTTAATAGCAGAATCATTTAGGTATTGCAATTAATTAAGGTATGGCAATTAAAGAAAAGGTATTACATTTTGAAGAACGCTATTAATAGCAGAATCATTTAGGTATTGGTATTAATTAAGGTATTGGAATTAAAGAACGCGTATTACATTTCGAAGAACATTCGCAATTACTCGAGAAGAAATTACTCATGAACTTTCTTCTTTAAACTATCATGTCTGTAATTAAAACAAAATTACAGGGAAAAATGGATTCATACCTTGGATCTTTTCTGTTAATACAACCCAAAATATTAATGTAGCCCAAAATAAAAAGAATTTATATTAACTAAAATTCACATCAAATTCTCCCCGAACGAGGTTCTTCCATTGCACTCCGGTTGGGTTGACCTTTGCATTCGCCACAAATGTACCTGACTTGGGTGTGCTATTTCTAAGTGTGGGGTCTTCATCCGCGCTCATCCCCGATAAATAAGCCAAACACAGATTTTTTCTTCTTTTTTTTTTAAGTTGTAAAAAATTCCTTATAAGTACCTCGAATATCCCCCACACTTACGAAATGTGAATAACCCCCTTATTTTTTTTAAAGTTTTTCATTCTGGGGGTTGGAGTTGTTGCGAGGCAAGCTAAACAAATTTTGTGTAAAATGATCTGGAGGTTGCTTTAATGTCCAAGGTGTAGGGAACATTGAAATAATAGAAGGTGGTGGGGGGTGAATGGAGCATATTATTGGGATGTTTTGGAGGGAAATTTACATCTGAGTGCACATTCGTTGGGCTTGAAACCAGATTGGGTCTTTCAACAAGACAGCGATCGTAAACAGTCTGCAAAGCTCACAAAATCATGGTTAAGTTCAAATAGAATAGACGTTCTGAAATGGCCAAGTTAATCTCAAGATCTCAATCCGATTGAAAATTTATGGAAAGAGCTGAAACTGATAATTCAAAGAAAGAACCCGCAAAACCTAAAGAAATTTTGCCGTAAAGAATGGAAAATTATTAGCCAAGAAACATGCAAGAAATTCGTAGGGGGCTACTCTAAACGCCTACATGCTGTAATTAGCAATAAAGGTTACGCTACGAAATATTAACAGATGATTTAATAAATGTATTGTAAACGTTTGCGTTATTCTTCGTGGGATATTTTTATTGATTATTTTTTTAAATCTGATTTTCTGACTAAAGGATTAAACATGTATTATTAGTAGTCAAAGTTTTATTATTCAAACTGTGTTAGAAATACCTAAAGAAACTTTTTTTTCGAATGTTCTGTAAACTTTTACGTGGCACTGTATAATTTATAATTTTCAAAGTGTGCCAAAAATTTAGTAAAAAACAAATTTTGATTTAAAATTTATAATTTCTAAAGTGTGCCAAAAGTTAAAAAAAAACAAATTTTGATTTAAAATTTATAATTTCAAAAGTGTGCAAAAATTAATAAAAAACAAATTTTGATTTAAAATTTATAATTTCAAAAGTGTGCAAAAATTAATAAAAAAAACAAATTTCGATTTAAAATTTTGTAATTTCTAAAGTGTGCCAAAAATTAATAAAAAAACAAATTTCGATTTAAAATTTATAATTTCTAAAGTGTGCCAAAAATTAATAAAAAACAAATTTTGATTTAAAATTTATAATTTCAAAAGTATGCCAAAAATTTAATAAAAAATTTGATTTAAAATTTATAATTTCAAAAGTGTGCCAAAAATGAATAAAAAAAACAAATTTTGATTTAAAATTTATAATTTCAAAAGTATGCCAAAAATTTAATAAAAAATTTGATTTAAAATTTATAATTTCAAAAGTGTGCCAAAAATTAATAAAAAAAACAAATTTTGATTTAAAATTTATAATTTCAAAAGTGTTCCAAAAATTCAATAAAAAACAAACTTTCATTTAAAATTTATAATTTCTTGGGGTGTATTAATATTTACGATAAGTAACTTTACGTTATTTGGGTGAATTAACAAAAAGCATCCCATGCCTTTCTCCAGAGAATAATTACTAAAAGCAGTTGCTACGGGAATTCATGTCTGATTGTCCCACACACCCTTTTTTTTTGCCAGTGTTACAAAGGAGAACAGTTTTAATATGTTTAACCTTATTTTTACAGGCGCATATTGTACGATTTAATTCCAAAGCATTTTCCTCTTCGCTTGTTGAGGAAAAAAGATATATTACGTTATTTTTATCACCACCCCGACACCATCAAACAGAGTTAAAAAAAAAAGAAAAAACAAGAAAAAAAAGAAAAAAGAAAAAAAAACAAGAAAAAAACAAAAAAATTTAAAAAAGAAAAAAAACAAGAAAAAAAAGAAAAAAAACAAGAAAAAAAGAAAAATCAAGGAAAAAATTAAAAAAACAAGAAAAAACAATAAAAAATAAGAAAAAAGCAAAAAACAAGAAAAAAGAAAAAACAAGAAAAAACAAAAACAAGAAAAAAGAAGAAAAAGAAGAAAAAAGAAAAAGAAGAAAAAAGAAAAAAAAGAAGAAAAAAGAAAAACAAGAATTAAAAAAAAACAAGAAAAAATAAAAACAAGAAAAAACAAATAAACAAAAAACAAGAAAAAACAAGAAAAAAAGCAGAAAAATAAAAAACAAGAAAAAATAAAAAAACAAGAAAGAAAGAAGAAAAAATAAAAAAAATAAAAAAAACAAAAAAGTAAGAAAAAAAAAGTAAAAAGAAAAGGTGTGCGTCTCTACCTTTCAACTAACACGAGGGATATCTCGTCCGGGCCTCTATATCAGAGAAGACCTCAAATTCCCTAACACCAAACAGTCCCCACCCCTCCAACTGGTAACGACACGCTCCGTCTCGTGAGACCCAAGTAAAAACTCAGGCAAAGCACCCAACCCCGCCTTTGACTATTTGATGCGCTAGTACCTCAGCTTCCTGCCGAGGGGGGCCTTAATCCCTTTGCCTTCTCAGTGTGTTAGATAAATATTCGAAATCCTTAAAGGGAAAATATGGGCTGGTTGACGGTTGGGGTTAGGTGTCAGTATTGAATTAGGGTTTTATGGGTGGGGCTGGGGGACTGGAAGGGTCGCGGTAATTTCAGGTAATCTGGGGCGTGAGAAAGTTTGCCTACCGTTTCCCACGGTGACGGTAGCGGGTGTGGAAAGGGTGGGTGAAAGGCGAAGTACTTGAGAATAGGGATTTCTGTGTTTAGCAACGGGCGTAAAGAAGGAAGTGTTTATCATCGTTCTGTACTGCAAAGTTTCTTGTTATTTTGTTTAGGTTCGTTAATTCTTTTTATTATATCCAAATTCATTTAATTAGCTGGGAAATGAAGTCGTCCTAAATTTATCCAACTAATACGATCAATTTAAAGAACAAAAAGATAATTAAAGGGGAAAATTAAAAAAAAAATATAATACAAAAATAAATAAAACGATATAATTATTAATTTTTTTTTTTCACTGATAAATTATTGTGCGCACAATACAGGGCCCTAGAGCCACTCAAGATAGAACGTTAATAAATACAGTTGTAAGGGCGTACAGTGAGAGCAGAAGAGGTGCACATCATGAAATGGGCATAGCACGTAAATTATAATCTAAGTCAATGGTTTCACAATAAATTTGATATTAACAATACCAGGTCTAAAAGCCACTCAAGGTAGGGCGTGTCTAAATGCAGATTTGTAAGGGTGTGCAGAGAGGGAGCAGGGGCTGCGTATTACGAAAGGAACGTGGCACGTAAATGATGATCTAAGTCAATGTTTTCACAATAAAAATGACATTAACAATACAAAGCCTAAGAGCCACTCAATGTAGAGGCTACCTGAATGTGGTTTTGTAAGGGTATGCAGGATGTGAAGTAAAAGGTGAATATTATTTGGCCCTATATGACGCTAGACTTCAGTCAGTTAAGATCGTGATGATCGAGGAAAGATCTTATCTGGAATCGGTTCGACATTGCTGCCATTCCGGGGAAGAAGCTGTCTGAGTGGAAGCTATTCCTTACCAATGGAATATAAAGGTAATAAATAAGTGCCGAGTCAGTGTACGTTGCCTGGCGTGTCCTAGCTGTGAAGGTTTGGTGTCACAAAGAAATATAGTTCGCCCGACCATCTCGTATGAAAATAGCGATAGAGTGGTGAGAGGATAACAATATTTTGTCTCGAGGAAAAAGGAGTTGTATGCTAGAAAATAATACATCACCCACAAGGCCACGCAAACATTTTTTTTTAAACTCTGTCGAAGCTTGGGAGTGTGGATTTAAGCACCCCCAGCCCAGATATGACAACAATACTCCATTTTTAGTCTTGAAAACATAGAGCCTGACAGAAGGAGTCAGGTACTTTCTGAAGCTGTACAAGGAACCGAATATTTTCTTCTTTTTTTTTTCTGACAATAAGGTTCACCTCATACAAGGCCCGGATGCCACTCAATGTAGAGGGTTACGATAAGTGGTAGTTTATATAGATAGGAAGGGAAGATAAAGCTGGACTCTGGACTTGAACAGGTTAAGATTGTAGTGATCGGGGAATAATCTTCTTGGGAGTTATATAGGGCAGTGGTTCACGGGAAGAAGCTGTTTGAGTGTAACTCACTTCTCACCGATGCCTATACGGAGGGAATGAGGGTGGTTTGCTCCAATGGGCGTGACATGGCGTGTCCTAGCCGTGAAGATTAGAACAGGCGGAATCAACAAGGAATATATTTCGTCCAAGCACTTTCCATGGTAATAGCGATAGAGCAGTGAGAGACTCGCCATATGCGGCCTGTCGGAGAGATAATTATTCTCCAACAACAAGGACTCGGAGACGCTTTTGAACTCTATAAAGACTGGAAACCAAGGTCTGGGCAGCTCCCACCCGAATATGGCAACAGGACTCCATTTTCGGCCTGACCTGTCTCTTATAAAGGTAGAGGATAGCATGAGGAGTCGGATACTTACTGGAGCGGCACAAGAAGCTGATCGTTTTACCTGCATCTTTTAGCGATGGATTGTATATAATTGTATATAGAATATATATAAAATAATCTAAGTACCAGACCTTGAAAATTCTCTTCCCGGTTCTGCAAGCGATGACCAGATGAAAGACACTGCCAAGTGACAACACCAAGAATACTTTCTTTTTGGCAGTGCGTCTAGCCTAACCACCGCCCGCTTACGTCCGAATTGCCATCCTCTCTCCTTATTTCCTTTCTCCCTCCTGGTGTTGGTGGTGGAGATGGATCTGAAGGCCCAACCTGCTCCTGGGGCCGCTGTTTTGTTGCAGTACTCAAAGAAAGTGGCCATATGTAGTTCGTCTGAGCACGTTTCATGGTAGAAGCAATAGACCAGTAAGAGACTTGTCACATTCCGCCTGTGAGGTTGGAGGGTGGAAAACAAGGGCTCGGAGACGCTTTTGAACTCTGTCAAGACTGGAAAGTGAGGTCTGGGCAGCTCCTGTCCAAATATGGCAACAGTAATTCATTTTCGGTCTGATCTGGCTCATATAAAGTTAGAGGATAGCATGTGGGGTCAGGTACTTACTGAGATGGTAAAGAGAGCCGGTGATTTTACCTTCATCTTTAGCTATGGATCGTATATAGGAATTCCACTTGTGGTCATCTATATGAATGACAAAGTAGAAAAAAAGAAGCTTTTGTGTAACGCGTTTCGATCTCTAGAAATACTTCATCAGACTAAAGTAATATTATTGTTGGCGGAATTATATTTGGGTAGAAAAGTGAGTAGTGATAGATAAACGCAAACGTAGGTTAGAATTGTGTACCGATAGGAAATGCCGAAGATGTTGGAAGTCTGGAGTTTTAAATTT
Organism: Acanthosepion esculentum; assembly: GCA_964036315.1. Lineage (NCBI taxonomy): Eukaryota > Metazoa > Mollusca > Cephalopoda > Sepiida > Sepiidae > Acanthosepion > Acanthosepion esculentum. The sequence continues at coordinate 58,398,416 of OZ038507.1, forward strand.
TAAAATGTTTTTGTTTTTTTCAGACCTGTCTGAACATGTTGTCTAACCGATTTCCTTCAGTTTCGTTTTATGTTTCTATTTTTTGTTTTTATCACTTTTTAAAAATTAAATATCGCTATATATAAAGTTGTAGCCTCTGTCTATCTGATTTGTTATCGCTCCCCTCCTTGGATTTTGGAGATAGACCTACATAACCATATATATTCTAAAACTACATTACCCAGGTTACTTAGATAAGTATATTTCATTTTGATTAAGGGTGGGGAAGGGGGTCACCGAAAGCCACAAACCCCACTACTGAAACTTTTTCCCCCCTTTAATTTAAATTAAATTTAAATATGAACAAGGGAATAAGTCTTAACCAAAACACAAAATGAGAAAGCCAGAAGATAGAGGTCACATCGGTATGGTCATTTTGATTAAAGGGGATCCCCCCCCGGGTGTGGGGGCACAAACACCTCACTGATTTTTTCCCCTTTGATATAAAATAAATTAAATTTTGAACAACGGAATGACACCTAGGTTACTTGGATAACTATATTATACATTGATCAAAGGGGATCCCCTATATTATACATTGATCAAAGGGGGTCCCCTATATTATACATTGATCAAAGGGGTTCCCCTATATTATACATTGATCAAAGGGGGTCCCCTATATTATACATTGATCAAAGGGGGTCCCCTATATTATACATTGATCAAAGGGGTTCCCCTATATTATACATTGATCAAAGGGGGTCCCCTATATTATACATTGATCAAAGGGGGTCCCCTATATTATACATTGATCAAAGGGGTTCCCCTATATTATACATTGATCAAAGGGGTTCCCCTATATTATACATTGATCAAAGGGGTTCCCCTATATTATACATTGATCAAAGGGGGTCCCCTATATTATACATTGATCAAAGGGGGTCCCCTATATTATACATTGATCAAAGGGGTTCCCCTATATTATACATTGATCAAAGGGGGTCCCCTATATTATACATTGATCAAAGGGGTTCCCCTATATTATACATTGATCAAAGGGGGTCCCCTATATTATACATTGATCAAAGGGGTTCCCCTATATTATACATTGATCAAAGGGGTTCCCCTATATTATACATTGATCAAAGGGGTTCCCCTATATTATACATTGATCAAAGGGGTTCCCCTATATTATACATTGATCAAAGGGGGTCCCCTATATTATACATTGATCAAAGGGGTTCCCCTATATTATACATTGATCAAAGGGGTTCCCCTATATTATACATTGATCAAAGGGGGTCCCCTATATTATACATTGATCAAAGGGGTTCCCCTATATTATACATTGATCAAAGGGGATCCCCTATATTATACATTGATCAAAGGGGGTCCCCTATATTATACATTGATCAAAGGGGTTCCCCTATATTATACATTGATCAAAGGGGGTCCCCTATATTATACATTGATCAAAGGGGGTCCCCTATATTATACATTGATCAAAGGGGGTCCCCTATATTATACATTGATCAAAGGGGATCCCCTATATTATACATTGATCAAAGGGGGTCCCCTATATTATACATTGATCAAAGGGGATCCCCTATATTATACATTGATCAAAGGGGGTCCCCTATATTATACATTGATCAAAGGGGATCCCCTATATTATACATTGATCAAAGGGGGTCCCCTATATTATACATTGATCAAAGGGGTTCCCCTATATTATACATTGATCAAAGGGGGTCCCCTATATTATACATTGATCAAAGGGGGTCCCCTATATTATACATTGATCAAAGGGGTTCCCCTATATTATACATTGATCAAAGGGGGTCCCCTATATTATACATTGATCAAAGGGGTTCCCCTATATTATACATTGATCAAAGGGGGTCCGCTATATTATACATTGATCAAAGGGGGTCCCCTATATTATACATTGATCAAAGGGGTTCCCCTATATTATACATTGATCAACTGGGGTCCCCTATATTATACATTGATCAAAGGGGGTCCCCTATATTATACATTGATCAAAGGGGTTCCCCTATATTATACATTGATCAAAGGGGGTCCCCTATATTATACATTGATCAAAGGGGGTCCCCTATATTATACATTGATCAAAGGGGGTCCCCTATATTATACATTGATCAAAGGGGGTCCCCGTCGAGCCTAAACCAACCACAGATAATTTTTTTTCACTTTGATTTAAATTAAAATTAAATTTTAACAAGGGAATGACTCCTATTGAAATTATAGAAGGAGAAAGCCAGAAAATGGAGGCAATATCGACAAGATCAAAATGAGACAATATGGACGTCAAGTTGAGCAAGAAATGACCAGTTAGTGGTTAGTGCCTTACAATGTATATTTGTTGCGACAATTCAACTGTCGTATCAATGTTGAAATCTGCTCATCAATTCATTCAATCAAGTATTGTATTAAATACATACCAATGGGGTCAGATCAAGCTGTTTTGCACCCCCCCGTTTTTTTTCTTTTGATTTAAATTTGAACAAGGGAATGACTCCTATCCAAAATATAGGAGAAAGCCAGAAGATGGCGGTCACATCGGCAAGCTCATTGAGTAATATTGAAATGCATAATTTTTATCCACAAATTCTAACAATGATTTAATCAGTCATCGTTTTCTTACAATAATGTGTGACACGCAGCAAGTCGCGGGTAATTCAGCTAGTATATGATAATGGAAGATCAGCAAAGAAAGACGAAATCATTTTGTTGAGACGCAGTCTCTTGCCATCTGCTTTTATTTATTTATTTATTCATTTTTAATATGCTGTAAATATTAAACATTTTGTCGCTTAGGGATCGAGCAGAAAGAGGGCGAAAAAGGAAGAATATCACCTCAGGAATGTTGGAGAGTCTACCGGCCGAAACAAAGTAATAAAGATGAGGATATTTGATCGAATATTTCTTCTTCTTCTTCTTCTTCTTCTTCTTCTTCTTCTTCTTCTTCTTCTTCTTCTTCTTCTTCTTCTTCTTCCAAACGATTTTGTTTAGCCTTGACGTTCTTTATTTCATTTTTCTTCTTTTTTCTCTTACATTTTTCTTTGCTATGCTTCTTTATCCCCCCCCAAGGCCTTTTCCATATATTCCAGTCATTTAGTGCCTTTTATTTCTTTTAATTGACATCTTTTGGAATCGTTTCGTTTTCCTTTGTTATTTTTTAAAGTCATTTCATTTTTCTATTTCTTCTTTTGTTTTTTTCTTTCTTTTTTCTTTCTTTTTTAATGTTGTTCTTTTTTTCATTTTAACTATATTCATTCATTCATTCATTTATTATTCCTTTCTTTTTTCTTCTTCTTCTTCTTTTTTCGTTTCTTCTCATTTTCTTCGTCTTCTTCTTTCGCTTCTTTTTCTTTTTCTTTTCTTTCGTTTCTTCTTCTCATTCTTCTTTTTTCGATTCTTCTTCTCTTTCTTGTTCTTCTCGTTCTTTCGCTTCTTCTTCTTCTTCTTCTTCTTCTTCTTCTTCTCTTTCTTATTCTTCTTTTTCTTTCGCTTCTTCTTCTTCTCTTTATTATCTTTCTTCTTCTTCTTCTTCTTTTCTTTCTCTTTATTCTTCTTTCGCTTC
>OZ038507.1:58404501-58514501 GCA_964036315.1 Acanthosepion esculentum
GTTTTATTTATTATTTACACACACACACACACACACACACACACACACACACACACACACACACACACACACACACACATATATATATATATATATATATATATATATATAAAAGGAAGAGGTTATAGTAGTTCCAACGAGAAAAATGTGTGTATATTAAAAAGAAGAGAGAAACCGCAAACGTTTTTAGTTGTCATGTGGATTTAAAAAAAAAAGTATTATGCTTTATTTTCCATAATTTTGCTACACGTGTTTCCGGTCTCGCAACCGTCATCAGGCAAATGGTGCAGATTTCCACATATTAAAAATAATTCATTTTTTTCGTTTTTTTTTCAGATGTTAAATATTCTCGAAATGAGGCATTCTCTTTTTTTGTGTTAGTGACCCAAACGTCTTACATAAAGAAAAAAAACTAATTATTTTTAATAATATGTAGATATCTCCACCCTTTGCCTGATACGGTTGCGAGATCGGAAACCCGTGTAGCAAAATTATGGAATATAAAGCATAATACCTTTTTTTAAAAATCCACATTACAATCAAAAACGTTTGCGGTTCTCTCTTCTTTTTAATATATATATATATATATATATATATATATATATATATATATATATATATATATATATATATATATATATATAGGGTACAGCAAAAGGATCTGACAGGTTTGTAGATTTAATAAAACTAAAAGAGCGTAAAGAATGAAAAATGTGTTTTTATTTTCGAAATTGTTCAATAGATCAAGCCGATTAGTGTATACCTTTTGATTTCAGGTATCCACACACACACGCACACACACACACACACACACACACACACACACACACACACATACAAACGTACAAACAATCGCATGGGTTAAAGTCAGGTGATAAGGCGGGCCAACGCCCTATGTGTTCCAGTTATGGATTCTTTGTTCTTGATAAACGTTTCCACAAGAAAATGTTTGCATCCAATTCATGTTGGTAACTGAAAATGAAATGAATCAAAATGGCATTATATGCACATTTCGAAAATCAAAACTCATTTTTCGTTTCTTTACTCTGTTTCGCGTTTATTAAACCTGCAAATGTGTCAGATCATTTTGCTGCATCCTGTTTATATATTAAGACATGACTCATTAAATAATTTAGACAACTGTTGTCTATTTATTTTTAATGTGATCCTCTCATATTCACGGACTAGCTTCTTAGTATCCTTATTAAAGGAAGAAAGTTACCATATTGATGTATATTCATTATTCCGAGTACTTTCGACACACACACACACACACACAAACACACACACACACACACACACACACACACACATATATATATATATATATATATATATATATATGACGACCCGCGTAGGTGCAACCTAGGTAGGTTTGCCTGGCTCTTTAGGTTCGTAATTAGATTTGCTCTACTTAGTGTATTGAGCACTTTGCTTAGTTACTTTTGTTTACTCGTGTTGGAGGTTTTTTCTTTGGACTCTGAGCTTGGATTCTGGACGATTGTTTTCGCCTGAAGTACATGTTCTTAATTCTTTCTTTTTTTATTCCTTATTTTTCCTTGGGTGTTGGTTTGTTCATTTACAAGCCCAAAAAACACCTAAGGTTTTTCCAGACGAGTATATTTACTTATATATATATATATATATATATATATATATATATATATATATCATGAGGGCTTGAGCGTAATGGCCTTGTTCAAATTGTAGATCACGCTAGATAACACGCCCTTTCCCAGAAACTGTAACTAAGGTCTGCTCAGCATAGTTGCAGCATAAGCCACAGATGGTCTCTGTGGGTGTTGAATAAACGCAAATGCGCCCGAGCAAGCGTCTGCAATAGGGACTGGCTAGCCGCCCTAGTAGACGGGTATCCTCGAATAAGAGTGGCCAGCTATTAGTTGGCGTACATGTAAGAATTAAATATTACGGGAAGCACCAGGTTTTTAGAAATACCAAAGTTGGGCAAAATCGGTTGGGAACCACTGGTGTTGGGTGTGCATTTAATGCTAAAAGTTCCAGACCTATTGGATTTCAAACGGGAGTGTGATAGTGGATGCCTGAATGTGTAGCGTCTGCTGGGAATGCCTGATGAATGTCATTACTACTCACTGTGGACAGTGCAGTGGCTGACCGCGTGGCTCTAATGATCAAAGCCAGAAGCATCTGACAATAATTGCCATTAGTAATAAACAAGTGACATTTACTCCAAGCACACCCTCATTCAAGATAGAAGCTACCAAACACAGCTAGCATGTCACCTTAGCGTTCTTTATGAGATATATTCAGAGAAGACGCACCAGTGTGCCTTTGCTAGCCCCACGACATCGTATACAGCGCCTCATCTTTTTCTTTTATTCGATGTTTCACCATATAAAAGGCCCAAGAGTCTTTCAAGGTAGAGGATTACTGAATGAGGTTAATGTAAGGGCGTAAGAGTGGAAGTAAGAAGTGCATTTTGTGAGGATATGCAGGAGAGATAAAGTTTGACCTGAGACTTGAAAAGGTTTAAACTGCAGTTATCTGGGTAGATTGATTTGTTTTTAAGGGTTATAAACCCCTTGCAGGTTATTTTAAAACCAGAAAATATTTTTTAGACATGTAAGAATGTTTTGACATAATAATGATTTATTGATACAAGTCCCACTAATTAACCCATAGCTGGGGGGGGAAAGAAGCGTGTTTGCTTGTAAGTGAATATAACGAATCCTTAAGCTTTGACATAATGCAGGTGGTTTTTACTTGCAAAGCAAAAATGTTATCCTGCTAGTAACTCGGATGAACGAATAATGGCGTGTTTGAATTTTACAGTTGTGTTGTCATATCCTGCTATGACAACAGAAAATGGTGATGACTGAAATTAAGTAGAACAGTAGTGGAGACTTGAAAAATGCAATGGAAAGGATAGTAGTTAATCATACAGAGGGTTAAAGGTAAATAATCGTGACCAGAAACGTCTGGTTGGAATTATCTGCGTTAGCAGCAAGCGACAGTGGCTGAAATCACATACCAATTCACACCCAGAATTATTGGATTTTGAACGGGAGTATAATAGTGGATGCCCGGAATTCTATTTTAGTGTGTACTGGGAATGCCTTTTGGGAGGCATTACTACTCACTGTGGACAATGCAGTGGCTGATCACGGGTCTTTAATAATCCTGACCAGAATCATCTGACTAGAAGCGATAATAAAGCGAAAGGCCAACCTAGCCAACCTTGTTCAGCTTCCAGTTCAGCTTCTGTTTCGGTGTTTTAAATATCCCACATAGTGACAGCTGTAGCTTTGTTAAAAAATAAAAGGCAACATACTGTATGAACCTGAATAAGACGTCTACTATTACAATGGGTGATATTTAAAAACTGCAGACACATTTGGCGCCAGAAATTTAGAATTTAATCTTAAGCGTCCCTGCATTATTCAGCGTTTCCCTTGATGTGTAATTCTCTCTCTCTCTCTTTCTATATATTTATATATATATATATATATATATATATATATATATATATATATATATATATATGTATGTATATATATATATATATAATTAAACAATATATATATATATTAAACTTCCTGAATATATATATATATATTTGTGTGTGTGTGTGTGTGTGTGTGTGTGTGCGTGAGTATGTGTGAATAAATCAGAGGAAGGATAGATGGAATAAAATTCTACTTTTCGTAGCATTTACTTTTAAAAATGTGCTCAATACAAAGTAGAGCAATATATTATTATTATTTTTATTATAAGAAATTATAATAGTAACAACATATACCAAAGATATTGTGTAGCGATTTCAACATATTAACATCTCTTATAATATATATATATATATATATATATATATATATATATATATATATATATATATATATATATATATATATATAGAGAGAGAGAGAGAGAGAGAGATAGATAGCCACTCGTATTAGAGGATGCCTGCCAATTAGAGCGGCTAGCCAATCCCTGTTGCAGACGCTTGCTCAGGCATATTCGTGTTTTGTTCAATACCCACAGAGCCCACCTGTGGTTTATACTGCAACTATGCTGGGCAGACCTGATTTGCAGTTTATGGGAGAGATCGTGTTATCTAGCGTGATCAACATTTTGGTCAAGGCCAGCACGCTCAAGCCCTCGGCCACGATGACATGTGTCTTTGTGCTATCACAGCTATCGACGGCACCCAAGGGTTCCGTTTGCCCAATTTCACTCATTAGGCTTGGGTCAACCCCTGGTGTGGTTGTCAGGCACTTTCCAAAGGTGCCGCACGCTGGGATCGACCTCTCCAGTTCGAATTCTATGTCACCACTGCCCTAATTGTGGATGAATTCCTGCGGTCGAATCCTTCGTCACAGGCACCAATTATCTCCACTCTCACTTTTGGTTCGTCTCCGGTGAGCCCACTCTGCACAAATCCTGCCCCCAGCCACGCGTTTTGTTTCTTTATACGCAGGAATATAGTTGAGGAACTGTCGAGGATAGGCTTGATTCCACTCAGTCCTGTCTATACTTGAAACTTAACAACATAACAAGTGTAAAAATAACAACTTTTCTTTATGGTTTCTATGATTGAATACATAAAAAAAGTGATTTTTAAAGAAGTTTCCCGTATAAGGAATGCTTAAGCCGAGAGGAAGAGGTTGACTGGCGATTGCAGTTATGGCTAAACAGACAGAAACTATTTAAATAAAGACAGATAATCGAGGGCACCCAAAAAGCGGCGCAGAGAACAGGATTTTTGCTGATTGAGGCACCAGGGTTACCGACAGAATGTTGGTCTACTAGCGGCTAGATCTGTTCGAGCTTGTTCTTCTGCTCTTTCGGCAACTGCTTTTATGGGACTGCAGACCCCAATTGCACTGCTCTAATCGGCTATCCAATAATAATACTTGACCGATGGTCTTGTGTTGTACGCCTTGAATGGGAGGGAGAAAAGCCCCCAAGAAATCAACATGTTTGCTGGTCCAATCAAAATAATGGCACTGTGTCGTAAGTATCGGAGGGAGAGACGAGAAGCTCCGTCCCAGCCCACCTCAAAATAGTGACCTTGCATCGCTCCTATAAAACCTTTATGGAACATTTTCCAGAATCTCACCCTCATTTGATCTGATTATCATATGTGTCAACGTCAATTCTATCAGAAAGTGTGTAAAATCCTTGGTCAAAAAATAACCTTACTGTTGAGTCTTGACTCATTGTTGAATCTCGCCTAATGCATGGAATAATAATGCAACACAAAATGTACTTAGAACAAGAATGTATTATAACAAGAAAGTGTACACAATAAGTACATATAGTATTTCGGTATATTTCTGGGAAGACGTTCCTGGAGAATGTGTTGACTAGTCGCAGTCGATCAGAGTCTCTAGTAGGATCTCGTGATTCCCTTCCCTCGTCTTCCGGTACCAACCACTATTTATATAGTTGGTAGTCACCTATGCAGATTAGGTGGATCCTACACAACACTTACTTATAAATATTTGCTTTGTGTTACGTATTACAACGAACAATTCCTTTATTAAATGAAAACAACACTTACGTTAAACAGACCTAAGATCTAAGACAGTACCTAAAGAAAAATCTCACGCAAGCTTACAATTCCACTTCTCACACTACACTCCATAAGTGGCACAAACCAGAAAATTTCATATCGCATTGTTTTAACATGAAAATATTTTTCTTTTTTTTGGAAATAAAAAGTAGATTCCCAGTCAACCTTTGTGTCGTATAAATACGCTGTTTAATAAATAAATAAAAACAGCATATACTCAAATATGGGCATTAATAAAAATAACGCTTAAACAATATATATCATTAACTTCACTAATCTACTTTTTGTATGAATGATTCATGTAATATAAATTGAACTGCACCACATACTTGATTTAAAAAGAACTGATCCGACGTGCAACGTTCGGGACAATAGCTGCGACATTCCTCTATAGCTTGAACAATTTAGTTAATGCCATATCGACTGAAAAAACCTACTCCAACAAAAGAATTCGCCAATTACCATATTAGTAAAAAAAAAAACAAACACTCTTAAATTTTCAAAAAATTCAACCTTAGCGTTGCGACCACACACTCCAAAAATTTCTTACCGTTAACAATGACACATTTCTAAAAAAAAACATATTTCGAATCACACCTAATCATTCGTTGTCCCGTTATTACCTGGATGTAAAAAAAAACAAATCAATATTCATGCCTGATGATATCTCTAAGAACAGATGAAAGTACAAGCAAAAAAACCCCCTTATACAACTGGAATTTATTAAAAACAGGGATCATAACATGTATCTAGAGGTTCGTGGGTTAATGTATTTTAATAAAATTGTTCGCGAAGATGTATTCTCGTCATTTATATCATTAACTTCACTAATCTGCTTTTTGTATGAATGCTTCATGTAATATATATATATATATATATATATATATATATATATATATATTACATGAAGCATTCATACAAATATATATATATATATATATATATATATATTACATGAAGCATTCATACAAAAAGCAGATTAGTGATATATATATATATATATATATATATATATATATATATATATATATATATATATATATATATATATATATATATATATATGTGTGTGTGTGTTATAGTAATTCGTCGAGTCTAGATGAATCTTCATACCAATTGTGTCAATGAGCCTCGTTGACGAATAAGAAACTCAATAGACTCGATATAGCGCCGCTAACGGTCCGGGTTCGAATCTCGGTAGTGGATACGCACTGCTGATGAGTCCCAAATAGGACGAAACGCGTCCAGTGCTTTTCTGCATTTTGTTGAGGATTCTTCTAGACTCGATGAATTACTATGATTTGTCTAAATCCCCCAAAGTCTATGACTTGTGTGTGTGTATATATATATATATATATATATATATATATATATATATATATATATATATATATATGTATATATGTATATATATATATATATATGTCTACTACAGCTTTCCTTATATAGCCATGCACCCGGTAAACTGCAACGATGTATTAAATTGCAAAGTTATGTAATAGGACCGTTGCCCTCACTGAGTTGCGTTAGTGCATGAAATATTATTTAGGTATTAGGAGATGCACTAATCCTGCGCGACGGAGCAGAGATTTCACATGGAAAAAATATGGGGAAGTGGTTAATTGGGCTGGAACCTGATGGAAGAACGTTCGATTTACAATATTAACTTGAAACTATAAAAAAAAACTTATGAGGACGACATCGGGAAGATTTTAACCTAAAAATAAATCAAGTAAGATTCACTAAAATTCGGTATAACTGAAATTCTCTACCTATCCCCACAGCCCCGAGTAAGTCGTAATGACGTGATTGATATATTTACCAAAATTCTGCAAAACGCAGACTTAATTGGGAAATGTCCTTTCCGTATCCTATCGAGCAAAATTTATATTGAAACCTTACAATCTCTGGGCCTGTGTATTTTAGAAGTATGCTAATAGGAAAGTCTTGAAATTAATCAAACTCCCCTTTCGGGCCGTTATGAGCGAGCAAACACGCCACTTTAGTTCCCGCTAAGCAGTTTCCGAGACCAAACTGGCAACGGTTCTCATTGCAATTGGCAACAGACCCGCATTTTAAGTGTTAGACATCTCACAGGGCATCAAGGTAAGAAGAACCGTCTATGCGTGATTGTTGCAACTCATATTTTCTCATTGCTAATAAACTGCTGATAGCTTTGAGCTTGTTCTTTCTGCTAGAATTTCCCCGCCTTTCAGGAAGGTAGATCGAATTATGAAAGCCGCTATAGGATCGCGGTAAAGCCGGAACAACAAACAAAACTAAGGCTTGTTAGAGTGGAACCCCCCCCCCCCAAAAAAAAAACAAACTCTGCACTAATTCATCCCAGACATCCTACATCCCGTTGAAACACCGGGTCCCCGTACGACCACCAAAGTTAAGCAACGTCGAGCCTGGTCAGCACCTAGATGGGTGACCGATTGGGAATACCAGGTGCTGCAGAGGTGGCCGTGCGGCTGATGTAAGGCATAACGGATCGGAATTGTTAATCGGAGAGCCGAGATCCGACACGATCACCGAGGTTAAGCAAAATCCGACCAGGTCAGTATCTACATGGGTAACCGCTAGAGAATTCCTGGTGCCGTATGGTGGATGTGTGTCTAGTGTAGGGGATAACAGCTCGGAATTGTTAATCGGAGAGCCGAGTTCCGATACGATCACATAAGTTAAGCAAAATCCAACCAGGTCAGTGTCTAGATGGGTAACCGTTTGGGAATACCTGGTGCTGTAAAGGTGGATGTGCGGCTGGTGTATAGAGATAACGGCTCGGGATTGTTAATCAGAGATCCGACTTCCGATACGATCATCGAAGTTAAGCAAAATCCAACCAGGTCAGCATCAAGATGGGTAACCGTTTGGGAATACTTGGTGCTCTAAAGGTGGATGTGCGGCTGGTGTAAGGGATAACGGCTCTATTGTTAATCGGAGTTTGGTTTTCAAGGCATTGAATAAGACCAGCCAGTTTCCCCACCCCCATTGAGCTGTTAAAGCTAGGTTAGATTAGAGATCATCTGCTAGGCTCTGATAATCTAAGAGTTTTTAATCCTTGCCTTGTCATATGTGGATGAAATAACTTTAGCACCATTTATAATAGCTGGAACTGTCACTTTGTCTCATTTTTATTTATTTATTTTTTTAAGCGTATCACCCCAAGCAAGGCTGGAGGCCACTATCACGCAAGGGGTTAAAGAATGGTTGGAGGAAGAGCAGATAGGAGTGGTAAAAGAGAGGATGTGGAGAAAGAGAAAGACAGTGGATCGATCAAGGCAAGGGGGTTACAGAAGATTTGGTGCGAGAGCAGATAGGAATGAAAGGTGAAAGGATGTGGAGAAGGGAAGTGGATAGATCAAGACAACTGGAGATGTCGATTGACGTTACACTTAAATAGTTGGAGATTGTTTTGGGAATTTTATCGAAGATTTTTCAGAAACAAAGTTACAAAGTAACTTCTATAAGAAGTTACTGGTTTGTTTGGGCGTATATGTTCAGTCAGTGAACGAAACATTCTGAAGAAGATTTGTACAGCAACTGAGTTCACCAACCCACTTACCCAGTGAAGTGAATCAGTTTGAAGTTGTGTTGATTCCACATGTAGTCAGAAAACCTTTGGATTGATGTTGGGCCATGCTGTTCACCAACCCACTTACCCAGTGAAGTGAATCAGTTTGAAGTTGTGTTGATTCCACATGTAGTCAGAAAACCTTTGGATTGATGTTGGGCCATGCTGTCTCAGTAGCTGCTCACAGCTCACGGTAATTGCTCCGATGAGCTGCTTTCGCTGGTTCCTAGGCCTCATGAATTTAAACGTCCTACCAGGCTGGCATCCCGTTCCCACCCCTTCACCGTTGAAACTGTTAGATGTAGACGTGTCTTCTACTCCAATAATTTCATGTCTCGCACATCTCGCCTGTGGAACTCCCTTCCTTATTCCTGTTTCCCTGACAAATACAATCTCCAACTATTTAAGTGTAACGTCAATCGACATCTCCAGTTGTCTTGATCTATCCACTTCCCTTCTCCACATCCTTTCACCTTTCATTCCTATCTGCTCTCGCTCCAAATCTTCTGTAACACCCCTTGCCTTGATCGATCCACTATCATTCTCCACATCCTCTCCTTTACCACTCCTATCTGCTCTTCCTCCAAACCTTCTGTAACCCCTTGCGTGCTAGTGGCTCTCAGCCTTGCTTGGGGTGATAAGCTTAAAAAAAAAATTGTACATACAGGATCGTGTGTGAGCAAATACCCTTAGAAAAGATATGAAATCCCCTTCTCTCCCTCTAATATGTAAGACTTATCTCAAAAAAAAAAAAGAAAAAAAGAAACATTCTTACAATGTGAAAATATTTTCTAGCTTTAAATAACATGTAAGTACACAACATAAAATGGATACCATTAGAAGAACGTCTGCTGAGGGAGAAGAACGGCAGAAATGCTTACTCTCATTTTACGCACTCGTCCACGAATTATAACATCTGGTATCAAAATTACCTGTTAACATTCCGCTATACCGTCTATGTCACATTTGAAAGAGTGAAGTATAGAGAATAGATAGATTTATGCTGCCTTATATATATAACTTATTCTAAACATTATATTCAGTGCGTACCTGTCTTTAAGCACGGTAACAAGCGTATGCAGAATATATAGATATATATTGCTTTATATATTTAATTACCATAAACTTTATTTTTAGTGGATACGTAAGTTTAAGCATGCATAACATGCGTATAGAGAATAGATAGATATATATTGCCTCATATATAATTTTATTATAGACATTATATTTAGTAGGTACCAAGTTTGAGCAAGCATACCTGCGTAAGGAGAACATATGTAGATATTTTATGCTTTTTTCACTGCAAATTATTCATTATATCATATCAAAGTATTTTCCAAAAAATTGGAAATAGCGACTTTTAAAACCAGGCAATGTCTCTCCAATCTTCTTTTGTCCAATTTTTGTGATCCTTGGTGAAATGTAGCCTCACTTTCTTCTTCTTGACAGGAGTGGGACTAAGTATGGTCTTCTGCTGCTGTAGCCCATCTGCTTCAAGGTTCAATGTGTTCTACGCTTAAAGATTCTCTTTGTGTATCTCGATTGTAAAGTGGGGCTGTGAAGACGACTGTTTTCTTCTCTGTTTCTGTCTCTCTCACTCTCTCGCTCCCTGCTCTCTCTTTCTATATATATATATATATATATATATATATATATATATATATATATATATATATATATATATATATATGTATATATATGACGTATTCGGCTGAGGAGGAGGCGTATTCAATAAAAAAATCTAAAATTGTTCTCTCACTGCAAATTATTCATTATATCATATCCAAGTATTTTACAAAATATTAGAGCCTATTACACAATATTTCAAGCTCAATTTAGATTTATAGTTCGTAACCCTGCAATGAGATGAGGTAACATAAACCGGAGATTTGTCTGCGGAATATCATTACATTATTGTTACATAATTATAGTGAAATCATTAAGGTTTTTGTCAAAATCAATTTATTTTTGGCCGTATATTAATTTAAAATATTCCTTTTTAAAGGCTTTATTTTTGAAATGGAATAAGATCATTCTAAATTTCAAAATTTCTTTGTTGCCCATCAAAATGATTGTAAGAAAGCGACCTAAAAACAACAATGGAAAAGAGAGATAACAAAGCGTAAACGAAATAGCTCCAGTTTGTTCAACTTAGGAAATTTAGCATTGCAGCCAAAATATTCGAAAATGCTACCAAAAAAAGGAGAAAATGAAAAATACCTGACAAAAATCGAATATAGCATCAAAAATATATTTTATTTTTATTTATTTGTTATGTAAGTAAATACATAATTGTCAACAAAATTTTCGTAAAAGTTGATATTTTCTGTAATAAATTCTTAATAAATATAATTATTGTTATTATTTTACTTAAGTGTAAGGCAGTCCTACATTTACATTTCCTTACGGCGAACCATGAAAAAAAAAATGTTGTTCAAAACTGCCTGAAAAATTTAAGCGCGTATTGCTACAAAACTAACAAATGTTGAATACGCCCCTCCTCCGCTGAACGCGTCATATATTGCTTTATATATATAATTACTATAAATATTATATTTATTTAGTACGCGACTTTGAGGAGACATCTTTTTTTTTTTGAAACAGTAAAATTAATGCCAACCGACCTTGAGATCAAGAAGTATTATTAAAGATGTTGGTTCCAGTTCAAAGCGAATGATTGCTATTAACATCACTTTGGCCCCATTTATAGACAAACCCTACAAGTGGATGCTGGGATTTCTTCACAACCAATAAAAATAAACCATATCTTGGTGTCAGCCGCCAAACTTTTGTTCTTTCACGTCTTGAAGACGGAACGCTACAATCACTTGACTGTATCCCTTTTGCGTGTGAACACCATATTAATGTTGCTTTGTTTAGTTTTGACTTGCATATATATATATATATATATATATATATATATATATATATATATATATATATATATGCGTGTGTATTTAGGCAGCAATCCTTCTTTCAAGCACATTTCATTAAAAACGACTGACAAGGTGCTTTTATTTAGTTTTTTATATAATTTCTCGTGCGATCTAATAAAGTTTTTCTTTTCAGAGGATAAATTATATAAAAATTGTCCGAATGTTCTTTTCCGAGCGCTTTCGGCTATACATTTAGCCATTATCAAGGATTATATTTCAACTGTTAGAATTAGAAATAGTTTATGTGTATGTTTTATAAAGTGATTCATTTTTTTATTCTATATATAGAATTATGTAATTCATGGAGTCAAGAAGAAACCTCAAGAGAATGCAGAAAGCACTGGACGGCCGTTTCGTCCTATATTTGGCACTTATCAGCAGTCGGTTCAAGCAAGGATATACAAGTGATAGAAATTATTAGGAGGATTTGAGATAATTATAATTAAGTAATTCATCGAATCTAGAAGAAACTTTAAATGCTCTGGATGGAGCGGCTTCGTGATAATAGTCGTGGCCTCGTGGGGGCACAGTCCTATGGGTAAGGAGAAACTCGAATGAGTTCCACCACGGATTATGTGATCGTGCGGCGCTATATCGAGTCTAATTCGCTACCTCTTCCTCGTCACCGAGGCCCGTTGGAACAGTTGGTATGACCTTTGCCTGATAACGTAACTGCCGGTTTTCAATTCTCGGTAGAGGATGCGCACTGCTGATGAAGCTCCAAGTATAGGACGAAACAGCCGTTCAGTGCATTCTGTTGAGGTTTCTTTTAGACTCGATGAATTACTTAATTATGGGTATCTCAAATCTTCCTGATAATTTTTGTCACTTAAACAGTATTAAACAACATTTAAAACAGAGCATTTACTTAAATATTTATATCTATAAAAAGAATGTATAAACATAGAAATATCTTAAAATAATTGTCGGACTTTGCCCATTTCATTATATATATATATATATATATATATATATATATATATATATATATATATATATATGATAGAAATTGTAAGGAGGATTATAATTAAGAAATTCATTGAGTCTGAAAGAAACCTCAACAGAATACAGAAAGAACTGGACGGCCGTTTCCCCATAAATTTGGGACTCATCAGCAGTGCGCATCCACTACCGAGAATTGAAACCCTGACAGGTAGGTTGTCAAGCAAACACCATACCAACAGTTCGAACGAGCCTCGAAGAGGCAGTAAATCAGACTCAATATAGCGCCGCTCGCTCTCATATTCCGTGGTGGAACTCAAGTTCTCTGTAACCATAGGACTGTGCCCCCCGGAGCCACGACTACTATCACCAAGCCGCTCAAACTGAACCATTAGAAGCCGGATCAAGCAATGATATACACATGATAGAAATTGTTAGGAGGATTTGATAATTATAATTAAGTAATTCCTTGAGTGTTTGTATATATATATATATATATATATATATATATATATATATATATATATATATATTAATATATATTAATATATATTAATATATATATATATATATATATATATATATATATATATATATATATATATATATATATACAAACACACAGAGGTTAAACAATATAATGTGAATAGGTTACAAAAATGGCGATTTTTTTGCAATTCCCAAGTATTTGTAAATATGAATCGGGCATAAAAGGTTACTGCTCAGCACTTCAATCCTTTACCTTGTTTTTCCAATTACTTAAATCATTATTTATTTTCAGGTAAAAGAGTCACATACTAAACTGCGCGACCCGTCGGATTTTCAAAGAAGACAAATAGTTGGTGCTCTATTAGCAGGAGCATCTCTGGTTAGATCGTCTGAATTATTGAATGCGTCCCAAATTGTGTTATCCAAGGTTATGACAGCGTAAACAAAACACGGCAAAAGATCGTTAGCAAAGAGGAATAATGGGCGGAAACCAAACATGACCGAAAGAGACCGAAAGCTTTAAAAAGAATTGTGTCAAAAAATCATAAAACTACTGCAGTAAATGTAGCATCAGATCTCATTACTCACTTAATCAATACAGTTTTTATACGCACAGTATGTCGGGAGATCCACAAAGGTGGTATCCATGGAAGGGCTGCGATTCCTAAACCTCTGATCACAAAGTCGAACACCAAGTTGCGAAGAAAATGGTGTGATGATCACAAAAATTGGATATTGGAGTAATAGAAAAACGTTATGTATTCTGATGCGTCTTCTTTCACGTTATTTCCTACAAACGGTCGTGTTTATCTCTGGAGAACACCACCGCCTGAAACCTAGGATGCGGATTGCTATGTCCCGACAGTCAAACTTGGTAATGATTTGGGCGGCAATTCCCTGATATTCTTCTGGTCCTATCACCACTCTTAATGGTAGAATTACTGCAGGTAAATATCTCGACATTCTCAATGACAATGTCCTTACAATGGCTACCATATTGTTGACAGAAGGCGCCATATTCCAAGATGATAATGCACCCATACACAAGGGGAGTAATGGTTTGATGAACATCATAATGTAATTAAAAAACTTCCATGTCCAGCACAATCACATGATCTCAACATGATTGAACCATTATGGGAACTTCTAGAGCAGAGTGTGAGGAAGAGATTTCTTTCCTCATCGTAGACTGAGGAAACTTTCAGAGATTTTGATTGAAGAATGGGATAAAATTACACGGGAAACAATTCAAAACTTATTTGATTCCATTCAACGTAGAATCAAAGAAGTCTTTAGAAGATGAACACCAGTCAATAAATAAATGTTTAAACCAGGTGAACATTTTTTGCATTACTACTGTTGCTTTGCCTGGTTTTGTCTTGCATATATATTGTTTGCTTAGTATTAATTTGCCTTGTTCTTTTCTTCCTTTTCTTATTGTTTATTGGAAACTTTGAGCATTTTTTGCATTACTACTGTTGCTTTGCCTGGTTTTGTCTTGCATATATATTGTTTGCTTAGTATTATTTTGCCTTGTTCTTTTCTTCCTTTTCTTATTGTTTATTGGAAACTTTGAGCATTTTTTGCATTACTACTGTTGCTTTGCCTGGTTTTGTCTTGCATATATATTGTTTGCTTATTATTATTTTGCCTTGTTCTTTTCTCCCTTTTCTTATTGTTTACTGGAACCTTTGAGCATTTTTTGCATTACTACTGTTGCTTTGCCTGGTTTTGTCTTGCATATATATTGTTTGCTTAGTATTATTTTCCCTTGTTCTTTTCTTCCTTTTCTTATTGTTTATTGGAACCTTTGAGCATTTTTTGCATTACTACTGTTGCTTTGCCTGTTTTGTCTTGCATATATATTGTTTGCTTAGTATTATTTTGCCTTGTACTTTTCTTCCTTTTCTTATTGTTTATTGGAATCTTTGAGCATTTTTTGCATTACTACTGTTGCTTGGCCTGTTTTGTCTTGCATATATATTGTTTGCTTAGTATTATTTTGCCTTGTTCTTTTCTTCCTTTTCTTATTGTTTATTGGAACCTTTGAGCATTTTTTGCATTACTACTGTTGCTTTGCCTGTTTTGTCTTGCATATAAATTGTTTGCTTAGTATTATTTTGCCTTGTTCTTTTCTTCCTTTTCTTATTGTTTATTGGAACCTTTGAGCATTTTTTGCATTGCTACTGTTGCTTTGCCTGGTTTTGTCTTGCATATATATTGTTTGCTTAGTATAATTTTGCCTTGTTCTTTTCTTCCTTTTCTTATTGTTTATTGGAACCTTTGAGCATTTTTTGCATTACTACTGTTGCTTTGCCTGTTTTGTCTTGCATATATATTGTTTGCTTAGTATTATTTTGCCTTGTACTTTTCTTCCTTTTCTTATTGTTTATTGGAATCTTTGAGAATTTTTTGCATTACTACTGTTGCTTGGCCTGTTTTGTCTTGCATATATATTGTTTGCTTAGTATTATTTTGCCTTGTTCTTTTCTTCCTTTTCTTATTGTTTATTGGAACCTTTGAGCATTTTTTGCATTACTACTGTTGCTTTGCCTGTTTTGTCTTGCATATAAATTGTTTGCTTAGTATTATTTTGCCTTGTTCTTTTCTTCCTTTTCTTATTGTTTATTGGAACCTTTGAGCATTTTTTGCATTGCTACTGTTGCTTTGCCTGGTTTTGTCTTGCATATATATTGTTTGCTTAGTATAATTTTGCCTTGTTCTTTTCTTCCTTTTCTTATTGTTTATTGGAACCTTTGAGCATTTTTTGCATTACTACTGTTGCTTTGCCTGGTTTTGTCTTGCATATATATTGTTTGCTTAGTATTATTTTGCCTTGTTCTTTTCTTCCTTTTCTTATTGTTTATTGGAAACTTTGAGCATTTTTTGCATTACTACTGTTGCTTTGCCTGGTTTTCTCTTGCATATATATTGTTTGCTTAGTATTATTTTGCCTTGTTCTTTTCTTCCTTTTCTTGATGTTTATTGGAAACTTTGAGCATTTTTTGCATTACTACTGTTGCTTTGCCTGGTTTTGTCTTGCATATATATTGTTTGCTTAGTATTATTTTGCCTTGTTCTTTTCTTCCTTTTCTTATTGTTTATTGGAAACTTTGAGCATTTTTTGCATTACTACTGTTGCTTTGCCTGGTTTTCTCTTGCATATATATTGTTTGCTTAGTATTATTTTCCCTTGTTCTTTTCTTCCTTTTCTTATTGTTTATTGGAACCTTTGAGCATTTTTTGCATTACTACTGTTGCTTTGCCTGTTTTGTCTTGCATATATATTGTTTGCTTAGTATTATTTTCCCTTGTTCTTTTCTTCCTTTTCTTATTGTTTATTGGAACCTTTTAGCATTTTTTGCATTACTACTGTTGCTTTGCCTGTTTTGTCTTGCATATATATTGTTTGCTTAGTATTATTTTGCCTTGTTCTTTTCTTCTTTTTCTTATTGTTTATTGGAATCTTTGAGCATTTTTTGCATTACTACTGTTGCTTTGCCTGTTTTGTCTTGCATATATATTGTTTGCTTAGTATTATTTTGCCTTGTTCTTTTCTTCCTTTTCTTATTGTTTATTGGAACCTTTGAGCATTTTTTGCATTACTACTGTTGCTTTGCCTGTTTTGTCTTGCATATATATTGTTTGCTTAGTATTATTTTGCCTTGTTCTTTTCTTCCTTTTCTTATTGTTTATTGGAATCTTTGAGCATTTTTTGCATTACTACTGTTGCTTTGCCTGGTTTTGTCTTGCATATATATTGTTTGCTTAGTATTATTTTCCCTTGTTCTTTTCTCCCTTTTCTTATTGTTTATTGGAAACTGAGCATTTTTTGCATTACTACTGTTGCTTTGCCTGGTTTTGTCTTGCATATATATTGTTTGCTTAGTATTATTTTGCCTTGTTCTTTTCTTCCTTTTCTTATTGTTTATTGGCGACTTTAAGCATTTTTTGCATTACTACTGTTGCTTTGCCTGGTTTTGTCCTGCATATATATTGTTTGCTTAGTATTATTTTCCCTTGTTCTTTTCTTCCTTTTCTTATTGTTTATTGGAAACGTTGAGCATTTTTTGCATTACTACTGTTGCTTTGCCTGGTTTTGTCTTGCATATATATTGTTTGCTTAGTATTATTTTGCCTTGTTCTTTTCTTCCTTTTCTTATTGTTTATTGGAAACGTTGAGCATTTTTTGCATTACTACTGTTGCTTTGCCTGGTTTTGTCTTGCATATATATTGTTTGCTTAGTATTATTTTCCCTTGTTCTTTTCTTCCTTTTCTTATTGTTTATTGGAAACGTTGAGCATTTTTTGCATTACTACTGTTGCTTTGCCTGGTTTTGTCTTGCATATATATTGTTTGCTTAGTATTATTTTGCCTTGTTCTTTTCTTCCTTTTCTTATTGTTTATTGGAAACGTTGAGCATTTTTTGCATTACTACTGTTGCTTTGCCTGGTTTTGTCTTGCATATATATTGTTTGCTTAGTATTATTTTGCCTTGTTCTTTTCTTCCTTTTCTTATTGTTTATTGGAAACGTTGAGCATTTTTTGCATTACTACTGTTGCTTTGCCTGGTTTTGTCTTGCATATATATTGTTTGCTTAGTATTATTTTGCCTTGTTCTTTTCTTCCTTTTCTTATTGTTTATTGGAAACTGAGTATTTTTTGCATTACTACTGTTGCTTTGCCTGGTTTTGTCTTGCATATATATTGTTTGCTTAGTATTATTTTGCCTTGTTCTTTTCTTCCTTTTCTTATTGTTTATTGGAAACTTTGAGCATTTTTTGCATTACTACTGTTGTTTGCCTGGTTTTGTCTTGCATATATATTGTTTGCTTAGTATTATTTTGCCTTGTTCTTTTCTTCCTTTTCTTATTGTTTATTGGAAACTGAGCATTTTTTGCATTACTACTGTTGCTTTGCCTGGTTTTGTCTTGCATATATATTGTTTGCTTAGTATTATTTTGCCTTGTTCTTTTCTTCCTTTTCTTATTGTTTATTGGAAACTTTGAGCATTTTTTGCATTACTAGTGTTGCTTTGCCTGGTTTTGTCTTGCATATATATTGTTTGCTTAGTATTATTTTGCCTTGTTCTTTTCTTCCTTTTCTTATTGTTTATTGGCGACTTTAAGCATTTTTTGCATTACTACTGTTGCTTTGCCTGGTTTTGTCTTGCATATATATTGTTTGCTTAGTATTATTTTGCCTTGTTCTTTTCTTCCTTTTCTTATTGTTTATTGGAAACGTTGAGCATTTTTTGCATTACTACTGTTGCTTTGCCTGGTTTTGTCTTGCATATATATTGTTTGCTTAGTATTATTTTGCCTTGTTCTTTTCTTCCTTTTCTTATTGTTTATTGGAAACTGAGCATTTTTTGCATTACTACTGTTGCTTTGCCTGGTTTTGTCTTGCATATATATTGTTTGCTTAGTATTATTTTGCCTTGTTCTTTTCTTCCTTTTCTTATTGTTTATTGGAAACTTTGAGCATTTTTTGCATTACTACTGTTGCTTTGCCTGGTTTTGTCTTGCATATATATTGTTTGCTTAGTATTATTTTGCCTTGTTCTTTTCTTCCTTTTCTTATTGTTTATTGGAACCTTTGAGCATTTTTTGCATTACTACTGTTGCTTTGTCTGGTTTTGTCTTGCATATATATTGTTTGCTTAGTATTATTTTGCCTTGTTCTTTTCTTACTTTTCTTATTGTTTATTGGAACCTTTGAGCATTTTTTGCATTACTACTGTTGCTTTGCCTGGTTTTGTCTTGCATATATATTGTTTGCTTAGTATTATTTTGCCTTGTTCTTTTCTTCCTTTTCTTATTGTTTATTGGAAACGTTGAGCATTTTTTGCATTACTACTGTTGCTTTGCCTGGTTTTGTCTTGCATATATATTGTTTGCTTAGTATTATTTTGCCTTGTTCTTTTCTTCCTTTTCTTATTGTATATTGGAACCTTTGAGCATTTTTTGCATTACTACTGTTGCTTTGCCTGGTTTTGTCTTGCATATATATTGTTTGCTTAGTATTATTTTGCCTTGTTCTTTTCTTCCTTTTCTTATTGTTTATTGGAAACTTTGAGCATTTTTAGCATTACTACTGTTGCTTTGCCTGGTTTTGTCTTGCATATATATTGTTTGCTTAGTATTATTTTGCCTTGTTCTTTTCTTCCTTTTCTTATTGTTTATTGGAAACGTTGAGCATTTTTTGCATTACTACTGTTGCTTTGCCTGGTTTTGTCTTGCATATATATTGTTTGCTTAGTATTATTTTGCCTTGTTCTTTTCTTCCTTTTCTTATTGTTTATTGGAAACTTTGAGCATTTTTTGCATTACTAGTGTTGCTTTGCCTGGTTTTGTCTTGCATATATATTGTTTGCTTAGTATTATTTTGCCTTGTTCTTTTCTTCCTTTTCTTATTGTTTATTGGCGACTTTAAGCATTTTTTGCATTACTACTGTTGCTTTGCCTGGTTTTGTCTTGCATATATATTGTTTGCTTAGTATTATTTTGCCTTGTTCTTTTCTTCCTTTTCTTATTGTTTATTGGAAACGTTGAGCATTTTTTGCATTACTACTGTTGCTTTGCCTGGTTTTGTCTTGCATATATATTGTTTGCTTAGTATTATTTTGCCTTGTTCTTTTCTTCCTTTTCTTATTGTTTATTGGAAACTGAGCATTTTTTGCATTACTACTGTTGCTTTGCCTGGTTTTGTCTTGCATATATATTGTTTGCTTAGTATTATTTTGCCTTGTTCTTTTCTTCCTTTTCTTATTGTTTATTGGAAACTTTGAGCATTTTTTGCATTACTACTGTTGCTTTGCCTGGTTTTGTCTTGCATATATATTGTTTGCTTAGTATTATTTTGCCTTGTTCTTTTCTTCCTTTTCTTATTGTTTATTGGAACCTTTGAGCATTTTTTGCATTACTACTGTTGCTTTGTCTGGTTTTGTCTTGCATATATATTGTTTGCTTAGTATTATTTTGCCTTGTTCTTTTCTTACTTTTCTTATTGTTTATTGGAACCTTTGAGCATTTTTTGCATTACTACTGTTGCTTTGCCTGGTTTTGTCTTGCATATATATTGTTTGCTTAGTATTATTTTGCCTTGTTCTTTTCTTCCTTTTCTTATTGTTTATTGGAAACGTTGAGCATTTTTTGCATTACTACTGTTGCTTTGCCTGGTTTTGTCTTGCATATATATTGTTTGCTTAGTATTATTTTGCCTTGTTCTTTTCTTCCTTTTCTTATTGTATATTGGAACCTTTGAGCATTTTTTGCATTACTACTGTTGCTTTGCCTGGTTTTGTCTTGCATATATATTGTTTGCTTAGTATTATTTTGCCTTGTTCTTTTCTTCCTTTTCTTATTGTTTATTGGAAACTTTGAGCATTTTTAGCATTACTACTGTTGCTTTGCCTGGTTTTGTCTTGCATATATATTGTTTGCTTAGTATTATTTTGCCTTGTTCTTTTCTTCCTTTTCTTATTGTTTATTGGAAACGTTGAGCATTTTTTGCATTACTACTGTTGCTTTGCCTGGTTTTGTCTTGCATATATATTGTTTGCTTAGTATTATTTTGCCTTGTTCTTTTCTTCCTTTTCTTATTGTTTATTGGAAACGTTGAGCATTTTTTGCATTACTACTGTTGCTTTGCCTGGTTTTGTCTTGCATATATATTGTTTGCTTAGTATTATTTTGCCTTGTTCATTTCTTCCTTTTCTTATTGTTTATTGGAAACTGAGCATTTTTTGCATTACTACTGTTGCTTTGCCTGGTTTTGTCTTGCATATATATTGTTTGCTTAGTATTATTTTGCCTTGTTCTTTTCTTCCTTTTCTTATTGTTTATTGGAAACTTTGAGCATTTTTTGCATTACTACTGTTGCTTTGCCTGGTTTTGTCTTGCATATATATTGTTTGCTTAGTATTATTTTGCCTTGTTCTTTTCTTCCTTTTCTTATTGTTTATTGGAACCTTTGAGCATTTTTTGCATTACTACTGTTGCTTTGCCTGGTTTTGTCTTGCATATATATTGTTTGCTTAGTATTATTTTGCCTTGTTCTTTTCTTACTTTTCTTATTGTTTATTGGAACCTTTGAGCATTTTTTGCATTACTACTGTTGCTTTGCCTGGTTTTGTCTTGCATATATATTGTTTGCTTAGTATTATTTTGCCTTGTTCTTTTCTTCCTTTTCTTATTGTTTATTGGAAACGTTGAGCATTTTTTGCATTACTACTGTTGCTTTGCCTGATTTTGTCTTGCATATATATTGTTTGCTTAGTATTATTTTGCCTTGTTCTTTTCTTCCTTTTCTTATTGTATATTGGAAACTTTGAGCATTTTTTGCATTACTACTGTTGCTTTGCCTGGTTTTGTCTTGCATATATATTGTTTGCTTAGTATTATTTTGCCTTGTTCTTTTCTTCCTTTTCTTATTGTTTATTGGAAACTTTGAGCATTTTTTGCATTACTACTGTTGCTTTGCCTGGTTTTGTCTTGCATATATATTGTTTGCTTAGTATTATTCTGCCTTGTTCTTTTCTTCCTTTTCTTATAGTTTATTGGATCCTTTGTGCATTTTTTGCATTACTACTGTTGCTTTGCCTGGTTTTGTCTTGCATATATATTGTTTGCTTAGTATTATTTTGCCTTGTTCTTTTCTTCCTTTTCTTATTGTTTATTGGATCCTTTGAGCATTTTTTGCATTACTACTGTTGCTTTGCTTGGTTTTGTCTTGCATATATATTGTTTGCTTAGTATTATTTTGCCTTGTTCTTTTCATCCTTTTCTTATTGTTTATTGGAAACGTTGAGCATTTTTTGCATTACTACTGTTGCTTTGCCTGGTTTTGTCTTGCATATGTATTGTTTGCTTAGTATTATTTTCCCTTGTTCTTTTCTTCCTTTTCTTATTGTTTATTGGAACCTTTGAGCATTTTTTGCATTACTACTGTTGCTTTGCCTGGTTTTGTCTTGCATATATATTGTTTGCTTAGTATTATTTTGCCTTGTTCTTTTCTTCCTTTTCTTATTGTTTATTCGAAACTTTGAGCATTTTTTGCATTACTACTGTTGCTTTGCCTGGTTTTGTCTTGCATATATATTGTTTGCTTAGTATTATTCTGCCTTGTTCTTTTCTTCCTTTTCTTATTGTTTATTGGATCCTTTGAGCATTTTTTGCATTACTACTGTTGCTTTGCCTGGTTTTGTCTTGCATATATATTGTTTGCTTAGTATTATTTTCCCTTGTTCTTTTCTTCCTTTTCTTATTGTTTATTGGAAACGTTAAGCATTTTTTGCATTACTATTGTTGCTTTGCCTGGTTTTGTCTTGCATATATATTGTTTGCTCAGTATTATTTTGCCTTGTTCTTTTCTTCCTTTTCTTATTGTTTATTGGAACCTTTGAGCATTTTTTGCATTACTACTGTTGCTTTGCCTGGTTTTGTCTTGCATATATATTGTTTGCTTAGTATTATTTTGCCTTGTTCTTTTCTTCCTTTTCTTATTGTTTATTGGATACTTTGAGCATTTTTTGCATTACTACTGTTGCTTTGCCTGGTTTTGTCTTGCATATATATTGTTTGCTTAGTATTATTTTCCCTTGTTCTTTTCTTCCTTTTCTTATTGTTTATTGGATACTTTGAGCATTTTTTGCATTACTACTGTTGCTTTGCCTGGTTTTGTCTTGCATATATATTGTTTGCTTAGTATTATTTTCCCTTGTTCTTTTCTTCCTTTTCTTATTGTTTATTGGAAACGTTGAGCATTTTTTGCATTACTACTGTTGCTTTGCCTGGTTTTGTCTTGCATATATATTGTTTGCTTAGTATTATTTTGCCTTGTTCTTTTCTTCCTTTTCTTATTGTTTATTGGAACCTTTGAGCATTTTTTGCATTACTACTGTTGCTTTGCCTGGTTTTGTCTTGCATATATATTGTTTGCTTAGTATTATTTTGCCTTGTTCTTTTCTTCCTTTTCTTATTGTTTATTGGATACTTTGAGCATTTTTTGCATTACTACTGTTGCTTTGCCTGGTTTTGTCTTGCATATATATTGTTTGCTTAGTATTATTTTCCCTTGTTCTTTTCTTCCTTTTCTTATTGTTTATTGGAAACGTTGAGCATTTTTTGCATTACTACTGTTGCTTTGCCTGGTTTTGTCTTGCATATATATTGTTTGCTTAGTATTATTTTGCCTTGTTCTTTTCTTCCTTTTCTTATTGTTTATTGGAAACGTTGAGCATTTTTTGCATTACTACTGTTGCTTCGCCTGGTTTTGTCTTGCATATATATTGTTTGCTTAGTATTATTTTGCCTTGTTCTTTTCTTCCTTTTCTTATTGTTTATTGGAAACTTTGAGCATTTTTTGCATTACTACTGTTGCTTTGCCTGGTTTTGTCTTGCATATATATTGTTTGCTTAGTATTATTTTCCCTTGTTCTTTTCTTCCTTTTCTTATTGTTTATTGGAACCTTTGAGCATTTTTTGCATTACTACTGTTGCTTTGCCTGGTTTTGTCTTGCATATATATTGTTTGCTTAGTATTATTTTGCCTTGTTCTTTTCTTCCTTTTCTTATTGTTTATTGGAACCTTTGAGCATTTTTTGCATTACCACTGTTGCTTTGCCTGGTTTTGTCTTGCATATATATTGTTTGCTTAGTATTATTTTGCCTTGTTCTTTTCTTCCTTTTCTTATTGTTTATTGGAACCTTTGAGCATTTTTTGCATTACTACTGTTGCTTTGCCTGGTTTTGTCTTGCATATATATTGTTTGCTTAGTATTATTTTGCCTTGTGCTTTTCTTCCTTTTCTTATTGTTTATTGGAAACTTTGAGCATTTTTTGCATTACTACTGTTGCTTTGCCTGGTTTTGTCTTGCATATATATTGTTTGCTTAGTATTATTTTCCCTTGTTCTTTTCTTCCTTTTCTTATTGTTTATTGGAACCTTTGAGCATTTTTTGCATTACTACTGTTGCTTTGCCTGGTTTTGTCTTGCATATATATTGTTTGCTTAGTATTATTTTGCCTTGTTCTTTTCTTCCTTTTCTTATTGTTTATTGGAACCTTTGAGCATTTTTTGCATTACCACTGTTGCTTTGCCTGGTTTTGTCTTGCATATATATTGTTTGCTTAGTATTATTTTGCCTTGTTCTTTTCTTCCTTTTCTTATTGTTTATTGGAACCTTTGAGCATTTTTTGCATTACTACTGTTGCTTTGCCTGGTTTTGTCTTGCATATATATTGTTTGCTTAGTATTATTTTGCCTTGTGCTTTTCTTCCTTTTCTTATTGTTTATTGGAAACTTTGAGCATTTTTTGCATTACTACTGTTGCTTTGCCTGGTTTTGTCTTGCATATATATTGTTTGCTTAGTATTATTTTGCCTTGTTCTTTTCTTCCTTTTCTTATTGTTTATTGGAAACGTTGAGCATTTTTTGCATTACTACTGTTGCTTTGCCTGGTTTTGTCTTGCATATATATTGTTTGCTTAGTATTATTTTGCCTTGTTCTTTTCTTCCTTTTCTTATTGTTTATTGGAACCTTTGAGCATTTTTTGCATTACTACTGTTGCTTTGCCTGGTTTTGTCTTGCATATATATTGTTTGCTTAGTATTATTTTGCCTTGTTCTTTTCTTCCTTTTCTTATTGTTTATTGGAAACTTTGAGCATTTTTTGCATTACTACTGTTGCTTTGCCTGGTTTTGTCTTGCATATATATTGTTTGCTTAGTATTATTTTACCTTGTTTTTTTCTTCCTTTTCTAATTGTTTATTGGAAACGTTGAGCATTTTTTGCATTACTACTGTTGCTTTGCCTGGTTTTGTCTTGCATATATATTGTTTGCTTAGTATTATTTTGCCTTGTTCTTTTCTTCCTTTTCTTATTGTTTATTGGAAACGTTGAGCATTTTTTGCATTACTAATGTTGCTTTGCCTGGTTTTGTCTTGCATATATATTGTTTGCTTAGTATTATTTTGCCTTGTTCTTTTCTTCCTTTTCTTATTGTTTATTGGAAACGTTGAGCATTTTTTGCATTACTACTGTTGCTTTGCCTGGTTTTGTCTTGCATATATATTGTTTGCTTAGTATTATTTTGCTTTGTTCTTTTCTTCCTTTTCTTATTGTTTATTGGAAACGTTGAGCATTTTTTGCATTACTACTGTTGCTTTGCCTGGTTTTGTCTTGCATATATATTGTTTGCTTAGTATTATTTTGCCTTGTTCTTTTCTTCCTTTTCTTATTGTTTATTGGAAACTTTGAGCATTTTTTGCATTACTACTGTTGCTTTGCCTGGTTTTGTCTTGCATATATATTGTTTGCTTAGTATTATTTTGCCTTGTTCTTTTCTTCCTTTTCTTATTGTTTATTGGAAACTTTGAGCATTTTTTGCATTACTACTGTTGCTTTGCCTGGTTTTGTCTTGCATATATATTGTTTGCTTAGTATTATTTTGCCTTGTTCTTTTCTTCCTTTTCTTATTGTTTATTGGAAACTTTGAGCATTTTTTGCATTACTACTGTTGCTTTGCCTGGTTTTGTCTTGCATATATATTGTTTGCTTAGTATTATTTTGCCTTGTTCTTTTCTTCCTTTTCTTATTGTTTATTGGAAACTTTGAGCATTTTTTGCATTACTACTGTTGCTTTGCCTGGTTTTGTCTTGCATATATATTGTTTGCTTAGTATTATTTTGCCTTGTTCTTTTCTTCCTTTTCTTATTGTTTATTGGAAACTTTGAGCATTTTTTGCATTACTACTGTTGCTTTGCCTGGTTTTGTCTTGCATATATATTGTTTGCTTAGTATTATTTTGCCTTGTTCTTTTCTTCCTTTTCTTATTGTTTATTGGAAACGTTGAGCATTTTTTGCATTACTACTGTTGCTTTGCCTGGTTTTGTCTTGCATATATATTGTTTGCTTAGTATTATTTTGCCTTGTTCTTTTCTTACTTTTCTTATTGTTTATTGGAACCTTTGAGCATTTTTTGCATTACTACTGTTGCTTTGCCTGGTTTTGTCTTGCATATATATTGTTTGCTTAGTATTATTTTGCCTTGTTCTTTTCTTCCTTTTCTTATTGTTTATTGGAACCTTTGAGCATTTTTTGCATTACTACTGTTGCTTTGCCTGGTTTTGTCTTGCATATATATTGTTTGCTTAGTATTATTTTGCCTTGTTCTTTTCTTCCTTTTCTTATTGTTTATTGGAACCTTTGAGCATTTTTTGCATTACTACTGTTGCTTTGCCTGGTTTTGTCTTGCATATATATTGTTTGCTTAGTATTATTTTGCCTTGTTCTTTTCTTCCTTTTCTTATTGTTTATTGGAAACTTTGAGCATTTTTTGCATTACTACTGTTGCTTTGCCTGGTTTTGTCTTGCATATATATTGTTTGCTTAGTATTATTTTGCCTTGTTCTTTTCTTCCTTTTCTTATTGTTTATTGGAAACGTTGAGCATTTTTTGCATTACTACTGTTGCTTTGCCTGGTTTTGTCTTGCATATATATTGTTTGCTTAGTATTATTTTGCCTTGTTCTTTTCTTCCTTTTCTTATTGTTTATTGGAACCTTTGAGCATTTTTTGCATTACTACTGTTGCTTTGCCTGGTTTTGTCTTGCATATATATTGTTTGCTTAGTATTATTTTGACTTGTTCTTTTCTTCCTTTTCTTATTGTTTATTGGAAATTTTGAGCATTTTTTGCATTACTACTGTTGCTTTGCCTGGTTTTGTCTTGCATATATATTGTTTGCTTAGTATTATTTTGCCTTGTTCTTTTCTTCCTTTTCTTATTGTTTATTGGAAACGTTGAGCATTTTTTGCATTACTACTGTTGCTTTGCCTGGTTTTGTCTTGCATATATATTGTTTGCTTAGTATTATTTTGCCTTGTTCTTTTCTTCCTTTTCTTATTGTTTATTGGAAACGTTGAGCATTTTTTGCATTACTACTGTTGCTTTGCCTGGTTTTGTCTTGCATATATATTGTTTGCTTAGTATTATTTTGCCTTGTTCTTTTCTTCCTTTTCTTATTGTTTATTGGAAACTTTGGGCATTTTTTGCATTACTACTGTTGCTTTGCCTGGTTTTGTCTTGCATATATATTGTTTGCTTAGTATTATTTTGCCTTGTTCTTTTCTTCCTTTTCTTATTGTTTATTGGAAACGTTGAGCATTTTTTGCATTACTACTGTTGCTTTGCCTGGTTTTGTCTTGCATATATATTGTTTGCTTAGTATTATTTTGCCTTGTTCTTTTCTTACTTTTCCTATTGTTTATTGGAACCTTTGAGCATTTTTTGCATTACTACTGTTGCTTTGCCTGGTTTTGTCTTGCATATATATTGTTTGCTTAGTATTATTTTGCCTTGTTCTTTTCTTCCTTTTCTTATTGTTTATTGGAAATTTTGAGCATTTTTTGCATTACTACTGTTGCTTTGCCTGGTTTTGTCTTGCATATATATTGTTTGCTTAGTATTATTTTGCCTTGTTCTTTTCTTCCTTTTCTTATTGTTTATTGGAAACGTTGAGCATTTTTTGCATTACTACTGTTGCTTTGCCTGGTTTTGTCTTGCATATATATTGTTTGCTTAGTATTATTTTGCCTTGTTCTTTTCTTCCTTTTCTTATTGTTTATTGGAAACGTTG
The DNA here is from genome assembly GCA_964036315.1 of Acanthosepion esculentum. NCBI lineage: Eukaryota > Metazoa > Mollusca > Cephalopoda > Sepiida > Sepiidae > Acanthosepion > Acanthosepion esculentum. The sequence goes on from OZ038507.1 coordinate 58,432,642, forward strand.
AGCATTTTTTGCATTACTACTGTTGCTTTGCCTGGTTTTGTCTTGCATATATATTGTTTGCTTAGTATTATTTTGCCTAGTTCTTTTCTTCCTTTTCTTATTGTTTATTGGAAACTTTGAGCATTTTTTGCATTACTACTGTTGCTTTGCCTGGTTTTGTCTTGCATATATATTGTTTGCTTAGTATTATTTTGCCTTGTTCTTTTCTTCCTTTTCTTATTGTTTATTGGAAACGTTGAGCATTTTTTGCATTACTACTGTTGCTTTGCCTGGTTTTGTCTTGCATATATATTGTTTGCTTAGTATTATTTTGCCTTGTTCTTTTCTTCCTTTTCTTATTGTTTATTGGAAACTTTGAGCATTTTTTGCATTACTACTGTTGCTTTGCCTGGTTTTGTCTTGCATATATATTGTTTGCTTAGTATTATTTTGCCTTGTTCTTTTCTTCCTTTTCTTATTGTTTATTGGAACCTTTGAGCATTTTTTGCATTACCACTGTTGCTTTGCCTGGTTTTGTCTTGCATATATATTGTTTGCTTAGTATTATTTTGCCTTGTTCTTTTCTTCCTTTTCTTATTGTTTATTGGAACCTTTGAGCATTTTTTGCATTACTACTGTTGCTTTGCCTGGTTTTGTCTTGCATATATATTGTTTGCTTAGTATTATTTTGCCTTGTTCTTTTCTTCCTTTTCTTATTGTTTATTGGAAACTTTGAGCATTTTTTGCATTACTACTGTTGCTTTGCCTGGTTTTGTCTTGCATATATATTGTTTGCTTAGTATTATTTTGCCTTGTTCTTTTCTTCCTTTTCTTATTGTTTATTGGAAACGTTGAGCATTTTTTGCATTACTACTGTTGCTTTAACTGGTTTTGTCTTGCATATATATTGTTTGCTTAGTATTATTTTGCCTTGTTCTTTTCTTCCTTTTCTTATTGTTTATTGGAACCTTTGAGCATTTTTTGCATTACTACTGTTGCTTTGCCTGGTTTTGTCTTGCATATATATTGTTTGCTTAGTATTATTTTGCCTTGTTCTTTTCTTCCTTTTCTTATTGTTTATTGGAAACTTTGAGCATTTTTTGCATTACTACTGTTGCTTAGCCTGGTTTTGTCTTGCATATATATTGTTTGCTTAGTATTATTTTGCCTTGTTTTTTTCTTCCTTTTGTTATTGTTTATTGGAAACGTTGAGCATTTTTTGCATTACTACTGTTGCTTTGCCTGGTTTTGTCTTGCATATATATTGTTTGCTTAGTATTATTTTGCCTTGTTCTTTTCTTCCTTTTCTTATTGTTTATTGGAAACGTTGAGCATTTTTTGCATTACTACTGTTGCTTTGCCTGGTTTTGTCTTGCATATATATTGTTTGCTTAGTATTATTTTGCCTTGTTCTTTTCTTCCTTTTCTTATTGTTTATTGGAAACGTTGAGCATTTTTTGCATTACTACTGTTGCTTTGCCTGGTTTTGTCTTGCATATATATTGTTTGCTTAGTATTATTTTGCCTTGTTCTTTTCTTCCTTTTCTTATTGTTTATTGGAAATTTTGAGCATTTTTTGCATTACTACTGTTGCTTTGCCTGGTTTAGTCTTGCATATATATTGTTTGCTTAGTATTATTTTGCCTTGTTCTTTTCTTCCTTTTCTTATTGTTTATTGGAAACGTTGAGCATTTTTTGCATTACTACTGTTGCTTTGCCTGGTTTTGTCTTGCATATATATTGTTTGCTTAGTATTATTTTGCCTTGTTCTTTTCTTCCTTTTCTTATTGTTTATTGGAAACGTTGAGCATTTTTTGCATTACTACTGTTGCTTTGCCTGGTTTTGTCTTGCATATATATTGTTTGCTTAGTATTATTTTGCCTTGTTCTTTTCTTCCTTTTCTTATTGTTTATTGGAAACTTTGAGCATTTTTTGCATTACTACTGTTGCTTTGCCTGGTTTTGTCTTGCATATATATTGTTTGCTTAGTATTATTTTGCCTTGTTCTTTTCTTCCTTTTCTTATTGTTTATTAGAAACTTTGAGCATTTTTTGCATTACTACTGTTGCTTTGCCTGGTTTTGTCTTGCATATATATTGTTTGCTTAGTATTATTTTGCCTTGTTCTTTTCTTCCTTTTCTTATTGTTTATTGGAAACGTTGAGCATTTTTTGCATTACTACTGTTGCTTTGCCTGGTTTTGTCTTGCATATATATTGTTTGCTTAGTATTATTTTGCCTTGTTCTTTTCTTCCTTTTCTTATTGTTTATTGGAAACTTTGAGCATTTTTTGCATTACTACTGTTGCTTTGCCTGGTTTTGTCTTGCATATATATTGTTTGCTTAGTATTATTTTCCCTTGTTCTTTTCTTCCTTTTCTTATTGTTTATTGGAACCTTTGAGCATTTTTTGCATTACTACTGTTGCTTTGCCTGGTTTTGTCTTGCATATATATTGTTTGCTTAGTATTATTTTGCCTTGTTCTTTTCTTCCTTTTCTTATTGTTTATTGGAACCTTTGAGCATTTTTTGCATTACCACTGTTGCTTTGCCTGGTTTTGTCTTGCATATATATTGTTTGCTTAGTATTATTTTGCCTTGTTCTTTTCTTCCTTTTCTTATTGTTTATTGGAACCTTTGAGCATTTTTTGCATTACTACTGTTGCTTTGCCTGGTTTTGTCTTGCATATATATTGTTTGCTTAGTATTATTTTGCCTTGTTCTTTTCTTCCTTTTCTTATTGTTTATTGGAAACTTTGAGCATTTTTTGCATTACTACTGTTGCTTTGCCTGGTTTTGTCTTGCATATATATTGTTTGCTTAGTATTATTTTGCCTTGTTCTTTTCTTCCTTTTCTTATTATTTATTGGAAACGTTGAGCATTTTTTGCATTACTACTGTTGCTTTGCCTGGTTTTGTCTTGCATATATATTGTTTGCTTAGTATTATTTTGCCTTGTTCTTTTCTTCCTTTTCTTATTGTTTATTGGAACCTTTGAGCATTTTTTGCATTACTACTGTTGCTTTGCCTGGTTTTGTCTTGCATATATATTGTTTGCTTAGTATTATTTTGCCTTGTTCTTTTCTTCCTTTTCTTATTGTTTATTGGAAACTTTGAGCATTTTTTGCATTACTACTGTTGCTTTGCCTGGTTTTGTCTTGCATATATATTGTTTGCTTAGTATTATTTTGCCTTGTTTTTTTCTCCCTTTTCTTATTGTTTATTGGAAACGTTGAGCATTTTTTGCATTACTACTGTTGCTTTGCCTGGTTTTGTCTTGCATATATATTGTTTGCTTAGTATTATTTTGCCTTGTTCTTTTCTTCCTTTTCTTATTATTTATTGGAAACGTTGAGCATTTTTTGCATTACTACTGTTGCTTTGCCTGGTTTTGTCTTGCATATATATTGTTTGCTTAGTATTATTTTACCTTGTTCTTTTCTTCCTTTTCTTATTGTTTATTGGAACCTTTGAGCATTTTTTGCATTACTACTGTTGCTTTGCCTGGTTTTGTCTTGCATATATATTGTTTGCTTAGTATTATTTTGCCTTGTTCTTTTCTTCCTTTTCTTATTGTTTATTGGAAATTTTGAGCATTTTTTGCATTACTACTGTTGCTTTGCCTGGTTTAGTCTTGCATATATATTGTTTGCTTAGTATTATTTTGCCTTGTTCTTTTCTTCCTTTTCTTATTGTTTATTGGAAACGTTGAGCATTTTTTGCATTACTACTGTTGCTTTGCCTGGTTTTGTCTTGCATATATATTGTTTGCTTAGTATTATTTTGCCTTGTTCTTTTCTTCCTTTTCTTATTGTTTATTGGAAACGTTGAGCATTTTTTGCATTACTACTGTTGCTTTGCCTGGTTTTGTCTTGCATATATATTGTTTGCTTAGTATTATTTTGCCTTGTTCTTTTCTTACTTTTCTTATTGTTTATTGGAACCTTTGAGCATTTTTTGCATTACTACTGTTGCTTTGCCTGGTTTTGTCTTGCATATATATTGTTTGCTTAGTATTATTTTGCCTTGTTCTTTTCTTCCTTTTCTTATTGTTTATTGGAAACTTTGAGCATTTTTTGCATTACTACTGTTGCTTTGCCTGGTTTTGTCTTGCATATATATTGTTTGCTTAGTATTATTTTGCCTTGTTCTTTTCTTCCTTTTCTTATTGTTTATTGGAAACGTTGAGCATTTTTTGCATTACTACTGTTGCTTTGCCTGGTTTTGTCTTGCATATATATTGTTTGCTTAGTATTATTTTGCCTTGTTCTTTTCTTCCTTTTCTTATTGTTTATTGGAAACTTTGAGCATTTTTTGCATTACTACTGTTGCTTTGCCTGGTTTTGTCTTGCATATATATTGTTTGCTTAGTATTATTTTCCCTTGTTCTTTTCTTCCTTTTCTTATTGTTTATTGGAACCTTTGAGCATTTTTTGCATTACTACTGTTGCTTTGCCTGGTTTTGTCTTGCATATATATTGTTTGCTTAGTATTATTTTGCCTTGTTCTTTTCTTCCTTTTCTTATTGTTTATTGGAACCTTTGAGCATTTTTTGCATTACCACTGTTGCTTTGCCTGGTTTTGTCTTGCATATATATTGTTTGCTTAGTATTATTTTGTCTTGTTCTTTTCTTCCTTTTCTTATTGTTTATTGGAACCTTTGAGCATTTTTTGCATTACTACTGTAGCTTTGACTGGTTTTGTCTTGCATATATATTGTTTGCTTAGTATTATTTTGCCTTGTTCTTTTCTTCCTTTTCTTATTGTTTATTGGAAACTTTGAGCATTTTTTGCATTACTACTGTTGCTTTGCCTGGTTTTGTCTTGCATATATATTGTTTGCTTAGTATTATTTTGCCTTGTTCTTTTCTTCCTTTTCTTATTGTTTATTGGAAACGTTGAGCATTTTTTGCATTACTACTGTTGCTTTGCCTGGTTTTGTCTTGCATATATATTGTTTGCTTAGTATTATTTTGCCTTGTTCTTTTCTTCCTTTTCTTATTGTTTATTGGAACCTTTGAGCATTTTTTGCATTACTACTGTTGCTTTGCCTGGTTTTGTCTTGCATATATATTGTTTGCTTAGTATTATTTTGCCTTGTTCTTTTCTTCCTTTTCTTATTGTTTATTGGAAACGTTGAGCATTTTTTGCATTACTACTGTTGCTTTGCCTGGTTTTGTCTTGCATATATATTGTTTGCTTAGTATTATTTTGCCTTGTTCTTTTCTTCCTTTTCTTATTGCTTATTGGAACCTTTGAGCATTTTTTGCATTACTACTGTTGCTTTGCCTGGTTTTGTTTTGCATATATATTGTTTGCTTAGTATTATTTTGCCTTGTTCTTTTCTTCCTTTTCTTATTGTTTATTGGAAATTTTGAGCATTTTTTGCATTACTACTGTTGCTTTGCCTGGTTTTGTCTTGCATATATATTGTTTCTTAGTATTATTTTGCCTTGTTCTTTTCTTCCTTTTTTTATTGTTTATTGGAAACGTTGAGCATTTTTTGCATTACTACTGTTGCTTTGCCTGGTTTTGTCTTGCATATATATTGTTTGCTTAGTATTATTTTGCCTTGTTCTTTTCTTCCTTTTCTTATTGTTTATTGGAAACGTTGAGCATTTTTTGCATTACTACTGTTGCTTTGCCTGGTTTTGTCTTGCATATATATTGTTTGCTTAGTATTATTTTGCCTTGTTCTTTTCTTCCTTTTCTTATTGTTTATTCGAACCTTTGAGCATTTTTTGCATTACTACTGTTGCTTTGCCTGGTTTTGTCTTGCATATATATTGTTTGCTTAGTATTATTTTGCCTTGTTCTTTTCTTCCTTTTCTTATTGTTTATTGGAAACTTTGAGCATTTTTTGCATTACTACTGTTGCTTTGCCTGGTTTTGTCTTGCATATATATTGTTTGCTTAGTATTATTTTGCCTTGTTCTTTTCTTCCTTTTCTTATTGTTTATTGGAAACGTTGAGCATTTTTTGCATTACTACTGTTGCTTTGCCTGGTTTTGTCTTGCATATATATTGTTTGCTTAGTATTATTTTGCCTTGTTCTTTTCTTCCTTTTCTTATTGTTTATTGGAAACTTTGAGCATTTTTTGCATTACTACTGTTGCTTTGCCTGGTTTTGTCTTGCATATATATTGTTTGCTTAGTATTATTTTCCCTTGTTCTTTTCTTCCTTTTCTTATTGTTTATTGGAACCTTTGAGCATTTTTTGCATTACTACTGTTGCTTTGCCTGGTTTTGTCTTGCATATATATTGTTTGCTTAGTATTATTTTGCCTTGTTCTTTTCTTCCTTTTCTTATTGTTTATTGGAACCTTTGAGCATTTTTTGCATTACCACTGTTGCTTTGCCTGGTTTTGTCTTGCATATATATTGTTTGCTTAGTATTATTTTGTCTTGTTCTTTTCTTCCTTTTCTTATTGTTTATTGGAACCTTTGAGCATTTTTTGCATTACTACTGTTGCTTTGACTGGTTTTGTCTTGCATATATATTGTTTGCTTAGTATTATTTTGCCTTGTTCTTTTCTTCCTTTTCTTATTGTTTATTGGAAACTTTGAGCATTTTTTGCATTACTACTGTTGCTTTGCCTGGTTTTGTCTTGCATATATATTGTTTGCTTAGTATTATTTTGCCTTGTTCTTTTCTTCCTTTTCTTATTGTTTATTGGAAACGTTGAGCATTTTTTGCATTACTACTGTTGCTTTGCCTGGTTTTGTCTTGCATATATATTGTTTGCTTAGTATTATTTTGCCTTGTTCTTTTCTTCCTTTTCTTATTGTTTATTGGAACCTTTGAGCATTTTTTGCATTACTACTGTTGCTTTGCCTGGTTTTGTCTTGCATATATATTGTTTGCTTAGTATTATTTTGCCTTGTTCTTTTCTTCCTTTTCTTTTTGTTTATTGGAAACTTTGAGCATTTTTTGCATTACTACTGTTGCTTTGCCTGGTTTTGTCTTGCATATATATTGTTTGCTTAGTATTATTTTGCCTTGTTTTTTTCTTCCTTTTCTTATTGTTTATTGGAAACGTTGAGCATTTTTTGCATTACTACCGTTGCTTTGCCTGGTTTTGTCTTGCATATATATTGTTTGCTTAGTATTATTTTGCCTTGTTCTTTTCTTCCTTTTCTTATTGTTTATTGGAAACGTTGAGCATTTTTTGCATTACTACTGTTGCTTTGCCTGGTTTTGTCTTGCATATATATTGTTTGCTTGGTATTATTTTGCCTTGTTCTTTTCTTCCTTTTCTTATTGTTTATTGGAAACGTTGAGCATTTTTTGCATTACTACTGTTGCTTTGCCTGGTTTTGTCTGGCATATATATTGTATGCTTAGTATTATTTTGCCTTGTTCTTTTCTTCCTTTTCTTATTGTTTATTGGAAACTTTGAGCATTTTTTGCATTACTACTGTTGCTTTGCCTGGTTTTGTCTTGCATATATATTGTTTGCTTAGTATTATTTTGCCTTGTTCTTTTCTTCCTTTTCTTATTGTTTATTGGAAACGTTGAGCATTTTTTGCATTACTACTGTTGCTTTGCCTGGTTTTGTCTTGCATATATATTGTTTGCTTAGTATTATTTTGCCTTGTTCTTTTCTTACTTTTCTTATTGTTTATTGGAACCTTTGAGCATTTTTTGCATTACTACTGTTGCTTTGCCTGGTTTTGTCTTGCATATATATTGTTTGCTTAGTATTATTTTGCCTTGTTCTTTTCTTCCTTTTCTTATTGTTTATTGGAACCTTTGAGCATTTTTTGCATTACTACTGTTGCTTTGCCTGGTTTTGTCTTGCATATATATTGTTTGCTTAGTATTATTTTGCCTTGTTCTTTTCTTCCTTTTCTTATTGTTTATTGGAAACTTTGAGCATTTTTTGCATTACTACTGTTGCTTTGCCTGGTTTTGTCTTGCATATATATTGTTTGCTTAGTATTATTTTGCCTTGTTCTTTTCTTCCTTTTCTTATTGTTTATTGGAAACGTTGAGCATTTTTTGCATTACTACTGTTGCTTTGCCTGGTTTTGTCTTGCATATATATTGTTTGCTTAGTATTATTTTGCCTTGTTCTTTTCTTCCTTTTCTTATTGCTTATTGGAACCTTTGAGCATTTTTTGCATTACTACTGTTGCTTTGCCTGGTTTTGTTTTGCATATATATTGTTTGCTTAGTATTATTTTGCCTTGTTCTTTTCTTCCTTTTCTTATTGTTTATTGGAAATTTTGAGCATTTTTTGCATTACTACTGTTGCTTTGCCTGGTTTTGTCTTGCATATATATTGTTTCTTAGTATTATTTTGCCTTGTTCTTTTCTTCCTTTTCTTATTGTTTATTGGAAACGTTGAGCATTTTTTGCATTACTACTGTTGCTTTGCCTGGTTTTGTCTTGCATATATATTGTTTGCTTAGTATTATTTTGCCTTGTTCTTTTCTTCCTTTTCTTATTGTTTATTGGAAACGTTGAGCATTTTTTGCATTACTACTGTTGCTTTGCCTGGTTTTGTCTTGCATATATATTGTTTGCTTAGTATTATTTTGCCTTGTTCTTTTCTTCCTTTTCTTATTGTTTATTCGAAACTTTGAGCATTTTTTGCATTACTACTGTTGCTTTGCCTGGTTTTGTCTTGCATATATATTGTTTGCTTAGTATTATTTTGCCTTGTTCTTTTCTTCCTTTTCTTATTGTTTATTGGAAACGTTGAGCATTTTTTGCATTACTACTGTTGCTTTGCCTGGTTTTGTCTTGCATATATATTGTTTGCTTAGTATTATTTTGCCTTGTTCTTTTCTTCCTTTTCTTATTGTTTATTGGAAACGTTGAGCATCTTTTGCATTACTACTGTTGCTTTGCCTGGTTTTGTCTTGCATATATATTGTTTGCTTAGTATTATTTTGCCTTGTACTTTTCTTCCTTTTCTTATTGTTTATTGGAAACTTTGAGCATTTTTTGCATTACTACTGTTGCTTTGCCTGGTTTTTACTTGCATATATATTGTTTGCTTAGTATTATTTTGCCTTGTTCTTTTCTTCCTTTTCTTATTGTTTATTGGAAACGTTGAGCATTTTTTGCATTACTACTGTTGCTTTGCCTGGTTTTGTCTTGCATATATATTGTTTGCTTAGTATTATTTTACCTTGTTCTTTTCTTCCTTTTCTTATTGTTTATTGGAAACTTTGAGCATTTTTTGCATTACTACTGTTGCTTTGCCTGGTTTTGTCTTGCATATATATTGTTTGCTTAGTATTATTTTGCCTTGTTCTTTTCTTCCTTTTCTTAATGTTTATTGGAAACTTTGAGCATTTTTTGCATTACTACTGTTGCTTTGCCTGTTTTTGTCTTGCATATATATTGTTTGCTTAGTATTATTTTGCCTTGTTCTTTTCTTCCTTTTCTTATTGTTTATTGGAACCTTTGAGCATTTCTTGCATTACTACTGTTGCTTTGCCTGGTTTTGTCTTGCATATATATTGTTTGCTTAGTATTATTTTGCCTTGTTCTTTTCTTCCTTTTCTTATTGTTTATTGGAACCTTTGAGCATTTTTTGCATTACTACTGTTGCTTTGCCTGGTTTTGTCTTGCATATATATTGTTTGCTTAGTATTATTTTGCCTTGTTCTTTTCTTCCTTTTCTTATTGTTTATTGGAAACGTTGAGCATTTTTTGCATTACTACTGTTGCTTTGCCTGGTTTTGTCTTGCATATATATTGTTTGCTTAGTATTATTTTGCCTTGTTCTTTTCTTCCTTTTCTTATTGTTTATTGGAAACTTTGAGCATTTTTTGCATTACTACTGTTGCTTTGCCTGGTTTTGTCTTGCATATATATTGTTTGCTTAGTATTATTTTGCCTTGTTCTTTTCTTCCTTTTCTTAATGTTTATTGGAGACTTTGAGCATTTTTTGCATTACTACTGTTGCTTTGCCTGGTTTTGTCTTGCATATATATTGTTTGCTTACTATTATTTTGCCTTGTTCTTTTCTTCCTTTTCTTATTGTTTATTGGAACCTTTGAGCATTTCTTGCATTACTACTGTTGCTTTGCCTGGTTTTGTCTTGCATATATATTGTTTGCTTAGTATTATTTTGCCTTGTTCTTTTCTTCCTTTTCTTATTGTTTACTGGAAACGTTGAGCATTTTTTGCATTACTACTGTTGCTTTGCCTGGTTTTGTCTTGCATATATATTGTTTGCTTAGTATTATTTTGCCTTGTTCTTTTCTTCCTTTTCTTATTGTTTATTGGAAACGTTGAGCATTTTTTGCATTACTACTGTTGCTTTGCCTGGTTTTGTCTTGCATATATATTGTTTGCCTAGTATTATTTTGCCTTGTTCTTTTCTTCCTTTTCTTATTGTTTATTGGAACCTTTGAGCATTTCTTGCATTACTACTGTTGCTTTGCCTGGTTTTGTCTTGCATATATATTGTTTGCTTAGTATTATTTTGCCTTGTTCTTTTCTTCCTTTTCTTATTGTTTATTGGAAACTTTGAGCATTTGTTGCATTACTACTGTTGCTTTGCCTGGTTTTGTCTTGCATATATATTGTTTGCTTAGTATTATTTTGCCTTGTTCTTTTCTTCCTTTTCTTATTGTTTATTGGAAACGTTGAGCATTTTTTGCATTACTACTGTTGCTTTGCCTGGTTTTGTCTTGCATATATATTGTTTGCTTAGTATTATTTTGCCTTGTTCTTTTCTTCCTTTTCTTATTGTTTATTGGAAACGTTGAGCATTTTTTGCATTACTACTGTTGCTTTGCCTGGTTTTGTCTTGCATATATATTGTTTGCTTAGTATTATTTTGCCTTGTTCTTTTCTTCCTTTTCTTATTGTTCATTGGAAACTTTGAGCATTTTTTGCATTACTACTGTTGCTTTGCCTGGTTTTGTCTTGCATATATATTGTTTGCTTAGTATTATTTTGCCTTGTTCTTTTCTTCCTTTTCTTAATGTTTATTGGAAACTTTGAGCATTTTTTGCATTACTTCTATTGCTTTGCCTGGTTTTGTCTTGCATATATATTGTTTGCTTAGTATTATTTTGCCTTGTTCTTTTCTTCCTTTTCTTATTGTTTATTGGAACCTTTGAGCATTTCTTGCATTACTACTGTTGCTTTGCCTGGTTTTGTCTTGCATATATATTGTTTGCTTAGTATTATTTTGCCTTGTTCTTTTCTTCCTTTTCTTATTGTTTATTGGAACCTTTGAGCATTTTTTGCATTACTACTGTTGCTTTGCCTGGTTTTGTCTTGCATATATATTGTTTGCTTAGTATTATTTTGCCTCGTTCTTTTCTTCCTTTTCTTATTGTTTATTGGAAACGTTGAGCATTTTTTGCATTACTACTGTTGCTTTGCCTGGTTTTGTCTTGCATATATATTGTTTGCTTAGTATTATTTTGCCTTGTTCTTTTCTGCCTTTTCTTAATGTTTATTGGAAACTTTGAGCATTTTTTGCATTACTACTGTTGCTTTGCCTGGTTTTGTCTTGCATATATATTGTTTGCTTAGTATTATTTTGCCTTGTTCTTTTCTTCCTTTTCTTATTGTTTATTGGAACCTTTGAGCATTTCTTGCATTACTACTGTTGCTTTGCCTGGTTTTGTCTTGCATATATATTGTTTGCTTAGTATTATTTTGCCTTGTTCTTTTCTTCCTTTTCTTATTGTTTAATGGAACCTTTGAGCATTTTTTGCATTACTACTGTTGCTTTGCCTGGTTTTGTCTTGCATATATATTGTTTGCTTAGTATTATTTTGCTTTGTTCTTTTCTTCCTTTTCTTATTGTTTATTGGAAACTTTGAGCATTTTTTGCATTACTACTGTTGCTTTGCCTGGTTTTGTCTTGCTTATATATTGTTTGCTTAGTATTATTTTGCCTTGTTCTTTTCTTCCTTTTCTTATTGTTTATTGGAAACGTTGAGCATTTTTTGCATTACTACTGTTGCTTTGCCTGGTTTTGTCTTGCATATATATTGTTTGCTTAGTATTATTTTGCCTTGTTCTTTTCTTCCTTTTCTTATTGTTTATTGGTAACTTTGAGCATTTCTTGCATTACTACTGTTGCTTTGCCTGGTTTTGTCTTGCATATATATTGTTTGCTTAGTATTATTTTGCCTTGTTCTTTTCTTCCTTTTCTTATTGTTTATTGGAACCTTTGAGCATTTCTTGCATTACTACTGTTGCTTTGCCTGGTTTTGTCTTGCATATATATTGTTTGCTTAGTATTATTTTGCCTTGTTCTTTTCTTCCTTTTCTTATTGTTTATTGGAAACTTTGAGCATTTCTTGCATTACTACTGTTGCTTTGCCTGGTTTTGTCTTGCATATATATTGTTTTCTTAGTATTATTTTGCCTTGTTCTTTTCTTCCTTTTCTTAATGTTTATTGGAAACGTTGAGCATTTTTTGCATTACTACTGTTGCTTTGCCTGGTTTTGTCTTGCATATATATTGTTTGCTTAGTATTTTTTTGCCTTGTTCTTTTCTTCCTTTTCTTATTGTTTATTGGAAACGTTGAGCATTTTTTGCATTACTACTGTTGCTTTGCCTGGTTTTGTCTTGCATATATATTGTTTTCTTAGTATTATTTTGCCTTGTTCTTTTCTTCCTTTTCTTATTGTTTATTGGAAACGTTGAGCATTTTTTGCATTACTACTGTTGCTTTGCCTGGTTTTGTCTTGCATATATATTGTTTGCTTAGTATTATTTTGCCTTGTTCTTTTCTTCCTTTTCTTATTGTTTATTGGAAACTTTGAGCATTTCTTGCATTACTACTGTTGCTTTGCCTGGTTTTGTCTTGCATATATATTGTTTGCTTAGTATTATTTTGCCTTGTTCTTTTCTTCCTTTTCTTATTGTTTATTGGAACCTTTGAGCATTTCTTGCATTACTACTGTTGCTTTGCCTGGTTTTGTCTTGCATATATATTGTTTGCTTAGTATTATTCTGCCTTGTTCTTTTCTTCCTTTTCTTATTGGTTATTGGAAACTTTGAGCATTTCTTGCATTACTACTGTTGCTTTGCCTGGTTTTGTCTTGCATATATATTGTTTTCTTAGTATTATTTTGCCTTGTTCTTTTCTTCCTTTTCTTAATGTTTATTGGAAACTTTGAGCATTTTTTGCATTACTACTGTTGCTTTGCCTGGTTTTGTCTTGCATATATATTGTTTACTTAGTATTATTTTGCCTTGTTCTTTTCTTCCTTTTCTTATTGTTTATTGGAAACGTTGAGCATTTTTTGCATTACTACTGTTGCTTTGCCTGGTTTTGTCTTGCATATATATTGTTTGCTTAGTATTATTTTCCCTTGTTCTTTTCTTCCTTTTCTTATTGTTTATTGGAACCTTTGAGCATTTTTTGCATTACTACTGTTGCTTTGCCTGGTTTTGTCTTGCATATATATTGTTTGCTTAGTATTATTTTGCCGTGTTCTTTTCTTCCTTTTCTTAATGTTTATTGGAAACTTTGAGCATTTTTTGCATTACTACTGTTGCTTTGCCTGGTTTTGTCTTGCATATATATTGTTTGCTTAGTATTATTTTGCCTTGTTCTTTTCTTCCTTTTCTTATTGTTTATTGGAACCTTTGAGCATTTCTTGCATTACTACTGTTGCTTTGCCTGGTTTTGTCTTGCATATATATTGTTTTCTTAGTATTATTTTGCCTTGTTCTTTTCTTCCTTTTCTTATTGTTTATTGGAAACTTTGAGCATTTCTTGCATTACTACTGTTGCTTTGCCTGGTTTTGTCTTGCATATATATTGTTTGCTTAGTATTATTTTGCCTTGTTCTTTTCTTCCTTTTCTTATTGTTTATTGGAAACGTTGAGCATTTTTTGCATTACTACTGTTGCTTTGCCTGGTTTTGTCTTGCATATATATTGTTTGCTTAGTATTATTTTGCCTTGTTCTTTTCTTCCTTTTCTTATTGTTTATTGGAAACTTTGAGCATTTTTTGCATTACTACTGTTGCTTTGCCTGGTTTTGTCTTGCATATATATTGTTTGCTTAGTATTATTTTGCCTTGTTCTTTTCTTCCTTTTCTTAATGTTTATTGGAGACTTTGAGCATTTTTTGCATTACTACTGTTGCTTTGCCTGGTTTTGTCTTGCATATATATTGTTTGCTTACTATTATTTTGCCTTGTTCTTTTCTTCCTTTTCTTATTGTTTATTGGAACCTTTGAGCATTTCTTGCATTACTACTGTTGCTTTGCCTGGTTTTGTCTTGCATATATATTGTTTGCTTAGTATTATTTTGCCTTGTTCTTTTCTTCCTTTTCTTATTGTTTACTGGAAACGTTGAGCATTTTTTGCATTACTACTGTTGCTTTGCCTGGTTTTGTCTTGCATATATATTGTTTGCTTAGTATTATTTTGCCTTGTTCTTTTCTTCCTTTTCTTATTGTTTATTGGAAACGTTGAGCATTTTTTGCATTACTACTGTTGCTTTGCCTGGTTTTGTCTTGCATATATATTGTTTGCCTAGTATTATTTTGCCTTGTTCTTTTCTTCCTTTTCTTATTGTTTATTGGAACCTTTGAGCATTTCTTGCATTACTACTGTTGCTTTGCCTGGTTTTGTCTTGCATATATATTGTTTGCTTAGTATTATTTTGCCTTGTTCTTTTCTTCCTTTTCTTATTGTTTATTGGAAACTTTGAGCATTTTTTGCATTACTACTGTTGCTTTGCCTGGTTTTGTCTTGCATATATATTGTTTGCTTAGTATTATTTTGCCTTGTTCTTTTCTTCCTTTTCTTATTGTTTATTGGAAACGTTGAGCATTTTTTGCATTACTACTGTTGCTTTGCCTGGTTTTGTCTTGCATATATATTGTTTGCTTAGTATTATTTTGCCTTGTTCTTTTCTTCCTTTTCTTATTGTTCATTGGAAACTTTGAGCATTTTTTGCATTACTACTGTTGCTTTGCCTGGTTTTGTCTTGCATATATATTGTTTGCTTAGTATTATTTTGCCTTGTTCTTTTCTTCCTTTTCTTAATGTTTATTGGAAACTTTGAGCATTTTTTGCATTACTACTATTGCTTTGCCTGGTTTTGTCTTGCATATATATTGTTTGCTTAGTATTATTTTGCCTTGTTCTTTTCTTCCTTTTCTTATTGTTTATTGGAACCTTTGAGCATTTCTTGCATTACTACTGTTGCTTTGCCTGGTTTTGTCTTGCATATATATTGTTTGCTTAGTATTATTTTGCCTTGTTCTTTTCTTCCTTTTCTTATTGTTTATTGGAACCTTTGAGCATTTTTTGCATTACTACTGTTGCTTTGCCTGGTTTTGTCTTGCATATATATTGTTTGCTTAGTATTATTTTGCCTCGTTCTTTTCTTCCTTTTCTTATTGTTTATTGGAAACGTTGAGCATTTTTTGCATTACTACTGTTGCTTTGCCTGGTTTTGTCTTGCATATATATTGTTTGCTTAGTATTATTTTGCCTTGTTCTTTTCTGCCTTTTCTTAATGTTTATTGGAAACTTTGAGCATTTTTTGCATTACTACTGTTGCTTTGCCTGGTTTTGTCTTGCATATATATTGTTTGCTTAGTATTATTTTGCCTTGTTCTTTTCTTCCTTTTCTTATTGTTTATTGGAACCTTTGAGCATTTCTTGCATTACTACTGTTGCTTTGCCTGGTTTTGTCTTGCATATATATTGTTTGCTTAGTATTATTTTGCCTTGTTCTTTTCTTCCTTTTCTTATTGTTTAATGGAACCTTTGAGCATTTTTTGCATTACTACTGTTGCTTTGCCTGGTTTTGTCTTGCATATATATTGTTTGCTTAGTATTATTTTGCTTTGTTCTTTTCTTCCTTTTCTTATTGTTTATTGGAAACTTTGAGCATTTTTTGCATTACTACTGTTGCTTTGCCTGGTTTTGTCTTGCTTATATATTGTTTGCTTAGTATTATTTTGCCTTGTTCTTTTCTTCCTTTTCTTATTGTTTATTGGAAACGTTGAGCATTTTTTGCATTACTACTGTTGCTTTGCCTGGTTTTGTCTTGCATATATATTGTTTGCTTAGTATTATTTTGCCTTGTTCTTTTCTTCCTTTTCTTATTGTTTATTGGTAACTTTGAGCATTTCTTGCATTACTACTGTTGCTTTGCCTGGTTTTGTCTTGCATATATATTGTTTGCTTAGTATGATTTTGCCTTGTTCTTTTCTCCCTTTTCTTATTGTTTATTGGAACCTTTGAGCATTTCTTGCATTACTACTGTTGCTTTGCCTGGTTTTGTCTTGCATATATATTGTTTGCTTAGTATTATTTTGCCTTGTTCTTTTCTTCCTTTTCTTATTGTTTATTGGAAACTTTGAGCATTTCTTGCATTACTACTGTTGCTTTGCCTGGTTTTGTCTTGCATATATATTGTTTTCTTAGTATTATTTTGCCTTGTTCTTTTCTTCCTTTTCTTAATGTTTATTGGAAACGTTGAGCATTTTTTGCATTACTACTGTTGCTTTGCCTGGTTTTGTCTTGCATATATATTGTTTGCTTAGTATTTTTTTGCCTTGTTCTTTTCTTCCTTTTCTTATTGTTTATTGGAAACGTTGAGCATTTTTTGCATTACTACTGTTGCTTTGCCTGGTTTTGTCTTGCATATATATTGTTTTCTTAGTATTATTTTGCCTTGTTCTTTTCTTCCTTTTCTTATTGTTTATTGGAAACGTTGAGCATTTTTTGCATTACTACTGTTGCTTTGCCTGGTTTTGTCTTGCATATATATTGTTTGCTTAGTATTATTTTGCCTTGTTCTTTTCTTCCTTTTCTTATTGTTTATTGGAAACTTTGAGCATTTCTTGCATTACTACTGTTGCTTTGCCTGGTTTTGTCTTGCATATATATTGTTTGCTTAGTATTATTTTGCCTTGTTCTTTTCTTCCTTTTCTTATTGTTTATTGGAACCTTTGAGCATTTCTTGCATTACTACTGTTGCTTTGCCTGGTTTTGTCTTGCATATATATTGTTTGCTTAGTATTATTTTGCCTTGTTCTTTTCTTCCTTTTCTTATTGGTTATTGGAAACTTTGAGCATTTCTTGCATTACTACTGTTGCTTTGCCTGGTTTTGTCTTGCATATATATTGTTTTCTTAGTATTATTTTGCCTTGTTCTTTTCTTCCTTTTCTTAATGTTTATTGGAAACTTTGAGCATTTTTTGCATTACTACTGTTGATTTGCCTGGTTTTGTCTTGCATATATATTGTTTACTTAGTATTATTTTGCCTTGTTCTTTTCTTCCTTTTCTTATTGTTTATTGGAAACGTTGAGCATTTTTTGCATTACTACTGTTGCTTTGCCTGGTTTTGTCTTGCATATATATTGTTTGCTTAGTATTATTTTCCCTTGTTCTTTTCTTCCTTTTCTTATTGTTTATTGGAACCTTTGAGCATTTTTTGCATTACTACTGTTGCTTTGCCTGGTTTTGTCTTGCATATATATTGTTTGCTTAGTATTATTTTGCCGTGTTCTTTTCTTCCTTTTCTTAATGTTTATTGGAAACTTTGAGCATTTTTTGCATTACTACTGTTGCTTTGCCTGGTTTTGTCTTGCATATATATTGTTTGCTTAGTATTATTTTGCCTTGTTCTTTTCTTCCTTTTCTTATTGTTTATTGGAACCTTTGAGCATTTCTTGCATTACTACTGTTGCTTTGCCTGGTTTTGTCTTGCATATATATTGTTTTCTTAGTATTATTTTGCCTTGTTCTTTTCTTCCTTTTCTTATTGTTTATTGGAAACTTTGAGCATTTCTTGCATTACTACTGTTGCTTTGCCTGGTTTTGTCTTGCATATATATTGTTTGCTTAGTATTATTTTGCCTTGTTCTTTTCTTCCTTTTCTTAATGTTTATTGGAAACTTTGAGCATTTTTTGCATTACTACTGTTGCTTTGCCTGGTTTTGTCTTGCATATATATTGTTTTCTTAGTATTATTTTGCCTTGTTCTTTTCTTCCTTTTCTTATTGTTTATTGGAAACGTTGAGCATTTTTTGCATTACTACTGTTGCTTTGCCTGGTTTTGTCTTGCATATATATTGTTTGCTTAGTATTATTTTCCCTTGTTCTTTTCTTCCTTTTCTTATTGTTTATTGGAACCTTTGAGCATTTTTTGCATTACTACTGTTGCTTTGCCTGGTTTTGTCTTGCATATATATTGTTTACTTAGTATTATTTTGCCTTGTTCTTTTCTTCCTTTTCTTATTGTTTATTGGAAACGTTGAGCATTTTTTGCATTACTACTGTTGCTTTGCCTGGTTTTGTCTTGCATATATATTGTTTGCTTAGTATTATTTTCCCTTGTTCTTTTCTTCCTTTTCTTATTGTTTATTGGAACCTTTGAGCATTTTTTGCATTACTACTGTTGCTTTGCCTGGTTTTGTCTTGCATATATATTGTTTGCTTAGTATTATTTTGCCTTGTTCTTTTCTTCCTTTTCTTAATGTTTATTGGAAACTTTGAGCATTTTTTGCATTACTACTGTTGCTTTGCCTGGTTTTGTCTTGCATATATATTGTTTGCTTAGTATTATTTTGCCTTGTTCTTTTCTTCCTTTTCTTATTGTTTATTGGAACATTTGAGCATTTTTTGCATTACTACTGTTGCTTTGCCTGGTTTTGTCTTGCATATATATTGTTTGCTTAGTATTATTTTGCCTTGTTCTTTTCTTCCTTTTCTTATTGTTTATTGGAAACGTTGAGCATTTTTTGCATTACTACTGTTGCTTTGCCTGGTTTTGTCTTGCATATATATTGTTTGCTTAGTATTATTTTGCCTTGTTCTTTTCTTCCTTTTCTTATTGTTTATTGGAAACGTTGAGCATTTTTGGCATTACTACTGTTGCTTTGCCTGGTTTTGTCTTGCATATATATTTTTTGCTTAGTATTATTTTGCCTTGTTCTTTTCTTCCTTTTCTTATTGTTTATTGGAAATTTTGAGCATTTTTTGCATTACTACTGTTGCTTTGCCTGGTTTTGTTTTGCATATATATTGTTTGCTTAGTATTATTTTGCCCTGTTCTTTTCTTCCTTTTCTTATTGTTTATTGGAAACGTTGAGCATTTTTTGCATTACTACTGTTGCTTTGCCTGGTTTTGTCTTGCATATATATTGTTTTCTTAGTATTATTTTGCCATGTTCTTTTCTTCCTTTTCTTATTGTTTATTGGAAACGTTGAGCATTTTTTGCATTACTACTGTTGCTTTGCCTGGTTTTGTCTTGCATATATATTGTTTGCTTAGTATTATTTTCACTTGTTATTTTCTTCCTTTTCTTATTGTTTATTGGAACCTTTGAGCATTTTTTGCATTACTACTGTTGCTTTGCCTGGTTTTGTCTTGCATATATATTGTTTGCTTAGTATTATTTTGCCTTGTTCTTTTCTTCCCTTTCTTATTGTTTATTGGAAACTTTGAGCATTTTTTGCATTACTACTGTTGCTTTGCCTGGTTTTGTCTTGCATATATATTGTTTGCTTAGTAATTTTTTGCCTTGTTCTTTTCTTCCTTTTCTTATTGTTTATTGGAACCTTTGAGCATTTCTTGCATTACTACTGTTGCTTTGCCTGGTTTTGTCTTGCATATATATTGTTTGCTTAGTATTATTTTGCCTTGTTCTTTTCTTCCTTTTCTTATTGTTTATTGGAACCTTTGAGCATTTCTTGCATTACTACTGTTGCTTTGCCTGGTTTTGTCTTGCATATATATTGTTTTCTTAGTATTATTTTGCCTTGTTCTTTTCTTCCTTTTCTTATTGTTTATTGGAAACTTTGAGCATTTCTTGCATTACTACTGTTGCTTTGCCTGGTTTTGTCTTGCATATATATTGTTTGCTTAGTATTATTTTGCCTTGTTCTTTTCTTCCTTTTCTTAATGTTTATTGGAAACTTTGAGCATTTTTTGCATTACTACTGTTGCTTTGCCTGGTTTTGTCTTGCATATATATTGTTTTCTTAGTATTATTTTGCCTTGTTCTTTTCTTCCTTTTCTTATTGTTTATTGGAAACGTTGAGCATTTTTTGCATTACTACTGTTGCTTTGCCTGGTTTTGTCTTGCATATATATTGTTTGCTTAGTATTATTTTCCCTTGTTCTTTTCTTCCTTTTCTTATTGTTTATTGGAACATTTGAGCATTTTTTGCATTACTACTGTAGCTTTGCCTGGTTTTGTCTTGCATATATATTGTTTACTTAGTATTATTTTGCCTTGTTCTTTTCTTCCTTTTCTTATTGTTTATTGGAAACGTTGAGCATTTTTTGCATTACTACTGTTGCTTTGCCTGGTTTTGTCTTGCATATATATTGTTTGCTTAGTATTATTTTCCTTGTTCTTTTCTTCCTTTTCTTATTGTTTATTGGAACCTTTGAGCATTTTTTGCATTACTACTGTTGCTTTGCCTGGTTTTGTCTTGCATATATATTGTTTGCTTAGTATTATTTTGCCTTGTTCTTTTCTTCCTTTTCTTAATGTTTATTGGAAACTTTGAGCATTTTTTGCATTACTACTGTTGCTTTGCCTGGTTTTGTCTTGCATATATATTGTTTGCTTAGTATTATTTTGCCTTGTTCTTTTCTTCCTTTTCTTATTGTTTATTGGAACATTTGAGCATTTTTTGCATTACTACTGTTGCTTTGCCTGGTTTTGTCTTGCATATATATTGTTTGCTTAGTATTATTTTGCCTTGTTCTTTTCTTCCTTTTCTTATTGTTTATTGGAAACGTTGAGCATTTTTTGCATTACTACTGTTGCTTTGCCTGGTTTTGTCTTGCATATATATTGTTTGCTTAGTATTATTTTGCCTTGTTCTTTTCTTCCTTTTCTTATTGTTTATTGGAAACGTTGAGCATTTTTGGCATTACTACTGTTGCTTTGCCTGGTTTTGTCTTGCATATATATTTTTTGCTTAGTATTATTTTGCCTTGTTCTTTTCTTCCTTTTCTTATTGTTTATTGGAAATTTTGAGCATTTTTTGCATTACTACTGTTGCTTTGCCTGGTTTTGTTTTGCATATATATTGTTTGCTTAGTATTATTTTGCCCTGTCCTTTTCTTCCTTTTCTTATTGTTTATTGGAAACGTTGAGCATTTTTTGCATTACTACTGTTGCTTTGCCTGGTTTTGTCTTGCATATATATTGTTTTCTTAGTATTATTTTGCCATGTTCTTTTCTTCCTTTTCTTATTGTTTATTGGAAACGTTGAGCATTTTTTGCATTACTACTGTTGCTTTGCCTGGTTTTGTCTTGCATATATATTGTTTGCTTAGTATTATTTTCACTTGTTATTTTCTTCCTTTTCTTATTGTTTATTGGAACCTTTGAGCATTTTTTGCATTACTACTGTTGCTTTGCCTGGTTTTGTCTTGCATATATATTGTTTGCTTAGTATTATTTTGCCTTGTTCTTTTCTTCCCTTTCTTATTGTTTATTGGAAACTTTGAGCATTTTTTGCATTACTACTGTTGCTTTGCCTGGTTTTGTCTTGCATATATATTGTTTGCTTAGTAATTTTTTGCCTTGTTCTTTTCTTCCTTTTCTTATTGTTTATTGGAACCTTTGAGCATTTCTTGCATTACTACTGTTGCTTTGCCTGGTTTTGTCTTGCATATATATTGTTTGCTTAGTATTATTTTGCCTTGTTCTTTTCTTCCTTTTCTTATTGTTTATTGGAACCTTTGAGCATTTTTTGCATTACTACTGTTGCTTTGCCTGGTTTTGTCTTGCATATATATTGTTTGCTTAGTATTATTTTGCTTTGTTCTTTTCTTCCTTTTCTTATTGTTTATTGGAAACTTTGAGCATTTTTTGCATTACTACTGTTGCTTTGCCTGGCTTTGTCTTGCATATATATTGTTTGCTTAGTATTATTTTGCCTTGTTCTTTTCTTCCTTTTCTTATTGTTTATTGGAAACTTTGAGCATTTTTTGCATTACTACTGTTGCTTGGCCTGGTTTTGTCTTGCATATATATTGTTTCCTTAGTATTATTTTGCTTTGTTCTTTTCTTCCTTTTCTTATTGTTTATTGGAAACTTTGAGCATTTTTTGCATTACTACTGTTGCTTTGCCTGGTTTTGTCTTGCATATATATTGTTTGCTTAGTATTATTTTGCCTTGTTCTTTTCTTCCTTTTCTTATTGTTTATTGGAACGTTTGAGCATTTTTTGCATTACTACTGTTGCTTTGCCTGGTTTTGTCTTGCATATATATTGTTTGCTTAGTATTATTTTGCTTTGTTCTTTTCTTCCTTTTCTTATTGTTTATTGGAAACTTTGAGCATTTTTTGCATTACTACTGTTGCTTTGCCTGGTTTTGTCTTGCATATATATTGTTTGCTTAGTATTATTTTGCCTTGTTCTTTTCTTCCTTTTCTTATTGTTTATTGGAAACGTTGAGCATTTTTTGCATTACTACTGTTGCTTTGCCTGGTTTTGTCTTGCATATATATTGTTTGCTTAGTATTATTTTGCCTTGTTCTTTTCTTCCTTTTCTTATTGTTTATTGGAAACGTTGAGCATTTTTGGCATTACTACTGTTGCTTTGCCTGGTTTTGTCTTGCATATATATTGTTTGCTTAGTATTATTTTGCCTTGTTCTTTTCTTCCTTTTCTTATTGTTTATTGGAAACTTTGAATATTTTTTGCATTACTACTGTTGCTTTGCCTGGTTTTGTCTTGCATATATATTGTTTGCTTAGTATTATTTTGCCTTGTTCTTTTCTTCCTTTTCTTATTGTTTATTGGAAACGTTGAGCATTTTTTGCATTACTACTGTTGCTTTGCCTGGTTTTGTCTTGCATATATATTGTTTTCTTAGTATTATTTTGCCATGTACTTTTCTTCCTTTTCTTATTGTTTATTGGAAACGTTGAGCATTTTTTGCATTACTACTGTTGCTTTGCCTGGTTTTGTCTTGCATATATATTGTTTGCTTAGTATTATTTTCACTTGTTCTTTTCTTCCTTTTCTTATTGTTTATTGGAACCTTTGAGCATTTTTTGCATTACTACTGTTGCTTTGCCTGGTTTTGTCTTGCATATATATTGTTTGCTTAGTATTATTTTGCCTTGTTCTTTTCTTCCTTTTCTTATTGTTTATTGGAAACTTTGAGCATTTTTTGCATTACTACTGTTGCTCTGCCTGGTTTTGTCTTGCATATATATTGTTTGCTTAGTATTATTTTGCCTTGTTCTTTTCTTCCTTTTCTTATTGTTTATTGGAACCTTTGAGCATTTCTTGCATTACTACTGTTGCTTTGCCTGGTTTTGTCTTGCATATATATTGTTTGCTTAGTATTATTTTGCCTTGTTCTTTTCTTCCTTTTCTTATTGTTTATTGGAACCTTTGAGCATTTTTTGCATAACTACTGTTGCTTTGCCTGGTTTTGTCTTGCATATATATTGTTTGCTTAGTATTATTTTGCTTTGTTCTTTTCTTCCTTTTCTTATTGTTTATTGGAACCTTTGAGCATTTTTTGCATTACTACTGTTGCTTTGCCTGGTTTTGTCTTGCATATATATTGTTTGCTTAGTATTATTTTGCTTTGTTCTTTTCTTCCTTTTCTTATTGTTTATTGGAAACTTTGAGCAATTTTTGCATTACTACTGTTGCTTTGCCTGGTTTTGTCTTGCATATATATTGTTTGCTTAGTATTATTTTGCCTTGTTCTTTTCTTCCTTTTCTTATTGTTTAATGGAACCTTTGAGCATTTTTTGCATTACTACTGTTGCTTTGCCTGGTTTTGTCTTGAATATATATTGTTTGCTTAGTATTATTTTGCTTTGTTCTTTTCTTCCTTTTCTTATTGTTTATTGGAAACTTTGAGCATTTTTTGCATTACTACTGTTGCTTTGCCTGGTTTTGTCTTGCATATATATTGTTTGCTTAGTATTATTTTGCCTTGTTCTTTTCTTCCTTTTCTTATTGTTTATTGGAAACTTTGAGCATTTTTTGCATTACTACTGTTGCTTTGCCTGGTTTTGTCTTGCATATATATTGTTTGCTTAGTATTATTTTGCTTTGTTCTTTTCTTCCTTTTCTTATTGTTTATTGGAAACTTTGAGCATTTTTTGCATTACTACTGTTGCTTTGCCTGGTTTTGTCTTGCATATATATTGTTTGCTTAGTAATTTTTTGCCTTGTTCTTTTCTTCCTTTTCTTATTGTTTATTGGAACCTTTGAGCATTTCTTGCATTACTACTGTTGCTTTGCCTGGTTTTGTCTTGCATATATATTGTTTGCTTAGTATTATTTTGCCTTGTTCTTTTCTTCCTTTTCTTATTGTTTATTGGAACCTTTGAGCATTTTTTGCATTACTACTGTTGCTTTGCCTGGTTTTGTCTTGCATATATATTGTTTGCTTAGTATTATTTTGCTTTGTTCTTTTCTTCCTTTTCTTATTGTTTATTGGAAACTTTGAGCATTTTTTGCATTACTACTGTTGCTTTGCCTGGCTTTGTCTTGCATATATATTGTTTGCTTAGTATTATTTTGCCTTGTTCTTTTCTTCCTTTTCTTATTGTTTATTGGAAACTTTGAGCATTTTTTGCATTACTACTGTTGCTTGGCCTGGTTTTGTCTTGCATATATATTGTTTCCTTAGTATTATTTTGCTTTGTTCTTTTCTTCCTTTTCTTATTGTTTATTGGAAACTTTGAGCATTTTTTGCATTACTACTGTTGCTTTGCCTGGTTTTGTCTTGCATATATATTGTTTGCTTAGTATTATTTTGCCTTGTTCTTTTCTTCCTTTTCTTATTGTTTATTGGAACCTTTGAGCATTTTTTGCATTACTACTGTTGCTTTGCCTGGTTTTGTCTTGCATATATATTGTTTGCTTAGTATTATTTTGCTTTGTTCTTTTCTTCCTTTTCTTATTGTTTATTGGAAACTTTGAGCATTTTTTGCATTACTACTGTTGCTTTGCCTGGTTTTGTCTTGCATATATATTGTTTGCTTAGTAATTTTTTGCCTTGTTCTTTTCTTCCTTTTCTTATTGTTTATTGGAACCTTTGAGCATTTCTTGCATTACTACTGTTGCTTTGCCTGGTTTTGTCTTGCATATATATTGTTTGCTTAGTATTATTTTGCCTTGTTCTTTTCTTCCTTTTCTTATTGTTTATTGGAACCTTTGAGCATTTTTTGCATTACTACTGTTGCTTTGCCTGGTTTTGTCTTGCATATATATTGTTTGCTTAGTATTATTTTGCTTTGTTCTTTTCTTCCTTTTCTTATTGTTTATTGGAAACTTTGAGCATTTTTTGCATTACTACTGTTGCTTTGCCTGGCTTTGTCTTGCATATATATTGTTTGCTTAGTATTATTTTGCCTTGTTCTTTTCTTCCTTTTCTTATTGTTTATTGGAAACTTTGAGCATTTTTTGCATTACTACTGTTGCTTGGCCTGGTTTTGTCTTGCATATATATTGTTTCCTTAGTATTATTTTGCTTTGTTCTTTTCTTCCTTTTCTTATTGTTTATTGGAAACTTTGAACATTTTTTGCGTTACTACTGTTGCTTTGCCTGGTTTTGTCTTGCATATATATTGTTTGCTTAGTATTATTTTGCCTTGTTCTTTTCTTCCTTTTCTTATTGTTTATTGGAACCTTTGAGCATTTTTTGCATTACTACTGTTGCTTTGCCTGGTTTTGTCTTGCATATATATTGTTTGCTTAGTATTATTTTGCTTTGTTCTTTTCTTCCTTTTCTTATTGTTTATTGGAAACTTTGAGCATTTTTTGCATTACTACTGTTGCTTTGCCTGGTTTTGTCTTGCATATATATTGTTTGCTTAGTATTATTTTGCCTTGTTCTTTTCTTCCTTTTCTTATTGTTTATTGGAAACGTTGAGCATTTTTTGCATTACTACTGTTGCTTTGCCTGGTTTTGTCTTGCATATATATTGTTTGCTTAGTATTATTTTGCCTTGTTCTTTTCTTCCTTTTCTTATTGTTTATTGGAAACGTTGAGCATTTTTGGCATTACTACTGTTGCTTTGCCTGGTTTTGTCTTGCATATATATTGTTTGCTTAGTATTATTTTGCCTTGTTCTTTTCTTCCTTTTCTTATTGTTTATTGGAGACTTTGAATATTTTTTGCATTAGTACTGTTGCTTTGCCTGGTTTTGTCTTGCATATATATTGTTTGCTTAGTATTATTTTGCCTTGTTCTTTTCTTCCTTTTCTTATTGTTTATTGGAAACGTTGAGCATTTTTTGCATTACTACTGTTGCTTTGCCTGGTTTTGTCTTGCATATATATTGTTTTCTTAGTATTATTTTGCCATGTTCTTTTCTTCCTTTTCTTATTGTTTATTGGAAACGTTGAGCATTTTTTGCATTACTACTGTTGCTTTGCCTGGTTTTGTCGCACATATATATTGTTTGCTTAGTATTATTTTCACTTGTTCTTTTCTTCCTTTTCTTATTGTTTATTGGAACCTTTGAGCATTTTTTGCATTACTACTGTTGCTTTGCCTGGTTTTGTCTTGCATATATATTGTTTGCTTAGTATTATTTTGCCTTGTTCTTTTCTTCCTTTTCTTATTGTTTATTGGAAACTTTGAGCATTTTTTGCATTACTACTGTTGCTCTGCCTGGTTTTGTCTTGCATATATATTGTTTGCTTAGTATTATTTTGCCTTGTTCTTTTCTTCCTTTTCTTATTGTTTATTGGAACCTTTGAGCATTTCTTGCATTACTACTGTTGCTTTGCCTGGTTTTGTCTTGCATATATATTGTTTGCTTAGTATTATTTTGCCTTGTTCTTTTCTTCCTTTTCTTATTGTTTATTGGAACCATTGAGCATTTTTTGCATAACTACTGTTGCTTTGCCTGGTTTTGTCTTGCATATATATTGTTTGCTTAGTATTATTTTGCTTTGTTCTTTTCTTCCTTTTCTTATTGTTTATTGGAACCTTTGAGCATTTTTTGCATTACTACTGTTGCTTTGCCTGGTTTTGTCTTGCATATATATTGTTTGCTTAGTATTATTTTGCTTTGTTCTTTTCTTCCTTTTCTTATTGTTTATTGGAAACTTTGAGCAATTTTTGCATTACTACTGTTGCTTTGCCTGGTTTTGTCTTGCATATATATTGTTTGCTTAGTATTATTTTGCCTTGTTCTTTTCTTCCTTTTCTTATTGTTTAATGGAACCTTTGAGCATTTTTTACATTACTACTGTTGCTTTGCCTGGTTTTGTCTTGAATATATATTGTTTGCTTAGTATTATTTTGCTTTGTTCTTTTCTTCCTTTTCTTATTGTTTATTGGAAACTTTGAGCATTTTTTGCATTACTACTGTTGCTTTGCCTGGTTTTGTCTTGCATATATATTGTTTGCTTAGTATTATTTTGCCTTGTTCTTTTCTTCCTTTTCTTATTGTTTATTGGAAACTTTGAGCATTTTTTGCATTACTACTGTTGCTTTGCCTGGTTTTGTCTTGCATATATATTGTTTGCTTAGTATTATTTTGCTTTGTTCTTTTCTTCCTTTTCTTATTGTTTATTGGAAACTTTGAGCATTTTTTGCATTACTACTGTTGCTTTGCCTGGTTTTGTCTTGCATATATATTGTTTGCTTAGTATTATTTTGCCTTGTTCTTTTCTTCCTTTTCTTATTGTTTATTGGAAACTTTGAGCATTTTTTGCATTACTACTGTTCCTTTGCCTGGTTTTGTCTTGCATATATATTGTTTGCTTAGTATTATTTTGCCTTGTTCTTTTCTTCCTTTTCTTATTGTTTATTGGAAACGTTGAGCATTTTTTGCATTACTACTGTTGCTTTGCCTGGTTTTGTCTTGCATATATATTGTTTGCTTAGTATTATTTTGCCTTGTTCTTTTCTTCCTTTTCTTATTGTTTATTGGAACCTTTGAGCATTTTTTGCATTACTAGTGTTGCTTTGCCTGGTTTTGTCTTGCATATATATTGTTTGCTTAGTATTATTTTGCTTTGTTCTTTTCTTCCTTTTCTTATTGTTTATTGGAAACTTTGAGCATTTTTTGCATTACTACTGTTGCTTTGCCTGGTTTTGTCTTGCATATATATTGTTTGCTTAGTATTATTTTGCCTTGTTCTTTTCTTCCTTTTCTTATTGTTTATTGGAAACTTTGAGCATTTTTTGCATTACTACTGTTGCTTTGCCTGGTTTTGTCTTGCATATATATTGTTTGCTTAGTATTATTTTGCTTTGTTCTTTTCTTCCTTTTCTTATTGTTTATTGGAAACTTTGAGCATTTTTTGCATTACTACTGTTGCTTTGCCTGGTTTTGTCTTGCATATATATTGTTTGCTTAGTATTATTTTGCCTTGTTCTTTTCTTCCTTTTCTTATTGTTTATTGGAAACGTTGAGCATTTTTTGCATTACTACTGTTGCTTTGCCTGGTTTTGTCTTGCATATATATTGTTTGCTTAGTATTATTTTGCCTTGTTCTTTTCTTCCTTTTCTTATTGTTTATTGGAACCTTTGAGCATTTTTTGCATTACTACTGTTGCTTTGCCTGGTTTTGTCTTGCATATATATTGTTTGCTTAGTATTATTTTGCCTTGTTCTTTTTTTCCTTTTCTTATTGTTTATTGGAACCTTTGAGCATTTTTTGCATTACTACTGTTGCTTTGCCGGGTTTTGTCATGCATATATATTGTTTGCTTAGTATTATTTTGCCTTGTTCTTTTCTTCCTTTTCTTATTGTTTATTGGAAACTGAGCATTTTTTGCATTACTACTGTTGCTTTGCCTGGTTTTGTCTTGCATATATATTGTTTGCTTAGTATTATTTTGCCTTGTTCTTTTCTTCCTTTTCTTATTGTTTATTGGAAACTTTGAGCATTTCTGCATTACTACTGTTGCTTTGCCTGGTTTTGTCTTGCATATATATTGTTTGCTTAGTATTATTTTCCCTTGTTCTTTTCTTCTTTTTCTTATTGTTTATTCGAAACTTTGAGCATTTCTGCATTACTACTGTTGCTTTGCCTGGTTTTGTCTTGCATATATATTGTTTGCTTAGTATTATTTTGCCTTGTTCTTTTCTTCCTTTTCTTATTGTTTATTGGAAACGTTGAGCATTTTTTGCATTACTACTGTTGCTTTGCCTGGTTTTGTCTTGCATATATATTGTTTGCTTAGTATTATTTTGCCTTGTTCTTTTCTTCCTTTTCTTATTGTTTATTGGAAACTTTGAGCCTTTCTGCATTACTACTGTTGCTTTGCCTGGTTTTGTCTTGCATATATATTGTTTGCTTAGTATTATTTTGCCTTGTTCTTTTCTTCCTTTTCTTATTGTTTAATGGAACCTTTGAGCATTTTTTGCATTACTACTGTTGCTTTGCCTGGTTTTGTCTTGAATATATATTGTTTGCTTAGTATTATTTTGCTTTGTTCTTTTCTTCCTTTTCTTATTGTTTATTGGAAACTTTGAGCATTTTTTGCATTACTACTGTTGCTTTGCCTGGTTTTGTCTTGCATATATATTGTTTGCTTAGTATTATTTTGCTTTGTTCTTTTCTTCCTTTTCTTATTGTTTATTGGAAACTTTGAGCATTTTTTGCATTACTACTGTTGCTTTGCCTGGTTTTGTCTTGCATATATATTGTTTGCTTAGTATTATTTTGCCTTGTTCTTTTCTTGCTTTTCTTATTGTTTATTGGAAACTTTGAGCATTTTTTGCATTACTACTGTTGCTTTGCCTGGTTTTGTCTTGCATATATATTGTTTGCTTAGTATTATTTTGCCTTGTTCTTTTCTTCCTTTTCTTATTGTTTATTGGAACCTTTGAGCATTTTTTGCATTACTACTGTTGCTTTGCCTGGTTTTGTCTTGCATATATATTGTTTGCTTAGTATTATTTTGCCTTGTTCTTTTCTTCCTTTTCTTATTGTTTATTGGAACCTTTGAGCATTTTTTGCATTACTAGTGTTGCTTTGCCTGGTTTTGTCTTGCATATATATTGTTTGCTTAGTATTATTTTGCTTTGTTCTTTTCTTCCTTTTCTTATTGTTTATTGGAAACTTTGAGCATTTTTTGCATTACTACTGTTGCTTTGCCTGGTTTTGTCTTGCATATATATTGTTTGCTTAGTATTATTTTGCCTTGTTCTTTTCTTCCTTTTCTTATTGTTTATTGGAAACTTTGAGCATTTTTTGCATTACTACTGTTGCTTTGCCTGGTTTTGTCTTGCATATATATTGTTTGCTTAGTATTATTTTGCCTTGTTCTTTTCTTCCTTTTCTTATTGTTTATTGGAAACGTTGAGCATTTTTTGCATTACTACTGTTGCTTTGCCTGGTTTTGTCTTGCATATATATTGTTTGCTTAGTATTATTTTGCCTTGTTCTTTTCTTCCTTTTCTTATTGTTTATTGGAAACTTTGAGCCTTTCTGCATTACTACTGTTGCTTTGCCTGGTTTTGTCTTGCATATATATTGTTTGCTTAGTATTATTTTGCCTTGTTCTTTTCTTCCTTTTCTTATTGTTTAATGGAACCTTTGAGCATTTTTTGCATTACTACTGTTGCTTTGCCTGGTTTTGTCTTGAATATATATTGTTTGCTTAGTATTATTTTGCTTTGTTCTTTTCTTCCTTTTCTTATTGTTTATTGGAAACTTTGAGCATTTTTTGCATTACTACTGTTGCTTTGCCTGGTTTTGTCTTGCATATATATTGTTTGCTTAGTATTATTTTGCTTTGTTCTTTTCTTCCTTTTCTTATTGTTTATTGGAAACTTTGAGCATTTTTTGCATTACTACTGTTGCTTTGCCTGGTTTTGTCTTGCATATATATTGTTTGCTTAGTATTATTTTGCCTTGTTCTTTTCTTGCTTTTCTTATTGTTTATTGGAAACTTTGAGCATTTTTTGCATTACTACTGTTGCTTTGCCTGGTTTTGTCTTGCATATATATTGTTTGCTTAGTATTATTTTGCCTTGTTCTTTTCTTCCTTTTCTTATTGTTTATTGGAACCTTTGAGCATTTTTTGCATTACTACTGTTGCTTTGCCTGGTTTTGTCTTGCATATATATTGTTTGCTTAGTATTATTTTGCCTTGTTCTTTTCTTCCTTTTCTTATTGTTTATTGGAACCTTTGAGCATTTTTTGCATTACTAGTGTTGCTTTGCCTGGTTTTGTCTTGCATATATATTGTTTGCTTAGTATTATTTTGCTTTGTTCTTTTCTTCCTTTTCTTATTGTTTATTGGAAACTTTGAGCATTTTTTGCATTACTACTGTTGCTTTGCCTGGTTTTGTCTTGCATATATATTGTTTGCTTAGTATTATTTTGCCTTGTTCTTTTCTTCCTTTTCTTATTGTTTATTGGAAACTTTGAGCATTTTTTGCATTACTACTGTTGCTTTGCCTGGTTTTGTCTTGCATATATATTGTTTGCTTAGTATTATTTTGCTTTGTTCTTTTCTTCCTTTTCTTATTGTTTATTGGAAACTTTGAGCATTTTTTGCATTACTACTGTTGCTTTGCCTGGTTTTGTCTTGCATATATATTGTTTGCTTAGTATTATTTTGCCTTGTTCTTTTCTTCCTTTTCTTATTGTTTATTGGAAACTTTGAGCATTTTTTGCATTACTACTGTTGCTTTGCCTGGTTTTGTCTTGCATATATATTGTTTGCTTAGTATTATTTTGCCTTGTTCTTTTCTTCCTTTTCTTATTGTTTATTGGAACCTTTGAGCATTTTTTGCATTACTACTGTTGCTTTGCCTGGTTTTGTCTTGCATATATATTGTTTGCTTAGTATTATTTTGCCTTGTTATTTTCTTCCTTTTCTTATTGTTTATTGGAACCTTTGAGCATTTTTTGCATTACTACTGTTGCTTTGCCTGGTTTTGTCATGCATATATATTGTTTGCTTAGTATTATTTTGCCTTGTTCTTTTCTTATTGTTTATTGGAAACTTTGAGCATTTTTTGCATTACTACTGTTGCTTTGCCTGGTTTTGTCTTGCATATATATTGTTTGCTTAGTATTATTTTGCCTTGTTCTTTTCTTCCTTTTCTTATTGTTTATTGGAAACTTTGAGCATTTCTGCATTACTACTGTTGCTTTGCCTGGTTTTGTCTTGCATATATATTGTTTGCTTAGTATTATTTTGCCTTGTTCTTTTCTTCCTTTTCTTATTGTTTATTGGAAACTTTGAGCATTTCTGCATTCCTACTGTTGCTTTGCCTGGTTTTGTCTTGCATATATATTGTTTGCTTAGTATTATTTTCCCTTGTTCTTTTCTTCCTTTTCTTATTGTTTATTCGAAACTTTGAGCATTTCTGCATTACTACTGTTGCTTTGCCTGGTTTTGTCTTGCATATATATTGTTTGCTTAGTATTATTTTGCCTTGTTCTTTTCTTCCTTTTCTTATTGTTTATTGGAAACGTTGAGCATTTTTTGCATTACTACTGTTGCTTTGCCTGGTTTTGTCTTGCATATATATTGTTTGCTTAGTATTATTTTGCCTTGTTCTTTTCTTCCTTTTCTTATTGTTTAATCGAAACTTTGAGCATTTCTGCATTACTACTGTTGCTTTGCCTGGTTTTGTCTTGCATATATATTGTTTGCTTAGTATTATTTTGCCTTGTTCTTTTCTTCCTTTTCTTATTGTTTATTGGAAACTTTGAGCCTTTCTGCATTACTACTGTTGCTTTGCCTGGTTTTGTCTTGCATATATATTGTTTGCTTAGTATTATTTTGCCTTGTTCTTTTCTTCCTTTTCTTATTGTTTATTGGAACCTTTGAGCATTTTTTGCATTACTACTGTTGCTTTGCCTGGTTTTGTCTTGCATATATATTGTTTGCTTAGTATTATTTTCCCTTGTTCTTTTCTTCCTTTTCTTATTGTTTATTGGAACCTTTGAGCATTTTTTGCATTACTACTGTTGCTTTGCCTGGTTTTGTCTTGCATATATATTGTTTGCTTAGTATTATTTTCCCTTGTTCTTTTCTTCCTTTTCTTATTGTTTATTGGAACCTTTGAGCATTTTTTGCATTACTACTGTTGCTTTGCCTGGTTTTGTCTTGCATATATATTGTTTGCTTAGTATTATATTGCCTTGTTCTTTTCTTCCTTTTCTTATTGTTTATTGGAAACGTTGAGCATTTTTTGCATTACTACTGTTGCTTTGCCTGTTTTGTCTTGCATATATATTGTTTGCTTAGTATTATTTTCCCTTGTCCTTTTCTTCCTATTCTTATTGTTTATTGGAGACTTTGAGCATTTTTTGCATTACTACTGTTGCTTTGCCTGGTTTTGTCTTGCATATATATTGTTTGCTTAGTATTATTTTGCCTTGTTCTTTTCTCCCTTTTCTTATTGTTTATTGGAAACTTTGAGCATTTCTGCATTACTACTGTTGCTTTGCCTGGTTTTGTCTTGCATATATTTTGTTTGCTTAGTATTATTTTGCCTTGTTCTTTTCTTCCTTTTCTTATTGTTTATTGGAAACGTTGAGCATTTTTTGCATTACTACTGTTGCTTTGCCTGTTTTGTCTTGCATATATATTGTTTGCTTAGTATTATTTTCCCTTGTTCTTTTCTTCCTTTTCTTATTGTTTATTGGAGACTTTGAGCATTTTTTGCATTACTACTGTTGCTTTGCCTGGTTTTGTCTTGCATATATATTGTTTGCTTAGTATTATTTTCCCTTGTTCTTTTCTCCCTTTTCTTATTGTTTATTGGAAATTTTGAGCATTTTTTGCATTACTACTGTTGCTTTGCCTGGTTTTGTCTTGCATATATATTGTTTGCTTAGTATTATTTTCCCTTGTTCTTTTCTTCCTTTTCTTATTGTTTATTGGAGACTTTGAGCATTTTTTGCATTACTACTGTTGCTTTGCCTGGTTTTGTCTTGCATATATATTGTTTGCTTAGTATTATTTTCCCTTGTTCTTTTCTCCCTTTTCTTATTGTTTATTGGAAACTTTGAGCATTTTTTGCATTACTACTGTTGCTTTGCCTGGTTTTGTCTTGCATATATATTGTTTGCTTAGTATTATTTTGCCTTGTTCTTTTCTTCCTTTTCTTTTTGTTTATTGGAACCTTTGAGCATTTTTTGCATTACTACTGTTGCTTTGCCTGGTTTTGTCTTGCATATATATTGTTTGCTTAGTATTATTTTGCCTTGTTCTTTTCTTCCTTTTCTTATTGTTTATTGGAACCTTTGAGCATTTTTTGCATTACTACTGTTGCTTTGCCTGGTTTTGTCTTGCATATATATTGTTTGCTTAGTATTATTTTCCCTTGTTCTTTTCTCCCTTTTCTTATTGTTTATTGGAAACTTTGAGCATTTTTTGCATTACTACTGTTGCTTTGCCTGGTTTTGTTTTGCATATATATTGTTTGCTTAGTATTATTTTGCCTTGTTCTTTTCTTCCTTTTCTTATTGTTTATTGGAACCTTTGAGCATTTTTTGCATTACTACTGTTGCTTTGCCTGGTTTTGTCTTGCATATATATTGTTTGCTTAGTATTATTTTGCCTTGTTCTTTTCTTTCTTTTCTTATTGTTTATTGGAACCTTTGAGCATTTTTTGCATTACTACTGTTGCTTTGCCTGGTTTTGTCTTGCATATATATTGTTTGCTTAGTATTATTTTGCCTTGTTCTTTTCTTCCTTTTCTTATTGTTTATTGGAAACTTTGAGCGTTTTTTGCATTACTACTGTTGCTTTGCCTGGTTTTGTCTTGCATATATATTGTTTGCTTAGTATTATTTTGCCTTGTTCTTTTCTTCCTTTTCTTATTGTTTATTGGAAACTTTGAGCATTTCTGCATTACTACTGTTGCTTTGCCTGGTTTTGTCTTGCATATATATTGTTTGCTTAGTATTATTTTGCCTTGTTCTTTTCTTCCTTTTCTTATTGTTTATTGGAAACTTTGAGCATTTCTGCATTCCTACTGTTGCTTTGCCTGGTTTTGTCTTGCATATATATTGTTTTCTTAGTATTATTTTCCCTTGTTCTTTTCTTCCTTTTCTTATTGTTTATTGGAAACGTTGAGCATTTTTTGCATTACTACTGTTGCTTTGCCTGGTTTTGTCTTGCATATATATTGTTTGCTTAGTATTATTTTCCCTTGTTCTTTTCTTCCTTTTCTTATTGTTTAATCGAAACTTTGAGCATTTCTGCATTACTACTGTTGCTTTGCCTGGTTTTGTCTTGCATATATATTGTTTGCTTAGTATTATTTTGCCTTGTTCTTTTCTTCCTTTTCTTATTGTTTATTGGAAACTTTGAGCCTTTCTGCATTACTACTGTTGCTTTGCCTGGTTTTGTCTTGCATATATATTGTTTGCTTAGTATTATTTTGCCTTGTTCTTTTCTTCCTTTTCTTATTGTTTATTGGAACCTTTGAGCATTTTTTGCATTACTACTGTTGCTTTGCCTGGTTTTGTCTTGCATATATATTGTTTGCTTAGTATTATTTTCCCTTGTTCTTTTCTTCCTTTTCTTATTGTTTATTGGAACCTTTGAGCATTTTTTGCATTACTACTGTTGCTTTGCCTGGTTTTGTCTTGCATATATATTGTTTGCTTAGTATTATTTTCCCTTGTTCTTTTCTTCCTTTTCTTATTGTTTATTGGAACCTTTGAGCATTTTTTGCATTACTACTGTTGCTTTGCCTGGTTTTGTCTTGCATATATATTGTTTGCTTAGTATTATTTTGCCTTGTTCTTTTCTTCCTTTTCTTATTGTTTATTGGAAACGTTGAGCATTTTTTGCATTACTACTGTTGCTTTGCCTGTTTTGTCTTGCATATATATTGTTTGCTTAGTATTATTTTCCCTTGTCCTTTTCTTCCTATTCTTATTGTTTATTGGAGACTTTGAGCATTTTTTGCATTACTACTGTTGCTTTGCCTGGTTTTGTCTTGCATATATATTGTTTGCTTAGTATTATTTTGCCTTGTTCTTTTCTCCCTTTTCTTATTGTTTATTGGAAACTTTGAGCATTTCTGCATTACTACTGTTGCTTTGCCTGGTTTTGTCTTGCATATATTTTGTTTGCTTAGTATTATTTTGCCTTGTTCTTTTCTTCCTTTTCTTATTGTTTATTGGAAACGTTGAGCATTTTTTGCATTACTACTGTTGCTTTGCCTGTTTTGTCTTGCATATATATTGTTTGCTTAGTATTATTTTCCCTTGTTCTTTTCTTCCTTTTCTTATTGTTTATTGGAGACTTTGAGCATTTTTTGCATTACTACTGTTGCTTTGCCTGGTTTTGTCTTGCATATATATTGTTTGCTTAGTATTATTTTCCCTTGTTCTTTTCTCCCTTTTCTTATTGTTTATTGGAAATTTTGAGCATTTTTTGCATTACTACTGTTGCTTTGCCTGGTTTTGTCTTGCATATATATTGTTTGCTTAGTATTATTTTCCCTTGTTCTTTTCTTCCTTTTCTTATTGTTTATTGGAACCTTTGAGCATTTTTTGCATTACTACTGTTGCTTTGCCTGGTTTTGTCTTGCATATATATTGTTTGCTTAGTATTATTTTCCCTTGTTCTTTTCTTCCTTTTCTTATTGTTTATTGGAAACTTTGAGCATTTTTTGCATTACTACTGTTGCTTTGCCTGTTTTGTCTTGCATATATATTGTTTGCTTAGTATTATTTTCCCTTGTTCTTTTCTTCCTTTTCTTATTGTTTATTGGAGACTTTGAGCATTTTTTGCATTACTACTGTTGCTTTGCCTGGTTTTGTCTTGCATATATATTGTTTGCTTAGTATTATTTTCCCTTGTTCTTTTCTCCCTTTTCTTATTGTTTATTGGAAACTTTGAGCATTTTTTGCATTACTACTGTTGCTTTGCCTGGTTTTGTCTTGCATATATATTGTTTGCTTAGTATTATTTTGCCTTGTTCTTTTCTTCCTTTTCTTTTTATTTATTGGAACCTTTGAGCATTTTTTGCATTACTACTGTTGCTTTGCCTGGTTTTGTCTTGCATATATATTGTTTGCTTAGTATTATTTTGCCTTGTTCTTTTCTTCCTTTTCTTATTGTTTATTGGAACATTTGAGCATTTTTTGCATTACTACTGTTGCTTTGCCTGGTTTTGTCTTGCATATATATTGTTTGCTTAGTATTATTTTCCCTTGTTCTTTTCTCCCTTTTCTTATTGTTTATTGGAAACTTTGAGCATTTTTTGCATTACTACTGTTGCTTTGCCTGGTTTTGTTTTGCATATATATTGTTTGCTTAGTATTATTTTGCCTTGTTCTTTTCTTCCTTTTCTTATTGTTTATTGGAACCTTTGAGCATTTTTTGCATTACTACTGTTGCTTTGCCTGGTTTTGTCTTGCATATATATTGTTTGCTTAGTATTATTTTGCCTTGTTCTTTTCTTTCTTTTCTTATTGTTTATTGGAACCTTTGAGCATTTTTTGCATTACTACTGTTGCTTTGCCTGGTTTTGTCTTGCATATATATTGTTTGCTTAGTATTATTTTGCCTTGTTCTTTTCTTCCTTTTCTTATTGTTTATTGGAAACTTTGAGCGTTTTTTGCATTACTACTGTTGCTTTGCCTGGTTTTGTCTTGCATATATATTGTTTGCTTAGTATTATTTTGCCTTGTTCTTTTCTTCCTTTTCTTATTGTTTATTGGAAACTTTGAGCATTTCTGCATTACTACTGTTGCTTTGCCTGGTTTTGTCTTGCATATATATTGTTTGCTTAGTATTATTTTGCCTTGTTCTTTTCTTCCTTTTCTTATTGTTTATTGGAAACTTTGAGCATTTCTGCATTCCTACTGTTGCTTTGCCTGGTTTTGTCTTGCATATATATTGTTTTCTTAGTATTATTTTCCCTTGTTCTTTTCTTCCTTTTCTTATTGTTTATTGGAAACGTTGAGCATTTTTTGCATTACTACTGTTGCTTTGCCTGGTTTTGTCTTGCATATATATTGTTTGCTTAGTATTATTTTCCCTTGTTCTTTTCTTCCTTTTCTTATTGTTTATTGGAACCTTTGAGCATTTTTTGCATTACTACTGTTGCTTTGCCTGGTTTTGTCTTGCATATATATTGTTTGCTTAGTATTATTTTGCCTTGTTCTTTTCTTCCTTTTCTTATTGTTTATTCGAAACTTTGAGCATTTCTGCATTCCTACTGTTGCTTTGCCTGGTTTTGTCTTGCATATATATTGTTTGCTTAGTATTATTTTGCCTTGTTCTTTTCTTCCTTTTCTTATTGTTTATTGGAAACTTTGAGCATTTTTTGCATTACTACTGTTGCTTTGCCTGGTTTTGTCTTGCATATATATTGTTTGCTTAGTATTATTTTGCCTTGTTCTTTTCTTCCTTTTCTTATTGTTTATTGGAAACTTTGAGCATTTCTGCATTACTACTGTTGCTTTGCCTGGTTTTGTCTTGCATATATATTGTTTGCTTAGTATTATTTTGCCTTGTTCTTTTCTTCCTTTTCTTATTGTTTATTGGAAACTTTGAGCATTTTTTGCATTACTACTGTTGCTTTGCCTGGTTTTGTCTTGCATATATATTGTTTGCTTAGTATTATTTTGCCTTGTTCTTTTCTTCCTTTTCTTATTGTTTATTGGAACCTTTGAGCATTTTTTGCATTACTACTGTTGCTTTGCCTGGTTTTGTCTTGCATATATATTGTTTGCTTAGTATTATTTTCCCTTGTTCTTTTCTTCCTTTTCTTATTGTTTATTGGAACCTTTGAGCATTTTTTGCATTACTACTGTTGCTTTGCCTGGTTTTGTCTTGCATATATATTGTTTGCTTAGTATTATTTTCCCTTGTTCTTTTCTTCCTTTTCTTATTGTTTATTGGAACCTTTGAGCATTTTTTGCATTACTACTGTTGCTTTGCCTGGTTTTGTCTTGCATATATATTGTTTGCTTAGTATTATTTTGCCTTGTTCTTTTCTTCCTTTTCTTATTGTTTATTGGAAACGTTGAGCATTTTTTGCATTACTACTGTTGCTTTGCCTGTTTTGTCTTGCATATATATTGTTTGCTTAGTATTATTTTCCCTTGTCCTTTTCTTCCTATTCTTATTGTTTATTGGAGACTTTGAGCATTTTTTGCATTACTACTGTTGCTTTGCCTGGTTTTGTCTTGCATATATATTGTTTGCTTAGTATTATTTTGCCTTGTTCTTTTCTCCCTTTTCTTATTGTTTATTGGAAACTTTGAGCATTTCTGCATTACTACTGTTGCTTTGCCTGGTTTTGTCTTGCATATATTTTGTTTGCTTAGTATTATTTTGCCTTGTTCTTTTCTTCCTTTTCTTATTGTTTATTGGAAACGTTGAGCATTTTTTGCATTACTACTGTTGCTTTGCCTGTTTTGTCTTGCATATATATTGTTTGCTTAGTATTATTTTCCCTTGTTCTTTTCTTCCTTTTCTTATTGTTTATTGGAGACTTTGAGCATTTTTTGCATTACTACTGTTGCTTTGCCTGGTTTTGTCTTGCATATATATTGTTTGCTTAGTATTATTTTCCCTTGTTCTTTTCTCCCTTTTCTTATTGTTTATTGGAAATTTTGAGCATTTTTTGCATTACTACTGTTGCTTTGCCTGGTTTTGTCTTGCATATATATTGTTTGCTTAGTATTATTTTCCCTTGTTCTTTTCTTCCTTTTCTTATTGTTTATTGGAAACTTTGAGCATTTTTTGCATTACTACTGTTGCTTTGCCTGTTTTGTCTTGCATATATATTGTTTGCTTAGTATTATTTTCCCTTGTTCTTTTCTTCCTTTTCTTATTGTTTATTGGAGACTTTGAGCATTTTTTGCATTACTACTGTTGCTTTGCCTGGTTTTGTCTTGCATATATATATTGTTTGCTTAGTATTATTTTCCCTTGTTCTTTTCTCCCTTTTCTTATTGTTTATTGGAAACTTTGAGCATTTTTTGCATTACTACTGTTGCTTTGCCTGGTTTTGTCTTGCATATATATTGTTTGCTTAGTATTATTTTGCCTTGTTCTTTTCTTCCTTTTCTTTTTATTTATTGGAACCTTTGAGCATTTTTTGCATTACTACTGTTGCTTTGCCTGGTTTTGTCTTGCATATATATTGTTTGCTTAGTATTATTTTGCCTTGTTCTTTTCTCCCTTTTCTTATTGTTTATTGGAACATTTGAGCATTTTTTGCATTACTACTGTTGCTTTGCCTGGTTTTGTCTTGCATATATATTGTTTGCTTAGTATTATTTTCCCTTGTTCTTTTCTCCCTTTTCTTATTGTTTATTGGAAAATTTGAGCATTTTTTGCATTACTACTGTTGCTTTGCCTGGTTTTGTTTTGCATATATATTGTTTGCTTAGTATTATTTTGCCTTGTTCTTTTCTTCCTTTTCTTATTGTTTATTGGAACCTTTGAGCATTTTTTGCATTACTACTGTTGCTTTGCCTGGTTTTGTCTTGCATATATATTGTTTGCTTAGTATTATTTTGCCTTGTTCTTTTCTTTCTTTTCTTATTGTTTATTGGAACCTTTGAGCATTTTTTGCATTACTACTGTTGCTTTGCCTGGTTTTGTCTTGCATATATATTGTTTGCTTAGTATTATTTTGCCTTGTTCTTTTCTTCCTTTTCTTATTGTTTATTGGAAACTTTGAGCGTTTTTTGCATTACTACTGTTGCTTTGCCTGGTTTTGTCTTGCATATATATTGTTTGCTTAGTATTATTTTGCCTTGTTCTTTTCTTCCTTTTCTTATTGTTTATTGGAAACTTTGAGCATTTCTGCATTACTACTGTTGCTTTGCCTGGTTTTGTCTTGCATATATATTGTTTGCTTAGTATTATTTTGCCTTGTTCTTTTCTTCCTTTTCTTATTGTTTATTGGAAACTTTGAGCATTTCTGCATTCCTACTGTTGCTTTGCCTGGTTTTGTCTTGCATATATATTGTTTTCTTAGTATTATTTTCCCTTGTTCTTTTCTTCCTTTTCTTATTGTTTATTGGAAACGTTGAGCATTTTTTGCATTACTACTGTTGCTTTGCCTGGTTTTGTCTTGCATATATATTGTTTGCTTAGTATTATTTTCCCTTGTTCTTTTCTTCCTTTTCTTATTGTTTATTGGAACCTTTGAGCATTTTTTGCATTACTACTGTTGCTTTGCCTGGTTTTGTCTTGCATATATATTGTTTGCTTAGTATTATTTTGCCTTGTTCTTTTCTTCCTTTTCTTATTGTTTATTCGAAACTTTGAGCATTTCTGCATTCCTACTGTTGCTTTGCCTGGTTTTGTCTTGCATATATATTGTTTGCTTAGTATTATTTTGCCTTGTTCTTTTCTTCCTTTTCTTATTGTTTATTGGAAACTTTGAGCATTTTTTGCATTACTACTGTTGCTTTGCCTGGTTTTGTCTTGCATATATATTGTTTGCTTAGTATTATTTTGCCTTGTTCTTTTCTTCCTTTTCTTATTGTTTATTGGAAACTTTGAGCATTTCTGCATTACTACTGTTGCTTTGCCTGGTTTTGTCTTGCATATATATTGTTTGCTTAGTATTATTTTGCCTTGTTCTTTTCTTCCTTTTCTTATTGTTTATTGGAAACTTTGAGCATTTTATGCATTACTACTGTTGCTTTGCCTGGTTTTGTCTTGCATATATATTGTTTGCTTAGTATTATTTTGCCTTGTTCTTTTCTTCCTTTTCTTATTGTTTATTGGAAACTTTGAGCATTTCTGCATTACTACTGTTGCTTTGCCTGGTTTTGTCTTGCATATATATTGTTTGCTTAGTATTATTTTGCCTTGTTCTTTTCTTCCTTTTCTTATTGTTTATTGGAAACTTTGAGCATTTCTGCATTCCTACTGTTGCTTGGCCTGGTTTTTTCTTGCATATATATTGTTTGCTTAGTATTATTTTCCCTTGTTCTTTTCTTCCTTTTCTTATTGTTTATTCGAAACTTTGAGCATTTCTGCATTCCTACTGTTGCTTTGCCTGGTTTTGTCTTGCATATATATTGTTTGCTTAGTATTATTTTGCCTTGTTCTTTTCTTCCTTTTCTTATTGTTTATTCGAAACTTTGAGCATTTCTGCATTCCTACTGTTGCTTTGCCTGGTTTTGTCTTGCATATATATTGTTTGCTTAGTATTATTTTGCCTTGTTCTTTTCTTCCTTTTCTTATTGTTTATTGGAAACTTTGAGCATTTTTTGCATTACTACTGTTGCTTTGCCTGGTTTTGTCTTGCATATATATTGTTTGCTTAGTATTATTTTGCCTTGTTCTTTTCTTCCTTTTCTTATTGTTTATTGGAAACTTTGAGCATTTCTGCATTACTACTGTTGCTTTGCCTGGTTTTGTCTTGCATATATATTGTTTGCTTAGTATTATTTTGCCTTGTTCTTTTCTTCCTTTTCTTGTTGTTTATTGGAAACTTTGAGCATTTCTGCATTCCTACTGTTGCTTTGCCTGGTTTTGTCTTGCATATATATTGTTTGCTTAGTATTATTTTCCCTTGTTCTTTTCTTCCTTTTCTTATTGTTTATTGGAAACGTTGAGCATTTTTTGCATTACTACTGTTGCTTTGCCTGGTTTTGTCTTGCATATATATTGTTTGCTTAGTATTATTTTGCCTTGTTCTTTTCTTCCTTTTCTTATTGTTTATTGGAAACGTTGAGCATTTTTTGCATTACTACTGTTGCTTTGCCTGGTTTTGTCTTGCATATATATTGTTTGCTTAGTATTATTTTGCCTTGTTCTTTTCTTCCTTTTCTTATTGTTTATTGGAAACGTTGAGCATTTTTTGCATTACTACTGTTGCTTTGCCTGGTTTTGTCTTGCATATATATTGCTTGCTTGTATTATTATGCCTTGTTCTTTTCTTCCTTTTCTTATTGTTTATTGGAACCTTTGAGCATTTTTTGCATTCCTACTGTTGCTTTGCCTGGTTTTGTCTTGCATATATATTGTTTGCTTTGTATTATTTTGCCTTGTTCTTTTCTTCCTTTTCTTATTGTTTATTGGAACCTTTGAGCATTTTTTGCATTACTACTGTTGCTTTGCCTGTTTTGTCTTGCATATATATTGTTTGCTTAGTATTATTTTCCCTTGTTCTTTTCTCCCTTTTCTTATTGTTTATTGGAAACTTTGAGCATTTTTTGCATTACTACTGTTGCTTTGCCTGGTTTTGTCTTGCATATATATTGTTTGCTTAGTATTATATTGCCTTGTTCTTTTCTTCCTTTTCTTATTGTTTATTGTAACCTTTGAGCATTTTTTGCATTACTACTGTTGCTTTGCCTGGTTTTGTCTTGCATATATATTGTTTGCTTAGTATTATTTTGCCTTGTACTTTTCTTCCTTTTCTTATTGTTTATTGGAACCTTTGAGCATTTTTTGCATTACTACTGTTGCTTTGCCTGGTTTTGTCTTGCATATATATTGTTTGCTTAGTATTATTTTGCCTTGTTCTTTTCTTCCTTTTCTTATTGTTTATTGGAAACTTTGAGCATTTTTTGCATTACTACTGTTGCTTTGCCTGGTTTTGTCTTGCATATATATTGTTTGCTTAGTATTATTTTGCCTTGTTCTTTTCTTCCTTTTCTTATTGTTTATTGGAAACTTTGAGCATTTCTGCATTACTACTGTTGCTTTGCCTGGTTTTGTCTTGCATATATATTGTTTGCTTAGTATTATTTTGCCTTGTTCTTTTCTTCCTTTTCTTATTGTTTATTGGAAACTTTGAGCATTTCTGCATTCCTACTGTTGCTTGGCCTGGTTTTGTCTTGCATATATATTGTTTGCTTAGTATTATTTTCCCTTGTTCTTTTCTTCCTTTTCTTATTGTTTATTCGAAACTTTGAGCATTTCTGCATTCCTACTGTTGCTTTGCCTGGTTTTGTCTTGCATATATATTGTTTGCTTAGTATTATTTTGCCTTGTTCTTTTCTTCCTTTTGTTATTGTTTATTGGAAACTTTGAGCATTTTTTGCATTACTACTGTTGCTTTGCCTGGTTTTGTCTTGCATATATATTGTTTGCTTAGTATTATTTTCCCTTGTTCTTTTCTTCCTTTTCTTATTGTTTATTGGAACCTTTGAGCATTTTATGCATTACTACTGTTGCTTTGCCTGGTTTTGTCTTGCATATATATTGTTTGCTTAGTATTATTTTGCCTTGTTCTTTTCTTCCTTTTGTTATTGTTTATTGGAAACTTTGAGCATTTTTTGCATTACTACTGTTGCTTTGCCTGGTTTTGTCTTG
Organism: Acanthosepion esculentum; assembly: GCA_964036315.1. Lineage (NCBI taxonomy): Eukaryota > Metazoa > Mollusca > Cephalopoda > Sepiida > Sepiidae > Acanthosepion > Acanthosepion esculentum. Next base: position 58,476,781 of record OZ038507.1, read on the forward strand.
CTTATATATTGTTTGCTTAGTATTATTTTGCCTTGTTCTTTTCTTACTTTTCTTATTGTTTATTCGAAACTTTGAGCATTTCTGCATTCCTACTGTTGCTTTGCCTGGTTTTGTCTTGCATATATATTGTTTGCTTAGTATTATTTTGCCTTGTTCTTTTCTTCCTTTTCTTATTGTTTATTGGAAACTTTGAGCATTTCTGCATTAATAGTGTTGCTTTGCCTGGTTTTGTCTTGCATATATATTGTTTGCTTAGTATTATTTTGCCTTGTTCTTTTCTTCCTTTTCTTATTGTTTATTGGAACCTTTGAGCATTTTTTGCATTACTACTGTTGCTTTGCCTGGTTTTGTCTTGCATATATATTGTTTGCTTAGTATTATTTTCCCTTGTTCTTTTCTTCCTTTTCTTATTGTTTATTGGAACCTTTGAGCATTTTTTGCATTACTACTGTTGCTTTGCCTGGTTTTGTCTTGCATATATATTGTTTGCTTAGTATTATTTTCCCTTGTTCTTTTCTTCCTTTTCTTATTGTTTATTGGAACCTTTGAGCATTTTTTGCATTACTACTGTTGCTTTGCCTGGTTTTGTCTTGCATATATATTGTTTGCTTAGTATTATTTTGCCTTGTTCTTTTCTTCCTTTTCTTATAGGTTTATTGGTACCTTTGAGCATTTTTTGCATTACTACTGTTGCTTTGCCTGGTTTTGTCTTGCATATATATTGTTTGCTTAGTATTATTTTCCCTTGTTCTTTTCTTCCTTTTCTTATTGTTTATTGGAACCTTTGAGGATTTTTTGCATTACTACTGTTGCTTTGCCTGGTTTTGTCTTGCATATATATTGTTTGCTTAGTATTATTTTGCCTTGTTTTTTTCTTCCTTTTCTTATTGTTTATTGGAACCTTTGAGCATTTTTTGCATTACTACTGTTGCTTTGCCTGGTTTTGTCTTGCATATATATTGTTTGCTTAGTATTATTTTCCCTTGTTCTTTTCTTCCTTTTCTTATTGTTTATTGGAACCTTTGAGCATTTTTTGCATTACTACTGTTGCTTTGCCTGGTTTTGTCTTGCATATATATTGTTTGCTTAGTATTATTTTCCCTTGTTCTTTTCTTCCTTTTCTTATTGTTTATTGGAACCTTTGAGCATTTTTTGCATTACTACTGTTGCTTTGCCTGTTTTGTCTTGCATATATATTGTTTGTTTAGTATTATTTTCCCTTGTTCTTTTCTTCCTTTTCTTATTGTTTATTGGAGACTTTGAGCATTTTTTGCATTACTACTGTTGCTTTGCCTGGTTTTGTCTTGCATATATATTGTTTGCTTAGTATTATTTTTTCTTGTTCTTTTCTCCCTTTTCTTATTGTTTATTGGAAACTGAGCATTTTTTGCATTACTACTGTTGCTTTGCCTGGTTTTGTCTTGCATATATATTGTTTGCTTAGTATTATTTTGCCTTGTTCTTTTCTTCCTTTTCTTATTGTTTATTGGAAACGTTGAGCATTTTTTGCATTACTACTGTTGTTTTTCCTGGTTTTGTCTTGCATATATATTGTTTGCTTAGTATTATTTTCCCTTGTTCTTTTCTTCCTTTTCTTATTGTTTATTGGAGACTTTGAGCATTTTTTGCATTACTACTGTTGCTTTGCCTGTTTTGTCTTGCATATATATTGTTTGCTTAGTATTATTTTGCCTTGTTCTTTTCTTCCTTTTCTTATTGTTTATTGGAACCTTTGAGCCTTTTTTGCATTACTACTGTTGCTTTGCCTGGTTTTGTCTTGCATATATATTGTTTGCTTAGTATTATTTTCCCTTGTTCTTTTCTTCCTTTTCTTATTGTTTATTGGAGACTTTGAGCATTTTTTGCATTACTACTGTTGCTTTGCCTGTTTTGTCTTGCATATATATTGTTTGCTTAGTATTATTTTGCCTTGTTCTTTTCTTCCTTTTCTTATTGTTTATTGGAACCTTTGAGCATTTTTTGCATTACTACTGTTGCTTTGCCTGGTTTTGTCTTGCATATATATTGTTTGCTTAGTATTATTTTCCCTTGTTCTTTTCTTCCTTTTCTTATTGTTTATTGGAGACTTTGAGCATTTTTTGCATTACTACTGTTGCTTTGCCTGTTTTGTCTTGCATATATATTGTTTGCTTAGTATTATTTTGCCTTGTTCTTTTCTTCCTTTTCTTATTGTTTATTGGAACCTTTGAGCATTTTTTGCATTACTACTGTTGCTTTGCCTGGTTTTGTCTTGCATATATATTGTTTGCTTAGTATTATTTTCCCTTGTTCTTTTCTTCCTTTTCTTATTGTTTATTCGAAACTTTGAGCATTTCTGCATTCCTACTGTTGCTTTGCCTGGTTTTGTCTTGCTTATATATTGTTTGCTTAGTATTATTTTCCCTTGTTCTTTTCTTCCTTTTCTTATTGTTTATTGGAACCTTTGAGCATTTTATGCATTACTACTGTTGCTTTGCCTGGTTTTGTCTTGCATATATATTGTTTGCTTAGTATTATTTTGCCTTGTTCTTTTCTTCCTTTTGTTATTGTTTATTGGAAACTTTGAGCATTTTTTGCATTACTACTGTTGCTTTGCCTGGTTTTGTCTTGCTTATATATTGTTTGCTTAGTATTATTTTGCCTTGTTCTTTTCTTCCTTTTCTTATTGTTTATTCGAAACTTTGAGCATTTCTGCATTCCTACTGTTGCTTTGCCTGGTTTTGTCTTGCATATATATTGTTTGCTTAGTATTATTTTGCCTTGTTCTTTTCTTCCTTTTCTTATTGTTTATTGGAAACTTTGAGCATTTCTGCATTAATACTGTTGCTTTGCCTGGTTTTGTCTTGCATATATATTGTTTGCTTAGTATTATTTTGCCTTGTTCTTTTCTTCCTTTTCTTATTGTTTATTGGAACCTTTGAGCATTTTTTGCATTACTACTGTTGCTTTGCCTGGTTTTGTCTTGCATATATATTGTTTGCTTAGTATTATTTTCCCTTGTTCTTTTCTTCCTTTTCTTATTGTTTATTGGAACCTTTGAGCATTTTTTGCATTACTACTGTTGCTTTGCCTGGTTTTGTCTTGCATATATATTGTTTGCTTAGTATTATTTTCCCTTGTTCTTTTCTTCCTTTTCTTATTGTTTATTGGAACCTTTGAGCATTTTTTGCATTACTACTGTTGCTTTGCCTGGTTTTGTCTTGCATATATATTGTTTGCTTAGTATTATTTTGCCTTGTTCTTTTCTTCCTTTTCTTATAGGTTTATTGGTACCTTTGAGCATTTTTTGCATTACTACTGTTGCTTTGCCTGGTTTTGTCTTGCATATATATTGTTTGCTTAGTATTATTTTCCCTTGTTCTTTTCTTCCTTTTCTTATTGTTTATTGGAACCTTTGAGGATTTTTTGCATTACTACTGTTGCTTTGCCTGGTTTTGTCTTGCATATATATTGTTTGCTTAGTATTATTTTGCCTTGTTTTTTTCTTCCTTTTCTTATTGTTTATTGGAACCTTTGAGCATTTTTTGCATTACTACTGTTGCTTTGCCTGGTTTTGTCTTGCATATATATTGTTTGCTTAGTATTATTTTCCCTTGTTCTTTTCTTCCTTTTCTTATTGTTTATTGGAACCTTTGAGCATTTTTTGCATTACTACTGTTGCTTTGCCTGGTTTTGTCTTGCATATATATTGTTTGCTTAGTATTATTTTCCCTTGTTCTTTTCTTCCTTTTCTTATTGTTTATTGGAACCTTTGAGCATTTTTTGCATTACTACTGTTGCTTTGCCTGTTTTGTCTTGCATATATATTGTTTGTTTAGTATTATTTTCCCTTGTTCTTTTCTTCCTTTTCTTATTGTTTATTGGAGACTTTGAGCATTTTTTGCATTACTACTGTTGCTTTGCCTGGTTTTGTCTTGCATATATATTGTTTGCTTAGTATTATTTTTTCTTGTTCTTTTCTCCCTTTTCTTATTGTTTATTGGAAACTGAGCATTTTTTGCATTACTACTGTTGCTTTGCCTGGTTTTGTCTTGCATATATATTGTTTGCTTAGTATTATTTTGCCTTGTTCTTTTCTTCCTTTTCTTATTGTTTATTGGAAACGTTGAGCATTTTTTGCATTACTACTGTTGTTTTTCCTGGTTTTGTCTTGCATATATATTGTTTGCTTAGTATTATTTTCCCTTGTTCTTTTCTTCCTTTTCTTATTGTTTATTGGAGACTTTGAGCATTTTTTGCATTACTACTGTTGCTTTGCCTGTTTTGTCTTGCATATATATTGTTTGCTTAGTATTATTTTGCCTTGTTCTTTTCTTCCTTTTCTTATTGTTTATTGGAACCTTTGAGCCTTTTTTGCATTACTACTGTTGCTTTGCCTGGTTTTGTCTTGCATATATATTGTTTGCTTAGTATTATTTTCCCTTGTTCTTTTCTTCCTTTTCTTATTGTTTATTGGAGACTTTGAGCATTTTTTGCATTACTACTGTTGCTTTGCCTGTTTTGTCTTGCATATATATTGTTTGCTTAGTATTATTTTGCCTTGTTCTTTTCTTCCTTTTCTTATTGTTTATTGGAACCTTTGAGCATTTTTTGCATTACTACTGTTGCTTTGCCTGGTTTTGTCTTGCATATATATTGTTTGCTTAGTATTATTTTCCCTTGTTCTTTTCTTCCTTTTCTTATTGTTTATTGGAGACTTTGAGCATTTTTTGCATTACTACTGTTGCTTTGCCTGTTTTGTCTTGCATATATATTGTTTGCTTAGTATTATTTTGCCTTGTTCTTTTCTTCCTTTTCTTATTGTTTATTGGAACCTTTGAGCATTTTTTGCATTACTACTGTTGCTTTGCCTGGTTTTGTCTTGCATATATATTGTTTGCTTAGTATTATTTTCCCTTGTTCTTTTCTTCCTTTTCTTATTGTTTATTGGAGACTTTGAGCATTTTTTGCATTACTACTGTTGCTTTGCCTGTTTTGTCTTGCATATATATTGTTTGCTTAGTATTATTTTCCCTTGTTCTTTTCTTCCTTTTCTTATTGTTTATTGGAGACTTTGAGCATTTTTTGCATTACTACTGTTGCTTTGCCTGGTTTTGTCTTGCATATATATTGTTTGCTTAGTATTATTTTCCCTTGTTCTTTTCTCCCTTTTCTTATTGTTTATTGGAAACTGAGCATTTTTTGCATTACTACTGTTGCTTTGCCTGGTTTTGTCTTGCATATATATTGTTTGCTTAGTATTATTTTGCCTTGTTCTTTTCTTCCTTTTCTTATTGTTTATTGGAAACGTTGAGCATTTTTTGCATTACTACTGTTGCTTTGCCTGGTTTTGTCTTGCATATATATTGTTTGCTTAGTATCATTTTCCCTTGTTCTTTTCTTCCTTTTCTTATTGTTTATTGGAGACTTTGAGCATTTTTTGCATTACTACTGTTGCTTTGCCTGTTTTGTCTTGCATATATATTGTTTGCTTAGTATTATTTTCCCTTGTTCTTTTCTTCCTTTTCTTATTGTTTATTGGAGACTTTGAGCATTTTTTGCATTACTACTGTTGCTTTGCCTGGTTTTGTCTTGCATATATATTGTTTGCTTAGTATTATTTTCCCTTGTTCTTTTCTCCCTTTTCTTATTGTTTATTGGAAACTGAGCATTTTTTGCATTACTACTGTTGCTTTGCCTGGTTTTGTCTTGCATATATATTGTTTGCTTAGTATTATTTTGCCTTGTTCTTTTCTTCCTTTTCTTATTGTTTATTGGAAACGTTGAGCATTTTTTGCATTACTACTGTTGCTTTGCCTGGTTTTGTCTTGCATATATATTGTTTGCTTAGTATCATTTTCCCTTGTTCTTTTCTTCCTTTTCTTATTGTTTATTGGAGACTTTGAGCATTTTTTGCATTACTACTGTTGCTTTGCCTGTTTTGTCTTGCATATATATTGTTTGCTTAGTATTATTTTGCCTTGTTCTTTTCTTCCTTTTCTTATTGTTTATTGGAACCTTTGAGCATTTTTTGCATTACTATTGTTGCTTTGCCTGGTTTTGTCTTGCATATATATTGTTTGCTTAGTATTATTTTCCCTTGTTCTTTTCTCCCTTTTCTTATTGTTTATTGGAAACTGAGCATTTTTTGCATTACTACTGTTGCTTTGCCTGGTTTTGTCTTGCATATATATTGTTTGCTTAGTATTATTTTGCCTTGTTCTTTTCTTCCTTTTCTTATTGTTTATTGGAAACGTTGAGCATTTTTTGCATTACTACTGTTGCTTTGCCTGGTTTTGTCTTGCATATATATTGTTTGCTTAGTATTATTTTCCCTTGTTCTTTTCTTCCTTTTCTTATTGTTTATTGGAAACGTTGAGCATTTTTTGCATTACTACTGTTGCTTTGCCTGGTTTTGTCTTGCATATATATTGTTTGCTTAGTATTATTTTGCCTTGTTCTTTTCTTCCTTTTCTTATTGTTTATTGGAAACTTTGAGCATTTTTTGCATTACTACTGTTGCTTTGCCTGGTTTTGTCTTGCATATATATTGTTTGCTTAGTATTATTTTGCCTTGTTCTTTTCTTCCTTTTCTTATTGTTTATTGGAAACTTTGAGCATTTTTTGCATTACTAGTGTTGCTTTGCCTGGTTTTGTCTTGCATATATATTGTTTGCTTAGTATTATTTTGCCTTGTTCTTTTCTTCCTTTTCTTATTGTTTATTGGAAACTTTGAGCATTTTTTGCATTACTACTGTTGCTTTGCCTGGTTTTGTCTTGCATATATATTGTTTGCTTAGTATTATTTTGCCTTGTTCTTTTCTTCCTTTTCTTATTGTTTATTGGAAACTTTGAGCATTTTTTGCATTACTACTGTTGCTTTGCCTGGTTTTGTCTTGCATATATATTGTTTGCTTAGTATTATTTTCCCTTGTTCTTTTCTTCCTTTTCTTATTGTTTATTGGAAACTTTGAGCATTTCTGCATTACTACTGTTGCTTTGCCTGGTTTTGTCTTGCATATATATTGTTTGCTTAGTATTATTTTGCCTTGTTCTTTTCTTCCTTTTCTTATTGTTTATTGGAAACTATGATCATTTCTGCATTACTACTGTTGCTTTGCCTGGTTTTGTCTTGCATATATATTGTTTGCTTAGTATTATTTTGCCTTGTTCTTTTCTTCCTTTTCTTATTGTTTATTGGAAACTTTGAGCATTTCTGCATTACTACTGTTGCTTGGCTTCGTTTTGTCTTGCATATATATTGTTTGCTTAGTATTATTTTCCCTTGTTCTTTTCTTCCTTTTCTTATTGTTTATTGGAAACTTTGAGCATTTCTGCATTACTACTGTTGCTTTGCCTGGTTTTGTCTTGCATATATATTGTTTGCTTAGTATTATTTTGCCTTGTTCTTTTCTTCCTTTTCTTATTGTTTATTGGAAACTTTGAGCATTTCTGCATTACTACTGTTGCTTTGCCTGGTTTTGTCTTGCATATATATTGTTTGCTTAGTATTATTTTGCCTTGTTCTTTTCTTCCTTTTCTTATTGTTTATTGGAACCTTTGAGCATTTTTTGCATTACTACTGTTGCTTGGCTTGGTTTTGTCTTGCATATATATTGTTTGCTTAGTATTATTTTCCCTTGTTCTTTTCTTCCTTTTCTTATTGTTTATTGGAACCTTTGAGCATTTTTTGCATTACTACTGTTGCTTTGCCTGGTTTTGTCTTGCATGTATATTGTTTGCTTAGTATTATTTTCCCTTGTTCTTTTCTTTCTTTTCTTATTGTTTATTGGAAACTTTGAGCATTTCTGCATTACTACTGTTGCTTTGCCTGGTTTTGTCTTGCATATATATTGTTTGCTTAGTATTATTTTGCCTTGTTCTTTTCTTCCTTTTCTTATTGTTTATTGGAACCTTTGAGCATTTTTTGCATTACTACTGTTGCTTTGCCTGGTTTTGTCTTGCATATATATTGTTTGCTTAGTATTATTTTGCCTTGTTCTTTTCTTCCTTTTCTTATTGTTTATTGGAAACTTTGAGCATTTCTGCATTACTACTGTTGCTTTGCCTGGTTTTGTCTTGCATATATATTGTTCGCTTAGTATTATTTTGCCTTGTTCTTTTCTTCCTTTTCTTATTGTTATTTGGAAACTTTGAGCATTTCTGCATTACTACTGTTGCTTTTACTGGTTTTGTCTTGCATATATATTGTTTGCTTAGTATTATTTTGCCTTGTTCTTTTCTTCCTTTTCTTATTGTTTATTGGAAACTTTGAGCATTTCTGCATTACTACTGTTGCTTTGCCTGGTTTTGTCTTGCATATATATTGTTTGCTTAGTATTATTTTGCCTTGTTCTTTTCTTCCTTTTCTTATTGTTTATTGGAAACTTTGAGCATTTCTGCATTACTACTGTTGCTTTTCCAGGTTTTGTCTTGCATATATATTGTTTGCTTAGTATTATTTTGCCTTGTTCTTTTCTTCCTTTTCTTATTGTTTATTGGAAACTTTGAGCATTTCTGCATTACTACTGTTGCTTTGCCTGGTTTTGTCTTGCATATATATTGTTTGTTTAGTATTATTTTGCCTTGTTCTTTTCTTCCTTTTCTTATTGTTTATTGGAACCTTTGAGCATTTTTTGCATTACTACTGTTGCTTGGCTTGGTTTTGTCTTGCATATATATTGTTTGCTTAGTATTATTTTCCCTTGTTCTTTTCTTCCTTTTCTTATTGTTTATTGGAACCTTTGAGCATTTTTTGCATTACTACTGTTGCTTTGCCTGGTTTTGTCTTGCATATATATTGTTTGCTTAGTATTATTTTCCCTTGTTCTTTTCTTCCTTTTCTTATTGTTTATTGGAAACTTTGAGCATTTCTGCATTACTACTGTTGCTTTGCCTGGTTTTGTCTTGCATATATATTGTTTGCTTAGTATTATTTTGCCTTGTTCTTTTCTTACTTTTCTTATTGTTTATTGGAACCTTTGAGCATTTTTTGCATGACTACTGTTGCTTTGCCTGGTTTTGTCTTGCATATATATTGTTTGCTTAGTATTATTTTGCCTTGTTCTTTTCTTCCTTTTCTTATTGTTTATTGGAACCTTTGAGCATTTTTTGCATTACTACTGTTGCTTTGCCTGGTTGTGTCTTGCATATATATTGTTTGCTTAGTATTATTTTGCCTTGTTCTTTTCTTCCTTTTCTTATTGTTTATTGGAAACTCTGAGCATTTCTGCATTACTACTGTTGCTTTTCCTGGTTTTGTCTTGCATATATATTGTTTGCTTAGTATTATTTTGCCTTGTTCTTTTCTTCCTTTTCTTATTGTTTATTGGAAACTTTGAGCATTTCTGCATTACTAATGTTGCTTTGCCTGGTTTTGTCTTGCATATATATTGTTTGCTTAGTATTATTTTGCCTTGTTCTTTTCTTCCTTTTCTTATTGTTTATTGGAAACTTTGAGCATTTCTGCATTACTACTGTTGCTTTTACTGGTTTTGTCTTGCATATATATTGTTTGCTTAGTATTATTTTGCCTTGTTCTTTTCTTCCTTTTCTTATTGTTAATTGTAAACTTTGAGCATTTCTGCATTACTACTGTTGCTTTGCCTGGTTTTGTCTTGCATATATATTGTTTGCTTAGTATTATTTTGCCTTGTTCTTTTCTTCCTTTTCTTATTGTTTATTGGAAACTTTGAGCATTTCTGCATTACTACTGTTGCTTTTCCAGGTTTTGTCTTGCATATATATTGTTTGCTTAGTATTATTTTGCCTTGTTCTTTTCTTCCTTTTCTTATTGTTTATTGGAAACTTTGAGCGTTTCTGCATTACTACTGTTGCTTTGTTTGGTTTTGTCTTGCATATATATTGTTTGCTTAGTATTATTTTGCCTTGTTCTTTTCTTCCTTTTCTTATTGTTTATTGGAAACTTTGAGCATTTCTGCATTACTACTGTTGCTTTGCCTGGTTTTGTCTTGCATATATATTGTTTGCTTAGTATTATTCTGCCTTGTTCTTTTCTTCCTTTTCTTATTGTTTATTGGAACCTTTGAGCATTTTTTGCATTACTACTGTTGCTTTGCCTGGTTTTGTCTTGCATATATATTGTTTGCTTAGTATTATTTTCCCTTGTTCTTTTCTTCCTTTTCTTATTGTTTATTGGAAACTTTGAGCATTTCTGCATTACTACTGTTGCTTTGCCTGGTTTTGTCTTGCATATATATTGTTTGCTTAGTATTATTTTCCCTTGTTCTTTTCTTCCTTTTCTTATTGTTTATTGGAAACTTTGAGCATTTTTGAATTACTACTGTTGCTTTGCCTGGTTTTGTCTTACATATATATTGTTTGCTTAGTATTATTTTCCCTTGTTCTTTTCTTCCTTTTCTTATTGTTTATTCGAAACTTTGAGCATTTCTGCATTCCTACTGTTGCTTTGCCTGGTTTTGTCTTGCATATATATTGTTTGCTTAGTATTATTTTGCCTTGTTCTTTTTTTCCTTTTCTTATTGTTTATTGGAAACTTTGAGCATTTCTGCATTACTACTGTTGCTTTGCCTGGTTTTGTCTTGCATATATATTGTTTGCTTAGTATTATTTTGCCTTGTTCTTTTCTTCATTTTCTTATTGTTTATTGGAAACTTTGAGCATTTCTGCATTACTACTGTTGCTTGGCTTGGTTTTGTCTTGCATATATATTGTTTGCTTAGTATTATTTTCCCTTGTTCTTTTCTTCCTTTTCTTATTGTTTATTGGAAACTTTGAGCATTTCTGCATTACTACTGTTGCTTTGCCTGGTTTTGTCTTGCAGATATATTGTTTGCTTAGTATTATTTTGCCTTCTTCTTTTCTTCCTTTTCTTATTGTTTATTGGAAACTTTGAACATTTCTGCATTACTACTGTTGCTTTGCCTGGTTTTGTCTTGCATATATATTGTTTGCTTAGTATTATTTTGTCTTGTTCTTTTCTTCCTTTTCTTATTGTTTATTGGAACCTTTGAGCATTTTTTGCATTACTAATGTTGCTTGGCTTGGTTTTGTCTTGCATATATATTGTTTGCTTAGTATTATTTTCCCTTGTTCTTTTCTTCCTTTTCTTATTGTTTATTGGAAACTTTGAGCATTTTTTGCATTACTACTGTTGCTTTGCCTGGTTTTGTCGTGCATATATATTGTTTGCTTAGTATTATTTTCCCTTGTTCTTTTCTTCCTTTTCTTATTGTTTATTGGAAACTTTGAGCATTTCTGCATTACTACTGTTGCTTTGCCTGGTTTTGTCTTGCATATATATTGTTTGCTTAGTATTATTTTGCCTTGTTCTTTTCTTCCTTTTCTTATTGTTTATTGGAACCTTTGAGCATTTTTTGCATTACTACTGTTGCTTTGCCTGGTTTTGTCTTGCATATATATTGTTTGCTTAGTATTATTTTGCCTTGTTCTTTTCTTCCTTTTCTTATTGTTTATTGGAAACTTTGAGCATTTCTGCATTACTACTGTTGCTTTGCCTGGTTTTGTCTTGCATATATATTGTTTGCTTAGTATTATTTTCCCTTGTTCTTTTCTTCCTTTTCTTATTGTTTATTGGAAACTTTGAGCATTTTTGCATTACTACTGTTGCTTTGCCTGGTTTTGTCTTACATATATATTGTTTGCTTAGTATTATTTTGCCTTGTTCTTTTCTTCCTTTTCTTATTGTTTATTCGAAACTTTGAGCATTTCTGCATTCCTACTGTTGCTTTGCCTGGTTTTGTCATACATATATACTGTTTGCTTAGTATTATTTTGCCTTGTTCTTTTCTTCCTTTTCTTATTGTTTATTGGAAACTTTGAGCATTTCTGCATTCCTATTGTTGCTTTGCCTGGTTTTGTCTTGCATATATATTTTTTGCTTAGTATTATTTTGCCTTGTTCTTTTCTTCCTTTTCTTAATGTTTATTGGAAACTTTGAGCATTTCTGCATTACTACTGTTGCTTTGCCTGGTTTTGTCTTGCATATATATTGTTTGCTTAGTATTATTTTGCCTTGTTCTTTTCTTCATTTTCTTATTGTTTATTGGAAACTTTGAGCATTTCTGCATTACTACTGTTGCTTGGCTTGGTTTTGTCTTGCATATATATTGTTTGCTTAGTATTATTTTCCCTTGTTCTTTTCTTCCTTTTCTTATTGTTTATTGGAAACTTTGAGCATTTCTGCATTACTACTGTTGCTTTGCCTGGTTTTGTCTTGCAGATATATTGTTTGCTTAGTATTATTTTGCCTTCTTCTTTTCTTCCTTTTCTTATTGTTTATTGGAAACTTTGAACATTTCTGCATTACTACTGTTGCTTTGCCTGGTTTTGTCTTGCATATATATTGTTTGCTTAGTATTATTTTGCCTTGTTCTTTTCTTCCTTTACTTATTGTTTATTGGAACCTTTGAGCATTTTTTGCATTACTAATGTTGCTTGGCTTGGTTTTGTCTTGCATATATATTGTTTGCTTAGTATTATTTTCCCTTGTTCTTTTCTTCCTTTTCTTATTGTTTATTGGAAACTTTGAGCATTTTTTGCATTACTACTGTTGCTTTGCCTGGTTTTGTCGTGCATATATATTGTTTGCTTAGTATTATTTTCCCTTGTTCTTTTCTTCCTTTTCTTATTGTTTATTGGAAACTTTGAGCATTTCTGCATTACTACTGTTGCTTTGCCTGGTTTTGTCTTGCATATATATTGTTTGCTTAGTATTATTTTGCCTTGTTCTTTTCTTCCTTTTCTTATTGTTTATTGGAACCTTTGAGCATTTTTTGCATTACTACTGTTGCTTTGCCTGGTTTTGTCTTGCATATATATTGTTTGCTTAGTATTATTTTGCCTTGTTCTTTTCTTCCTTTTCTTATTGTTTATTGGAAACTTTGAGCATTTCTGCATTACTACTGTTGCTTTGCCTGGTTTTGTCTTGCATATATATTGTTTGCTTAGTATTATTTTCCCTTGTTCTTTTCTTCCTTTTCTTATTGTTTATTGGAAACTTTGAGCATTTTTGCATTACTACTGTTGCTTTGCCTGGTTTTGTCTTACATATATATTGTTTGCTTAGTATTATTTTGCCTTGTTCTTTTCTTCCTTTTCTTATTGTTTATTCGAAACTTTGAGCATTTCTGCATTCCTACTGTTGCTTTGCCTGGTTTTGTCATACATATATACTGTTTGCTTAGTATTATTTTGCCTTGTTCTTTTCTTCCTTTTCTTATTGTTTATTGGAAACTTTGAGCATTTCTGCATTACTACTGTTGCTTTGCCTGGTTTTGTCTTGCATATATATTGTTTGCTTAGTATTATTTTGCCTTGTTCTTTTCTTCCTTTTCTTATTGTTTATTGGAAACTTTGAGCATTTCTGCATTACTACTGTTGCTTGGCTTGGTTTTGTCTTGCATATATATTGTTTGCTTAGTATTATTTTCCCTTGTTCTTTTCTTCCTTTTCTTATTGTTTATTGGAAACTTTGAGCATTTCTGCATTACTACTGTTGCTTTGCCTGGTTTTGTCTTGCATATATATTGTTTGCTTAGTATTATTTTGCCTTCTTCTTTTCTTCCTTTTCTTATTGTTTATTGGAAACTTTGAGCATTTCTGCATTACTACTGTTGCTTTGCCTTGTTTTGTCTTGCATATATATTGTTTGCTTAGTATTATTTTGCCTTGTTCTTTTCTTCCTTTTCTTATTGTTTATTGGAAACTTTGAGCATTTCTGGATTACTACTGTTGCTTTGCCTGGTTTTGTCTTGCATATATATTGTTTGTTTAGTATTTTTTTGCATTGTTCTTTTCTTCCTTTTCTTATTGTTTATTGCAAACTTTGAGCATTTCTGCATTACTACTGTTGCTTTGCCTGGTTTTGTCTTGCATATATATTGTTTGCTTAGTATTATTCTGCCTTGTTCTTTTCTTCCTTTTCTTATTGTTTATTGGAACCTTTTAGCATTTTTTGCATTACTACTGTTGCTTTTCCTGTTTTTGTCTTGCATATATATTGTTTGCTTAGTATTATTTTGCCTTGTTCTTTTCTTCCTTTTCTTATTGTTTATTGGAAACTTTGAGCATTTCTGCATTACTACTGTTGCTTTGCCTGGTTTTGTCTTGCATATATATTGTTTGCTTAGTATTATTTTGCCTTGTTCTTTTCTTCCTTTTCTTATTGTTTATTGGAAACTTTGAGCATTTCTGCATTACTACTGTTGCTTTGCCTGGTTTTGTCTTGCATATATATTGTTTGCTTAGTATTATTTTGCCTTGTTCTTTTCTTCCTTTTCTTATTGTTTATTGGAAACTTTGAGCATTTCTGCATTACTACTGTTGCTTTTCCAGGTTTTGTCTTGCATATATATTGTTTGCTTAGTATTATTTTGCCTTGTTCTTTTCTTCCTTTTCTTATTGTTTATTGGAAACTTTGAGCGTTTCTGCATTACTACTGTTGCTTTGTTTGGTTTTGTCTTGCATATATATTGTTTGCTTAGTATTATTTTGCCTTGTTCTTTTCTTCCTTTTCTTATTGTTTATTGGAAACTTTGAGCATACTGCATTACTACTGTTGCTTTGCCTGGTTTTGTCTTGCATATATATTGTTTGCTTAGTATTATTCTGCCTTGTTCTTTTCTTCCTTTTCTTATTGTTTATTGGAACCTTTGAGCATTTTTTGCATTACTACTGTTGCTTTGCCTGGTTTTGTCTTGCATATATATTGTTTGCTTAGTATTATTTTCCCTTGTTCTTTTCTTCCTTTTCTTATTGTTTATTGGAAACTTTGAGCATTTCTGCATTACTACTGTTGCTTTGCCTGGTTTTGTCTTGCATATATATTGTTTGCTTAGTATTATTTTCCCTTGTTCTTTTCTTCCTTTTCTTATTGTTTATTGGAAACTTTGAGCATTTTTGCATTACTACTGTTGCTTTGCCTGGTTTTGTCTTACATATATATTGTTTGCTTAGTATTATTTTGCCTTGTTCTTTTCTTCCTTTTCTTATTGTTTATTCGAAACTTTGAGCATTTCTGCATTCCTACTGTTGCTTTGCCTGGTTTTGTCATACATATATACTGTTTGCTTAGTATTATTTTGCCTTGTTCTTTTCTTCCTTTTCTTATTGTTTATTGGAAACTTTGAGCATTTCTGCATTCCTACTGTTGCTTTGCCTGGTTTTGTCTTGCATATATATTGTTTGCTTAGTATTATTTTGCCTTGTTCTTTTCTTCCTTTTCTTAATGTTTATTGGAAACTTTGAGCATTTCTGCATTACTACTGTTGCTTTGCCTGGTTTTGTCTTGCATATATATTGTTTGCTTAGTATTATTTTGCCTTGTTCTTTTCTTCCTTTTCTTATTGTTTATTGGAAACTTTGAGCATTTCTGCATTACTACTGTTGCTTTTCCAGGTTTTGTCTTGCATATATATTGTTTGCTTAGTATTATTTTGCCTTGTTCTTTTCTTCCTTTTCTTATTGTTTATTGGAAACTTTGAGCGTTTCTGCATTACTACTGTTGCTTTGTTTGGTTTTGTCTTGCATATATATTGTTTGCTTAGTATTATTTTGCCTTGTTCTTTTCTTACTTTTCTTATTGTTTATTGGAAACTTTGAGCATTTCTGCATTACTACTGTTGCTTTGCCTGGTTTTGTCTTGCATATATATTGTTTGCTTAGTATTATTCTGCCTTGTTCTTTTCTTCCTTTTCTTATTGTTTATTGGAACCTTTGAGCATTTTTTGCATTACTACTGTTGCTTTGCCTGGTTTTGTCTTGCATATATATTGTTTGCTTAGTATTATTTTCCCTTGTTCTTTTCTTCCTTTTCTTATTGTTTATTGGAAACTTTGAGCATTTCTGCATTACTACTGTTGCTTTGCCTGGTTTTGTCTTGCATATATATTGTTTGCTTAGTATTATTTTCCGTTGTTCTTTTCTTCCTTTTCTTATTGTTTATTGGAAACTTTGAGCATTTTTGAATTACTACTGTTGCTTTGCCTGGTTTTGTCTTACATATATATTGTTTGCTTAGTATTATTTTCCCTTGTTCTTTTCTTCCTTTTCTTATTGTTTATTCGAAACTTTGAGCATTTCTGCATTCCTACTGTTGCTTTGCCTGGTTTTGTCTTGCATATATATTGTTTGCTTAGTATTATTTTGCCTTGTTCTTTTTTTCCTTTTCTTATTGTTTATTGGAAACTTTGAGCATTTCTGCATTACTACTGTTGCTTTGCCTGGTTTTGTCTTGCATATATATTGTTTGCTTAGTATTATTTTGCCTTGTTCTTTTCTTCATTTTCTTATTGTTTATTGGAAACTTTGAGCATTTCTGCATTACTACTGTTGCTTGGCTTGGTTTTGTCTTGCATATATATTGTTTGCTTAGTATTATTTTCCCTTGTTCTTTTCTTCCTTTTCTTATTGTTTATTGGAAACTTTGAGCATTTCTGCATTACTACTGTTGCTTTGCCTGGTTTTGTCTTGCAGATATATTGTTTGCTTAGTATTATTTTGCCTTCTTCTTTTCTTCCTTTTCTTATTGTTTATTGGAAATTTTGAACATTTCTGCATTACTACTGTTGCTTTGCCTGGTTTTGTCTTGCATATATATTGTTTGCTTAGTATTATTTTGTCTTGTTCTTTTCTTCCTTTTCTTATTGTTTATTGGAACCTTTGAGCATTTTTTGCATTACTAATGTTGCTTGGCTTGGTTTTGTCTTGCATATATATTGTTTGCTTAGTATTATTTTCCCTTGTTCTTTTCTTCCTTTTCTTATTGTTTATTGGAAACTTTGAGCATTTTTTGCATTGCTACTGTTGCTTTGCCTGGTTTTGTCGTGCATATATATTGTTTGTTTGTATTATTTTCCCTTGTTCTTTTCTTCCTTTTCTTATTGTTTATTGGAAACTTTGAGCATTTCTGCATTACTACTGTTGCTTTGCCTGGTTTTGTCTTGCATATATATTGTTTGCTTAGTATTATTTTGCCTTGTTCTTTTCTTCCTTTTCTTATTGTTTATTGGAACCTTTGAGCATTTTTTGCATTACTACTGTTGCTTTGCCTGGTTTTGTCTTGCATATATATTGTTTGCTTAGTATTATTTTGCCTTGTTCTTTTCTTCCTTTTCTTATTGTTTATTGGAAACTTTGAGCATTTCTGCATTACTACTGTTGCTTTGCCTGGTTTTGTCTTGCATATATATTGTTTGCTTAGTATTATTTTCCCTTGTTCTTTTCTTCCTTTTCTTATTGTTTATTGGAAACTTTGAGCATTTTTGCATTACTACTGTTGCTTTGCCTGGTTTTGTCTTACATATATATTGTTTGCTTACTATTATTTTGCCTTGTTCTTTTCTTCCTTTTCTTATTGTTTATTCGAAACTTTGAGCATTTCTGCATTCCTACTGTTGCTTTGCCTGGTTTTGTCATACATATATACTGTTTGCTTAGTATTATTTTGCCTTGTTCTTTTCTTCCTTTTCTTATTGTTTATTGGAAACTTTGAGCATTTCTGCATTCCTACTGTTGCTTTGCCTGGTTTTGTCTTGCATATATATTGTTTGCTTAGTATTATTTTGCCTTGTTCTTTTCTTCCTTTTCTTAATGTTTATTGGAAACTTTGAGCATTTCTGCATTACTACTGTTGCTTTGCCTGGTTTTGTCTTGCATATATATTGTTTGCTTAGTATTATTTTGCCTTGTTCTTTTCTTCATTTTCTTATTGTTTATTGGAAACTTTGAGCATTTCTGCATTACTACTGTTGCTTGGCTTGGTTTTGTCTTGCATATATATTGTTTGCTTAGTATTATTTTCCCTTGTTCTTTTCTTCCTTTTCTTATTGTTTATTGGAAACTTTGAGCATTTCTGCATTACTACTGTTGCTTTGCCTGGTTTTGTCTTGCAGATATATTGTTTGCTTAGTATTATTTTGCCTTCTTCTTTTCTTCCTTTTCTTATTGTTTATTGGAAACTTTGAACATTTCTGCATTACTACTGTTGCTTTGCCTGGTTTTGTCTTGCATATATATTGTTTGCTTAGTATTATTTTGCCTTGTTCTTTTCTTCCTTTTCTTATTGTTTATTGGAACCTTTGAGCATTTTTTGCATTACTAATGTTGCTTGGCTTGGTTTTGTCTTGCATATATATTGTTTGCTTAGTATTATTTTCCCTTGTTCTTTTCTTCCTTTTCTTATTGTTTATTGGAAACTTTGAGCATTTTTTGCATTACTACTGTTGCTTTGCCTGGTTTTGTCGTGCATATATATTGTTTGCTTAGTATTATTTTCCCTTGTTCTTTTCTTCCTTTTCTTATTGTTTATTGGAAACTTTGAGCATTTCTGCATTACTACTGTTGCTTTGCCTGGTTTTGTCTTGCATATATATTGTTTGCTTAGTATTATTTTGCCTTGTTCTTTTCTTCCTTTTCTTATTGTTTATTGGAACCTTTGAGCATTTTTTGCATTACTACTGTTGCTTTGCCTGGTTTTGTCTTGCATATATATTGTTTGCTTAGTATTATTTTGCCTTGTTCTTTTCTTCCTTTTCTTATTGTTTATTGGAAACTTTGAGCATTTCTGCATTACTACTGTTGCTTTGCCTGGTTTTGTCTTGCATATATATTGTTTGCTTAGTATTATTTTCCCTTGTTCTTTTCTTCCTTTTCTTATTGTTTATTGGAAACTTTGAGCATTTTTGCATTACTACTGTTGCTTTGCCTGGTTTTGTCTTACATATATATTGTTTGCTTAGTATTATTTTGCCTTGTTCTTTTCTTCCTTTTCTTATTGTTTATTCGAAACTTTGAGCATTTCTGCATTCCTACTGTTGCTTTGCCTGGTTTTGTCATACATATATACTGTTTGCTTAGTATTATTTTGCCTTGTTCTTTTCTTCCTTTTCTTATTGTTTATTGGAAACTTTGAGCATTTCTGCATTACTACTGTTGCTTTGCCTGGTTTTGTCTTGCATATATATTGTTTGCTTAGTATTATTTTGCCTTGTTCTTTTCTTCCTTTTCTTATTGTTTATTGGAAACTTTGAGCATTTCTGCATTACTACTGTTGCTTGGCTTGGTTTTGTCTTGCATATATATTGTTTGCTTAGTATTATTTTCCCTTGTTCTTTTCTTCCTTTTCTTATTGTTTATTGGAAACTTTGAGCATTTCTGCATTACTACTGTTGCTTTGCCTGGTTTTGTCTTGCATATATATTGTTTGCTTAGTATTATTTTGCCTTCTTCTTTTCTTCCTTTTCTTATTGTTTATTGGAAACTTTGAGCATTTCTGCATTACTACTGTTGCTTTGCCTTGTTTTGTCTTGCATATATATTGTTTGCTTAGTATTATTTTGCCTTGTTCTTTTCTTCCTTTTCTTATTGTTTATTGGAAACTTTGAGCATTTCTGGATTACTACTGTTGCTTTGCCTGGTTTTGTCTTGCATATATATTGTTTGTTTAGTATTTTTTTGCATTGTTCTTTTCTTCCTTTTCTTATTGTTTATTGCAAACTTTGAGCATTTCTGCATTACTACTGTTGCTTTGCCTGGTTTTGTCTTGCATATATATTGTTTGCTTAGTATTATTCTGCCTTGTTCTTTTCTTCCTTTTCTTATTGTTTATTGGAACCTTTTAGCATTTTTTGCATTACTACTGTTGCTTTTCCTGTTTTTGTCTTGCATATATATTGTTTGCTTAGTATTATTTTGCCTTGTTCTTTTCTTCCTTTTCTTATTGTTTATTGGAAACTTTGAGCATTTCTGCATTACTACTGTTGCTTTGCCTGGTTTTGTCTTGCATATATATTGTTTGCTTAGTATTATTTTGCCTTGTTCTTTTCTTCCTTTTCTTATTGTTTATTGGAAACTTTGAGCATTTCTGCATTACTACTGTTGCTTTGCCTGGTTTTGTCTTGCATATATATTGTTTGCTTAGTATTATTTTGCCTTGTTCTTTTCTCTTTTTTCTTATTGTTTATTGGAACCTTTGAGCATTTTTTGCATTACTACTGTTGCTTTTCCTGGTTTTGTCTTGCATATATATTGTTTGCTTATTATTATTTTGCCTTGTTCTTTTCTTCCTTTTCTTATTGTTTATTGGAAACTTTGAGCATTTCTGCATTACTACTGTTGCTTTGCCTGGTTTTGTCTTGCATATATATTGTTTGCTTAGTATTATTTTGCCTTGTTCTTTTCTTCCTTTTCTTATTGTTTATTGGAAACGTTGAGCATTTTTTGCATTACTACTGTTGCTTTGCCTGGTTTTGTCTTGC
Organism: Acanthosepion esculentum; assembly: GCA_964036315.1. Taxonomy (NCBI): domain Eukaryota; kingdom Metazoa; phylum Mollusca; class Cephalopoda; order Sepiida; family Sepiidae; genus Acanthosepion; species Acanthosepion esculentum. The sequence continues at coordinate 58,497,018 of OZ038507.1, forward strand.
ATATATATTGTTTGCTTAGTATTATTTTCCCTTGTTCTTTTCTTCCTTTTCTTATTGTTTATTGGAAACTTTGAGCATTTTTTGCATTACTACTGTTGCTTTGCCTGGTTTTGTCTTGCATATATATTGTTTGCTTAGTATTATTTTGCCTTGTTCTTTTCTTCCTTTTCTTATTGTTTATTGGAGACTTTAAGCATTTTTTGCATTACTACTGTTGCTTTGCCTGGTTTTGTCTTGCATATATATTGTTTGCTTAGTATTATTTTGCCTTGTTCTTTTTTTCCTTTTCTTATTGTTTATTGGAAACGTTGAGCATTTTTTGCATTACTACTGTTGCTTTGCCTGGTTTTGTCTTGCATATATATTGTTTGCTTAGTATTATTTTGCCTTGTTCTTTTCTTCCTTTTCTTATTGTTTATTCGAAACTTTGAGCATTTTTTGCATTACTACTGTTGCTTTTCCTGGTTTTGACTTGCATATATATTGTTTGCTTAGTATTATTTTGCCTTGTTCTTTTCTTCCTTTTCTTATTGTTTATTGGAAACGTTGAGCATTTTTTGCATTACTACTGTTGCTTTGCCTGGTTTTGTATTGCATATATATTGTTTGCTTAGTATTATTTTGCCTTGTTCTTTTCTTCCTTTTCTTATTGTTTATTGGAACCTTTGAGCATTTCTGCATTCCTACTGTTGCTTTTCCTGGTTTTGTCTTGCATATATATTGTTTGCTTAGTATTATTTTGCCTTGTTCTTTTCTTCCTTTTCTTATTGTTTATTGGAACCTTTGAGCATTTCTGCATTCCTACTGTTGCTTTGCCTGGTTTTGTCTTGCATATGTATTGTTTGCTTAGTATTATTTTGCCTTGTTCTTTTCTTCCTTTTCTTATTGTTTATTGGAAACGTTGAGCATTTCTGCATTACTACTGTTGCTATTCCTGGTTTTGTCTTGCATATAAATTGTTTGCTTAGTATTATTTTGCCTTGTTCTTTTCTTCCTTTTCTTATTGTTTATTGGAACCTTTGAGCATTTTTTGCATTACTACAGTTGCTTTGCCTGGTTTTGTCTTGCATATATATTGTTTGCTTAGTATTATTTTGCCTTGTTCTTTTCTTCCTTTTCTTATTGTTTATTGGAACCTTTGAGCATTTTTTGCATTACTACTGTTGCTTTGCCTGGTTTTGTCTTGCATATATATTGTTTGCTTAGTATTATTTTGCCTTGTTCTTTTCTCCCTTTTCTTATTGTTTATTGGAAACGTTGAGCATTTTTTGCATTACTACTGTTGCTTTGCCTGGTTTTGTCTTGCATATATATTGTTTGCTTAGTATTATTTTGCCTTGTTCTTTTCTTCCTTTTCTTATTGTTTATTGGAACCTTTGAGCATTTTTTGCATTACTACAGTTGCTTTGCCTGGTTTTGTCTTGCATATATATTGTTTGCTTAGTATTATTTTGCCTTGTTCTTTTCTTCCTTTTCTTATTGTTTATTGGAACCTTTGAGCATTTTTTGCATTACTACTGTTGCTTTGCCTGGTTTTGTCTTGCATATATATTGTTTGCTTAGTATTATTTTGCCTTGTTCTTTTCTTCCTTTTCTTATTGTTTATTGGAACCTTTGAGCATTTCTGCATTCCTACTGTTGCTTTGCCTGGTTTTGTCTTGCATATGTATTGTTTGCTTAGTATTATTTTGCCTTGTTCTTTTCTTCCTTTTCTTTTTGTTTATTGGAAACGTTGAGCATTTCTGCATTACTACTGTTGCTTTTCCTGGTTTTGTCTTGCATATAAATTGTTTGCTTAGTATTATTTTGCCTTGTTCTTTTCTTCCTTTTCTTATTGTTTATTGGAACCTTTGAGCATTTTTTGCATTACTACAGTTGCTTTGCCTGGTTTTGTCTTGCATATATATTGTTTGCTTAGTATTATTTTGCCTTGTTCTTTTCTTCCTTTTCTTATTGTTTATTGGAAACTTTGAGCATTTCTGGATTACTACTGTTGCTTTGCCTGGTTTTGTCTTGCATATATATTGTTTGTTTAGTATTTTTTTGCATTGTTCTTTTCTTCCTTTTCTTATTGTTTATTGCAAACTTTGAGCATTTCTGCATTACTACTGTTGCTTTGCCTGGTTTTGTCTTGCATATATATTGTTTGCTTAGTATTATTCTGCCTTGTTCTTTTCTTCCTTTTCTTATTGTTTATTGGAACCTTTTAGCATTTTTTGCATTACTACTGTTGCTTTTCCTGTTTTTGTCTTGCATATATATTGTTTGCTTAGTATTATTTTGCCTTGTTCTTTTCTTCCTTTTCTTATTGTTTATTGGAAACTTTGAGCATTTCTGCATTACTACTGTTGCTTTGCCTGGTTTTGTCTTGCATATATATTGTTTGCTTAGTATTATTTTGCCTTGTTCTTTTCTTCCTTTTCTTATTGTTTATTGGAAACTTTGAGCATTTCTGCATTACTACTGTTGCTTTGCCTGGTTTTGTCTTGCATATATATTGTTTGCTTAGTATTATTTTGCCTTGTTCTTTTCTCTTTTTTCTTATTGTTTATTGGAACCTTTGAGCATTTTTTGCATTACTACTGTTGCTTTTCCTGGTTTTGTCTTGCATATATATTGTTTGCTTAGTATTATTTTGCCTTGTTCTTTTCTTCCTTTTCTTATTGTTTATTGGAAACTTTGAGCATTTCTGCATTACTACTGTTGCTTTGCCTGGTTTTGTCTTGCATATATATTGTTTGCTTAGTATTATTTTGCCTTGTTCTTTTCTTCCTTTTCTTATTGTTTATTGGAAACGTTGAGCATTTTTTGCATTACTACTGTTGCTTTGCCTGGTTTTGTCTTGCATATATATTGTTTGCTTAGTATTATTTTCCCTTGTTCTTTTCTTCCTTTTCTTATTGTTTATTGGAAACTTTGAGCATTTTTTGCATTACTACTGTTGCTTTGCCTGGTTTTGTCTTGCATATATATTGTTTGCTTAGTATTATTTTGCCTTGTTCTTTTCTTCCTTTTCTTATTGTTTATTGGAGACTTTAAGCATTTTTTGCATTACTACTGTTGCTTTGCCTGGTTTTGTCTTGCATATATATTGTTTGCTTAGTATTATTTTGCCTTGTTCTTTTTTTCCTTTTCTTATTGTTTATTGGAAACGTTGAGCATTTTTTGCATTACTACTGTTGCTTTGCCTGGTTTTGTCTTGCATATATATTGTTTGCTTAGTATTATTTTGCCTTGTTCTTTTCTTCCTTTTCTTATTGTTTATTCGAAACTTTGAGCATTTTTTGCATTACTACTGTTGCTTTTCCTGGTTTTGTCTTGCATATATATTGTTTGCTTAGTATTATTTTGCCTTGTTCTTTTCTTCCTTTTCTTATTGTTTATTGGAAACGTTGAGCATTTTTTGCATTACTACTGTTGCTTTGCCTGGTTTTGTATTGCATATATATTGTTTGCTTAGTATTATTTTGCCTTGTTCTTTTCTTCCTTTTCTTATTGTTTATTGGAACCTTTGAGCATTTCTGCATTCCTACTGTTGCTTTTCCTGGTTTTGTCTTGCATATATATTGTTTGCTTAGTATTATTTTGCCTTGTTCTTTTCTTCCTTTTCTTATTGTTTATTGGAACCTTTGAGCATTTCTGCATTCCTACTGTTGCTTTGCCTGGTTTTGTCTTGCATATGTATTGTTTGCTTAGTATTATTTTGCCTTGTTCTTTTCTTCCTTTTCTTATTGTTTATTGGAAACGTTGAGCATTTCTGCATTACTACTGTTGCTTTTCCTGGTTTTGTCTTGCATATAAATTGTTTGCTTAGTATTATTTTGCCTTGTTCTTTTCTTCCTTTTCTTATTGTTTATTGGAACCTTTGAGCATTTTTTGCATTACTACAGTTGCTTTGCCTGGTTTTGTCTTGCATATATATTGTTTGCTTAGTATTATTTTGCCTTGTTCTTTTCTTCCTTTTCTTATTGTTTATTGGAACCTTTGAGCATTTTTTGCATTACTACTGTTGCTTTGCCTGGTTTTGTCTTGCATATATATTGTTTGCTTAGTATTATTTTGCCTTGTTCTTTTCTCCCTTTTCTTATTGTTTATTGGAAACGTTGAGCATTTTTTGCATTACTACTGTTGCTTTGCCTGGTTTTGTCTTGCATATATATTGTTTGCTTAGTATTATTTTGCCTTGTTCTTTTCTTCCTTTTCTTATTGTTTATTGGAACCTTTGAGCATTTTTTGCATTACTACAGTTGCTTTGCCTGGTTTTGTCTTGCATATATATTGTTTGCTTAGTATTATTTTGCCTTGTTCTTTTCTTCCTTTTCTTATTGTTTATTGGAACCTTTGAGCATTTTTTGCATTACTACTGTTGCTTTGCCTGGTTTTGTCTTGCATATATATTGTTTGCTTAGTATTATTTTGCCTTGTTCTTTTCTTCCTTTTCTTATTGTTTATTGGAACCTTTGAGCATTTTTTGCATTACTACTGTTGCTTTGCCTGGTTTTGTCTTGCATATATATTGTTTGCTTAGTATTATTTTCCCTTGTTCTTTTCTTCCTTTTCTTATTGTTTATTGGAACATTTGAGCATTTCTGCATTACTACTGTTGCTTTGCCTGGTTTTGTCTTGCATATATATTGTTTGCTTAGTATTATTCTGCCTTGTTCTTTTCTTCCTTTTCTTATTGTTTATTGTAACCTTTGAGCATTTTTTGCATTACTACTGTTGCTTTGCCTGGTTTTGTCTTGCATATATATTGTTTGCTTAGTATTATTTTGCCTTGTTCTTTTCTTCCTTTTCTTATTGTTTATTGGAAACTTTGAGCATTTTTTGCATTACTACTGTTGCTTTGCCTGGTTTTGTCTTGCATATATATTGTTTGCTTAGTATTATCTTCCCTTGTTCTTTTCTTCCTTTTCTTATTGTTTATTGGAACCTTTGAGCATTTTTTGCATTACTACTGTTGCTTTGCCTGGTTTTGTCTTGCATATATATTGTTTGCTTAGTATTATTTTCCCTTGTTCTTTTCTTCCTTTTCTTATTGTTTATTGGAACCTTTGAGCATTTTTTGCATTACTACTGTTGCTTTGCCTGGTTTTGTCTTGCATATATATTGTTTGCTTAGTATTATTTTGCCTTGTTCTTTTCTTCCTTTTCTTATTGTTTATTGGAACCTTTGAGCATTTTTTGCATTACTACTGTTGCTTTGCCTGGTTTTGTCTTGCATATATATTGTTTGCTTAGTATTATTTTCCCTTGTTCTTTTTTTCCTTTTCTTATTGTTTATTGGAAACGTTGAGCATTTTTTGCATTACTACTGTTGCTTTGCCTGGTTTTGTCTTGCATATATATTGTTTGCTTAGTATTATTTTGCCTTGTTCTTTTCTTCCTTTTCTTATTGTTTATTCGAAACTTTGAGCATTTTTTGCATTACTACTGTTGCTTTTCCTGGTTTTGTCTTGCATATATATTGTTTGCTTAGTATTATTTTGCCTTGTTCTTTTCTTCCTTTTCTTATTGTTTATTGGAAACGTTGAGCATTTTTTGCATTACTACTGTTGCTTTGCCTGGTTTTGTATTGCATATATATTGTTTGCTTAGTATTATTTTGCCTTGTTCTTTTCTTCCTTTTCTTATTGTTTATTGGAACCTTTGAGCATTTCTGCATTCCTACTGTTGCTTTGATTGGTTTTGTCTTGCATATGTATTGTTTGCTTAGTATTATTTTGCCTTGTTCTTTTCTTCCTTTTCTTATTGTTTATTGGAAACGTTGGGCATTTCTGTATTACTACTGTTGCTTTTCCTGGTTTTGTCTTGCATATAAATTGTTTGCTTAGTATTATTTTGCCTTGTTCTTTTCTTCCTTTTCTTATTGTTTATTGGAACCTTTGAGCATTTTTTGCATTACTACAGTTGCTTTGCCTGGTTTTGTCTTGCATATATATTGTTTGCTTAGTATTATTTTGCCTTGTTCTTTTCTTCCTTTTCTTATTGTTTATTGGAACCTTTGAGCATTTTTTGCATTACTACTGTTGCTTTGCCTGGTTTTGTCTTGCATATATATTGTTTGCTTAGTATTATTTTGCCTTGTTCTTTTCTCCCTTTTCTTATTGTTTATTGGAAACGTTGAGCATTTTTTGCATTACTACTGTTGCTTTGCCTGGTTTTGTCTTGCATATATATTGTTTGCTTAGTATTATTTTGCCTTGTTCTTTTCTTCCTTTTCTTATTGTTTATTGGAACCTTTGAGCATTTTTTGCATTACTACAGTTGCTTTGCCTGGTTTTGTCTTGCATATATATTGTTTGCTTAGTATTATTTTGCCTTGTTCTTTTCTTCCTTTTCTTATTGTTTATTGGAACCTTTGAGCATTTTTTGCATTACTACTGTTGCTTTGCCTGGTTTTGTCTTGCATATATATTGTTTGCTTAGTATTATTTTGCCTTGTTCTTTTCTTCCTTTTCTTATTGTTTATTGGAACCTTTGAGCATTTTTTGCATTACTACTGTTGCTTTGCCTGGTTTTGTCTTGCATATATATTGTTTGCTTAGTATTATTTTGCCTTGTTCTTTTCTTCCTTTTCTTATTGTTTATTGGAACATTTGAGCATTTCTGCATTACTACTGTTGCTTTGCCTGGTTTTGTCTTGCATATATATTGTTTGCTTAGTATTATTCTGCCTTGTTCTTTTCTTCCTTTTCTTATTGTTTATTGTAACCTTTGAGCATTTTTTGCATTACTACTGTTGCTTTGCCTGGTTTTGTCTTGCATATATATTGTTTGCTTAGTATTATTTTGCCTTGTTCTTTTCTTCCTTTTCTTATTGTTTATTGGAAACTTTGAGCATTTTTTGCATTACTACTGTTGCTTTGCCTGGTTTTGTCTTGCATATATATTGTTTGCTTAGTATTATCTTCCCTTGTTCTTTTCTTCCTTTTCTTATTGTTTATTGGAACCTTTGAGCATTTTTTGCATTACTACTGTTGCTTTGCCTGGTTTTGTCTTGCATATATATTGTTTGCTTAGTATTATTTTCCCTTGTTCTTTTCTTCCTTTTCTTATTGTTTATTGGAACCTTTGAGCATTTTTTGCATTACTACTGTTGCTTTGCCTGGTTTTGTCTTGCATATATATTGTTTGCTTAGTATTATTTTCCCTTGTTCTTTTCTTCCTTTTCTTATTGTTTATTGGAACCTTTGAGCATTTTTTGCATTACTACTATTGCTTTGCCTGGTTTTGTCTTGCATATATATTGTTTGCTTAGTATTATTTTCCCTTGTTCTTTTCTTCCTTTTCTTATTGTTTATTGGAACCTTTGAGCATTTTTTGCATTACTACTGTTGCTTTGCCTGGTTTTGTCTTGCATATATATTGTTTGCTTAGTATTATTTTCCCTTGTTCTTTTCTTCCTTTTCTTATTGTTTATTGGAACCTTTGAGCATTTTTTGCATTACTACTGTTGCTTTGCCTGGTTTTGTCTTGCATATATATTGTTTGCTTAGTATTATTTTCCCTTGTTCTTTTCTTCCTTTTCTTATTGTTTATTGGAAACTTTGAGCATTTCTGCATTACTACTGTTGCTTTGCCTGGTTTTGTCTTGCATATATATTGTTTGCTTAGTATTATTTTGCCTTGTTCTTTTCTTCCTTTTCTTATTGTTTATTGGAAACTTTGAGCATTTTTTGCATTACTACTGTTGCTTTGCCTGGTTTTGTCTTGCATATATATTGTCTGCTTAGTATTATTTTGCCTTGTTCTTTTCTTCCTTTTCTTATTGTTTATTGGAACCTTTGAGCATTTTTTGCATTACTACTGTTGCTTTGCCTGGTTTTGTCTTGCATATATATTGTTTGCTTAGTATTATTTTGCCTTGTTCTTTTCTTCCTTTTCTTATTGTTTATTGGAACCTTTGAGCATTTTTTGCATTACTACTGTTGCTTTGCCTGGTTTTGTCTTGCATATATATTGTTTGCTTAGTATTATTTTGCCTTGTTCTTTTCTTCCTTTTCTTATTGTTTATTGGAAACGTTGAGCATTTTTTGCATTACTACTGTTGCTTTGCCTGGTTTTGTCTTGCATATATATTGTTTGCTTAGTATTATTTTGCCTTGTTCTTTTCTTCCTTTTCTTATTGTTTATTGGAAACTTTGAGCATTTTTTGCATTACTACTGTTGCTTTGCCTGGTTTTGTCTTGCATATATATTGTTTGCTTAGTATTATTTTGCCTTGTTCTTTTCTTCCTTTTCTTATTGTTTATTCGAAACTTTGAGCATTTTTTGCATTACTACTGTTGCTTTGCCTGGTTTTGTCGTGCATATATATTGTTTGCTTAGTATTATTTTCCCTTGTTCTTTTCTTCCTTTTCTTATTGTTTATTCGAAACTTTGAGCATTTTTTGCATTACTACTGTTGCTTTGCCTGGTTTTGTCTTGCATATATATTGTTTGCTTAGTATTATTTTCCCTTGTTCTTTTCTTCCTTTTCTTATTGTTTATTCGAAACTTTGAGCATTTTTTGCATTACTACTGTTGCTTTGCCTGGTTTTGTCGTGCATATATATTGTTTGCTTAGTATTATTTTCCCTTGTTCTTTTCTTCCTTTTCTTATTGTTTATTCGAAACTTTGAGCATTTTTTGCATTACTACTGTTGCTTTGCCTGGTTTTGTCTTGCATATATATTATTTGCTTAGTATTATTCTGCCTTGTTCTTTTCTTCCTTTTCTTTTTGTTTATTGGAACCTTTGAGCATTTTTTGCATTACTACTGTTGCTTTGCCTGGTTTTGTCTTGCATATATATTGTTTGCTTAGTATTATTTTGCCTTGTTCTTTTCTTCCTTTTCTTATTGTTTATTCGAAACTTTGAGCATTTTTTGCATTACTACTGTTGCTTTGCCTGGTTTTGTCTTGCATATATATTGTTTGCTTATTATTATTTTGCCTTGTTCTTTTCTTCCTTTTCTTATTGTTTATTGGAACCTTTGAGCATTTTCTGAATTACTACTGTTGCTTTGCCTGGTTTTGTCTTGCATATATATTGTTTGCTTAGTATTATTTTGCCTTGTTCTTTTCTTCCTTTTCTTATTGTTTATTCGAAACTTTGAGCATTTTTTGCATTACTACTGTTGCTTTGCCTGGTTTTGTCTTGCATATATATTGTTTGCTTAGTATTATTTTCCCTTGTTCTTTTCTTAGTTTTCTTATTGTTTATTGTAAACTTTGAGCATCTTTGCCACTTATACTTAACCATGGCCAATCTCTCTATAAAAACCTTTGGAAAGAAAGACCCTAAATTAATAAACAACAATATTAGAATTGCTGCAAGCCATGCAACTGAATGTTGAATAAATCCTAGTCTAGTGCATAATGATACCAAAAATAGTGGTTTGCTTACTTTTTTTTTTTTATCACCAACATGTTGAAAATAAAGAAAAAATAACATTAACAATGCAATATTGTTTTTTCTGAAAGATGTCTTATTAAATATTACCAATTGTAGACTTGGTATGAACTAAGAAATATGGCACCAGACAGTGTCTCATGGAGTGTTATTTCCTTCTCTATGATAATAATTCTGTCCCACTTTCTACAGTGTAGATTTTAGTTTGACTTGCACAGTGATTTTTATTTTGTTAGCTTCTAGATAGTAGCACAGATTTGAAAGTGGGTTAAGTATTAGGTTGGTGCAAAAATAATGTCGTTTTTTGACGTTCAACTTCATGTGAGAAAACGACATTATTTTTGCCCCAACCTAATGTATAATGTTTTGAGTGAGCTTAAATTTTTCTCAAGTATTCGCTAATCTATTGCAGATTATTTAAAGCCATGAAATATTTTCTGTTGAGCATTTCTTTTCTAATTACACTTCACCATGGCCAATTTATTCACAAAAGAGAATATGTCTCTCGACAGGAATCGAACTTTCAATTCCTTTTTTAATCAGAGAAATGACTCTAAATCTAAATGTCACCAAATCAGGCCACCAGAGGTCACCACGACTAGGTGAGATTTGAATACCCAATTTAAAAAAACCACATGCCTCGTTGGCAACTTTCAAAATGTATATCTACTAACTCATTTTTTTTTTTTGTAAACAGACGATTACAAAAGAAATTTTAAATTAATGCTTTTGTTTTAATTATTTACCCGACATTATTTTATTACTATAAAAGTTGGGGACTAATGTAATGGTTAACGAGCTTTTCTCGCTAAATCAATTATGACTGAGTACTGCGTTCGATCCTCATTGAGTGCTCCATACTTCCGGCCTTGTGTCACATCTACACTACTTTTATTAAATAGCTATAGTAGCAATATGGGAAGCGCTTTTTATTTCGCAGGAATCTCAGTAGACGGCAGAAATTCATCTAGGGACCTCCAAAAAAAAAAAAATTCATGATATCTAAGGTTTAAAATAAATTTTAAAAAATTAAATTTTTTTCTTAAGGCCTTTATTTTAGTTTTAATTTCAAATTAATAGATTAAATTTAATATTTCCAATAAGCGAAATATTTTGATGTATTTCAAAAACTAATTTAAATTGACTGGAAGGTGTTGTATTTTCTTTTTACTAAAATAGATGATTAGCACCCTTTTTTAGTCGTCTTTCATCACATTGTAATTCTCTTTATTAAAAATCATCCAAAAATCAATTGTATTTTTCTGAAACTTTATTCGAGAAATATTAGCTGATTCAAAGTATAATTAATCTCATTTAAAACAAATATTATTTCCAAAAAAAGTATATTTAAGTTTAAAATATCGCAGAAATGCATTTTTTAACCCGACAGTAGCTGTTTTGACGTGTTGACCGCCTGATGACAAATCTAATGTTGTTCTACGGAAACTTTAGCTGTAAAACACAGTTAAAGAAAATAATTTTCAAGTACTCAGTAATCTTAAAAAATTAGGAAAATATGTAATATGTAAAATGTAATTTTTTATTTAATTTTATGAATGTTGATTTTAAATTTACAATAGTTATCACTCTTATTTTCTAATAATGTCGTGTATGTTCGCCCGTACTTACAAAAATTGGCACGTTTATACACATAAAAAAATTCAAACTTCTTTTAAAAATATCAGTGTTTGATGATTTATACAAACCTTTCCAGTTTATGATTAATAAATATAGTTTTTACTTAATAATAATGTCATCTAAAAGGCTGAAATTAATGCAGAATTTTAATATGTATATATATATATATATATATATATATATATATATATATATATATATATATATATATATATATTTAAAATTCTACATTAATTGCATTAGTTGCCTGATGATTGCACTAGTATGAAACAGACTGTCGCCTCTAAGTGTTGACTTCTATGTTCACTTTTATATTTACACACGCTCTATCTCTGATATTAAGGACTTTATCCCATAAATATAGCACACTTTAAGACTATATTTCTTCATATATATATATATATATATATATATATATATATATATATATATATATATATATATATATATATATAGACAATATTAGTGGTGAATATACACATACATATGCAATTATATATACACATACATATATGTATAAAAATAATTCCAAGAGGATATGATCCAGGTAGAATTTTTTGCGATTCCAATGGAATAAATTATGACCATGGAATATTAGTGTTTAAGTCTTTTTATTATATATATATATATATATATATATATATATATATATATATATATATATATATATATATATATATAGCTGGTCACTCGTATTCGAGGATACCCATCTACTAGGGCAGCTAGCCAATCCCCATTGCAGACGCTTTCTCAGATGCATTTGTGTTTATTCAAGACCCACAGAGCCCACCTGTGGTTTATAATGCAACGATGTTGAGCAGACCTTAGTTACAGTTTCTGGGAAAGAGCCTGTTATCTGGCGTGAACAACATTTTGAACAAGGCCAGCACGCTCAAGACCTCGGCCACGATTCCTTGTGATTTCGTGCTAGCATAGCTATTGACGGCTCCCAAGGGTTCCGTCTACCCAATTTCACTCACAATGCTTGGGTCAACGCGAGATATGGTTTTTCAGGTACTTTTTCAAAGGTGCCGCAGGCTGGGATCGACCCCCTCCAGTCCAATAACACCAAGAAGTCTCCTGACGAATTGACCATGGTTGGATTCGAACCCAGGTCTCATGGTTAGAATGCGAACCAGTCAGCCATCTTTTAAAAAGTGTAAAACTTAATGAATTTTTCTGATTAAAATTTTAAAAACATGAAAACAATTCTTGAAAAAATTCATCAAAATCGAATTTTTTTTCCTCCTCAAGACAATAGAGTCCTTAATATGTCTCATTTATAAAAGTAATTAAAAGCTTTTCTTATTAGAAAATGTCATAGTTTTATTGCATTTTTTTTATATTTCAAGACCCAGGGCAGATTTTCGGTAAATGGTGTTTCTTTTTTGACAAGAAATAAACTGATGATTTGAAGTCCTGCTTTAAACTAATATAAGTGTACGGAAATAAGTGTACGGAATTTTACTTTCTCGAAATTTTATAAAATTAAGTTGGGGAAATAGATGTAAAAAAAAAAAAAATACAATGATGTTCGATAAAAGTGACTCACCCGATTTTTTTTTTTTTTTACTTGAAAATTTTTTCGCCTATTGTTTTTTTTGGGGGGGTCAAACTAATTTTTAATCTTACTAATATAAAGACCCCTTCCTGACCACCTAGTAAAAAAGTTTACTCACCCTAAGGTATTCTATTGATAATCATAATTTTGGATATAAATGAGATTTAGGGAAAAACTCTGTGCAAAAAAAAATGACTCACTTATTTCCTGCAACTAGTAATCAATAGAAACATAACCAAACAGCTTTAAATAAAGAATAATAGAGGTATAATTTATTTATAATAGGTAACATAGTTCGAAATATATAATAATCTATGGGTCCTCCTTTATTTTGAATAACCTTTTCAACCCTTTTTGGCATTGATTGATTTGAAATCTCATCTCCAAACATTGAATTCCATTCGGATATGAAATTCACAATCAAATCCTATTTGTTGCTCAACTGCTTTCTCGATAGTCTGTACTTTATAATGCTCCATAAGTTTTCTATGGGGTTGAGGTCAGGAGATTGAGGCGGCAATGTCATAACACTCACCTGTTTCTCATCAAAGTATTCCTTCATCAAATTTGATTTGAGACAGGGAGCATTATCCTGCATAAAAATGAGCTTGGTGGGGTCGATTTGCACCTTTTCAGCAGAAGGGAGCAGACAAGACTCTAAAATACTCTTTTCAATAGATTTTAAGAAACCAGTTCCATGAAAAGAAAAGCATCCCCAAATCATAAATAATTTCCTTCATTTGTAAATAAGTCCTGAAAATTTCTTTAAAATCCAACAATTATTTGATTTTTTTTTCAAGGATTTCTCAAACAATATGTTTTAACATAAAAAAAAAAAGAAGCCAAAAACCCTTATAGTAATTTTTGGCACACTCGCTGACGCAAGAAAAACAATATTTTTTTTTTTAAATTTCGAATGTACTAGAAAAGATTTTAAAATTTAATAAAATAATAAGATCTTTCCTCTTAATAATAATATAAACATTTTGACGATAAAACCTTGTTTTTATCAAGTCTGGTGTATTTTGTGATCATATGGTATGTTGTTTTTTTAAAAAAAAATGTTTGGAGGTACTTAAATTAATCAAGCTGTTTCAAAAACAAGTGATGTCTACTCCAACACGTATATCCCCTATATATAATATAACGTTTAAGTCATGAGAAATAATGTCGGATCTTTTAAAATCAATTAATTACCTAAAAGTTACTGATTTATATTGTAGACAAAAATAAAAAAAATGTCGTGATAGAAAAATGTCGTGATAGAAAATTGCAACAAGAAACAAATAAACAAACACTTGTATACAAAACGTATTTCTGTGAAGAAAATTTGACCCAGAAACATTCGCGCCAGTTTTTAATCACACACATACGCATGCGCACACGCCCACCTCGGTATTCATTTTTTTAAATTTATTTATTTATTTATTTATTTTTTTCAAGTTCGTGTCGAGTCACTTGCGGACACAATCTCTTGTATTGACGTCGAAGCATTTATAAGAATTCCCCGTCCCACACGAACCTTTACATACAAGAACGAAAGCAAGTAGCAACAATTCGTTTCCATCGCAATACAATTCATCAGTTTTAAACCTAATCAAAAACGTGAGAATTTTTTTTTCTCCATCTTCTCTTTTTCAAGCTTTCTACTTCACATAATTCGGTTCCAGTTTTTTCCCCCCTGAAGGTCCCAATAATGCGTTGATGGATTAACGTTCGTCTTAAGACGAATAGCACAAATGGCAACACAATTTATTTCATGTCTCTCCATTTTCTATTCAAAGATTTTTTGTTTTGTTTTATTTGTATCAAGTCTTTTGTCGTGTCTCCCCTGAACGATGGATGTCAATCGTAAATTACACTTTATGCATGTTGCTTGGAAGATAGTTTTTGAGGATCATCCAACTGAAGAAGATTTTTTTTTTAGGTTACTTGCTTTATTTTGTCGCTCTTAAAAGTGCCAACACAATCAGAATTTCTTTGTCTTTTATTTTGGTTCTATGTCCTGTATTATAGAGAAGTTTCGACTCTTTCATTCTTTGAATTCTTCATTAAAGAAGCTCTGACTTATTTCATTCATTTTCTTTCGTTTTATTCTTTTATCCCCATTTTTTTACCTGACCTCTTTTTATTTATTTTATGTTTTCTTTTTTCTTTTAATTCTTTTTCATTAAATCTTTCTTTTATTTCTTTTATAAACTTCTTTCTTTTTAATATTCCATTCGCTGTCTTTCTTTTTTCTTTCTTTCTTTCTTTCTTTCTTTCTTTCTTTCTTTTTTTCTCGCTTGCTCGCTCGCCTTTCGCTTCTCACTCCACCTCTTTTTTTTTTTCGGTTATTTATTTTCGTATTTATTTCAATTTTCCTTTCGGATTCTTTATTTATTTTTTTTCCATTTATCATCAATTTCCCCTTTCTTTCGTTCTTTCGTTTGATCTTTCTTTCGTTCTTTCTTTCGTTCTTTCCTTCTTTCGTTCCTGCTTTCTTTCGTTCCTTCTTTCTTTCGTTCTTTCTTTCTTTCTTTCTTTTCTTCCTTCCTTCTTTCTTTCTTTTAGCTTTTCTTTCTTTCTTTCTTTCTTTTAGTTTTTCTTTCTTTTTTTCTTTTAACTTTTCTCTCTATTTTTCTTTCTTTTAGCTTTTTTCTCTCTCTCTCTTCAATTTATTCATTCGTTTTTCTTTCCATTTTTTTTTTCAGTTTTCCTTTGGTTTTTCGCTTCGTCTTTCTTTCTTTCTTTCTTTTTATTAGCTTTTCTGTCTGTCTGTCTTTCTTTCTTTCTTTCGTTCTTATTTTTTATCTCTTCTTTCTTTCTTCTTTTTTATTAGCTCTTCTTTCTTTTCAATTTTCCATTCGTTTTTCTTTAAATTTGTTTCATTTTTTAATTTTCCTTTCGTTTTTTGTTTTGTCTTTCTTTCTTTCTTTCTTTCTTTCTTTCTTTCTTTCTTTTCTTTCCTTCTTTCTTATTTAATCGATTTTTCCCCCACTTTTTATTCAAGATTTCCTTTCATTTATTTGACATCTTACGTTTGCGTACTTTTTTCCAACGATAATTTCTCTCATATGTCGTTGCCTTCTCCAGTAGCAATAAAAAAGAAAAATATATCTGCCCTCTCCTATGTACGCGCATATCTATCTATCTATCTATCTATCTATCTATCTATCTATCTATCTATCTACACACACACACACACACACACACACACACACACACACACACATATATATATATATATATATATATATATATATATATATATATATTTCTTTTTTTTAAAGAATTAATGGATTTATTTTTAATCCGACATTTTTGTTGCTTTAAACATTATTATAATGGATACTTGTATTTGAAATAGACGCCTCATTTTTTTAATTTTAAACAGTGTGCATTATCGATGAAGCAAAGGTAGACCCCCCGCCACATGCAAAATAAACCACCATTTAATCCGGCATGTTTCAACCCTCGGTGACGAAGAGCTTCAAAGTACAGCAAGCCATTATTTTCCTTAAACTTTAATTTTTAAAAAAAATTAAATTCTCCCTTTGACCCTCTTCGTGTCCAAGAGTTGGAGGGAGCACACATGATCAAAAGTGCGTTCATATAATCTTTTGACCTTAAGCAGTCTTTAGGTAACTTCAGTCACCAAGGAAAGCATTCCTTCTGCCATTGCAGTTGATTCCAATAACCAAATAACAGTATATTTAAATTTCACGATTGTGTTGCCACATCCTGCTATAGCAACAGCAAAAAAAAAAAAACCCCCTCAAAAAACAACAAAAACACCGTCATGACTTAAATCGCGATCAGGGCTAAGATTTAGCACGCATGCATGCGTATAGAGAATAGATAGATTTATACTGCCTTATATATATATTTATTCTAAACATTATATTCAGTGCGTACCTGTCTTTAAGCACGGATACAAGCCTATACAGAATAAATAGATATATATTTTACTTTATATATTTAATTAGCATAAACATTATTTTTAGTGGATCCATAAGTTTGAGCACGCATGCACGCGTAAGGATAATTTCAATGACGCGTTTTGCAGAGGTAGGCATATTCAAGAAACAATCGAAAATTGCTTTTTTTACTCTGCAAATTATTCATTATATCTGTTATGGGTCATTACCTATATAACTACATTATGAACTCTTCCTAACACTATGTATACTACGCCTCTCAAGAGAGAGAGGGACGAATCGAGTCGAGCCGATAGTAGTTCACTCCAAACCAGACTGACAGTCATACTAACACCTTCCACATCTTGTATTATTATTCCGTGTAATATATCTTCGTTATTTCTACTCTTGTGTTCGTGTTGTTCTTCCTTGGTGCTAACCCAGACCATAACAGTGGCGACGAGGATATTGAAGAAACGAATTCTACGCGGAGAATCTAAAAAGAAAAAAACGCAAAAAAGACTTTGTCCTATCGGTCGTCCATAACAATATCATATCCAAGTATTTTACAAAAAATTGGAAATAGAGACGCTTAAGACCAGGTAATATCTCTTTAATCTTCTTTTCTCCAATTTTTGTGATCCTTGGTGAATTGTAGCCTGACTTTCTACTTTTGGACAGGAGTGGGACTAAGTATTGTCTTCTGCTGCTGTAGCCCATCTGCTTCAAGATTCAATGTGTTCTGCGTTCAAAGATTCTCTTCGGTGTACCTCCATTGTAAAGAGGGGCTATTTGACTGACTGTTTTCTTCTTTCTCTCTCTCTTTCTATATATATATATATATATATATTCATGGTCCAGGTTAGGAACAAGGAAGAACAACAAGAGTAGAAATAACGAAGATATATTACACGGAATAATAATACAAGATGTGGAAGGTGTTAGTATGACTGTCAGTCTGCTTTGGAGTGAACTACTATCGGCTCGACT
>OZ038507.1:58517001-58562001 GCA_964036315.1 Acanthosepion esculentum
TGTGTGTAAACATACAACAAAGAAGTAGCGTTTCTGGTCCATTATTGACTATAAAGATTTGCAGGAAGTTACTTTTTAAGGACAATCATCCGCCATTTTGTCACATTTCATTTATGTCGTCTATCAACGTTTTAGGCTGTTAAATCTCCTTTACTTTAAGCGTTTTAGTTTTCGTTATTTTTTTTATTTCTTTTCATTGGGATTATTTTCTATTTTCGAATTCGTCTCTTCTTCCTACTCTTACTCATTTATTCGTTCTCTTCGTCCCGTTTTTTTATTTATTATTTCCCTTGCTTCGCGTCTTCTATTACCCCCTTTTTATTCGTTCTTACAATTCGTTTATCCTCCTTTTCTCTCTCTTCCTTTACCCACGATTCGGTTCTTTGTTTTTGTTTTTTTTTGTCATGTCTTGTTTGATTTTTTTCTTCTCTTTCTTCTTCTTCTGCTTCTTCGCTTTCTTTCAGATATATTTTATTATTATTTCCTTTCTTTCAACAGAATTTTATTTTTCATTTTCTTTCATTTGCACTCTTTTCTTCATTTTCTTTCAGTTGCACTCTTTTCTTCATTTTCTTTCAGTTGCACTCTTTTCTTCATTTTCTTTCATTTGCACTCTTTTCTTCATTTTCTTTCAGTTGCACTCTCTTCTTCATTTTCTTTCAGTCACACTCTTTTCTTCATTTTCTTTCAGTTGCACTCTCTTCTTCATTTTCTTTCAGTTGCACTCTTTTCTTCATTTTCTTTCAGTTGCACTCTTTTCTTCATTTTCTTTCATTTGCACTCTTTTCTTCATTTTCTTTCAGTTGCACTCTCTTCTTCATTTTCTTTTATTTGCTCTCTCTTCATTTTCTTTCAGTTGCACTCTTTCCTTCATTTTCTTTTATTTGCTCTCTCTTCTTCATTTTCTTTCAGTTGCACTCTCTTCTTCATTTTCTTTTATTTGCTCTCTCTTCTTCATTTTCTTTCAGTTGCACTCTTTTCTGCATTTTCTTTCAGTTGCACTCTTTTCTTCATTTTCTTTCATTTGCACTCTTTTCTTCATTTTCTTTCAGTCACACTCTTTTCTTCATTTTCTTTCAGTTGCACTCTTTTCTTCATTTTCTTTCAGTTGCACTCTTTTCTTCATTTTCTTTCAGTCACACTCTTTTCTTCATTTTCTTTCAGTTGCACTCTCTTCTTCATTTTCTTTCAGTTGCACTCTTTTCTTCATTTTCTCTCAGTCACACACTTTTCTTCATTTTCTTTTATTTGCTCTCTCTTCTTCATTTTCTTTCAGTTGCACTCTCTTCTTCATTTTCTTTTATTTGCTCTCTCTTCTTCATTTTCTTTCAGTTGAACTCTTTTCTTCATTTTCTTTCAGTTGCACTCTCTTCTTCATTTTCTTTCAGTTGCACTCTCTTCTTCATTTTCCTTCAGTTGCACTCTTTTCTTCATTTTCCTTCAGTTGCACTCTTTTCTTCATTTTCTTTCAGTTGCACTCTTTTCTTCATTTTCTTTCAGTTGCACTCTCTTCTTCATTTTCTTTCAGTTGCACTCTCTTCTTCATTTTCCTTCAGTTGCACTCTTTTCTTCATTTTCTTTCAGTTGCACTCTTTTCTTCATTTTCTTTCAGTTGCACTCTTTTCTTCATTTTCTTTCAGTTGCACTCTCTTCTTCATTTTCTTTCAGTTGCACTCTTTTCTTCATTTTCTTTCAGTTGCACTCTTTCCTTCATTTTCTTTCAGTTGCACTCTCTTCTTCATTTTCTTTCAGTTGCACTTTTTTATTCATTTTCTTTCATTTGCAGTTTCTTTTTCTCATCCATATTTTATTCTCCTTCGCATTTCTGTTGTATTTACTACATCTACTGCTTTTTCTTAACATTCTTTCTCTTGAATTCCCCCCTCTTTTCTTCCTTTTCTTTCCTATTTTATTTCTTTTCCTTCCTTTTTCTTTCTTTTCCTTCCTCTTTTCTTTCTTTTCCCTTCACTTTTCTTTCTTTTCCCTCCTATTTTCTTCCTTTTCTTTCTTATTTTATTTCTTTTCCTTCCTTTTTCTTTCTTTTCCTTCCTCTTTTCTTTCTTTTCCCTTCACTTTTCTTTCTTTTCCCTCCTATTTTCTTCCTTTTCTTTCCTATTTTATTTCTTTTCCTTCCTTTTTCTTTCTTTTCCTTCCTCTTTTCTTTCTTTTCCCTTCACTTTTCTTTCTTTTCCCTCCTATTTTCTTCCTTTTCATTCCTATTTTATTTCTTTTCCTTCCTTTTTCTTTCTTTTCCTTCCTCTTTTCTTTCTTTTCCCTTCACTTTTCTTTCTTTTCCCCCCTCTTTTCTTCCTTTTCATTCCTATTTTCTTTCTTTTCCTTCCTTTTTCTTTCTTTTCCTTCCTCTTTTCTTTCTTTTCCCTTCACTTTTCTTTCTTTTCCCTCCTATTTTCTTCCTTTTCATTCCTATTTTATTTCTTTTCCTTCCTTTTTCTTTCTTTTCCTTCCTCTTTTCTTTCTTTTCCCTTCACTTTTCTTTCTTTTCCCTCCTATTTTCTTCCTTTTCATTCCTATTTTATTTCTTTTCCTTCCTTTTTCTTTCTTTTCCTTCCTCTTTTCTTTCTTTTCCCTCCTCTTTTCTTTCTTTTCCCTTCACTTTTCTTTCTTTTCCCTCGTATTTTCTTCCTTTTCATTCCTATTTTCTTTCTTTTCCTTCCTTTTTCTTTCTTTTCCTTCCTCTTTTCTTTCTTTTCCCTTCACTTTTCTTTCTTTTCCCCCCTCTTTTCTTCCTTTTCATTCCTATTTTCTTTCTTTTCCTTCCTTTTTCTTTCTTTTCCTTCCTCTTTTCTTTCTTTTCCCTTCACTTTTCTTTCTTTTCCCTCCTATTTTCTTCCTTTTCTTTCTTATTTTATTTATTTTCCTTCCCTTTTCTTTCTTTTCCTTCCTTTTTTCTTTCTTTTCCCTTCACTTTTCTTTCTTTTCCCTCCTATTTTCTTCCTTTTCTTTCCTATTTTATTTCTTTTCCTTCCTTTTTCTTTCTTTTCCTTCCTCTTTTCTTTCTTTTCCCTCCTCTTTTCTTTCTTTTCCCTTCACTTTTCTTTCTTTTCCCTCGTATTTTCTTCCTTTTCATTCCTATTTTCTTTCTTTTCCTTCCTTTTTCTTTCTTTTCCTTCCTCTTTTCTTTCTTTTCCCTCCTCTTTTCTTTCTTTTCCCTTCACTTTTCTTTCTTTTCCCTCGTATTTTCTTCCTTTTCATTCCTATTTTCTTTCTTTTCCTTCCTTTTTCTTTCTTTTCCTTCCTCTTTTCTTTCTTTTCCCTCCTCTTTTCTTTCTTTTCCCTTCACTTTTCTTTCTTTTCCCTCGTATTTTCTTCCTTTTCATTCCTATTTTCTTTCTTTTCCTTCCTTTTTCTTTCTTTTCCTTCCTCTTTTCTTTCTTTTCCCTTCACTTTTCTTTCTTTTCCCTCCTATTTTCTTCCTTTTCTTTCTTATTTTATTTATTTTCCTTCCCTTTTCTTTCTTTTCCTTCCTTTTTTCTTTCTTTTCCCTTCACTTTTCTTTCTTTTCCCTCCTATTTTCTTCCTTTTCTTTCCTATTTTATTTCTTTTCCTTCCTTTTTCTTTCTTTTCCTTCCTCTTTTCTTTCTTTTCCCTCCTCTTTTCTTTCTTTTCCCTTCACTTTTCTTTCTTTTCCCTCGTATTTTCTTCCTTTTCATTCCTATTTTCTTTCTTTTCCTTCCTTTTTCTTTCTTTTCCTTCCTCTTTTCTTTCTTTTCCCTTCACTTTTCTTTCTTTTCCCTCCTATTTTCTTCCTTTTCTTTCTTATTTTATTTCTTTTCCTTCCTTTTTCTTTCTTTTCCTTCCTCTTTTCTTTCTTTTCCCTTCACTTTTCTTTCTTTTCCCTCCTATTTTCTTCCTTTTCTTTCCTATTTTATTTCTTTTCCTTCCTTTTTCTTTCTTTTCCTTCCTCTTTTCTTTCTTTTCCCTCCTCTCTTCTTTCTTTTCCCTCCTATTTTCTTCCTTTTCCTTCCTATTTTCTTTCTTTTCCTTCCTATTTTCTTTCTTTTCCCTCCTCTTTTCTTTCTTTTCCCTCCTATTTTCTTTCTTTTCCTTCCTATTTTCTTTCTTTTCCCTCCTCTTTTCTTCCTTTTCCCTTTTCCTTGCAACTGTATTTACTTCTTCCTTCCTATATTTTAATAATGTTTGGTCTTCTTTGCTTTTCAATTTTTTCTTGATTTTTCGTTTTCGTTTCTCTTCTTTTAAATCTACAGCCATTTCTTCCAGTTGTATTTCATTCTTCTTCTTCTAGTTCTTCTTCCTTCAACTGTATTTACCTCTTTCTTCTTCTTCGTCTTCTTCTTCTTCTTCTTCTTCTTCTTCTTCTTCTTCCTCTATTTCTCCTTTTCTTCTTTTTTTTCACTTCTAATACGTCTTTTCATCTTCCTTTTTCTTCTTCCTTTTTCTTCTTGTTTTTCTCCTTTTTCTCTTCTTCGTCGTCTTCTTCTCACTTCAACTTCTTTTTCTTCCTCCTTTTCTCCTTCTTTTTCTCTTTCTTCTTCTTCTTTTTCTCTTTCTTCTTCTTCTTCTTTTTCTTCTTCGTCTACTTCTTCTTTTCTCCTTCTTCTTTTCTTCTTCCTCTTCTTCTTATCTTTCTTATCCTACTTCTTCTTCTCTTCCTCCTATACTCCTTGTCCTCCTCCTCCTCTTTTTCTTCTTCTTCTTCTAACAGGAAAGAGGATAATATCCTGCCTTCGTGATATAACGTTCCCCAAATAGCTAATCACGAAGCAATTCGTTTGGAAGTTTCATCATTTATGAATCTCCCCCCCCCCCTCCGCACACAAAATGACAACTTGAAAAGGGCTGGAGGTTGTGAAACCCGTTCGTGCGCACAGATAGAATCGTGGACAGGCCGACACAAAGGAGCCTTAGCTCACGCAGGCTTTCGGCAGTGTTGCCGAGTAGAAACAAAACAAAAATATAGATGGTAAAAATGGAGATTAATAGACTAACATATTGTACTACATAATTAGGTATGGAGAGACTAAAATATATAGGCATCAGCACAAAGATAGATGAATACAAATAGATAGATAGGAACAAAAATAGATAGATAGATAGATAGATGAGAACAAAAATAGATAGATAGATACGAACAAAAATAGATAGATAGATACGAACAAATATAGATAGATAGATAGATACGAACAAATATAGATAGATAGATAGATAGATACGAACAAAAATAGATAGATAGATAGATAGATAGATAGATAGATAGATAGATACGAACAAAAATACATAGATAGATAGATAGAAAGATAAGAACAAAAATAGATAGATACGAACAAAAATAGATAGACAGATAGATAAGAACAAAAATATATAGATAGGAACAAAAATAGATAGATAGATAAATAGATAGGAACGAAAATAGATAGATAGGAACAAACATAGATAGATAGATAGATAGATAAGAACAAAAATAGATAGATAAATAGATAGGAACGAAAATAGATAGATAGGAACAAACATAGATAGATAGATAGATAAGATCAAAAATAGATAGATACGAACAAAAATAGATAGATAGATAGATAAGAAAAAAATAGATAGATACGAACAAAAATAGATAGACAGATAGATAGGAACAAAAATAGATAGATAGATAAGAACAAAATAGATAGATGGATACGAACAAAAATAGATAGATACGAACAAAAATAGATAGATAGATACGAACAAAAATAGATAGATAGATAGATACGAACAAAAATAGATAGATAGATAGATAGATAGATAGATAGATAGATAGATAAGAACAAAAATAGATAGATAGGAACAAAAATAGACAGACAGATAGGAACAAAAATAGATAGATACGAACAAAAATACATAGATAGATAGATAGATAGATAGATAGATACGAACAAAAATAGATAGATAGGAACAAAAATAGATAGATAGATAGGAACAAAGAACAAAAATACATAGATAGATAAATAGATAGGAACGAAAATAGATAGATAGATAGATAGATGAGAACAAAAATAGATAGATACGAACAAAAATAGATAGATAGATAGATAAGAACAAAAATAGATAGATACGAACAAAAATAGATAGACAGATAGATAAGAACAAAAATAGATAGATAGGAACAAAAATAGATAGATACATAGATAGATAAGAACAAAAATAGATAGATAGATGGATACGAACAAAAATAGATAGATACGAACAAAAATAGATAGATAGATACGAACAAAAATAGATAGATAGATAGATACGAACAAAAATAGATAGATAGATAGATAGATAGATAGATAGATAGATAAGAACAAAAATAGATAGATAGGAACAAAAATAGACAGACAGATAGGAACAAAGATAGATAGATAGATAGATAGATAGATACGAACAAAAATACATAGATAGATAGATAAGAACAAAAATAGATAGGAACAAAAATAGACAGATAGATAGGAACAAAAATAGATAGATAGATAGATAGATAGATAGATAGATAGATAGATACGAACAAAAATACATAGATACGAACAAAAATAGATAGATAGATAGATGGTAGAGAGATAAGAACAAAAATAGATAGATAGGAACAAAAATAGATAGATAGATAGGAACAAAAATAGATAGATAGATAGATAGATAGATAGGAACAAAAATAGATAGATAGATAGATAGGAACAAAAATATATAGATAGATAGATAGATAGATAGATAGATAATGGCTATTGATTCGTTAAACAAGTATAAAAATCGCTGACAATTTCGTTCCATGATCTTGAATTCAGCAAATGACTCGCAATATGTATTGCAGACCCGCCAATTAAAGTTGTTTTATACAGGGCCTGGCATATTTTGTAAATTCTGTTCGGGTTACAGGTTTTCTGACACACCTCGCATATTATTCCCGGCGTGGCATTGAACGAAATTTGTCAAACGTCTCCCTATACGACACTTGTGGCTCACTAGGTCTGCATTGGATAAACATACTCTGCCACATTCATCACCTATAAATTTCTGGATCAATGATTTTCTCTTTTTCTAGCTACAGGTTTGACATTTGCCCAACTCACTGCTGTATTTTGAAGATCTTGTAAGATCATTGTCCCTTCATTATTTGTAATCTTTTACTTATTTCATCGAATGACTATAATTTTTTTTTTTAAACAAAAGAAAACGGTTAAATTCAAAATCTATTATTTAAAATATATAATGCATAAATTAATATCAATCTAAAACTAAGACTTCAGTATCTGTCTATATACCTCTGAGATGAGGTATTACGCACATTATTTACATTATTCGGACTATTGTCCTCCTGTTTGTCGCCATATTTATCACAACGTTTCGGCTGTTGTACGCTCCGACTGTCTTCAGGTGGTTGCAATGTTGCTCACTGGTGTTGACTGTTCTAGTTCCACGTGTCATGCTTAATGGATATCAGGTATCTCCTGTTAATTTCCCTTCTGAAAGTTCTCCACTGCCTTATTCGGGTATTGAACTCATACTTTTTGTGTCCTGTCAATGGATTTAACCAACGCCTTTATCCACTGTGCCATGAGGACATCTGTGTATGAATTTATGGATATTATAAACCTAATGTCTTCAGCAACCATTTTTCACCAGTGCTCAAATTGCAATTTTTGCTGTTATCATAACATATTTTTACCAGATCTCATATTGCAATTTTTCTTGATATTATCGCTTTTCTCTGGTTAAGGCAGTGGAGAATTTTCAGAAAGGAAATTAACAGGAGATAACTGATAACTAATATCCATTAAACATCACACATGGAACTAGAACAGTTTATTCCAGTGAGCGAAATAAAGGGTTCAGTTCGACATTCCAACCACCTTAAGAAGGCCGGAGCGTACAACTGCCGAAACGTGTAATAAATATGGCGACAAAGATGAGGACAATAGTCCGAATAATGTAAATAATATAAATAAGACTTGTCAACAAGAATTTTTGGTGCCAAGATAAAAACACATTTTTTAGCTAATTTGATGGTGCTGATTCCGAAAAAGGATTTTATTTTTTTATGATTAGATACCATTTTTGCTGTACTGAAATTCCTAATTTTTGGAAAAGAGACCAATTTGCGATCATGACTGATCGCAAAATTTAGTTAATAAATGTCGTAGGCACCCATCAGTTTTAGGTAGGCCGAGAAATTTATGTCGGTCACCTGAAATAAACTATTTTTATAAGTAAAAAAGTGTTTTTGAGTCAAAAATAGATGTACCGAATTTTTCCAATTTATCGCCAACTTTCAAAATAAACTGATAAACCTAGTAATACACTTTAGTAAACCTGATAATTAAGGTGACATAAAAAAATGAAACCCTAAAATCTTCTGTTTGATATTCATAAATTTATCCCATCACTTTTATGCCTTCACTACGGAAGGAAACCAAGCATACTGAGAGCATTTTCTTTTCACAGTTGGAAAGAAACTCCAACTAAAGACATCCCAATTGAATGCACCTATTCCATTGTACACGATACTGCTGGAGTATCAGAAAGGATTTAAATAACATTGAACGTGACAGACAATCAATAAAGAGAAAATTTTTACCATAGTTCTTATGTTCACGAAGGTTTTATTTCTGCTGTTAGTTTATTATATTATCTGATGAAAGTATTTGTTGGTCTTGGTATATTCAATCGTGTTATTTTTAAAGACTTAGGATATGATTGTTATTGCAAAAATAGTATTTCTTAATAAGCAAACCAATATTTGTTGTTTTAAATACGAATTGAGAGGTTTCTACGATTTTATTTTGAGGAATATGGCCATCGGTCAATATCATAAATACAGAAAACAAATGAAAAATATGATTTGTTTCTAAAAATAAGGCATTTCTGTACAGCAAAAACGGTAGCTAACCAAGAAACAATAAAGTCATTTTCACATTCAGCGTCCTCAAATTAACTACAAAAAAAGAGAAGATATTTGGAGTCTCGACACCATTTCAAAAAATTTGTTTTTGTTGACCATTATTGTACTTATTACATTATATTAAACAATTAACAATAATAATAACATTTACTCACTTTCGTTCAGTAGACATTAAATTATATCACTTATAAATTATATCACTTTGAATCTGCCATAATTTACCTTGACTTTCATTTAGGCTGTAGCGCATTTATGAGTGCATGACCCATAAAAGAAATATATTTTATCAACAAGGATCACAAAGAGAAAACGAAACGGTAAACAGGCAAGAAGAGTTACTTAGAGCAACAAAAAAAAAGAAGTAGTGGAGAGCCATGATCGCTCAAATCCTTAAAAGAGATCTCAGACAGAGAGAGAGAGAGGGGGGGCTGTGAAAACAGATTCTGCGGGGACATTGTCATCGGCTAAATATCCTTGATAGTCTACCGGGTGGTCCAGTTTTCCGATCCAAATCATCACTCCTCCCATTTTCCAGTGGAGGTCACCTGTTAGCAAAGTCTGTGATCTTCCCTGTGCCAAGTCATTAATCTAGCCCCTGGTCAGTCAGCAGGTCGCCCGAACAACGATAAAAATCTTTAATTTAAAATTTCTGATAAAGTAACATTTTTGTTTCTCTTCATAAATACTAGTTGCAAAATAAAATCCTTACATTTGCCTTGATAAATTTGCCTTAATGAAACGCATCGAATATAAGATTTCCTTTTGTCATTATTCATTCACACACACACACACACACACACACACACACACACACACACACACACACACACACACACACGACACATATATATATATATATATATATATATATATATCTGGGATGCGGTATTATGATTACTTGCATTATTCGGGCTGTTATTCTCATCTTCATTGCCATATTCACAAAGTTTCGGCTGTTGTACACTCCGGCCTTCTTCAGGTGATTGGAATTTCGAACAAAAGGTTTAAGAAATAATTTCCTTCATTTATGAATAAGTTCTCAAAATTACATTAAAATCCGACAATTATTTGCTTTTTGCAAGAATTTAAAAAAAAAAAAAATCAAGACAAAAAAAAAAGACACTAAAATTTCTAGTACTAAATCCAGCCGCTGGGGCCAGAAAAGCAAGATTTCTAACTTAAATTTCAAACGTGCTAGAAATGATTAAAAGAAAAATGATAAAATAGTCAAAAAATATTTTCTTCTTCATAATGACATAAACATTTTGATAAAACTTTGTTTTTATCAAGTGTCCATCATGGTATACACTTCTAATAAGAACATTTTTGGGAGTTACCTGTTTTAATCCAGTGTTATTTCTTGTTACTTAAACGTTATATATTGAGTGGCTAAACGTGATATCCGTAGACATGAGGAGTGTTACAAGAATAATTCGACCTCGTTAATTAAATAAAGGGCTCAGTTCATAATTCCTTGCGGGTTATTCTGATCAATTGTCCGAATGTAAATAGTGTAAATAATGATAACTCAACATCCTTGAAATTCAGACAAATTACGTGTACTCAGTATGAAAGGATTTCATCGGAGTCATTTCTTCTTTTTTTACGCGCAAAGATATCACTCAGCCACGCCTCTCGAAAGGAGCGCTAAAACAAACAAAGGAATAAACTTACGTCGAGACGCGGAAACATTAATAAGATTCAATGAATTAAAAAGAAAAAAAAATGAAAAAAAGACACACAACTAATGGCGGACGCTGTTTGTCATGAATATAATGTTTGTTTTAGAGAGTAAAATAAAAATGCTCGAATTTCTTTTCTGCGGGTGCTAGACAGAGATAAGCAGTAAAATTCTTGGCGTTTGCCATCATCAACGTCTTCTCTTTCAGCAAAGAATGTCAACTCATCCTTCAAGACTTAACAGAATCATTTAGTAGAACTGTATATTTATTCGTTGCCTGAAAAATCGCGCCAGACAAACAAGCACCCATTGATGTTCGCAGTCTGGTCTCATCAAACTTAAAGTCAAGCGATACCATAACGTTGGTGTAGCATTCCATTGGCGTGGTCTTGCTTAGTAAAGTATTTACCTGATGCCGTGTAAAGATTTTCTTTACCCCCCCCTCCAGAATTACTTGATGTCTCCAAATGACTGTCACGTGTTAGTCTGCTCTGTTACTTTCACGCTAAGGCTTCTGAGAAAGGTATATGAGTCCGTCATTTCTCAACATCCCCATATCTATGGATTAAATAGATGGCTAGACCGGGTTCCCCGGAATTGTGCGGTTGTTTTCTAAGCGTAACGTAGACGTAGCACAAGACCGAAAGTATGGGGCACCCATGAGCATCGAACTCACTATTCAGTCGGAATTGATCTGGCGTGACAAGCTCGCTAACCGTAACATCAGTCTAAATACTCCCACTGGCCTTGTGTGGAAGCCAAAGAAAAAGACTGCGCTGAAATGCGACGAGGAAACCATTTTTTTCTCTTTTCCAAGTAGTCGTGGCATTTCACACGTGTTAAAGAATATCGCGGAGAGCCATGATCGCCTAATTCCTTATGGGATATTGTATTGAACAAACGAAAAAATCATGTCACAAAATGGTAGGTCAACGAATTCTCGTTATCACTTCTGAAATGCTCGTTGCAGACGAGACTTTGTAAATGCAGATACTGGTAGTAGTAACGTCTTCAAATAATACTCGCACTAATAACACTTGTTCAAATAGTAATCGCTGAATAGTAATTCATATAATGATCACTATAGAAAAATAGTATAGTGGATAGTAGAGAGAATAGCGATCACTTAGACGTCACGCTAATTCTCAATTATATGTTTCATTTACGATCACGTGATTTACTTATTTAATAATGGAGTCGTCTGTGTTTGCTCATTGGTGATCCGTGTTGAGACTATGGTGTCGGCAACGACACTTTATTCCTATACAACAACATGATAAGCTGCACTAGGGTTATATTTTGTCCAACATAGCAAAGTTATACCGACACAATATACGGTACCTACTGGTATGTAATTGTCTACTGGTATGTGTTGTACGTTGTTTGCGATACAACGCATTTAAAAATATTACGTGTAGTGTCTCAGTATGAAGGTAAGTGGTGAGAACTTATATAGTTTTGTCATAGGTCAAAGGTTATACTGTAGCCTAACTTCATTTACCGGTTGGTCTAAGTGTTGGGTCACTGGCAGACTACCGTATGTCTGCGGGTCGAACTACACGGTAGGTATAGGCCTATTTGTTTATATCTATCTATCTATCTATCTATCTATCTATCTATCTATCTATCTATCTATCTCAGTCTGTTCATATCTATCTATCTATCTATCTATCTATCTATCTATCTATCTATCTATCTATCTCAGTCTGTTCATATCTATCTATCTATCTATCTATCTATCTCAGTCTGTTCATATCTATCTATCTATCTATCTATCTCAGTCTGTTCATATCTATCTATCTATCTATCTCAGTCTGTTCATATCTATCTATCTATCTATCTATCTATCTATCTATCTATCTATCTATCTCAGTCTGTTCCTACCTATCTATCTATCTATCTCAGTCTGTTCATATCTATCTATCTAGCTATCTATCTATCTATCTCTCTATCTATCTATCTATCTATCTATCTCAGTCTGTTCATATCTATCTATATCAGTCTGTTCATATCTATCTATCTATCTCTCTATCTATCTATCTATCTATCTCAGTCTGTTCATATCTATCTATATCAGTCTGTTCATATCTATCTATCTATCTATCTATCTATCTATCTATCTATCTCAGTCTGTTCATATCTATCTATCTATCTATCTATCTATCTCAGTCTGTTCATATCTATCTATCTATCTATCTATCTATCTATCTCAGTCTGTTCATATCTATCTATCTATCTATCTATCTATCTATCTATCTATCTCAGTCTGTTCATATCTATCTATCTATCTATCTATCTCAGTCTGTTCATATCTATCTATCTATCTATCTCAGTCTGTTCATATCTATCTATCTATCTATCTATCTATCTCAGTCGGTTCATATCTATCTATCTATCTATCTATCTATCTATCTATCTATCTATCTATCTCAGTCTGTTCATATCTATCTATCTATCTATCTATCTCAGTCTGTTCATATCTATCTATCTATCTATCTCAGTCTGTTCATATCTATCTATCTATCTATCTATCTATCTCAGTCGGTTCATATCTATCTATCTATCTATCTATCTATCTATCTGTCTATCTATCTCTTGTAATGACCGTTTGTAGGAGATACTTTGTAAATCGCAGATACAACAATAGTAACGCCTGTTTGTGTTTGACGAGCATATTTCAAATATTAACACAGAAATGAATATAAAATTTTTAAAAAATCAGTATTCTATTAACGCTACAGCACACACCGTGTCCAACCGCTGATACACTAAGTGCAAATGCTTACCGAAATGCCGTTTAAGTGCCATTCAGGAATTATATAGTTTTCGTACGGGTTATCATATACAAGCTTGGAGAGCACTAGATGCCTTCCGTATGTTTGGGGGTCGGCCTATACGGTAGGTAAAGGCCTAATTGAGCTGAAAGTCTTAGGGTCGACTTGTACGCCGCAATTTGCGGTAATCATTTCTGATGGAACAAAAGTAGGTAAACGGAGAATAGCCTTGTGGCCCATTGATAAAAATTCGATAGCCAAATAGACTGTAGCATGACCATGGCCTTGTGCCGGTTTTGATTGTCTCATTTCCGTATTATTCTACAGCCAATGTGTGGAAGGGTAGTAATTTGAGGACTGAAACACCAGGGAAGCATTTGGACATGAATAGCATTAACAGTCTCTTGGGAACGGAAAGGAGAAATTATGGAAATCGTTCGTGAAAAACAGAAATAAAATTTAAATAAAAATTAAATTAATGGCGAAAAATATGTTGCAAATAAAACGTGTGTTCATCACGGCAAGCGGAAGTAGAAGAATAAAAAAAAAAACTTTATTTTCCCACGATACAGACGAAGAAACTATGTTGAGTTCACAAGAAAACGGGAGTTCAAGAATGCTTTTTTTCATTTTTTAAAATTTATTTTAAACCTTAGGTAACGAAAATTTAATGAATAAAGCAAGACGTTTATAAATATTTATATCTGCTTCATTATCTATTGTTTAACTCTATGAACGGACATTTTCAATTTCTATGTCTGTTAATTAAGTTACAATTTCAAGAAATGGAATAAGCTTTTGTTATTGCGAATAGTGTTGTTGTCCTTCGTTATCTTTCAAGGAACGAAAGCAAAGTCTCTATTTTAGTGTTTACAACAAAGATTTTATCATTTGTAAAATTATTATTATTATTATTATTATTATTATTATTATTACGATGGGTTTTACACATTTCGTTCCGGGTCCCGCCCAGAGACCTAAGGTTAGAAATGGCATCATGACATTTTCCACTGAAAAAAAAAAACAAAACAAAAAAAAATGTTTTACATAGATAAAGAGGTGCAAATGGTGTGGACTGTACTCGTACTGTGTCGAAAGGTGTGGACTGTACTCGTGAGAACAATTTTTTGTATTTCTTTTAAGGCATGAAGTACCAGGAATTCCTTCAATTAGTCTACTGGAATCTTTTCCAACCAATCCGATGGCTCCAACTACAACAGGGTTTCTTCATGCTCCCATGTGCCCCATTTTTGAGATTTCGATTTCTAGGTCCTTGTATTTTGATAGCCTTTTGAAGATCTTGATAACATAATTATTATTATTATTATTATTATTATTATTATTATTATTATTATTATTATATTTCCTTTGCTTTCTGTTCTCTGCTCATTTCTTTCCGGGTCCTGATCAGAGACCAAAGGTCAGAAATGGCTTCATAACATTTTCCAGTGATCGTTTTTGTAAAAAAAAAAAACAAAACCAAACAACAAAAATCCAAGATCAAATACATTTTATATAGATAAAGCCCTTGGTAATGTTTGAGCTGTACTTGTGAGTACAATTTTTGTCTTTCTGTAAGGCATAGGCTACCAGGAATCTCTTCAATGAGTCTGTCGGAACTTTTCCCAATCAATCCGAGGGCTCCAACTACAACTGGAATTATTGATGTCTTCATATGCCACATTTTAGAGATTTCCCTTTCGAAATCCTTGTATTCTGATAGTTGTTTTTAAGATCTTCAAAGATACAGTACAATCTTCAGGGACTGCCATGTCAATCAGAACGCACAGTCATTTTTTTTAGTCATTGATCACACGATGCCTGGGCAATTAACTTTGATTGTTCTGTCTGTGTGTAATGTAAAGGGGTCTGGTTGATTCTGAAACCAGTTTCTTGCAGTTTCCTTCGCATAAGAGTTACATATTGTTCAGTACAGGTATTATTGGCCCACTCTATCATGCCAAATTTTATATTCAGTGGGTGATAACACTTAATCAGTTGCATATGTCTGTTCATGAACGGAGATAATGGAGAAGGCTCATGACTGGATGCTTAAAGAGTGGGGTTTTGCTTTTAGTTTAAAAAATGAGACAGCCAAAGCTTCTTAGAATCAAACATTTGGCTGTCAGGCGTGTACCTGGTATAACCTTAGTTTATTTAGCTAGGGTGTCATGGCGGGTACATTGGGTTTCGCATGTTTATATCCCAGCGTTAATAATAATAATAATAATAATAATAATAATAATAATAATAATAATAATAATAATTATTATTATTATTATTATTGTTATTATTACAAAACTTTTTGGACCAAGGTCTACAGAATACAAAGCAGGAAACATAACATACACAAATAATAAAAAAATAATAATACTGACAATAATAATAATAAAAATTCGGACCCAAGTCTACAGGATAGAAAGCAGGAATCATGACATAGAAAATATTATTTATAATAGTGATTTGGACCAATGTCTACAGGATACAAATCAGGAAACATAACATACACAAATAATAATAATAATAACAATAATAATAATAATAATAATAATAATAATAATAATAATAATAATAATAATAATGACAATAATAATAATAAAAATTTGGTCACATGTCTACAGGATCAAAAGCAGGAAAGATAACATACAAAATAATAATAATAATAATAATAATAATAATAATAATAATAATAATAATAATAATAATAATAATAATAATAATTTGGACCCAGGTCTATAGATACAACGCAGGAAACATAAGATACACAAATAATAATAATAATAATAATAATAATAATAATAATAATTATTATTATTATTATTATTGTTGTTGTTGTTGTTATTATTACAAAACTTTTTGGACCAAGGTCTACAGAATACAAAGCAGGAAACATAACATACAAAAATAATAATTATAATAATAATTTGGACCAATGTCTACAGGATACAAATCTGGAAACATGACATTCACAAATAATAATAATAATAATAATAATAATAATAATAATAATAATAATAATAATGATGATAAATTGGAACCAAGTCTACAGAATACAAAGCAGGAAACATAACATACACAAATAATAAAAAATAATAATACTGACAATAATAATAATAAAAATTCGGACCCAAGTCTACAGGATAGAAAGCAGGAATCATGACATACAAAATATTATTTATAATAGTGATTTGGACCAATGTCTACAGGATACAAATCAGGAAACATAATATACACAAATAATAATAATAATAATAATAATAATAATAATAATAATAATAATAATGATAAAAGCTATGTATGCAAATGTCAATGATTACTGAATAAAATGACCCTGGAAATTTTCAGGAAAAACGGTAGAAATTCTCATCACAGCTTGGATAGATTACCGTAAAGCTTTTGATAATGTGTCACATTCTTGGATCCTTAAGGCTTTGGAAATACACAATGCCCCATCGGTGATAATAACTTTCCTTAAAGTTTAAGGGAATTTATTGTGGCTTCCACAGTTTCGTTTCAGCCTTAAACGAAACTGCGGAAGCCACATTATACCTAAATCACACCAAAGGCAGTGCCACTTCCAATTGTTTTAATTCCTGACAAGGAATCATTCAAGGAGAATCCCTGTTAACCCTTTCTGTTCTGTCTGTCTATAATCCGCCTTTCACATGAATTAAACAAGTAATAAATATAGATACAGAGTAAGAAAGTGTTTAATCACCTATTCAACATGGATGACATCGAACTCTTTGCCAAATTCTCAATACTGGAAAATGTTTTCTCTGATGATATCAATATGGATTTGGGATTAGATAAAGTTGCAAAAGAGAGAATAACAGAATAAAATTCAACAGATCTAGATTTCGTCACAAACATTAAAGAACTAGAGCAAGAAGAAGCTAATACATATCTAGGAGTCAGAGAAAGAGATGGAATACAGTAGACCCAAATGAAGGAGAAAATAAAAAAAATACTACAGGCGTGTGTGTGTGGTATTAAATACCGAGTTGAATTCACAAAACAGAATATCAGCCATAAACACTTTGGCTGTCCCTGTAGTGCAACATGGTTTCCACATTCTTAATTGGAGCATAGCTGATATCAAGCGAATAGATGTCGAAACGAGAAAGTTTCTTACTTAACCCCGCATGTCTCATCCTAAGGCAGATGCTGATCGTCTGTATGTGGCTAGATCCGAAGGAGGAGGAGAACTAGTTCAACTAGAACTGCCTTGCACAACTACAACAATCAGCCTTCAATGATATCTTGAAACTGGATGATGATCTCCTTTTTTTTCTTTTTCTTTTTTTAAGCGTTTCACCCCAAGCAAGGCGGGAAGCCACTAGCACGCAAAGGGTTACAGAGAGTTGGAGCGAGAGCAAATAGGGGTGATAGAGGAAAGGATGAAGAGAAGGATAGGGGATAGATTAAGGCATCTGGAGACGTCAATTGACATTACATTTGGATAGTTAGAGATTGTAGCTATCAGGGAAACAGGAAGAGGAGATGGAGTTCCACAGTCGAGAGGTGCGAGACATGAAGCCATTGGAGTAGAAGAGACGGCTATATTTAACAGTTTCGATTGAAATGGTGTGGGCGAGATGCCAGCCTAGTTGAACGCTTAAATTCATGGGATCTGGGAACCAGCGAAAGCAACTCATCGGAGCAGTTACCATGAAAGTATTTGTGAAAAGGACAGAGGGAGGCGACAGCACGTCTGTGAGAGAGCGACTGCAGACGTGATGCCAGATCAGGGCCAATTACATAGCATATCCGTCTCTGGATTTTATCAAGAACCATGAGACAGACAGAAGGGGCTCCAGACCATTTTTGGCTGTAATACTCCATGCAAGGGCGAATGGTTGATTTGTAGATTTGAAGGATCGACTCCGGCGAGAAACATTTTCTGGCGCGGCACTGGGAGCCAACTTTCCTTGCGGTGGACGAAGCTATTGACTCAATAATGTATTTGTTTCATCTCAGTCAATGTGAAACCGAGTAGTCGCAAAGAGGTGCTCTCGTGGAGAGGACAGGGATGGTTCTCTGTGGTAATAGAGAGCAGTTTCGTTTTTGAGACATTAAAGTTAACCAGACAATTCCTGTCCCAGTTCAAAACCGACTGGAGGTCCTTTTCGAGACAGACGGCCATGTTAGTTTTGTCGGCGACACAAGATTTACTATTGAGGCAGGAGTAAAAGGTAATGTCGTCTGCGTAGATGCCTACTTGGGAACCTATGTCGTCAGGAAGATCCGTGTCAAAGAACATGAAAGAGATAAAAGAAAAACTTTATTCATCAATAAAGGAATTCAACAAATTCAAAAGAGAATTTCAAGTGGGTGAAGAAGTGCAAATAAATCATAATACGCATACTGCAGCGGCAAAGAAGCTAGAAAAGAAAGAAATAAACAAATGCAATATACCAAATAAAGAAACGATAGCAAGAAAAGCCTCCACATGGTCAATAATCTGCCCGTACAAAACAAGCTGATGTAAACAAACCCCGTATACACCAGTGTCTAAGTCGTGCAGAAACCGAAGGTTTTATGCTTGCTGCACAGGACCAATGCTAGCTAATGGGAAATTACTAAGCACACACATACTGAAAAATTGTGCTAACCCGAAATGCAGAAGACAATTATGCGTTGTTTTCCTATGTCCCTCTTCTATTCCATTTGTCCTGTGAGTATGGGATTTTACAAGCACTCTTTCGACATTATGTGCCCCAGAAATTACATCTGCTCTTCCTGATGTTAAGTATAAGTGTCATTTTTGCTACCATTTTATGTAAATCTTCGTCGTTGTTCACTTGTTCGATCATGGTATTCGCATCATGCTTCTGTAGAACGACATTTCTGTTGCTTCAAGTCTCTTCTTCATGTTCCATCCATGGTATTCTCTCTTCCCGATGTTAACTATAAGTGTTCTTTTTGTTACCATTTTCTCTAAAACTTCATCTTTGCTCACATGTTCAGCCCATAGTATTCTCAGAATGCTTCTGTAGAACCACATTTCTGTTGCTTCAAGTCTCTTCTTCATGTTCCATCCATGGTATTCTCTCTTCCCGATGTTAAGTGTAAGTGTCCTTTTTGTTTCCATTTTCTCTAAAACTTCGTCGTTCCTCACATGTTCGGTCCATGCTATCCTCAGCATGCTTCTGTAGAACCACATTTCTGTTGCTTCAAGTCTCTTCTTCATGTTCCATCCATGGTATTCTCTCTTCCCGATGTTAAGTATAAGTGTCCTTTTTGTTTCCATTTTCTCTAAAATTTCGTCGTTGCTCACATGTTCGGTCCATGGTATTCTCATCATGCTTCTGTAGAACCCCATTTCTGTTGCTTCAAGTCTCTTCCTGTTCCATCCATGGTATTCTCTCTTCCCGATGTTAAGTATAAGTGTCCTTTTTGTTTCCACTTTATCTAAAACTTCATATTTGCTCACATGTTAGGTTCATAGCATTCTCAGCATCCTTCTGTAGAACCACATTTCTGTTGCTTCAAGTCTCTTCTTCATGTTCCATCCATGGTATTCTCTCTTCCCGATGTTAAGTATAAGTGTCCTTTTTGTTTCCATTTTCTCTAAAATTTCGTCGTTGCTCACATGTTCGGTCCATGGTATTCTCATCATGCTTCTGTAGAACCCCATTTCTGTTGCTTCAAGTCTCTTCCTGTTCCATCCATGGTATTCTCTCTTCCCGATGTTAAGTATAAGTGTCCTTTTTGTTTCCACTTTATCTAAAACTTCATCTTTGCTCACATGTTAGGTTCATGGTATTCTCAGCATGCTTCTGTAGAACCACATTTCTGTTGCTTTCACTATTGAGGAGATTATCCAACATTCTCTTCAGTATAGGAAGACAGATATCACGTAGAAGTTCAGTCTTCTTTTCTTTGTTTTTAACGAAGAATTCTGTGACTTAATACTTTGCCTGGCTTTTTGAAAAAACCTACAATCTTCAACAATCTAAATGCAACGTCAATCACCATCTTTTCTCTTCTTAAATCCAGTTCCATTTGTTTGCTCCTCCCCTAAAGTCTTCTCATTCACGTTCACTCCCTTTCGTCTCAGTAGGCCTATCGCCTAGCTTGGGGTGAATCGATTTGCAAAAAAGGGGTCGATAGTCTAAAATATTCGGAGACCTCTCTACTAAGTTTCTGTGTGCATGCACCTAATTACCAAGATTTCAAAAGTTTAATCTATGAAATATCGTTATGACCCTAAAATCACTAATTCTTTTATACTGTGTGTGTCCATATATGACACATTATTTAGGAATAATTTAATACTTATCAATTCAAATCCGAGCGTTAAACACCCTGTTTGGTTCAACATCAAGTCAGTTGTTATTATATCATATTTGTGCTTGTGTCTCTCTTCGTGATTTCGAACGATTGTTACGTCCTGCCAATACCTCATAAATAATGGACTATTCCGTTTTCGATGCGTGGAAAGTGGGGGAAAGACACTACATGGTTTCAGTGAGAAAGTGAAATAAAGAAAGTATGAAAAAAATGAGAAGATGGAAGTGTTCAACGTCTCCTGCCAACACCTTATAAATAATAGACTATTCAGTTTTCATCGCGTGGAAAAACAAAACCCATATCAGAGACGCTACTTGGTTTCAGTGAGAAAAAGAATGAAAGTGAGAAATAGAAATAAAGAAAAAATAAAAGAAAGAATGAAGGGAAGACAGAAGTGTTTAACACATCCAGCCAATGCCTCATAAATAATCAACTATTCCCTTTTTGATTGCGTGGAAAAAACAAAACACATATAAGAGACGCTACTCAGTTTCAGTGGGAAAAAGAAAGAAAAAAGAAGGGAAAATAGAAGTGTTTAACGTCTCCTGTCAATACCTCATAAATAACGGACTTTTCCGTTTTAGATCGCGTGGAAAAACAAAACATATCAGAGACGATACTTGGTTTCAGTGGCAAAATGAATGAAAGAAAGAAAGGAAGATAGAAGTGTTTAACGTCTCCTGCCAATACCTCATAAATAACGGACTTTTCCGTTTTAGATCGCGTGGAAAAACAAAACATATCAGAGACGATACTTGGTTTCAGTGGCAAAATGAATGAAAGAAAGAAAGGAAGATAGAAGTGTTTAACGTCTCCTGCCAATACCTCATAAATAACGGACTTTTCCGTTTTAGATCGCGTGGAAAAACAAAACATATCAGAGACGATACTTGGTTTCAGTGGCAAAATGAATGAAAGAAAGAAAGGAAGATAGAAGTGTTTAACGTCTCCTGCCAATACCTCATAAATAACGGACTTTTCCGTTTTAGATCGCGTGAAAAAACAAAACATATCAGAGACGATACTTGGTTTCAGTGGCAAAATGAATGAAAGAAAGAAAGGTAGATAGAAGTGTTTAACGTCTCCTGCCAATACCTCATAAATAACGGACTTTTCCGTTTTAGATCGCGTGGAAAAACAAAACATATCAGAGACGATACTTGGTTTCAGTGGGAAAATGAATGAAAGAAAGAAAGGTAGATAGAAGTGTTTAACGTCTCCTGCCAATACCTCATAAATAACGGACTTTTCCGTTTTAGATCGCGTGTAAAAACAAAACATATCAGAGACGATACTTGGTTTCAGTGGCAAAATGAATGAAAGAAAGAAAGGTAGATAGAAGTGTTTAACGTCTCCTGCCAATACCTCATAAATAACGGACTTTTCCGTTTTAGATCGCGTGGAAAAACAAAACATATCAGAGACGATACTTGGTTTCAGTGGCAAAATGAATGAAAGAAAGAAAGGTAGATAGAAGTGTTTAACGTCTCCTGCCAATACCTCATAAATAACGGACTTTTCCGTTTTAGATCGCGTGGAAAAACAAAACATATCAGAGACGATACTTGGTTTCAGTGGCAAAATGAATGAAAGAAAGAAAGGGAGATAGAAGTGTTTAACGTCTCCTGCCAATACCTCATAAATAACGGACTTTTCCGTTTTTGATCGCGTGGAAAAACAAAACATATCAGAGACGATACTTGGTTTCAGTGGCAAAATGAATGAAAGAAAGAAAGGAAGATAGAAGTGTTTAACGTCTCCTGCCAATACCTCATAAATAACGGACTTTTCCGTTTTAGATCGCGTGGAAAAACAAAACATATCAGAGACGATACTTGGTTTCAGTGGCAAAATGAATGAAAGAAAGAAAGGTAGATAGAAGTGTTTAACGTCTCCTGCCAATACCTCATAAATAACGGACTTTTCCGTTTTAGATCGCGTGAAAAAACAAAACATATCAGAGACGATACTTGGTTTCAGTGGCAAAATGAATGAAAGAAAGAAAGGAAGATAGAAGTGTTTAACGTCTCCTGCCAATACCTCATAAATAACGGACTTTTCCGTTTTAGATCGCGTGGAAAAACAAAACATATCAGAGACGATACTTGGTTTCAGTGGCAAAATGAATGAAAGAAAGAAAGGTAGATAGAAGTGTTTAACGTCTCCTGCCAATACCTCATAAATAACGGACTCTTCCGTTTTAGATCGCGTGGAAAAACAAAACATATCAGAGACGATACTTGGTTTCAGTGGCAAAATGAATGAAAGAAAGAAAGGTAGATAGAAGTGTTTAACGTCTCCTGCCAATACCTCATAAATAACGGACTTTTCCGTTTTAGATCGCGTGGAAAAACAAAACATATCAGAGACGATACTTGGTTTCAGTGGCAAAATGAATGAAAGAAAGAAAGGTAGATAGAAGTGTTTAACGTCTCCTGCCAATACCTCATAAATAACGGACTTTTCCGTTTTAGATCGCGTGGAAAAACAAAACATATCAGAGACGATACTTGGTTTCAGTGGCAAAATGAATGAAAGAAAGAAAGGTAGATAGAAGTGTTTAACGTCTCCTGCCAATACCTCATAAATAACGGACTTTTCCGTTTTAGATCGCGTGGAAAAACAAAACATATCAGAGACGATACTTGGTTTCAGTGGGAAAATGAATGAAAGAAAGAAAGGTAGATAGAAGTGTTTAACGTCTCCTGCCAATACCTCATAAATAGCGGACTTTTCCGTTTTAGATCGCGTGGAAAAACAAAACATATCAGAGACGATACTTGGTTTCAGTGGCAAAATGAATGAAAGAAAGAAAGGTAGATAGAAGTGTTTAACGTCTCCTGCCAATACCTCATAAATAACGGACTTTTCCGTTTTAGATCGCGTGGAAAAACAAAACATATCAGAGACGATACTTGGTTTCAGTGGCAAAATGAATGAAAGAAAGAAAGGAAGATAGAAGTGTTTAACGTCTCCTGCCAACACCTCATAAATAACGGACTTTTCCGTTTTAGATCGCGTGGAAAAACAAAACATATCAGAGACGATACTTGGTTTCAGTGGCAAAATGAATGAAAGAAAGAAAGGTAGATAGAAGTGTTTAACGTCTCCTGCCAATACCTCATAAATAACGGACTTTTCCGTTTTAGATCGCGTGGAAAAACAAAACATATCAGAGACGATACTTGGTTTCAGTGGCAAAATGAATGAAAGAAAGAAAGGAAGATAGAAGTGTTTAACGTCTCCTGCCAACACCTCATAAATAACGGACTTTTCCGTTTTAGATCGCGTGGAAAAACAAAACATATCAGAGACGATACTTGGTTTCAGTGGCAAAATGAATGAAAGAAAGAAAGGAAGATAGAAGTGTTTAACGTCTCCTGCCAATACCTCATAAATAACGGACTTTTCCGTTTTAGATCGCGTGGAAAAACAAAACATATCAGAGACGATACTTGGTTTCAGTGGCAAAATGAATGAAAGAAAGAAAGGTAGATAGAAGTGTTTAACGTCTCCTGCCAACACCTCATAAATAACGGACTTTTCCGTTTTAGATCGCGTGGAAAAACAAAACATATCAGAGACGATACTTGGTTTCAGTGGCAAAATGAATGAAAGAAAGAAAGGAAGATAGAAGTGTTTAACGTCTCCTGCCAACACCTCATAAATAACGGACTTTTCCGTTTTAGATCGCGTGGAAAAACAAAACATATCAGAGACGATACTTGGTTTCAGTGGCAAAATGAATGAAAGAAAGAAAGGTAGATAGAAGTGTTTAACGTCTCCTGCCAATACCTCATAAATAACGGACTTTTCCGTTTTAGATCGCGTGGAAAAACAAAACATATCAGAGACGATACTTGGTTTCAGTGGCAAAATGAATGAAAGAAAGAAAGGAAGATAGAAGTGTTTAACGTCTCCTGCCAACACCTCATAAATAACGGACTTTTCCGTTTTAGATCGCGTGGAAAAACAAAACATATCAGAGACGATACTTGGTTTCAGTGGCAAAATGAATGAAAGAAAGAAAGGTAGATAGAAGTGTTTAACGTCTCCTGCCAATACCTCATAAATAACGGACTTTTCCGTTTTAGATCGCGTGGAAAAACAAAACATATCAGAGACGATACTTGGTTTCAGTGGCAAAATGAATGAAAGAAAGAAAGGTAGATAGAAGTGTTTAACGTCTCCTGCCAATACCTCATAAATAACGGACTTTTCCGTTTTAGATCGCGTGGAAAAACAAAACATATCAGAGACGATACTTGGTTTCAGTGGCAAAATGAATGAAAGAAAGAAAGGTAGATAGAAGTGTTTAACGTCTCCTGCCAATACCTCATAAATAACGGACTTTTCCGTTTTAGATCGCGTGGAAAAACAAAACATATCAGAGACGATACTTGGTTTCAGTGGCAAAATGAATGAAAGAAAGAAAGGTAGATAGAAGTGTTTAACGTCTCCTGCCAATACCTCATAAATAACGGACTTTTCCGTTTTAGATCGCGTGGAAAAACAAAACATATCAGAGACGATACTTGGTTTCAGTGGCAAAATGAATGAAAGAAAGAAAGGTAGATAGAAGTGTTTAACGTCTCCTGCCAATACCTCATAAATAACGGACTTTTCCGTTTTAGATCGCGTGGAAAAACAAAACATATCAGAGACGATACTTGGTTTCAGTGGCAAAATGAATGAAAGAAAGAAAGGTAGATAGAAGTGTTTAACGTCTCCTGCCAATACCTCATAAATAACGGACTTTTCCGTTTTAGATCGCGTGGAAAAACAAAACATATCAGAGACGATACTTGGTTTCAGTGGCAAAATGAATGAAAGAAAGAAA
Source organism: Acanthosepion esculentum (assembly GCA_964036315.1). Taxonomy (NCBI): domain Eukaryota; kingdom Metazoa; phylum Mollusca; class Cephalopoda; order Sepiida; family Sepiidae; genus Acanthosepion; species Acanthosepion esculentum. Next base: position 58,542,477 of record OZ038507.1, read on the forward strand.
GGAAGATAGAAGTGTTTAACGTCTCCTGCCAACACCTCATAAATAACGGACTTTTCCGTTTTAGATCGCGTGGAAAAACAAAACATATCAGAGACGATACTTGGTTTCAGTGGCAAAATGAATGAAAGAAAGAAAGGTAGATAGAAGTGTTTAACGTCTCCTGCCAATACCTCATAAATAACGGACTTTTCCGTTTTAGATCGCGTGGAAAAACAAAACATATCAGAGACGATACTTGGTTTCAGTGGCAAAATGAATGAAAGAAAGAAAGGTAGATAGAAGTGTTTAACGTCTCCTGCCAATACCTCATAAATAACGGACTTTTCCGTTTTAGATCGCGTGGAAAAACAAAACATATCAGAGACGATACTTGGTTTCAGTGGCAAAATGAATGAAAGAAAGAAAGGTAGATAGAAGTGTTTAACGTCTCCTGCCAATACCTCATAAATAACGGACTTTTCCGTTTTAGATCGCGTGGAAAAACAAAACATATCAGAGACGATACTTGGTTTCAGTGGCAAAATGAATGAAAGAAAGAAAGGTAGATAGAAGTGTTTAACGTCTCCTGCCAATACCTCATAAATAACGGACTTTTCCGTTTTAGATCGCGTGGAAAAACAAAACATATCAGAGACGATACTTGGTTTCAGTGGCAAAATGAATGAAAGAAAGAAAGGTAGATAGAAGTGTTTAACGTCTCCTGCCAATACCTCATAAATAACGGACTTTTCCGTTTTAGATCGCGTGGAAAAACAAAACATATCAGAGACGATACTTGGTTTCAGTGGCAAAATGAATGAAAGAAAGAAAGGTAGATAGAAGTGTTTAACGTCTCCTGCCAATACCTCATAAATAACGGACTTTTCCGTTTTAGATCGCGTGGAAAAACAAAACATATCAGAGACGATACTTGGTTTCAGTGGCAAAATGAATGAAAGAAAGAAAGGTAGATAGAAGTGTTTAACGTCTCCTGCCAATACCTCATAAATAACGGACTTTTCCGTTTTAGATCGCGTGGAAAAACAAAACATATCAGAGACGATACTTGGTTTCAGTGGCAAAATGAATGAAAGAAAGAAAGGTAGATAGAAGTGTTTAACGTCTCCTGCCAATACCTCATAAATAGCGGACTTTTCCGTTTTAGATCGCGTGGAAAAACAAAACATATCAGAGACGATACTTGGTTTCAGTGGCAAAATGAATGAAAGAAAGAAAGGTAGATAGAAGTGTTTAACGTCTCCTGCCAATACCTCATAAATAACGGACTTTTCCGTTTTAGATCGCGTGGAAAAACAAAACATATCAGAGACGATACTTGGTTTCAGTGGGAAAATGAATGAAAGAAAGAAAGGTAGATAGAAGTGTTTAACGTCTCCTGCCAATACCTCATAAATAACGGACTTTTCCGTTTTAGATCGCGTGGAAAAACAAAACATATCAGAGACGATACTTGGTTTCAGTGGCAAAATGAATGAAAGAAAGAAAGGAAGATAGAAGTGTTTAACGTCTCCTGCCAACACCTCATAAATAACGGACTTTTCCGTTTTAGATCGCGTGGAAAAACAAAACATATCAGAGACGATACTTGGTTTCAGTGGCAAAATGAATGAAAGAAAGAAAGGTAGATAGAAGTGTTTAACGTCTCCTGCCAATACCTCATAAATAACGGACTTTTCCGTTTTAGATCGCGTGGAAAAACAAAACATATCAGAGACGATACTTGGTTTCAGTGGCAAAATGAATGAAAGAAAGAAAGGTAGATAGAAGTGTTTAACGTCTCCTGCCAATACCTCATAAATAACGGACTTTTCCGTTTTAGATCGCGTGGAAAAACAAAACATATCAGAGACGATACTTGGTTTCAGTGGCAAAATGAATGAAAGAAAGAAAGGTAGATAGAAGTGTTTAACGTCTCCTGCCAATACCTCATAAATAACGGACTTTTCCGTTTTAGATCGCGTGGAAAAACAAAACATATCAGAGACGATACTTGGTTTCAGTGGCAAAATGAATGAAAGAAAGAAAGGTAGATAGAAGTGTTTAACGTCTCCTGCCAATACCTCATAAATAACGGACTTTTCCGTTTTAGATCGCGTGGAAAAACAAAACATATCAGAGACGATACTTGGTTTCAGTGGCAAAATGAATGAAAGAAAGAAAGGTAGATAGAAGTGTTTAACGTCTCCTGCCAATACCTCATAAATAACGGACTTTTCCGTTTTAGATCGCGTGGAAAAACAAAACATATCAGAGACGATACTTGGTTTCAGTGGCAAAATGAATGAAAGAAAGAAAGGTAGATAGAAGTGTTTAACGTCTCCTGCCAATACCTCATAAATAACGGACTTTTCCGTTTTAGATCGCGTGGAAAAACAAAACATATCAGAGACGATACTTGGTTTCAGTGGCAAAATGAATGAAAGAAAGAAAGGTAGATAGAAGTGTTTAACGTCTCCTGCCAATACCTCATAAATAACGGACTCTTCCGTTTTAGATCGCGTGGAAAAACAAAACATATCAGAGACGATACTTGGTTTCAGTGGCAAAATGAATGAAAGAAAGAAAGACGTGTTTAACTGCTGTTTTAGTCAAATGGAAAAATGGAGCAATTTCAAATCTTTTTATTTGTACCCCCTTACTTCTTAAAATAACGACCAGCACTCAAATTTATGATTGTGATTGCAATATTTTGTTAAAGTTAAGCTGAAATATTTAACGATGCGATGGGGGGGGGTCTTTCTACGGACATTGTCATAGAACTCCCCATGTGCTTATTCAATCATTAACTGAAGAATTAAGATTCTTCAGAAAATTCAATTAGGAAAACCGTGACATTTTCACGAGTCTTTCTCCCTGCCATTTTTATTATTATTGTTTCGAAACCGCGAAAATTCTGATGCCGTGTCATGATAGAAACACCGAAGCTGTTGTACTGCCATTTCTTATTTTGTATGGTGTCGCTTACGGTCATATATTTATTAGTGTTGTTAATCGGCAAATATATCTTTCTATATCTGCTTGTATCGAATGAATCATTTTGATCACATCGACTGTACAAAAAAATATTTCCCTTCTAATGCATTTTCACTTGAATCATTTAGGTTTTAACCCATTGCCTTCTCTTCCAAAGACACGAGGGTCAGCAGGTCGATATCAGCTGTCGGGTTTCTGAATTACACTTCTAATCTCTTGATGGTGCTGGACATAGTATCTAAAACATTACGTATCTATTCCTCTCGCTGTGTATCGGTTCACCTTATCGTACGGTTGACACTCCCCCCCCCACCCGGAACATGCGTAGAGGTGTATAATTTTTTTTCCTGTTCAGGATTGCGTTTCCGGTTCCTTCCAAAGACAACTTCAAACTCTATACCTGTAACGATTCCACCGAAACCCTGAAATTTTATTTCCCATTTACTTACATTTTTTGGGCCCAATAGTAGCACATAGGTTCGCCTATCGTCCGGTAACGGCAAAATTGTCCTAATCGTGTAACAGCAGAATTGCCCAATTGTTAGATTAGGCTCTGAACCGTTGTATCTTAGAAATGATTAAAGATATCTTACTGGAATTCTATGAGGTTTTTATAACACAATTGGATTCTACTTTGAGCAATAAGAATGTATAATTACTCTCCAAGCTTAACAGAAGAATCGTGATGAAATCGATCATAAACGAAAATTACATGTTCATCATTAATTAATCATAGCTAAGGATCGGAAGCTCATTATTGAAATAAAGTTCAAATATATATATATAATTTTCCAACTTGTTCAAGATAATCTTCGCCCTCTCTAACCTTCTAACTTTCTGTCCTGGAGTAACAAGCTGCCTCACACGTTTCACGTACGATTTCATTTTCATGTCTTTTTTTTTTTTTTTACTGCTCTTTGGACTGTCATACCTGAAACTCCTCTCTCAAGTGCCAAAGTCTTATGAATTGAGTTGGATCTTTTCTTATTGATCTCTTTAGCTCTAAGTTCCCTCTCCTTGTTTTGACCTCTTGATCCAGTTTTCCTCTCTACTGTTCCCTTGATGGTTATGAAATGGACTTTAAAGTTATAAGTCAGAGTATGAATGTTAGTATCATTACTGAAGGCCTGAATGATCATTTCCCTCTAACCATTGCTTAGTAGGAAAAGAGTGGGTCTGTCACAAAATAATTTTAAGCGGCTCTCTTTTTAGCTGAATAACTCAATGGATTTTTCAGTGATTCATATGGAAAATGGTATTAAGATGGCTAAACGTCTTGTCTGAAAGTGTTTGTTTTTTTCTATATTAAACATTTTTTGGGATGTAAAATCATGCTGTTACACAATTTTGACAATTTTACTATTATATACGTATATATAATTAAAAGACGAGGACTCTGTTTCGATACAAGGTGTTCCATTACTTGAAAAACTTCTGTAAAAATTCTACTTAATAATTTGGTATTTATACAGAGAAGTAACGTAGAGAAAACTACTGTTTCAATTTTGAATTAAAGAACGCGCTAAAACATTTTAAAAATCAGTGTAAAAGCAACGTACCCTAATTCCCCAAGTATAAGACGCCTTCATCCATAATAAGCGCACTTAAAATTGTGCTGAAAATGTGGGGAAATGGTTCTTATCACGCATAATACGCACCCATTTTTGGTAACTGTTGAGGGGCTCTCCCCTTTTACACAAGATGGACTCGTCTAAAGTATACTTATACTGACAGAGTTGGAGATACGTGGGAGATACGTTGAGATAAGGTTGAGATACGTAGAGAGAGAGAGCGAGAGAGAGATAAGTACGACTTCACTTACAGAGACTTGTACATATACATTCTACTAACCCGCATTCCTGGACTACTAATCTTCATTTCAAGTTTGTATTCTTACGTTCAATACACTTATTTTCCTATTTCAATTACTGGCGTTGTTTATTTATTTGTGCAGGATTCCATTCCCGGAATCCACAATAGTAACCATACCCTATAAATTGTACCTTTCCAGTTTCATTATGGCTAGCGTTTCCTACTCTTATTCGATTTGTAATTGAAGAAATTTACGAAAATTTCCGATCATCACGATTCCTAAAGGAAACAGAAATACCTATATTGTGCCTATGGCGCAGAATCATGTTTTTCTTCGATAAAATGTGGAATCTACCGGATCTGTATGTAGTTTTTCACAAAAATGATTTTAAGCATAAAATAATATTATTCTAATTTAGTTTTATGATAATTCTTATTTTATTTGACATTCGTTAGTATTATTAGGTACATATGATTGTATTTGACATTCTTCTGGGGTCGCAATCGCCGAATGTTAGTGTCAAATTGTCGTATGTTTGTGGTGAGTAGTCATTTTGCAACTGAAATCGACCTATGAAACGGCAATTTTTTATAGATTTTTTTTGTAGCTGTGCATAATACGCACCTCTAATTTTGCTTATTATTATTTTTTTTTAGAAAACATGCGTATTAAACATGGAAAAATCATAGAGGAGTCTACGTGATGTGATCTTTCGTCCGATTAAATGAAAGTGAATTAATGTTGCTGTTGTTGCTATTGATTTTTGTCAAGTAATAATTATTTATTTATTTTTAATTATTTTTTTAAATTAATTCATAATGATCATATGTCAACCGTTTTCTTTTTAATTTTTAGCATGTTGGCTTCACAAAGGAGGAAATCGTTTAAGAAGATAGGAGATATTTAGAGAAATCCAGGCCGTGAGTTAATATTTTGACGAGAGTCAATAATTGCACTTTCAGGAACTTTTCGTCTGTATCAGTGATTTTCTCTTTCCATGTGTAGAACCGATTGAGATCGAAATTCCACTTGAAAGAGAAAAAGAAAATGAGAAAAAAAAAGAGAGGCTGAGATAGAGAGAATATGAAGCGAAGGGATAAAGGGAAAGAGAGAAAAAGGAAAGTGCGAGAGAAAGATAAAGAATGGCAAAACGTGAAAATGGGAAAGAGAAATAGAAAGTAAAAGAGAGTGAGAGAAAAAGAAAGTAGGAGTGAAAAAGTGGGAGGAAAGATAGAGAGGGATAAGATGACAGTGCGAGGGGGGAAATAGAAACATAGAGACAGAGATAAATAGAAAGCGTAACCACACAAGAGAGAGAGAGAGAGAGAGAGAGAGAGAGAGAGGAAATGGAGCTAGAAAATGAAAGCTAGATAGATATGAACCTAGATAGATAGATAGATAGATATGAACCTAGATAGATAGATAGATAGATATGAACAAACTGAGATAGATAGACAGACAGATAGATATGAACCGAGATAGATAAATAGATAGATATGAACAAACTGAGATAGATATGAACATAGATAGATAGATAGATAGATATGAACAAACTGAGATAGATAGATAGATAGATATGAGCAAACTGAGATAGATAGATAGATAGACAGACAGATAGATATGAACCGAGATAGATAAATAGATAGATATGAACAAACTGAGATAGATAGATAGATAGATAGATAGATAGATAGATATGAACCGAGATAGATAAATAGATAGATATGGGCAGAGATAGATAAATAGATAGGTATGAACAAACTTAGATAGATATGAACATAGATAGATAGATAGATAGATAGATAGATAGATAGATAGATAGATAGATAGATAGATAGATAGATAGATATATATGAACAAACTGAGATAGATAGATATGGACAAACTGAGATAGATACATAGATAGATAGATAGATAGATAGATAGATAGATAGATAGATAGATAGATATGAACAAACTGAGATAGATAGATATGAACAAACTGAGATAGATAGATAGATAGATAGATAGATAGATAGATAGATAGATATGATCAGAAGAGAAAGAAGGCAGAACGAATGATTGACAAAGACAGAAAAGGTCAAAGGTAAAGAGCGAGAACTAAAGAAAGAAGGGTAAAAGAGAGTAAAAGAAAGCGATAGTACAAAAGAGAGAGAGAGAGAGAGAGTGAGAGAGAGAAAGAGAGAAAGAGAGATAGAAAGAGAGATAGAAAGAAATAAAGAATGGGTGACTGAGTAAGAAAATAGAAGTAAACACAAAAGGAAAAAAAGAGCCCAGAATCCAACGGATTTTCTCTGATCTCGGCTTTTCTCGTGAAAAGAACATGTTGATCAGACTGCAATAAATTCGGAATGATATTAATCAAACTCACTGGGGAGATTGCAATAATGAGACCAATGCCGGATCAAATAAAACAAGAGACAGAGGACTGTGTGTGTGTCACTTACAAAGCCGCTCATGGGCAGGGTTCATATATTGATAGGAACAGGAATCAAAGAAGCTCGTCAATAATAAGCAGGTATTGTCAAACTACAGATTAGGTCGGACTGTTTGAGACACGGCGGTGAATTGCGGTCATTATTCAATGACACGCTTTAGATCAGTCATAGGTTTATTAGGGATATATTCCATTATCTATCTATCTATCTATCTATCTATCTATCTATCTATCTATCTATCTATCTATCTATCTCAGTCTGTTCATATCTATCTATCTATCTATCTATCTATCTATCTATCTATCTATCTATCTATCTTGATCACTTCATATCTATATATCTATCTATAGATCACAGTCTGTTCACATCTATCTATCGATCTCAGTCTGTTGATATCTATCTATCTATCGATCTCAGTCTGTTGATATCTATCTATCTATCTATCGATCTATCTATCGATCTCAGTCTGTTGATATCTATCTATCTATCTATCTATCTATCTATCTATCTTAGTCTGTTTATATTATCTATGTTCATTTATATCTATCTATTGATTTAAGTCTGTTCATTTTTATTATTCTATCTTGATCACTTCATATCTATATATCTATATATCGATCACAGTCTGTTCATATCTATCTATCTATCTATCTATCTTGATCACTTCATATCTATATATCTATATATCGATCACAGTCTGTTCATATCTATCTATCTATCTATCTTGATCACTTCATATCTGTATATCTATATATCGATCACAGTCTGTTCATATCTATCTATCTATCTATCTTGATCACTTCATATCTATATATCTATATATCGATCACAGTCTGTTCATATCTATCTATCTATCTATCTTGATCACTTCATATCTGTATATCTATATATCGATCACAGTCTGTTCATATCTATCTATCTATCTATCTTGATCACTTCATATCTATATATCTATATATCGATCACAGTCTGTTCATATCTATCTATCTATCTATCTATCTATCTTGATCACTTCATAGCTACATATCTATATATCGATCACAGTCTGTTCATATCTATCTATCTATCTATCTTGATCACTTCATAGCTATATATCTATATATCGATCACAGTCTGTTCATATCTATCTATCTATCTATCTATCTATCTATCTATCTATCTATCTATCTATCTATCTCAGTCTGTTCATATCTATCTATCTATCTATCTATCTATCTATCTATCTATCTTGATCACTTCATATCTATATATCTATCTATAGATCACAGTCTGTTCACATCTATCTATCGATCTCAGTCTGTTGATATCTATCTATCTATCTATCGATCTCAGTCTGTTGATATCTATCTATCTATCTATCTATCTATCTATCGATCTATCTATCGATCTCAGTCTGTTGATATCTATCTATCTATCTATCTATCTATCTATCTTAGTCTGTTTATATTATCTATGTTCATTTATATCTATCTATTGATTTAAGTCTGTTCATTTTTATTATTCTATCTTGATCACTTCATATCTATATATCTATATATCTATATATCGATCACAGTCTGTTCATATCTATCTATCTATCTATCTATCTATCTTGATCACTTCATATCTATATATCTATATATCGATCACAGTCTGTTCATATCTATCTATCTTTCTATCTTGATCACTTCATATCTGTATATCTATATATCGATCACAGTCTGTTCATATCTATCTATCTATCTATCTTGATCACTTCATATCTATATATCTATATATCGATCACAGTCTGTTCATATCTATCTATCTATCTATCTTGATCACTTCATATCTATATATCTATATATCGATCACAGTCTGTTCATATCTATCTATCTATCTATCTATCTTGATCACTTCATATCTATATATCTATATATCGATCACAATCTGTTCATATCTATCTATCTATCTATCTATCTATCTATCTATCTTGATCACTTCATATCTATATATCTATATATCGATCACAGTCTGTTCATATCTATCTATCTATCTATCTATCTATCTTGATCACTTCATAGCTACATATCTATATATCGATCACAGTCTGTTCATATCTATCTATCTATCTATCTATCTTGATCACTTCATATCTATATATCTATATATCGATCACAATCTGTTCATATCTATCTATCTATCTATCTATCTATCTATCTATCTTGATCACTTCATATCTATATATCTATATATCGATCACAGTCTGTTCATATCTATCTATCTATCTATCTATCTATCTTGATCACTTCATAGCTACATATCTATCTATCTATCTCAGTCTGTTCATATCTATCTATCTATCTATCTATCTATCTATCTATCTTGATCACATCCTATTTTTCTTCTTGACGCGCCTCCAATTAGAATAACTGTTATGGATCAGTTACGTTCTAGATTTGGAAAAGATAAATGTCATCGGACATAAATCTATGCTGTCTGTCATCGATGATTCTAGCGAATTGATCTCACGTCAGTTTTAATCTTTGATCGATAGTCTTGTGATCAGCTCCTGTAATATTTCTCTTCGTTCGTTGGGCTTGCTATTTATTTTTCATTGATTCACCCTAGTTAAGACGATAATGCCACTAAGACGCAAAATGGTGACTGGAAGTGAAAGGGCGTTAAGTGACTTTAGAATGAATCGGAAAGCCAATCCTAACATGGACAAATCTTCCATCCTAACGATCTCATTTCCTATTTTTTGTTTTGTTTTGCCGAATGTCAATTTACCCTCACCACCACACATCAAGCAAGGCGATATTGTCACTAAGACGCAAGAGACTACTGGGAATAAAAGACAATGAGAAACCTTTAGAATGATTCGGAAACCCAATCCTAAATATGAAATATGATAAACCGCTATTCCTGTTCAAAAGACTTTATAGGAATATGAACTCGACGATAGGCGAACCTATCTTTTCTTATCAGGCGCACCTATCTACTCATATAAGACGAAACGATCTACTCATATAAAGCGAAATTATCTACCGGTATATGGAGAACCTATCTACTGATATAGAGGCGAATCTATCTAGTCATATAAGGCGAAATTATCTTCTCTTATAAGGCGAACCTATCTACTCATATAAGGTGAACCTATCTACTCATATTAGGCGAACCTATCTACTCATATAAGGTGAACCTATCTACTCATATTAGGCGATCCTATCTAGTCATATAAGGCGAAATTATCTTCTCTTATAAGGCGAACCTATCTACTCATATTAGGCGAACCTATCTACTCATATTAGGTGAACCTATCTATTCATATAGAGGCGAATCTATGTAGTCATATAAGGCGAAATTATCTTCTCTTATAAGGCGAACCTATCTACTCATATAAGGTGAACCTATCTACTCATATAAGGTGAACCTATCTACTCATATTAGGCGAACCTATCTACTCTTATAAGGCGAACCTATCTACTCATATTAGGCGAAACTATCTACTTATATAATGCAGAATTATCTACTCATATAAGGCGAACCTATCTACTCCTATTAAAACTATTTTGCAACTTGATCTAACTTCAAAATGACTTAAACTCTAAAACATCCACATTTCTATGTTCTGTGTTTATTTTGATAGAGAAAAGTTATTATTCGTCACGCGGGAAATATAACCTTGTAGTTTAAATTGTTGGTTCGGGAATTTCGTGGTGTGTGAATTGTGAGTTCAGTCCTTGGGCCGGCTAGTATCGACTTAAGCTCATTGGAAACAGAGAGAGGGCATTATGTGGTCAGTAATACACTGAACACGACGAGATAGTAAAAACGGCAAACATTGCTAAGAGCTATGAAGCAGTGGAAAGCCATGGATAGCCCTCATTGCTTACGTTCTGAAGATACACAAAACATAGAAGAAGATGCGTTATATTTAGAGTACAATGATAGTCCAAACCAAATACTTTAGCAAATGAACAATCCAAAATGCTGATTCCGAAAATATTATTATTAAAACATTTAGGGTTGCGATACTCAAGAGAGGAAACATTTTCTCACCGCCGACTCAACACGACCGACACAACACCGGTCAAACAGTGTAGGCTGTCATAGTGTGCATATCTCTTAGATCGGCTTTCAGGTGTAGAGATTTGAAAGCTTGGATGTTTGTCTTAGGGATTTATTAGTTACAACCGCCTAAATTGAAGCGGTCTATGAAGGCAGATGAAAGAATTTTGCAGATTGTTTCTTCTTTTTCATAACGATCTTCAAATGAATATTTGAGAATTGCATCCAATTTTCGATACATTTTGTAAATTGAAAATAAAGTCACACATTAAAAAATGATCCTAAATAATTTACTTTTATTCGGTTTTAAAAACGTGTGTTTTAAAAATGATCTTTAATAAATTACTTTCATTTGTTGATAAAAAGTCGACGAAAAATTTTGATAGTTTGCATGTCGGTGATTCGGCGGTGTTGAGTCGGCCGCGTTGATTTGCTGGTGATGACTTGTCCTGCCCTCCGACACTTATTATTGAGAGTTTTATTCAAATTATTAAGAAGCATTAGTTTCTTGTCAGTGTGGAGTAAGTAATTTACGCCAATGAACACCAGAGGACTGAATTTAACTTACTATCAATCAAGAACTTTTGATGTAAGAGTAGTTGATCTGTGGTGACTTCAATATTTACTGGATTGACCTTAAGCGTTACCTAAGTAAGCTTTTGCATTTGATGTCACCCCAGAGAGTCAAAAGAGCCAGGTGCATTAAAAAGATCAGAAGACGGCACGTGCATGATCGGAATTAAAAGGATATCAGTGACTACCCGAACCCTGACCTATAAATAAGAGGTCGATACAACTGAGCTTCGGGCCAAACGGATGAGAGTGAGTAACATAAGCACTCCACCCGTGACAGCAGTGATACAGACTCTCACATCCCCAAGACAAGGAGATTAACATTCGAAGAAAGTCCACAAAACCACACACATTTGTTGCATACTCCCTCTCGTTCTGGGGAGTTCTTGGTTGACGGGCTGGATTCCATAATAACGTTGTATCTTCTCTCACTCGTCTTATTCCGGTCGGTTCATGGGTCCGGAGATGAAAAGACATCAATAAAAGGAATTTGAAAAATTAGCTACTAACCACGTCGACGGGTACATATTCTAACTAGCCATTGGAGTCGCTCTCTCATCACCACTGGGGAGCAAGTTTCCAGAGACGGAAGTATCATGTCTTCATTCTTCAACGTGTAAAACTTAACTCCCTGAAATTCTATTCTATCATCTAACATTCCCGCGCTAGTTTTAGCCACTCAAAACGACTTCCTTTGTTTTCATGTATCTGACCACAAAGGTCAAAATTAGGAAGTCAATGTACAATTCTCTAAAAACTAATAGTCTGCTAAACTCTTAGTTAACACTCTCACGACGACCTTAATTTGATAAAGTTCAAAGTTGGAGAAATAATTATTTCACCTTTGAAAGAAATCATATCGTGTTCTTAGTTTTTACAAGAAGGTTTACAGTTTCATACAATTTGAAAAGCGGCTTTTTGTAAAATTAAATTATTTAACTCAAATTGATAAAAGTGAGAAAGAAAAATAAACATTAGACAGAAAAAAAAAGATAGGTGACATCATACATTAAAAATATGTCTTGAAAGGTAGAAAAGCGAAAATATCAGGGAATACAAATATATTGTATAAATCAGATACAAGAAGAAAATGAAAAAGAAAAAAGAAAGAAAAATAACGGAAGAAAAATGAGGCTGAACGTAAAAGAAAGACTAGAGATGAAAGAGAAATCTCAGAGAAGAAAAAAGAAAAGAAAGGAAAAACGGATGAAGAAAGAGAAGATTAAAAACGTGATTGGAGGAAAAAGAATTAAGTAAAAGAAAAGGGAAAAGAAATAACGACAAAAGAAAAGAGGAAGGAGAGAATGCGAGCAGAAAGTAATATTGGCGAATGGGCCGTAAGGTTTGAATGCCTACGCCATTGTTTTTGTTGTCAGATTGAGTGTAAACTGATCTTGAATGTGTCTTTTGAAAAAGGCTCGTGACTGATTGGTTTCCAAGAAGGAAATAAGAGCATCAAAGGAAATGCGCCGCGAAAGTGAAAGTGAAAGTAGGAAATGTGAAACACGAGGTTGAATAAAATTAGGTCAGCTGTTTGGATGAGAAGGAAGCAGAAAAGGAAGAGAGCATAATAGATAGCGGGTTTACGAAAAAAAAGGGACTATGTTCAGTAGAAATAAGAATGGCATAGTAATAATATGATTGAAAGTCTGAAAAAGTGCTATTATATGAGTTTTCGGGGAGTGAAAGATTTGAAATGGCTTGAATTAAATTAGGAATAAATATGGCGTTAATGGTGATTTTGCTTGAGACACATAGACCAGAAATGAGGATGCTAATTTTAATCATCATATTACTGGTTCATATACAAATCGACGAGATACCGACACGGACTTCCTAAAAAAATTGCCGAAAATAAATGCCTTGTTTGAACTTAAATGTTGGTTTGATTTGAAATATATTAGCCTAAGGCCAATCCGAATTAAAAGAAAAATTAATTTCCCTATGTAAATAAAGATTTTAGACATTTTTAAAACATTGGCACGTTCATTCGTTACTGATCGACTCAGCGAACCGTCATTAAAATTTTAAACAACAAACGTAAAAATCTCTTAAAATCAAATATTTATCCAAAGGATGTGTTTTGAAGCCAGTTGATGAATGTAAGATTTAATCAACTGGATGTTGTAAACGTAATGCTTACTTTTTTCATTAAAATATAATGAAAATGACGTTCATTTAAGCACGGTAGCCTGTGAGGTCAGACGTCAGTAACTGTAATTATCTTTTTCAATCCCTCGCTTAGAAAGCACGCGGAAAAATGACAAATAATTCTATTAATTACGGAATGCCAGAAGTGCAATAATCAAGAAATTGGTATTTACGTTTTTAAATGAATTATCTTATACCTTGTATTTTTTTATTTTTAAATTTTTTTTTTTTAAATCGTATCACCCCAAGCAAGGCTGGAGGCCACTATCACGCAAGGGGTTAAAGAAGGGTTTGAGGAAGAGCAGATAGGAGTGGCAAAGGAGGGGATGTGGTGAAGGACAGTGGGTCGATCAAGGCAAGGGGGCCACAGAAGATCCGGAGCGAGAGCAGATAGGAATGGAAAATGAAAGGATGTGGAGAAGGGAAGTGGATAGATCAAGGCAACTGGAGATGTCGATTGACGCTACACTTAAACCGTTGGAGATTGTATTTGTCAGGGAAACAGTAATAGGGAAGGGAGTTCCATAGGCGAGATGTGCGAGACATGAAGCTATTGGAGTAGAAGAGACGTCTACATCTAACAGTTTCCACGGTGTAGGCGTGGGAGCGGGATGTCAGCCTGGTGGGGCGTTTAAATTCACGAGGCCTGGGGACAAGCGAACGCAGCTCCTCGGAGCAATTACCTGTGAAAGTACTTGTAAAAAAGGCAGAGCGAGGCAACATCGCGTCTGTGAGAGAGCGACTGATCACAAGATGACAGATCAGGGCCAATCATGTTGCCTATCCGTCTCTGGATCTTATCAAGAACCCTGAGGCAAACAGCAGGGGCCCCAGACCATATATGGCAGCAATACTCCATGCAAGGGCGAATGGTCGATTTATAGACTTGGAGGATCGATTCCGGGGAGAAAAATTTCCTGGCTCGGCACAGGGAACCAACTTTCCTTGCGGTGGCTGATGCAACTGACTCGATGTATTTGTTCCATCTCAGATCAGCAGCCGCAGGGAGGAGCTCTCGAGAAGTTGGTCTTCAGACATAGTAGCTTTTTTAGTTAAATGTTACTTTATAACTTAATCAGACAGTCAGTTATGTGACATACGTGATAAACGCTTAGGCGATCATGTATCTTTCGATACATGACTGACGAGGCATATATTTTCCCGCAGTAGGTTGCCATTTATTTCTGCGGTAAACCAGTTGTCATCCAATGCTATAGAACCCGGTTTGTCCTTCTATTTAACCATAGCTGAGGGGAGAAGAAGAGGATTCATACCTTTCCCAGGGGTATTAGCACGTAAGTGAATATAATGGATTTGACTGGAATTCGAACTCTGCTCTCCCATTCCTCAATCCGAGCCGAAATACATTTCTTTTATTTTTTAAAATTATTTCTTAATGTTTGATGTTATAAAATATCTAATTGCATCTAATGTGCTTTTTTAATTATTCTGAATTTAAGAGTTATTGAATTATCATATAGCATTACTCTTCCAATAGGGAAAAGTAGTCAAATGACGTAGTTCTGAATTGTTTCTTTTTTGGACATCCATACAAAAAATTAACATTTGCTAAAATGAAAAATATAAATTTAAAATTCTTTTAAAAATTGTTCCCATTCGAAAATAGCATTGTTTATATTTTTCAATTTTTTAAACATATCTTTAATAACGAATTTCAAAAAAGCACTGAAATATATATTTTTTTAAATATATATTAAGTGTATTCTGTCCAATCCGATAAAAATAACGTGTTATATTAAATTAAGCAAGCAGCAAATCTCAGGAAAATTTATTTTTTTATTTTTATTTGAATTATTCTTGGAAAGATTCAGGAGGAATTTTCCGTATATTATTGCATACAATTTTTTTTTTTTTTTTTTACTGAAATAAGATCTTCAGAGATGTTTTTTAATATATAACTCAAAATAAAAAATCAAAGTACACAGGAGATAACGAACAATGGGACGGGAAACAGATGCCCCAGAGTATTTACACAAACTTTCTAATAAAATAAACTATTCACTATAAAAGTAATTTATTAATAAATAAGTAATGAAGAATTCGTTTGAATCGGATAATTCGCTGATATTTGGAAAATGTCTTAAAACAAATAGTAACAATTTTTTGCTTTCATTTTCTGAAAAAGAAAAACGCCTCCGATATGCTTGTATCTAATCCTGAGCCAGAAACGTGCCGGATGGGATTTAACACGATTTCTGCTTGTTGCATTAGCAAACATTTTACTCTACAGCTAGCAACGTAATCTTATCTTTGAAATGTTAGAGTTTTTGGGCACTGTATGTACTAGTGAGCCAACCAAAATGAGCTGACTCATTTTATAGTTGACTAATAGAAGTTCTGACCAATCAGAAAGCTTAAAATATTCAATTCGACGTGTATAAACGCAGCCATGTTTTTTTCCGAATATTCACTGCCAACCCCCAAGACCTTCGAAGACTGAAGAATTACGGAACAGCTGCTGCTGCTATTGGCAATATAGTAAGATTCAGTAGAGTGTCTGGCTCGTGAGTGTTAATCTTTAAAGTTGTTTCATTGAACAGATTACGTACTGCGCTGGATTCTATATTCATAGACTACGACGAACATTGTCAACATGAAATACCCACATGTTGAATAATTTAAAACTCACATAAACGCGCAAAACAAAAATTAATATTTCTCTTTTCTTTCTTATGAACAACGTAATGTGTTCGCTTTTCAAACCACGTGAAATATTTCCCGTGTTCCAGGAAGTCATGACGAGAGCAACATATCACCGGGTTAGAATGGAAAAGAACAAGAAACAAGTACTGTGAAAATGCTTGAGTTTTTTTTTTTTTTTAACCCAGCGTTAGTCACCTCGGATTTCCGAAAACGGATGGTCTCCTGGGGTGCTTACATGCCCTAATACAAAAACGTTTATTGTGTTGCAGTTATGGAAAATATTGTCGTACTGGGGAAAAAAACCATATAACCAGCAATCTCCGTAACAATATACATTAAATCTAAACTTGAACGGAAGATATAATTATTCATTGAAATGAAAATTATCATAAATTTGTGGCATAAAGATATGTCGTAAATTGTAGGTGTAAGACATCAATACAAGAGTAGAGAAAAGTTTTATTCATCAAAAATCGCCACAATATATTTCCCCGATTAGAAATATATTACATTAGCAAAACTCATAATTACTGAAAATGTAATAATATGTTGGGATTGCTATGAATTAGTGTGTAATCAGAAGGGTTTTAGGTTTGTGGTAATAAACGTGAAAAGCATGTTCTTCATATTAATCACAACAATTTTAGCGTAGACATACAAATGGAATAAATCTCAAAGGCAATATTGAACGAAGAAACAAAGGTAGCCGTGAATTCAATTAGAAACAAACATTGAATATTTATATACAAATAAATTACAATACAATTTTGGAAAAAGTTGTGTTTCAGTTGAAATACTTGAATGTTTGAAGAAAAGTTGAATTAAGTATTTTATGAACTCAAAGTTCATGAATGTTCCTTTGTTTAGGAAAAGTGTTCACATAAAAATTTGGGGGAAATTTATCGAGAGATAAATTTTAAAGTAATGTAGTTGCGAGATTTTTTTGCTGAATTTTGTATGTTTTTGTTTTGGCAGAGTTATTCACCTTGGACCGTATTTTTTATATATTAATGCTTAAGTGATAGTTTCTGTTTTTGTAATGTAGATAACACTTTTTGAGAAACGTACAAAGATTTCAGAGAGAGAGAGAGAGAGAGAGAGAGAGAGAGAGAGAGAGAGAGTGAGAGAGAAAGAGGTTGAAGGTTGAGTCAGGTGTTTACGCGGGAAAAGTCCTTTAAGTCAAGATGTAGACACGCTTGGATCTCTGTAGAAATCTCTCTGAGAGTGAATTGCTGACTGGTGAATTGGACTGAGATTCGTCCTTTTATTTACTCTGCGAAGATCAGATCGGCTCCCAGCGTATTGGCGCCAAAATTTATCCTGGGGCGTCTCGACCAATAATAAGCCGAGTTTCGCAATGTGTGGTGTTGATTGGTCGAAACTAGCTCTTATGGAAAATTCCACCTTTAAACGGGTTGAGTGGAAAAATACGGACGTTTCTACAAATATACTTTACAAAATCCAACGTTTGATAAAAAGGAATATTTGAAGAAAAAAAAGCAAAACAAAAACAGCTGAATTAAAAAAAAGCTCAATACAATCTTCAAAAATCCTACCTAAAGAGGAATCAAAAAAATTTCTTCACAGAAGAACTTTGTCCATGTAACGCTTGTGATGTTATGTCAGTTAGAAAAACAAATTATGAAATGTAGCCATAACAACACAACTGCCTTAGGTCTTTCCGTAGACTTGGTAGGTAGTGTGACCATAGCAGAAATCGAAATAATAATAATAATAATAATAATAATAATAATAATAATAATAATAATAATGCTAGTTCGTAAGGTTAACAATGAACCCTGTGTTAGTCACCTCGGATTTACAAATTGGATAGTCCCTTGGTGGTGTTTACAAAATCCAACACAAAAATGATTATAGTGTTACAATTATGTAACATATTGTCACACTGCTGAAAAGAATAACATAACAGGTAATCTGCGTAACAATATACATTAAATCGAAACTTGAACGGAAGATATAATTATTCATTGAAATGAAAATTATCATAAATTTTTGGCATAAAGATATGTCGTAAAATGTAGGTGTAAGACATCAATACAAGAGTAGAGAAAAGTTTTATTCATCAAAAATCGCCACAATATATTTCCCCGATTAGAAATATATTACATTAGCAAAACTCATAATTACTGAAAGTGTAATAATATACTTTACAAAATTCAACGTTTGATAAAAAAGGAATATTTGCAAAAAAAAAAAAAAACAAACCCAAAAACCTCCAAAAGAAACCCGGCTTAATTAAAAAATCTTCAAAGATCCAGCTTAAGAGAAATCCCCAAAACTGCTTTGATAAATACAGCCCACACGGAAGAACTTTGTCCATGCAACGCTTGTTATGTTACGGGAGTGAGAAAAACAAATGTAGCTATAACAACACAGCACTACTTGTCTTAGGACTTCCCGCACACTTGGTAAATAGTGTAACCATGGCATAAATTGAATAATAATAATAATAATAATAATAATAATAATAATAATAATAATAATAATAAATATTTTGCAGGTTAAATGGTAAATGTTGAAATTGAAAACAAGAATAATACCAGTCATAGTAGGTGCGCTTGGAATGATAAAAAAGGAACACAACAACTCATTGAAAAAAATCCCTGGAAATCCCAGCTTAAGAGAAATACAAATAATTGCTTTGAAAAGTGCAACCCATACACTAAAAAAAATATGTCCATGTAACGCTAGTGATGTTATAGGAGTGAGAAAAACAAATCATGAAATAAGGTCCATAACAACACACTACCGACAACCTTAGGTCTTCCCGCAAGACTTGGTAGGTGTTGTGGTATATCGGAAATCGAAATATAATAATAATAATAATAATAATAATAATAATAATAATAATAATAATAAT
>OZ038507.1:58567001-58579501 GCA_964036315.1 Acanthosepion esculentum
TCCCGAGAAACAGCAGCAGCAGTTTTAAATCTGTCCTTTTCAACCAACTTTACCATAGCACGATCTTCTCTCTTGGTCGTTTTTCTTGGCCTACCTGTAGACTTTCTTGCTTCACACGAACCACAATCATCGTAGACCTTAAGAATACCGTGAACAACACTTTTTGGCTTGTTAATCTTTGCAATAGACCCAATACTTAAATTATCCTTCTTTCGAAGCTTAATAATCTGCAGACGAATTGGTAACGGAATAAGTGACATTATATTAACAAAGTACAGCGCAGATATTCTTACTAATGTTTAGTAAACAAACCGTCAGGTAAACAAATTTAAAAAATTAGATTTCGCCGGTTAAATATACTAAAATGTGAGTTTGTGATCCTGGGTTTCACGCTATTTGCAAGCGTCACTGTTGTATCTATCACTGAGATTGAGAGCTTTCCAATAAGCACCGCGCATATATAATATATAAATAATATATATAAAAAATTGCATATATATATATATATATATATGTATATACGTACACATTTCATACACACACAAATATATATATATATATATATATATATATATATATATAGATAGATAGATAGATAGATAGATAGATAGATAGAACAGGTAATATATCCATTGGTATATCATCCAGGTGGATCCTAGTAATAACAAATATTAAAACTGATCCACAGAGAACTCTATGTATTATTACAGAGCATATATATTTTTGACCTAAGAGCTGAAGACCCGCCTGAAATAGACTATACTTATGTTGAGGTAATTTTGTTTTTTGTCGTAATATATATATATATATATATATATATATATATATATATATATATATATATATATATAAATATAAATCATGAAGACTTACATTTCTTAGTCAGGTAGGTTGAAAAGACATTTCAAAGAAGATAATGTAACGTCTACCTCCAACGACAACTGACCTCGAATGGCGTCACACTGCGTGCTACACACCCTTACTGAGCCAGAAGTGTAGTAGGAGGAAGCAAATAAAGGAAGTTGTCAACTAGGAATTACGAGTACTTTAAAAATTGAGTGGGGTGTGGGTAACAAAGCACCCCATGTAACTCAAGCAAGCTTAAAATTCTTCAAACCAACTGATGTAGCAGATAGCGTCATCAAAGTGTATCGGCAGTTCCGATCCGCTATCCGGGAAATCTGGAAATGTTCCGGTGGAAATCAGTGCCATATTACTGGGCTTGACTATCGTTCCGAAGTTAGACAACGATTTGAATAGAAACAATTACTAAATGACATCAGCCTAACTGATGAAAATAATGAAGCAATATTTTGAAAAGTCCACCTGGGGCCCTATTGAACAATCGGATCAGCATAAATTTAACTAACCTTCTCACTGTATCCATCGTTAATTGTAATTAGGTTGAATATTAATTGCCTAATTATGAGGTTGGATCTAACGCAATAATAAGCAAAGTTACTTTATTCAAATTATTAGTTGTTATTCTTACGTTTTCACTGAATTCAATCCTTGCCATTGTAATTATCGATATTGGACGTGTGTTCATCAATTCTACCGTTGAATAAAACTTTTATTCAACTATCCAACTCTTCAACTAATCTAAAATATTGAGTTACCGAACATCTTTTTTCAACACCTTTCCGAAGAGGTCCGGATAATTGAGGAATTACTGCATTGCAATCTCGGCATAATATTTTGACAAGTACCCCTCAGGCATTATTGAACAATTGGATCACCATAACTGAACTATTCTTCCAGATGTATCCAGCGTTAATTGTAATTAGGTTGAATATTAATTGTTTACTGAAGGTGGATCAAGCACAATTATAGGCGGGGTTATCTTATGTTAAATTATTAGTTGTTATTCTTAGATTTTCTCTCAATTCAATTCTCGACACTGGAATTATCGACATTGGACTTATGTTCATCAATTCTACCGTTGAATAAAACTTTTATTCAACTATCCAACTCTTCAAATAATCTAAAATATTAACAAGTTCATCTCAGGCCTCGTTGAACAATTGGAACTATTCTTCCAGCTGTATCCAGCGTTAATTATAATTTGCTTGAACACTAATTGCTTATTGAAGTCGGATCAAGAACAATAATAGGCGAGCTCATTTTATTTCATTCTTAGATTTTCTTTCAATTCAATCTTCGCCGACGTAATTAACAGTACTATACGCTTCTTTACCAAGTCCATTTAGTCAACTGTTTTAGTCAAATCGTTGTCTTTCTCCAGGATCGTGTGCCTGGCAAAGCGGTAGTCAATCCGAGATTAATATTGTAGCGTTCACGAAAGGATTCACACACAAATCTTTCCCACAACGTAACAGCTCAGGCTTTGTTGAACAATCGGATCACCATAACTGAACTATTCTTCCTACGTTATCCACCATTAATTGTAATTAGGTTGAATATTAATTATTTATTGAAGACGGGTCTAGCACAATAATAGGTGAGGTTATCTTATTGTTAGATTTTCTTTCAATGGAAACTTTGATGCTCTAATTAACATCAAATAACTATAAAAAAAGCCAGAAAAATCGGACAGAATCTTCGAGAAAATAGCATCTTGCCAAAATAAAATAAAATAACAAATAAAAAAAAACGTACTCGCACCGCGTATATCGAACAAAAGAATTGTAAAATGTCATTATAACAGCGGCACTGAATATTTATTCCAGTTGGAAGTTTAACAATGAAGTACAATTAGAAACATTTTCTCTACAACTTCTTTTATCGAGTTTTACACACACAAAAAAATAGCTGCCCAACCTACAAGTGATATATAAACAAACTTGAGCAGTACACACACACAGAGTCAGTCATAAATACAGGCACAGAACGTGTACACAGACATCAATAAATACACATGTTTTGAAACAAACACAGAGACTTTACTACCGTTTACTAGAGTTAGACAACGAAACGAATAAGACAGTTAACTATAAAAGGGAATAGCCGAATTGATTAAGCTTTAGCACTCTTTTAGGCGACTTTTTCCACCAATCAAAATGTTAGTCCTACCAATGTAAGTTGAATTTCTTGGTTGTATAGTCATATCCCTCTATGGCAACACCTAAATATTCTAGAATGAAATTGAGAGCCAGGCTACTGCATTTTCAAATATATTAAGCACTATATTTTGAGGGGATTCTATATACAGTAAAAGGGGAACTAATATTTATAAATGATGCAGAGTGCTAAATGCTAAAATAGTGATGCAATCTCGTCACAATATTTTGACAAGTTACACCTCAGGATTCGTTGAACAATCGGATCGCCATAACTGAACTATTCTTCCTACGTCATCCACCATTAATTATAATTAGGTTGAATATTAATTATTTATTGAAGACGGGTCTAGCACAATAACAGGTGAGGTTATCTTATTTGAAATTCGTTATTCTTAGATTTTCTTTCAATTGAATCTTTGATGCCGTAATTAACAGCACCGTACGCATCTTTATCAATTCCATTTAGACAACTGTTTTAGTCAAGTCGTTGTCTTCACCCAGGATCGTGTGCCTGGCAAAGCGGTAGTTAATAAGAGATGAAGATTGTAGCGTTCAGGAAAGGATCCACACGCAAATCCGTCCGACAAAGGAACAGCTCTCGGTAGTAAAAAACCCTGTTTCAGTGGAACTTCTTCATCACAATTGGAATACGGAGGAAATGCAGATGATTCGACTTGGTAGTCGTGGCGAAAATTTTTTTATTAACTTTAGCTCTAATGCTAATCCGAGTCTTAAATCTAAACCCTATTAATAATCTTAACCCAAAATCTGAAACCTTGTCCTAACCGGAATCCTAAACGTAACACTCTTCCTAATCTTAATCTAATCTTAATCATAATTCTAACCTCAAATGAAAACATTTGTTCTCATCCTGAAGCCTAAGACTAAAAATTATTCTTAATCCTAACTCTAAATCTAAACCTTTATCATTTTCGTAACACTGAACCTAATCTCTATGTTAATCCTATTTCTAAAACTAAATCCTAGTCTAAACACTAAATTCTAAGTCTAGAATTCTGTTCCTAACCCTAACCCTAAATCTTAACCTGAAACCTTAAACAAAAAACCCTATTCCTAATCCAAACACTAAATATTAACCCGAAACCTTATCCCTAAATCCCACTTCCTAGTCCTAAATCTTAATAAGAAACCTTAAACAAAAAAAAAAAATATTCTTAATCTTAACCTTTAAACTTAACCCGAAACAGAAAACCTCTAACCTTATTCTTAATCCTAACCCTAAATGTTAATATTAAATCTTAATCCTTAAACCCTATTCCCGAGTCTATACCTAAATCTTAACCCAAAACAGTCGACTAAAACCTTATTCATAATCTTAACCCGAAATTTTAAACAAAAAATCCTATTAGATATTATCAATCCTAAATGTTAATCCGAAACCTTAAACGAAAATATTTTTTCTAATCCTAACCCGAAATCTTAACCTAAAACTTAAAACCCTATTCCTGATTCTAACACTAAATCTTAATCCGAAACCTGAAATGAAAACTCCTATTCCTAATCCTAACCCTAAATATTAGATTTAAATATAAAACCTGAAACCTAAATCCCAATTCCTTGCAACAAAATGTTAAACCGAATCCTTAAAGAAAAAGCCCTATTCCTAATCTTAAAACTTAACCAGAAACCGTAAATTTAAAACTTATTTCTAATCTTAACAATAAACCTTAAACTTTCAACCGTTATTTCGTAAATCTAAACCTTGTTCCTAATACTAACCCGAAATCTTAAACGAAAAGCCCTATTAGATATTCCCAACCCTAAATCTTACTCAGAAACCATAAAACAGAAAACCTATATCTAATCCTAACCCTAAATCTTGACCTAAAACACTACTGATTCTAACCCTAAATTTTAACCCGAAACCTTAACTCCTATTTCTTATCCCGACCCTAAATCTTCACCCAAAGCCGTAAACATAAAACCTATACTTGATTCTAACCCTTAATCTTAGCCTAAACCAAACAATCCCCTAAACCAAAAAAATATTTCTAATCCTCACCTTGAATCTTAACCTAAAACCTAAAACCCTATTTCTGATTCCAAGCCTAAATCTTAACCCGAAACCGTAAATCAAAAACCCTCTTTCAAATCCTAACCCTAAATCTTAACCTGAAACCTAAAACCCTATTCTTGATACAAAGCCTTAATCTAAACCCGAAACCGTAAATCAAAAACTCTCCTTCAAATCCTAGCCCTAAATCTGAACCTAAAACCTAAAATCCTATTTCTGATTCAAAGCCTAAATCTTAACCCGGAACCGTAAATCAAAAACCCTCTTTCAAATCCTAGCCCTAAATCTTAGCCTGAAACCTAAAACTCTATTCTTGATACAAAGCCTAAATCTAAACCCGGAACCTTAAATCAAAAATCCTCCTTTAAATCCTAGCGCTAAATCTTAACCTGAAACCTAAAATCCTATTTCAGATTCAAATCCTAAATCTTAACCCGAAACCGTAAATCAAAAACCCTATTTTAAATCCTAGCCCTAAATCTTAACCTGAAACCTAAAACCCTATTCTTGATTCTAAGCCTAAATCTAAACCCGAAACCGTAAACACAGAAGATTATTTCTAATCCTAGCCCTAAATCTTAACTTGAGACCTAAAACCCCATTCCTGATTCTAACGCTAAGTCTTAAGTAGAAACTTTAAACATTAAACCCTATTCGTAATCCCATCCTTAATCCAATATTTAAACCAAAACACGAATGCCATTCTTGGCTCCACATTCATTCTAATTTCCCAATTGGCTAACTTCAGTGGAACGTGCGGTTACAGAAATGTGTCTACAGTTTATTGTAAATACTTTTCGTATACATTTAGAAATACTTCGTTGGCGTATTCATCCAATTTTAGTATAGTTTTTTTTTTCTATTTTAAAAGCTGTTTTACGATGTCACGTATTGATTTTCCTTCGGAGTAGCATTGTCATTTATTTTGTGTTTTAGGATATTTATATTTTAAATCTGACTTTTGCTTTACGGCACGAGAGCTAAACTATATTTGGCACTAATTACGTAGAGTGGCACTTTCGCAAATAAAGGAATTTTTAAGGAATTTTTAAGGAATTTTTGCAGATTAGCATTCATTAGACATTCCTCAAGGCACGACATTGAAAAATATTGCGGATTTTATCGATTTGGAAGAGACATTATATAAATGAAGTTTAAAATTCATTCCTGGCTTGTTACGGAGTTATATAAACAAAACTATTCTTACATGCAAAAACAGACATTTTCATTTTTTTTTTTAAACGAAAGAATTTCTGTGGTTTTTAAACATTTTTTTAAAAACATTTTTTTCTAAGTTTTACGTAAAAAAACATTTTTGTGGGGAGAATCTTTTCGGAAGGACGTGCGCAAACATTGGGCGATAATAATTATTTCTTTTAACGGAAGAATGAATGGATATATACTTATATTCATTTATGTAAGCGTTTGCTCTTTAAATACAAATCTATGTATGTTTGGTGTTTTTCTTTTTTGAAATTATTCTTTTGTAACTAAAAACATTTCGCTTTTAAACTTGCCTTGATAAAGTCGGATTGACGAAACGCGTCGACAATGACTAAGAAATATATTTCCCAACTGTTTTATTTTTATCCATATATATATATATATATATACACAAATACATATATATCTTTATCTATAAAAGGCAGGATGTGTGTGTGTGTGTGTGTGTGTGTGTGTGTGTGTGTGTGTGTGTGTGTGTGTGTGTGTAACGAATGCACGGCCGCAATTTTCGACGGATTTTTACCAAAATTTACATGCACATGCTTCAAGTTAGCGAAAAAGACCAAGACCGACTTTGCATTTCCCAACTCCTATCGATAATGGAAATAATCGATTTTTTCATGTTTCTACGGCAGTTTTCATGTAGTTTGCGACCATTTTCTACTGGCCAGAGTGAGAGCCTATAGCTGGCTGCCACGAATAGTCAGGAAGATTCTATTGGCCAGCGTGAGAGCCAACAGCTGACTGACACGAATGTTAACTAGCTTGCTAGCATGCAAAAAAAATCAATAGCTGCATTATATATATATATATATATGTGTGTGTGTGTGTGTGTGTGTGTGTGCGTGTGTGTGTGTGTATGTGTATTTAGGCAGCAATCCTTCTTTCATGCACATAGAAATCGTCACAAATTACATTCATGAATTAGATTCAAACTGATAGATATGTTACCTTGACAATCATTTACAATATTGAAAGATTACTATCAGTAAACTGTTATATTTTAAATAAAAAATTTTAATGTACTTTCTATGAATGTGTTTTTAAATATACTATTTAACTCATATTAAATCCCTAAATTATTTGTAAAAGAGTTAAATATTTAAATTGCTAGCAAACATCAAATTAATTTCTTCGGTAATTTAAAAAAATTGAAATACTCTCAAACATTAAAATCTCTTTTTTTTACATAAATTGCTAAAAATTACTACTCCTCCTCTCCCTTGATAAAGCCTAATGACAGCTTCTTTCTCTTTACACCCCCCTTCTTTCTTTCTTTTTTCTTTTTCTTTATTTTCTCTCTTCTTCCTCTTCCCTTTCAATATATCACTTCCATTAAGTTAACCGATTAAATAGGTCAATATCTGATTTCTCCTCACCTAATACTAAGTATGATAGATAGAAATATTAAAATAAACCCTCTCTAAACTCGATCAGGTCTCTCACACGACTCCTCACTACCCTCTCTGTTAAATTACATAAACTTAATACTACCCGCCAAAAGTGTAAATGTTCATTTCATTTTTCGTTTCACCTTTTGGAAGTGTAGTCTGATGATCCAGCGTCCTTTAAAAGGGCTATGGTGAAATAAATTATTACATGGAGCCTTAAAGTGGTCTGTTTTTTTTTTTTAAATATATATGAAAATTTCTCAAAGTTAACTTTTAGAGAAGACAATATTTATAAATAAATGACAATAGGAAAAAACGTTAACAATATGAAAATTAACAAAGCAAGAAACGTTAACAATATGAAAATAGCGTTTCCTACATTCCAGTTGCTAAGAAGACTCTGTTTTTTGTTTTTATTAATTAATTTCATTTCGTTTCTTGCTTTGAAAAAGTCCAGATTGGACGAAACGCGTCAGCAATTACTGTTTTCCTATTGTCATTTATATATATATATATATATATATATATATATATATATATATATATATATATATATATATATATATATATATGAACAGATTGCGACAGCTATTAGAGAGATGTGATTAAATATACTTTAATGTTAATAAAATTATTCATTATAATTATTGTTCAGGTAATAACATAGCACAAATAGCTATATTGTGGAAAAAGGAATTTTCGACAATCTACGCATTTTTTACGTATTTATGATTATTTCTTAACTTTTATCAAAAACGACATTCTTATACATGTAGTTATGGATAATATTATACATTAATTACTAATTTTTAAAAAATTAATAACTATTTGTGCTCAGTTGTTGACATTAATAGCTATCTCATTTTTGTCGCCATATTTATTACACCGTTTCGGCCGTTGTACGCTCCGGCCTTCTTCAGGTGGTTGTAATGTCGAACTGAACCCTTTATTTCGCTCACTGAGGTAGACTGTTCTAGTTCCACGTGCCATGTTTCATGGATGTCAGTTATCAGATATCTCCTGTTAATTCCCCTCTGCAAGGACACATGGCACAGTGGATAAAGGCGTTAGTTAGATCCAGTGACAGGACCCAAAGAGTGTGAGTTCAATACCCGGTTAGGCAGTGGAGAACTTTCAGAAGGAAATTAACAGGAGATAGCTGATAACTGACATCCATTAGACATGGCACGGGGAACTAGAATAGTCTACCCCAATGATGGTTCAGTTCGACATTCCAACCATCTGAAGAAGGCCGGAGAGTATAAGGGCCGAAACGTTGTAATAAATATTACGACGAAAATGAGGACAATAGTCCGAATAATGTAAATAATGTACATAATACCTCATCTCAGAAATATAGACAGATACTAAGGTAATACCATTTCGTGTTAATAAACCGCTTATTCTTTTTTTATTACTTTTTATGTTTCGATACTGAACTATTTTTTGCATAATAAATGGAAGATAAAAAATAGACAACTTTTATTATATTCATTATATATATCGTTTCTGGTATAAATTAATATTACCACGAAATATTACAGGTACGTGACATATTGAGAAAAAACATATGCCGGCCGACATATCACATAGTTTGAGAAGCACTGACGTAGAATACAAATATGGTGGTAGTCTACACACTAAAGCAGAGACTGATCAATAAAATATATTTACAATACCTTAATAATGTAGGATACAATATGGTAGTAGGATACATAATAAGGCACCAACAATATTACATATATATTACATACATATATATTACATACATACATACATACATATATATATATATATATATATATATATATATATATATATATATGAAGAAATATAGTCTTAAAGTGTGCTATATTTATGGGATAAAGTGCTCAATATCAGAGATAGAGCGTGTGTAAATATAAAAGTGAACATAGAAGTCAACACTTAGAAGCGACAGTCTGTTTCATGCTAGATGCAATCGTCAGGACTAGGATATATATATATTTATATATATATATATATATATAAACATAAAAATGTCTTTAAGAAATAATTGTAGGACTTTGTCCATCTCATAATGCGTGACGTCATTTGTTTACATTTGGATACGCATCGAGCAGATATGAATGTACGTGAGGAATCATTGAAAATTGTAGTTTAAAAACAGTAAAAATCGACCTTGCTAACCGAAGCGCTCCTCTGTGGCGAAATCGGTAGAAGCACGTCAGGCTATATGACGGTTCCGTATAGGATACAGGTTGGGTTCCTGTCGGAGGACGCATATTTTCTATGACAATTTCTCTGACATTCAGGTCGGTAAATGTTGTTAATACTGTTTATTTAAAAGATAGCATTTACTTAAATATTTGTATCTATAAAAATAATGTATAAACATAAAAATGTCTTTAAAAATATATATGTATATTAAATATATGTGTGTGTGTGTGTGTCTGTTAGAATCGTGGTTTGAGTAAAAACTGATTAGATCATTTTTATTTGTAGCCTTTCTGTAAACTTCAAAATTGATTTCGTTATTATTTTTATGTAATATGGTACCTAGAATATCACATTACATAGACATACCTAGAAATATATATAGAAATTATAATTGACGTTTACAGAAATGCTACAAACAAAAATGATCTGATCAGTTTCTACTCAGACCATTCTTCTGATATTAAATCTGAAATTAATATATGTTTCTATCTGAGAGCATTAAGAATGTGCAATCCCTAATATTTACCTAAAGAAGAAACATACATAGAAAACACATTCAAAAACGTACAATGCCCATATCATTTCATCCACAACGTAAGAAGAAAGGCATACAAAATAGTTAACCGAAACAAAAATAATAACATGATCCACAATAATAAATTACATGTCAACAGATGCATAATACTATCGACGAACTCTGTCACGTCCACTATACAGAAGACAGCCTCTCCCTTCTGTATAATCTTCAAATAGTCACAAACATTTCCAAAACCATTATGGATATACTCATATATATATATATATATATATATATATATATATATATATATATGTCTTTATATATATATATATATTGTTATGGGACCTTACATATAACTACAGAATGAACTCTTCCTAACACTATGTATACTACGCCTCTCAAGAGAAAGAGAGAGAGAGACGAATCGAGTTGAGCCGATAGTAGTTCACTCCAAACCAGACAGACAGTCATACTAACACCTTCCACATCTTGTATTATTATTCCGTGTAATATATCTTCGTTATTTCTACTCTTGTGTTCGTGTTGTTCTTCTTTGGTCCTAACCTGGACCATAACAATTTCTAAACCCTCCCCCTTTCTTTCTTTCATTCTTTTTTTCTTTCTTTCTTTCTGTTATGGGTCCTTACCTATAACTACAGAATGAACTCTTCCTAACACTATGTATACTACGCCTCTCAAGAGAGAGGGACGAGTCGAGTCGAGCCGATAGTAGTTCACTCCAAACCAGACTGACAGTCATACTAACACCTTCCACATCTTGTATTATTATTCCGTGTAATATATCTTCGTTATTTCTACTCTTGTGTTCGTGTTGTTCTTCCTTGGTCCTAAGCTGTACCATAACATATATATATATATATATATATATATATATATATATATATATATATATATATATATATATATATATATATAATAGCATCATCCACTTGCAAAAAAAGGCTAAAAATAATGGAAGCCTTACTAATAAAAATAAACAAACCAACACTTAATAGTATTAACTTTGAACATGGACATAATATCTTGACCGTGTTTTGAAACAAAAAAATGAATCACTTTATAAACATACATATAACAAACTATTTCTATTTCTAATTCTAACAGTTGAAATATAATCCTTGAAAATGGCTAAATGTATAGCCGAAAGCGCTCGAATAAAAAGAACATTCGGAAAGTTTTTATATAATTTATCCTCTGAAAAGAAAAACTTTATTAGATCGCACGAGAAATTATATAAAAAACTAAATAAAAGCACCTTGTCAGTCGTTTTTAATGAAATGTGCTTAAAAGAAGGATTGCTGCCTAAATACACAAATATATATATATATATATATAGATATATATATATATATATATATATATATATATATATACATCAGTTTTATTAAATTACACCGACAAGGTCTGCCTATCCATCTTTTTATTTTAACTTGCAAATTTCCGAATGATTTTTTTGTATATCGGGATTGAAATTATAACTAAATTGTCCAAAGTTCATGTTTTTTTTTATCTTTTATATTCCAGTACTTTCGACTATCGCTGTCATTATTCCGTTGAATCATTGATTCTCGTATGATCACCGAAATGAAGCAACATCCAGATGCGTGAACACCTTTCTTGTTTGTTTAATTTTTCAGTTTCTGAAAGGCAACTTTTGATATTTCAATGTGACTTCCAAGTTCGGTGACACATTTTCAACAAGTTCTTTATGTTTTGCAGTAAAAGAAAAAAACAACAACTCCCCCTGGGTATGATGACGAATTAAATCCGGCAGCAAGGGCACTGATCAGGAGATTTTGAGGAGAGGTAAACCACCTCTTAATCGCTGTTGTTCTCAGGTCCACCCTGACCGGGAGTAGCAGCACCATTTAGGATCTAAGCTATGGCCAAATAGTGAACGCTAAAACAAAAACAAAACGCTATGAACTCATAAAATACATTTTTATAATAGAAATACCAGCAATATATATATATATATATATATATATATATATATATATATATATATATATATATATATATATATATATATATGCTCAAAATGTGTGTGTGTGTGTGTGTGTGTGTGTGATCAGATGTTGTTTATG
>OZ038507.1:58587001-58599501 GCA_964036315.1 Acanthosepion esculentum
TTATTTTCTTCAGGTTAGGTTTCAACTGTTTTATGTATATAGCTTCAAGAATTTTTATTTTTTGTTTATTGTTTTCATGTTTAAGTATAGTTGTGTTTTCGACAAGGATTTTCCGGAATTGTGTATGCGGCTAGGCGTGTTGTTTTAGATGCCTAGAAATGTTAGAGTTATCATTCAAATGTAGTATATATATATATATATATATATATATGCATATAATTTATTCGATAATTATAACATAAATATGTTATGAAATCACTCCAAAAATAGCCATTTAGATCCAACACTTGTCTTATCAAGTAATGGTGTTGCACTTCTTTTTTTTATATCACGTGCGATATGTGATATAAAATGTGATGACAGGGTCAAGAATAGTGCAATACTGACGAAATGTAACACTATCACAGGCACTGAAACCATTTTAGCAAATATACAACTTCGGTGGTTTGGTCATGTTGTGAGAATAGATTAGCATAGGCTTCCAAAAAAGGTGCTTTATGGACCACTACCAAACTCCAAGCGTTCAGTTGGACGTCCACTCTTACGCTACAAAAACAACTTTGATCTGAAAACCTGGGAAGCCCAAGCTTCAAGCCGGAAGGAGTGACGTAGGACATGTTTCATTAAGTTAAAGGGTCTTGAAGACAGTAGACTGAAGCACCGTGTTCAGCTTCGTCAAGCTCTGAATATATATATCCAAAATCAAAATACATCCACCTCGCCTCACCTGTGATAGCAATAATATAATTTACTACCTGTTCTGCACAATATGTCCTAATAGTGGATATATTGGCGAATCTGGAACTAATTTTAGATTTCGTATCAACAACCACAAACTAGACATACGTCAAAATAATCCGTATTCCCCCATAGCTGAACACTTTAATCAATCAGGACACTCATTAGACAACTGTAAATGTATATTGATAGACTCAGGTTTTAGTACAACATACAGACGAAGAAAAAAGGAGAAATACTGGATTTTAAAATTAGACATATAAACTAGGGTTAAACAAAGACTTGGGTATTTCAAATCTGTATAAATATTTCAATAGTTAAAAACTTTCTTTAGATATAGTTAAAAAACCTTTTTAAACAACATCTAAAATACTATCGTTAGATTTACGTTAAAAAATTCAAGCACAGTTGCATTCCACATCACGTGACGTCCGCGTCTAACGACGGACGCTGTAAAGTGTAAACAAACTGCCAAATACAGTAATACAGTAATTCAATTATTTTCTGAGGAAGGACCGAGGTGGTCTGAAATATTAAATATATATAAAAACGTATAAATACTTTCGCAAAAAAACGCCCAATTGTTTTTCAGTTATTTTATCCATATGTTATATACATATCAAGAAAGTATACGTGGCTTCTCATTATGCTATATATATATATATATATATATATATATATATATTTCTGAGAGGAGGTATTCTATTTACACAATTTACAGTGTTCGGACGGTTGCTCTTATCTTGGCTGTCATATTCATTGAGTGTTGACCAATCAAATTAAAGGATTCATTTCGAAATTCCAATCACATGAAGAAGGCCGGAGCGTACAACGGCGGAAACGTCGTGAATATGACAACTAAGATGAGGACAACTGTCCAAACCATGTCAATTGTTTAAATAGTTAGAATTCCTCATCTCAGAAAGTATATATATATATATATATATATATATGTATGTATGTGTGTGTGTATATATATATATGCATATAATTTATTCGAAAATTATAACATAAATATGTTATGAAATCAC
The DNA here is from genome assembly GCA_964036315.1 of Acanthosepion esculentum. Classification (NCBI taxonomy): domain Eukaryota; kingdom Metazoa; phylum Mollusca; class Cephalopoda; order Sepiida; family Sepiidae; genus Acanthosepion; species Acanthosepion esculentum. The sequence continues at coordinate 58,588,771 of OZ038507.1, forward strand.
TCCCAAAATAGCCATTTTGATCCAACACTTCTGGTGTCTTATCAAGTGATGTTGTTGAATGAAGAATAAAATGTAACCCTTTATTCCACATTCAAGGTTACCCTTTATATTACATTCTACGGTTAACATATAAATTGTTATATATACTGTACTCTGTATTGAGCACTCTTGTAAGAATATTATCTTTTGGTTACTGGAATTTATTCCGTATACATCAATCCTATACTTGCGTGTATAAATATATATATATATATATATATATATATATATATATATATATATATAAAAGGAAGAGGTTATATTAGTTCCAACGATAGAAAAGTGTGTATATTTAAAAGAAGTTTTTGGTTGTAATGAGGATTTTAAAAAAGTATGCTTTATTTTCCATAATTTTACTACACGTGTTTCTGGTCTCGCGACCGTCTTCAGGTAAAGGGTGGAGATTTCCACATATTATTAAAAATAATTAATTTTTTCCGTTATGTTTTCCAATGTTAAATATTCTCGATACGAGATATTCTCTATTTTTGTGTTAGTAATCCGAATGTCTTTCTTGAAATGGCAGTGAAGAGTTCTGCACGAAGGGTCATAAAACAATTAAGGTTGGTTTGAGAAGTGATGAATTAGTTGTCGGTATCTTATCTTTTAATGTTTTAAGGACCCCTGTGCGTTCTCAGATCTATTTTCATTTTCGTGTGTTTCTGTCAGCATGCGTGTATATATGCGTGTGCATATTCCTCCTCAATACATACACTCTCTCACTACGAGGAATTAGTAAACACATTTGTCTATATACACATATACACATATACACGTAAACACACACACACACATACATACAAACATACCGACCCACCACAAGGAATCTGTACATGCACATACATACATACATACATACATACATACGTACACACACATACCTCCCAAGTTACATGGAACCAATATATACATACACACACACACGCACACATATATACGTACATACATGCACACGTACTTCTTAAGATGTGTGGGTCTGTGTGGGTGCCCCTGAGTAGTTCCCCTGCTTTTGCCAATATGCGCGTATATATACGTGCATATATATACATTTTTTGTGTCCCACAGATATCCGCATGTGAGCGTGCGTGCATGCGTGGGAGTGGCCTGATCACTGTATTTGGCCACTATGTGTGCATGTTGTGTGCTTTTGCGTGTGGGGTTATGATCTATTTAGTTCCGATGTATGTGTATGTACAGATTCCTTGTGGTGGGACGGTATGTGTGTATGTATGTGTGTGTGTTTACATGTATATGTGTATATGTACAAATGGAGTTTACTAATTCCTCGAATTCGGATTACTAACGCAAAAATAGAGAATGGCTCATATCGAGAATACTTAACACTGAAAAACATAACGGAAAAAAATTAATTATTTTTAATAATATGTGGAAATCTCCACCCTTTACCTGAAGACGGTCGCGAGACCAGAAACTCGTGTAATAAAATTATGGAAAATAAAGCATAATATTTTAAAAACAAATCCACATTACAACCAAAAACGTTTGCGGTACCTCTCTTCTTTTTAATATATATATATATATATATATATATATATATATATATATATATATATATATTGTCATCCACAGACAGACTGTTTCGCTGTATCACAGCTCATCAGTGTGGCTAGACGTCCGGTTATATATATATATATATATATATATATATATATATATGTGTGTGTGTGTGTGTCATTTGCAGACAGAACTATTTCGCTGTATCACAGATCCTCAGTACGACTAGACATCCGAATGCCTCAAGCCAGGATCGAAACCCAACTGATAATGGCAGTCAGAGTTTCTACTAATGAGCTATCTTCATTCGACAGAGAGAAACAGCTAAATCTAGAAACGGTATATATACACACATATAAATATGTCTCCATTAACCATGTCCTGAAGAAGGTCTATTTGACCGAAACGTCTGACGTTGACAGAAAAACAAAAAAACAAAATGAAAAAAAACCAGTAAACTCACATATTCGGATTTTGCTTTGTCTTTTCCACATTTTCATCATATATATATATATATATATATATATATATATATATATATATATATATATATATATATATATATATATATATATGTACAAGTTTCATGAAAGATTACTGAGAAGGTACTGCGATTAAGGTTTATATTCAAAATAAATAAAAGTATTTATATATTTAATCCATGTTTGGTCTCTCAAGACAGACAAGGTACCATGAATCTTTTCTGCGCTTGATTATGGTAGGATCTTGCACCCAAAAAGTGCATATATAAAGGAAAGAACGAGAAACAGAGGCAGTCAATTTGATATCCCTGAAGAGTGGACGGAGTGATTGCTGTATAGTTCATCTACGAAACTCTGGAGTCTGGATACTGAGGGCAACGCGAATCAGCTAAGTGACAAATATTATATATATATATATATATATATATATATATATATATATATATATATATATATTGTCATCCACAGAGAGACTGTTTCGCTGTATCACAGCTCATCAGTGTGGCTAGACGGCCGGTTGCCTCTGGCTAGAATCGAAAACCAGCTGAATTCGCGTCGGTCGGAAGTTTTACCCTGAAGCCGTTGGCGCACGACAGAGAAGAAGGTGAATTTATGCGTATTTATTTTTAGATAAACACACAGTGACTGAGAGAATTCGATTCGATTTACCGAAGAGTCTTGTAGCATCCGAGACGAAAATTAAATGTGAATAGAAATATGTTTTTTTTTGTCTCGGATGCTACCAATAACAAAATAATTTCTATGCCTGAGGATGACTGAATGTACAGTTGAAAGTACTAGCATATTAAAGAAAGACCTTATACAGGTTATAATTTTAAAAACAAGGATCATAACATCCATCGAAGGATTCGTAAGTTAAGCCACCTTTAAGATTTTGTTTGCGAAAGGATTTCGCCATTTTATATCATTAACTTTACTAATGTAGTTTTTGTATGAATATATATATATATATATATATATATATATATATATATATATATATATATATATATATATATATATATATATATATTGCATATCGTAAATATAGAGCTGGTGTTAATAATACAGTGATCGATGTAATGCAACAGAGCTATAATATATATATATATATATATATATATATATATATATATATATATATATATATATATATATAATACTCTTACAGGATATAACCATTCTTGGTAGATTTTATATTATCACAGTGTTGGATAATCAGGAACAAGCATCGTGTGGAGCTAAAGAAAAAGAAAATGAATTCAGATGATTTCGGCTAGATTGAAAAGAAAAAACATTCTTTCAAAAAATACTCTTTCAACACATTTTGAAACTACCTGCGTCTCTCGTTTCTTGCGCATGTGTAGACGTGGCAACGCCAACAAAGTCAAGTCCGCTGAAATCGTAACAGATGAAAGGAGTCACAAAAAACGTTTCCAGTTTACCATATCATATCTCTCTCTCTCTCTCTAAATATATATATATATATATATATATATATATATATATATATATATATATATATATATATATATATAGTCAGGGCAGATGTGTATGCATATATGTATATGATTTGCACACTAATATGAAATGATCAGTAATGACAAATAAAAATCTCTATCTATAAATGTGTGTGTGTGTGTAACGAATGTATGGCCGCAATTCTCGACGGATTTGCACCAAAATTTACATGCACATGTTCCAAGTTAGCAACAAGACCAAGACCGACTTTGGATTTCCCAAATCCCATCGATAGTGGAAATAACCGATTTTTCATGCTTCTACGGCAGTTTTCATGTAGTCTGCGACCATTTTCTACTGGCCAGAGTGAGAGCCTATAGCTGGCTGCCACGAATAGACAGGAAGATTCTATTGGCCAGCGTGAGAGCCAACAGCTGACTAACACGATTGTTAACTAGCTTGTTCGCATGCAAAAAAAATCGATAGCTGCATTCGTCACAAGTGGGAAAAAATTAAATCTGCATGGCACTTTACTCCAATTGGCTCATTCGCTTGCTTAAACTCAACGTTGATTCTGATTCCGAAGAACTGGGTTGGGTGTGAAAAAGTATTTGTTAACATTCTTTTTTCATTCGGTTTTTCCAGTTACGCGTTCTTTTTTTAAAGCTGATCGTTTTGTCTTCATTTTGTTTAGTTCTTTTTCGTAACAGATTTAATGTTTAGTATAGAGCATAGAAAAAATTCACAGTGTGAGATAGGCAAGAAGTAAGACATGTAGCAACATCAGCACGGCAAAGGGCGCTCCTTTAAAGGCAAGGAAGGGCATAAATATTTTAAGTCAATTTTATAGCGATTGCTGTATGACTCGTACGATTTTTGAATCAACACCGCGCCGTTCTGCTAGTTTTATCTTAAATGTTTAATACACACTCACATTTGTAATTGATAATGGTTCGGAATTGAAAAAATGAGAGAGTTCCAATTCTAGTCAGGTTCGTTATATTCACTTACGCGCATGCGCCCTTGGGAATTCTATAAATCCACCTCTCCCCATTCCATATATAGGCTAAAAAATAGTAATTCATTATCATCTTCCAAGAAATTCTTACAATCAAAAATATTTTCTGGTTGTAAATAACCTGTAAAAAGTTGATGATCCGTAAAAAAACAAAAAAACAATCGTCAGTCATTTGCTTAAAAAATAATAAAGAAACACTAATATATCTTCTGCTTAATCCTTATTAATCTTTAATCCGTAAAATAAAATCCTCGTTTGTTTTGGTTATCTTCCCATCTTCAGATTTATCTTTATTTTACCTCTTATCGCCTGTTTTGTTCGTTCTTCTCCATCATTTCATTCTCCTAACCTCTTAGTACAAAACCAGCTTCCTTCCATAATCACATCTTAAGTAATATTTACGACATCCACTACGAAGATAAACAATCATCAATGCGCACAAATAAAACCGAACATTAGGACGAGGTCACTATTTCTATGGTCACTGCAACTATTAGTAGCGACGTGGTTCCATTCAAATTCGTCCAATTTTACCGGTCCCACACCAAAATGGCTGAAGCAAGTTTGTTTGCCCGCGTTAATTTGCTTCTAATGTATTTGCTTTTATGCCGTCCTTTTAAATGTCAGCTAAACTGTAAAGAAATGACTGAGGTCAGTCCATTGGACTCAGATTAGGGCTTCTCGGCAAAGCAGACATCACGGCTGGACAACCGGATGCAGGCCTGTAATGGCGTCTCGGCTTAGTGCTTCCGGTTTGCGCCGACTAAATCAGCCGCTTGTTACTTTGAAACTAGGTTCGGAAGAATAGAATCTTTAAAGATATCATTAGACTGTTTCATTACTAAACGAGAGTCGAGTTAATAAAATGTTTTCCATTCAAATCATCGAACAACTGAAAGTCGATCTAATCTGAAATAATCCCAAAAGAATTCCATTATGAATCGTAATTCCCATCGAGATGTATCAATGGCCCCGCTATATTTTCACTGTTTTCTGATAAAGGCGTTTTATTGGCCCGAAGCTTTTAATATGGCCGAATAGTTTTTGATGGTATAGAATGGGGGAAAAAAAGAAGAGATTTTAAGAGATAGTTTCATGTACAATTCATTTTCTCTGAAATTTTGAGAATTATTATTATTATTATTATTATTATTATTATTATTATTATTATTATTATATGTTAGTTGGTTGATTTTGTTTAGGGGCATATCAACCCCTATGGGTCATTTAATGCCGAAATCTACGTTCGAACACAATTTTATGGCTTCAACTGAATATATTTTAAAGGCAATTGTACGCCTACAACTCGAGATAAAATGTATTGCTGATCATTTTGCTTTTCAAATGTTTGTTTAGAGGCGTGTCACCTCCTCATGGCTCATTTAATGTCGAAAATTAATTTTCTTGTGAGCATTAGTAAGTTTGTAACCACGCACAGGAGCAGCTTTTGAGATGGGGCCTGTCGCTTTCCAAAATGCTGTCAGAATTTCCTTTGGGCCGCAACGATGGATCTTTCGCTGGTGAAATATGTTTCCACGACGTATTTTTTGGAATCCTCAATATTATGAGGGTCTACCGTTATCAAAAGAGATATCAGACACCTGTCGGAAATAGCAAAATCTTAGAAAATATATCAGTTATATAAAAAATATATTTGGGAATCTACACTGTTCGTACTGTTGTCCTCATCTTTGTTGTCATATTCATAATGTTTTGGCCGTTGTATTCTCCGGCCTTCTTCAGGTGATATACAACAGTCTGAACAGTGTAATTGCTGTCAATAGTTACCATACCTCATCTCAGAAATATAGACGGGTGTTTCATACTCTGTCATTTTTATAATCCAAGATACTTGCATTTAAAATCTGTCCCATCATTATCGGACAAACTGTATATATATTTTGTGGAATCGTCTATATTTTTACACTCAACCGCGTTAAAAATAGACTATTCCGTAAGAACTAGTTTCAACCAATCAACACCACACATTGTGAAACTCGGCTTATTATTGGTCGAGACGACCCCAGAATGTGTATCCATCGCCAAAAATCTGTTTTCTTGCTAATTTTGCGGGAGCCTACTTTGGCTTCCCAAAGTAAATAAAAGGACGAATTTCAGTCCAATTCACCAGTCAGTAATTCGCCTTCAGAGATATTCCACACAGATCCACGCGTGTCTACATTTTAACTAAAGGACTTTTCGCGCGTTAACATCTGACTCAACTTTCAACCTCTTTCTGTCTCTCTCTCTAAATTCATTACACTTTCTAAAACGAGTGTTAACTACACTACTAAACAGAAATTGTAATTCTAGCATAAGACAAAAGAAAATACAGACCAGGCTGAACAACTCTGTCAGAACAAGAACAAACAAAACCAACTTAAATCTCACATTACTTTCTAATTTATCTCTCGATAAATTTTCCTTAATATTTTATGTGAACATTTTCTCAACAAAAGAACATTGCTGAACTTTAATGCACTTAAAATGCTTGATGCAAGCTTCGTCAACTTGCATATAACCAAAACACAATCTTTTCTCTAATTGTAAAAATTGTATATAAATGTTCGATATTTTCTAGTTGAATGTGTAGGGGAACACTGTGTGAGAAGGCGTGTGTTTTGGTTAGCCATGTTAGTTGCGTGTTGAAAGGGCTGTTGCCCACAATTATTTATTTTTTTTAGGAAAGGTGTGGAAATCATTAGCAATAATGAAATACAAAAAAGGAACATGGAGTTAAAAACATAACAATTGAATTTATTACGTATTGAAATTACATGCATGCGAACTGAAAAGTGAGACTGAGTTGCGTCCCTTTTGATTAAGGTCTTTTTTGTATCTAGACTCATAACGAAAGAGTTTATATTTAAAATGCAGTTTAGAGATTGTCTATGTTGCATGTTCGAAATTGTCTATTGGACAAGTTGGTAAGCCTGAAATGTCGTAAAGTTCTTTAACGTCTGACTGCGTTAGTCAAGACGGGAGTTCCTTGAGAGTTACATTTTGGCTGTGGTGTGAGCGGTCGAAATTGTCTGCTGTTGATGTTGTTGTCGTTGTCTCTCGCACTGACGAACGCTGCTGTGTTGTGGTGGTCTCCTCGTGGTGACACGTGTTCTTGGGTTATATATATGGTCGTAGTCACGTGTCTCGGCTCCGGATTGAGTTGGCGCCTAAATTGATCGTGCGCGTGGGAGCGATCTGATTGGTCGATACTGACCAATCAGCAAGCTAGATTGACGGTGATTAACCAATGAATGCCTGTTGATTATCTGTAAGTATTATGTTGGTAAAATCGTAACAGGAAGAGTGCATTTCCTAGCAAAGGGTAAACTGGTTGTCGTGGACTAGTCTACAAATGCACATCCACCTTTGTTTTGTTCATTTTTGCATTGAGTTTTATTCGACTTGTACGTCTATGCTTTTATTTGTTGTGATTAATGTGAAGAACATGCTTTCAAATTCATCACTCTAGTAACAAAAAATCTGATTTCACACTCCATTCATAGCAATGCCAACAATAACATCGAATTTTATCATAGGCTTGAAAAATATGCATTCCTTGTAGAAGAATTTCAGATGTGCTTATTTTAATAAAAAGAAAAACATCTATTATATTCCACAATGTTTTTAGATATTGTAATTACGTGTTACAAATTTTTTTATTTTTTTATTTTCGTTTCTTCCTCCCTCCCTCTCTCTAATACACATTTAAGTAAATATCTGATTCCAAGTAAAGTCTTCTGCGGGCTCGGTAAAAAAAAATCATTTGTTTACCACGAGTGTTATGCACTTGGGGAATCATTGTTTTAGATGACAAATTATATCCTTCCAAAAAAACAAAACAAAATATTTATTAGTTCCAAAATGCTGTCAGAATTTTCTAAGGGCTATATATATGTCAGTTATCTAATAAATATATTTAGTACTCTATATCATTTTTTATAATCCCCAAAAATATGCATTTAGGATGTGCCCCATGATTATTGGTTGTTTTGTTTTATGGCATATCAAAACATCAGTGGGTCATTTAATGCCAACAAAATTTTGAAATAGATTCATAGCGATAGTTTGGTTAAAAAGATGTGTATGTATTTTTTTTTCCAAAAATGTATTGCTGGTAATTTTTTTTTTTTTTAAATGTATTGCTGGTAATTTAAAAAAAATGTATTGAAAGTAATATATATATATATATATATATATATATATATATATATATATATATAAAAAGAAGAAGAGAGGTATCGTTGGAACCATTATAACCTCTTCATTTTATATATATATATTTTTAGAATTGGACATAGTCCGACAATTTATTTAAAGACATTTATATATATTATGTTTAACGTTCTTTTTATAGATACAAGTATTTAAGCAAATGCTCTGTTTTATAATTTATTATGTAATAAACAGTATTAAATAACATTTACCGGCCTGAATGTCCGAGAAATTTTCATAGAAAAATGACAAATGACGTCATATATTTGATACTAGCGTATCAAATATATGACGTCATTTGTTTACATTTGATACGCTAGAGCAGATATGAATAGAAGAGATTCATGGAAGATTTAAGTTTAAAGATAGTAAAATCGACCTTGCTAACCAGACACTGCTCTGTGGCCGAAAGGTTAAGGCACATCACGCGAAATGATGGTTCCGTATAGGATACAGGTTCGATTCCTGTCGGAGAGCGAAAATTTTCTATGAAAATTTCTCGGACATTCAGGCCGGTAAATGTTATTTAATACTGTTTATTATAAAACAAAGCATTTGCTTAAATACTTGTATCTATAAAAAGAACGTTAAACATAATATAAATGTCTTTAAATAAATTGTCGGACTATGTCCAATTCTAAAATATATATATATATATATATATACACTTCGGTATATTATATATATGTATAATAATTTTATCATAGAAACAGTTTACTCAGTGTGTAAACTATATTTGTATATACTCCTGCCTCAAGCACAAATCTACTGAGGCGGACAAAATTAACCTGGCAGCTCAAATTGAAAAGGACCTCCAATCGGTTGTGGACTGGGGAGAGAAATGGATGGTCAACTTTAATGCCTCTAAAACAAAATTGCTCTCCATTAACCACCACAAGGACCCATCCCTGCATCCCATCAGAATGTCTGAGGACCAACTTCTCGAGAGTTCCTCTCTGCGGCTGCTCGGTCTCACGCTGTCCGCTGATCTGAGATGGAACAAATACATCGAGTCAATTGCATCATCCACCGCTAGAAAAGTTGGTTCCCTGTGCCGAGCCAGGAAATTCTTCTCCCCTGAATCGATCCTCCAGGTCTATAAGTCTACCATTCGACCTTGCATGGAGTATTGCTGCCATTTATGGTCTGGGGCCCCTGCGTGTTGCCTCGGGGTTCTTGATAAGATCCAGAGACGGATATGCAATGTGATTGGCCTTGATCTGTCATCTCGTCTGCAGTCGCTCTCTCACAGACGCATTGTTGCATCACTCTGCCTTTTCTACAAGTACTTCCACGGTAATTGCTCTGAGGAGTTGCTTTCACTTGTCCCTAAGCCTCGTGAATTCAAGCGTCCTACGAGGCTGGCATCCCGTTCCCACCCCTTCACCGTTGAAACTGTTAGGTGTAGACGTCTTTTCTACTCCAATAGCTTCATGTCACGCACATCTCGCCTATGGAACTCCCTTCCCTATTACTGTTTCCCTGGCAAATACAATCTCCAACGGTTTAAGTGTAGCGTCAATCGTCATCTCCAGTTGCCTTGATCTATCCACTTCCTGACATCTTCCATTCCTATCTGCTCTTGCTCTATATCTCCCGTAACCTCCCCACCTCGATCGGCCCTCCGTCCTTCTCTTTCTCCACATCCCTTCCTTTACCACTCCTATCTGCTCTTCCTCCAACCCTTCTGTAACCCCTTGCGTGATAGTGGCCACCGTCCTTGCTCGGGGTGATACACTTAAAAAAAAAAAAAAAAAAAAAATATGATAAATTTATAATAAATAATTATCGCTCTACTATCTGTATCGAGTCCTCCTTTTCAATTAATGCTGTGTACGTTAGAATTTATATATTACTTTCGTTCTCATGGCATCGATTATATATATATATATATTTATATATGTATAATTAACGATAATCTTGGTAATCCGTATGGATAATCCCAAGGAGGATGAAATCCTGAGAGCTCAATACGAAGTCACAGCGAATAATTTAATTTAA
>OZ038507.1:58604501-58697001 GCA_964036315.1 Acanthosepion esculentum
TCGAGAAATTGTCCAACTACAAGGACCTGGAGATCGAGATTAACAGGATGTGGGGAATGAAGACTGAGACTGAACCAATAGTAATCGGAGCTCTGAGCCTCTTGAGAAAAGGAATGGACAATTTTACTAAGAGTGTCCCAGGTAACATCAACATACAAGTTGCCCAGATCTCCCTACTAAGAACACCCCATATACAAAGAAAAGTACTATTAATTAAATGAGAATTCTCCTATAGGGCCTAAGGACCATAGTTTGGACCCGGCTTTACATTGTTCGGGCTGTCGTCCTCTTCTTTATTGTTATGTTCACGACGTTTCAGCCGTTGTCCCCTTTGGCCTTCCTCAGGATCTGTCTGCATTTCTGAGATGAGGTATTGTAATTATTTACATTGTTCGGGCTGTCGTCCTCTTCTTTATTGTTATGTTCACGACGTTTCAGCCGTTGTCCGCTTTGGCCTTCCTCCGGATCTGTCTACATTTCTGAGATGAGGTATTGTAATTATTTACATTGTTCGGGCTGTCGTCCTCTTCTTTATTGTTATGTTCACGACATTTCAGCCGTTGTCCGCTTTGGCCTTCCTCAGGATCTGTCTGCATTTCTGAGATGAGGTATTGTAATTATTTACATTGTTCGGGCTGTCGTCCTCTTCTTTATTGTTATGTTCACGACATTTCAGCCGTTGTCCGCTTTGGCCTTCCTCAGGATCTGTCTACATTTCTGAGATGAGGTATTGTAATTATTTACATTGTTCGGGCTGTCGTCCTCTTCTTTATTGTTATGTTCACGACGTTTCAGCCGTTGTCCGCTTTGGCCTTCCTCAGGATCTGTCTGCATTTCTGAGATGAGGTATTGTAATTATTTACATTGTTCGGGCTGTCGTCCTCTTCTTTATTGTTATGTTCACGACGTTTCAGCCGTTGTCCGCTTTGGCCTTCCTCAGGATCTGTCTGCATTTCTGAGATGAGGTATTGTAATTATTTACATTGTTCGGGCTGTCGTCCTCTTCTTTATTGTTATGTTCACGACGTTTCAGCCGTTGTCCGCTTTGGCCTTCCTCAGGATCTGTCTGCATTTCTGAGATGAGGTATTGTAATTATTTACATTGTTCGGGCTGTCGTCCTCTTCTTTATTGTTATGTTCACGACGTTTCAGCCGTTGTCCCCTTTGGCCTTCCTCAGGATCTGTCTGCATTTCTGAGATGAGGTATTGTAATTATTTACATTGTTCGGGCTGTCGTCCTCTTCTTTATTGTTATGTTCACGACGTTTCAGCCGTTGTCCGCTTTGGCCTTCCTCCGGATCTGTCTACATTTCTGAGATGAGGTATTGTAATTATTTACATTGTTCGGGCTGTCGTCCTCTTCTTTATTGTTATGTTCACGACATTTCAGCCGTTGTCCGCTTTGGCCTTCCTCAGGATCTGTCTACATTTCTGAGATGAGGTATTGTAATTATTTACATTGTTCGGGCTGTCGTCCTCTTCTTTATTGTTATGTTCACGACATTTCAGCCGTTGTCCGCTTTGGCCTTCCTCAGGATCTGTCTGCATTTCTGAGATGAGGTATTGTAATTATTTACATTGTTCGGGCTGTCGTCCTCTTCTTTATTGTTATGTTCACGACGTTTCAGCCGTTGTCCGCTTTGGCCTTCCTCAGGATCTGTCTACATTTCTGAGATGAGGTATTGCAATTATTTACATTGTTCGGGCTGTCGTCCTCTTCTTTATTGAGATGAGGTATTGTAATTATTTATATTATTTACATTGTTCGCGCTTCTGGAAAACTCTCCCGGCTTCTTGCTTTCCAGTCAGTTTTGATCTTGAAAACTTTAAATGCAATGTCAATCGTAATTATAATAACAATAATAATAATAACAATAATAATAATATTTATTATTATTATTATTATTATTATTATTATTATTAAGTTTATCCATAATAATTACTTGTTTTTATTATTATTATTATTATTATTATTACTATTGTCATTCTATTTTTATTGTCATTAATATTCGTCACTTCACTGCTAATATTGTTATTGGATTATCTATCCGGTCTTCGGGCGATCTTCACATCCATTCCTGAGTGCCGCCTCGGGGCTACTTGTCAACAGCCTTCTACTGGTCCTCACATGGTAATAAGCCTCGTTCCGTCTGGTGGCCGCAGGCAACTGTCACTGTGATGTGTGACAGGGTCACTTGTTGAGAGACGCCGAAAGAAACGTGATTTCCGGCCATCACCAACAGAAGTAAGACGTTGGCTTCAGTATTAGTGGCGGCGGTAGCACACACGTTCGTGCGCATGCGTTTTTTCACTTTGGGCGGGAACAAGAGCGCTGTCGAGTTCGCCATGACAGACTGGCTTACTCGTGCCCTTCACTGTGCATGAAAAACGTACTTAAGCAGGCATTTAAACATACTTAAATTCTGATGATAATGATTCGTGCGAATGTCGGTGCACGGTTCTCTATTAGTTGATGTTTCTCTTATAACAAACCTAGAAGTGTCTACGTTAGTGTACAAGATTTCCTCTTGATAAGAACGCCATTAATCCATACGCGTCCGTCTCTTTGCATCTTTTAAACACGTAAACCCCTCACCCAACGTCCACTATTTTCCCCTCTACCCATGTCTACCTATTTCGCAAAGACTCCTGCACGCAAGGACGGTACAAGCGTCTCTTGCCCCCAACCGTATCTACAATACCCCCAGTGATACGAGACCTACACTCTACTACAGCTCATAAGGTCAGTCAGTTATGTGCCATGCGTGACACACACTTTCGATACATGACTGACGAGGCAGATTTCTTCCCGCAGTAGGTTGCCATTTCTTTCTGTGGTAGACCAGTTGCCATCTAAGGTTATAGAACCCGGTCTGTCCTGCTATTTACCCATAGCTGGGGCGAGGGGAGAAGAAGAGGATTCTTACCTTTCTCAAGGGTATTAGCACGGAAGTGTAGAAATTTCATTGCAATGTAATTATGGAATATGAACACTTAACCAAATTTTAAAAATATCTACACAAGAGGGTTTCCCATAAAATGATTAACAGCAAATTTAATGCTCACAAATTTAAATGCTGTGTCAATCGTTATCTTTTGTCTTCTTAATTCAGGTTCTTTTACAGATATTTACATTGTTCGGTCTGCTGTCCTCATCTTCGTTGCCATATTTACGACGTTTCGACCGTTATACGCTCAGGCCTTCTTCCGGTGATTGGCATTTCGAGCTGAACCCTTTAATTCCTCCACCGTAAATAATTACAATACCTCATCTCAGAAATATAGATTCTGTTCTTTTATTATTAACCTCTGCTTAATAAAGTTTTCTTTTTCTCATATCCTATCACACCCAGTAAACCATTGTCTTAACGGCTTTATTGCCTTGCTTAGAGTGGGACCTCAATTTAACGGACTAATAAGTGGATTGTCCGTTAAAGCCGTTTCTCCGTTAATTTGAAGCACTATTTTTTCGTGGCCTAAAAACACCAGTACAGTACAAAATTATTGTAAATGAATGTAAGTATGCGACAGGTACAATCGAGCAATGGATAGCAGATCGGACTGAGGAATTCCAGTCGAATCCATTACATTCACTTACATGCTAATACCATTGGGAAAGGTATTACTCCTCTTCTTCTCCCCACTCCCCCAGCTATGGGTAAATAGCAGGACAGAACGTGTTCTATAGTCTTGGATGGCAACTGGTCTACCGCAGAAAGAAATGGCAACCTACTGCGGAAAAAAAAACTGCCTCGTCAGTCATGTATCGAAAGATACGTGATCGCCTAAGTGTGTATCACGCATGGCACATAACTGACTGATAGTATATTATATGTTTGCGTATTTTATAATGATTTTCCAACTTTCTCAGATGTGGCACAAGGCCGAAATTATGGGTCACCCTGTGAGGATTAAACTCACTTCTTAGTCGTAATTGTTTTAGCGAGACAAGCCTTGCCAACCATTACACAACGCCGAGGTGGCCATTTTTCAGTTACTATATACCTTTAAATAATTTTTTTAAAGTTTTAAAGTTAAATCCGGAGTCGGTTGCTTCCGGGATCGTTAATCCGAGAATTAACCACCGGAAAAGAGAAAGCTTGTTTATTCGCTAGGCTTAATTGCAATCTAATCAACATTCATTCTCCAGGTAAAATGTAATTGTCTTCAAGGTAAAGTTGATTTCGGCGTACCAATGAAGCAGCATTTCACCTGTAACAAGAAGCGAAACTTCGGTGGCTAATAAATCCTGGGAGAAAAAGAGTAGAAACAAATATATAAATTATTTTCTCCAGTTGTAAATGACTACCTATGTGCCCCACCCCGCCCCTATAGAAAAGAAACCATGGAACCATTTTGCAAACAAAGCGAACTTGTCAATTTCCGACTGGCGGGTGGGTGGGGGATGTTTCTTAACGAAATTTGTCGCTATTTGTTTCTCTGTCGTGTCAAAGTGGAAAAAAAAGAAAGGATGAGTGAAGAAGGAAAAAAGAAAAGAAAAAAAACATTTAATAGGAAAACGTAGACAAAGAGTTAAGAAAAAGAAGAGGAAAGAAAGAAAAGAAAAGAAGGAAGGAAAGAAAGAAAGAAAGAAGAAAGAAAGAAGAAGGAAAGTAAGGAAGGAACAAAGAAAAAGTAAAGAAGAATGAAAGAAAAACGGAAGGAAGAAAATTGAAAGAAAGAAAGAAAAAGATACAGGCGTAGAAAGAAAGAAAGAAGGAAAGAAAGAAAGAAAGAAAGAAAGATAGAAAGAAACAATGACATAAATAAATAAAGAACAGGATTCAAATATAGATAAAAGGTAAGAGAAAGAAAGAAAGAAGAAAGAAAGGAAAGAAAGAAAGAAAGTACAGAATGAAGTAAAAAGAAAGAATGAAATAAAGAAAGGAAGAAAGAAGAAAAGGAATAAAAAGAAAGAAAGAAAGAAAGAAAGAAAAAGGAAAGGAAGAAATAAATAAATAAAGAAAGAAAGAAAGCACGGAAGGAAGTAAAAAGAAAGAATGAAATAAAGAATGGGAGAAAGAAAGAAAGAAAGAAAGAAGAAAAAGAAAGAAAGGAAGGAAGAAAGAAAAAAGAAAGGAAGAATGAAAGAAAAACGGAAGAAAGAAAACTGAAAGAAAAAAGAAAGAAAGAAAGAATAAAAGAAGAATGAAAAAAGGAAAACAGGGAAGAAAGTAAGAAGAAAGAATGAAATAAAGAAAGGAAGAAAGAAAGAAAGAAAGAAAGAAAGAAAGGAAGGATGGAAGGAAGAAATAAATAAAGAAAGAATCGGGAAAAATGAAGAAGAAAATAACCATCTTAAGGTGGAAAGAAAGAAAAAGAAAATGGCCGTAATCAGTTGAATTAAAAGGAAAAGTAGGAAAATAAATATACAAAAAAGAAGAAATTGAAAGTATAGAAGAAAGAAAGAAATGAGAAAAAATTGAAAATTGCATAGGAAGAAAGATAAAGTTTTCAAAAATGAAGAAAAGAAGGAAACAAAAAAATGAATCAATGAATCAATAAATGAAGAAGGCAAAGACAGAAAATGAATGAAAGAGAATGAACAAAAAGAAGACATGAAAGAAAACAATTAACTGGAAATGAAAAAAAAACGGGAGAAAGAAAGAAAGAAAGAAAAAGAAAGAAAGAAAGAAAAAGAAAGAAAGATTGGGCAAAGAAGAAAAGTAAAAGTAAAATAAACGATACAAGAAGATGCTAAGAGAAACAGAAAGGAAGAAAAGATCCTGAAAGAAAAGCAATTAAAAGGAAGAAAGAAAAAGAAAAAAAGATCATGAATGAAAAGAAATAAAAAGATTTAAAGGCAAAAAGATGCTGAAAGAAAAGAAATAGAAAGAAAGAAAAGATTCTGAAAGGAAGGCAATAAAAAGAAAGAAAAAGAAATAAAAGATAATGAAAGAAAAGAAAGAAAAAGAAAGAAAAAAAAAGAAAAATGACGAATGAAAAACAATAGAAAAAAAATGCTGACAGAAAAGTAATAAAAAGAAAGAAAAAAGAAAAAAGAAAGAAAAAAGAAAGAAAAATGATGAATGAAAAGCAACAGAAAGAAAGCAAGTAAGAAAGAAAGAAAGAAAGAAAGAAAAGATTCTGACAGAAAAGAAATACAAAGAAAGAAAGAAAGAAAGAAAAAAAAGATGATGAATGAAAAGCAATCTGAAGAAAGAAAAGATGCTGAAAGAAAAACAAAGGAAGAAATGAAGAAATAAATAGAGATGCTGAAAGAAAAGCGAGAAACAAACAAAGAAAGAAAACTTGACAATTTGGGTGTTGTTGTGTAAGGCGTATTTCTAACTGTCTACGGGTTGGGTGTTTTAGGCGGTCTAGAGTGGGGCGTCATACGCAGGCAGTAATAGCATTAGATTTGGCCTCGAGGGTTCTGCAAAGATAATCCAATATTGCTCGTAATCAAAAAATGTCACTCTTCTCCACAGAGAGGTCATGCGTCGACTGTTGTTTGCGAAACGAGAGGAGGACGAGAGCAGAACGAGAGCAGAACGAGATGGATGGTGACTATTTCCTCTTTTCTGGAGGCCCAACATTTCCATTCCTCCCCAGTCACTTAACAGTCTATCTCAATGTCTATTTCAATCTGTCTTCATATACATACATATACAAAGAGTCACGGTGGAGTAATGGATAGCGGCCTGGGTTGAGGAATCTGAGAGCCGAGTTCGAATTCCAGTCGAATCCATTACCTTCACTTACGTGCTAATACCCGTGGAAAAGGAGTGAAACCGCCTCTCCTCCCTCCAGCTATGGCTAAATAGCAGGACAGAGTGGGTTCTATAGCCTTGGATGGCAACTGGTCTAGGAGAAGGACAACTCTGAATTTAAAACCTGCGGAGGGTCGTTAGGGGGACCTTGTGGCACGTAGTGCACCAGGTCTCTGTATTCGGTCCTTCAAAAAGTGCGGATGGTCCTGCACGAAACCTTCACCACTATAATCAAATCTCATGTGCTGTTGTCGGAAACTGATCTGATTGGCCCTCATACGTCGATGGGAACTGATCTGCTTGACCCTCATACGTCGAATTCGTCGAGTATATATATATATATATATATATATATACTGAATGTTTTCCGAAACGAGTGTAGTTACTTATACTCATAAGATTACTACTACTAATATTATTATTATATATATATATATATATATAAAATAATATTAGTAGTAGTAGTAATCTTATGAGTATAAGATTACTACTACTACTACTAATATTATTATTATATATATATATATATATATATATATATAAAATAATATTAGTAGTAGTAGTAATCTTATGAGTATAAGTAACTACACTGGTTTCGGAAAACATTCGGTTTCTTGATTTGCAAAGAAAATCAAATCAATATCGAAGGAAAAAAAAAGAGCCGAGAAAACAATCGGTCAGCATGCAGGCCCAAAGCCCAAAGAAAAAAAAACTGATACGAGTACGCAACTAACTAAATAAAGTACTCAATACTGTAAGTAGAGGAGACCTAGAGAGACTGACAAACCTACCACGGTTTCACCTAAGCGGATCGCCAGGGAAGTCTGGCTAAAGAGGTAAAATAAAGAAACGGGATACTTATAGTCAATAAACGATCCGCTTACGTGAAACCTTGGTAGGTTTATCTGGCTCTCTAGGTTTAACTATATATATATATATATATAGATAGATAGATAGATACAATTGCAGTAGTAAAAAGTGCCTAATACAAAGCAGAGTATACAAAATTGCAATAAAGTATAAAGTAAAACCGAAGCTACTTAAGTTTCACTGTCTAAAGGAAGGATCGTCAGGCCGGGTTCAAATTTGAATCCTCTAAAGCTAAAATTTGAAAATGGCGTGACGATCATTGCTTTCGAGGGTGAAACAAGTAGATTTAGTTCTACATATATATAATTATCTCTTCCGAATACATTAAAATCAATATATATATATATATATATATATATATATATATATATATATATATATATATATATATATATATATAAAATACGCGCGAGATATACTCTAATGAAAAGTTGTTCCAACTATCCGGCAGCGTCTCACTAGCCTTTACATAATTTAACATCCAGAATGTTTTCTTACGCTTATTTGAATATTATATGTTAGCTCCTTACATGTGACACGTATCCAATCAAAACATCTTACTGTATTTTATTAACTTTTACACACAACATACAATTAATCTGCGTTTCTTTGCTTTTAATCATATTTTATCGTTTCTATCTTGATGTCTGACGAAACTTTAATAAAGGGAAACGTGTCAATTACGTGCTTGATTCAAAAATCGTACGACTCATACAGCAATCGCTATCACTTGACTTAAAATATTTTTGCCCTTCCTTGCCTTTAAAGGAGTGCCCTTTGCCGTGCTGATGTTGCTACATGCCTTATTTCTTGCCTATCTCACACTGCGAATTTTTTCTAAGCTCTATACTAAACATTAAATCTGTTACGAAAAAAGAACTGAACAAAATGAACACAAAACGATCAGCTTTAAAAAAAGGACTCCTAACTGGAAAAACCGAATGAAAAAAGAATGTTAACAACAAATACTATTTCACACGCAACCCAGTTCTGCGGAATCAGAATCAACGTTGAGTTTAAGCAAGCGAATGAGCCACGTGGAGTAAAGAGCCATGCAGATTTAAATTTTGCCCACTTGTGACGAATGCAGCTATCGATTTTTTTGCATGCTAGCATGCTAGTTAACATTCGTGTCAGTCATCTGTTGGCTCTCACGCTGGCCAATAGAATCTTCCTGCCTATTCGTGGCAGCCAGCTATAGGCTCTCACTCTGGCCAGTAGAAAATGGCCGCAAACTACATGAAAACTGCCGTAGAAGCATGAAAAGATCGATTACTACCACTATCGATGGGAGTTGGGAAATGCAAAGTCGGTCTTGGCCTTACCATTAACTTGGAGCATGTGCATGTAAATGTTTGTGCAAATCCGTCGAAAATTGCGGTCGTGCATTCATTACACACACACACACACACACGCACACACACATCCTGCGTTTTATAGATAGAGATTGTTTCGGAATACAATTCTTACATAGCTGAGGGTGGGGTGAAGAGGTTGATTCATTCCTTTCCCAAGGGGGTTTGCGCGTAAGTGAATCTAAGGAACCCAGTCGGAATTGAACCGTTATCCATTACACCACTTTTTTTTTATATCAATGCTACGCTCACTTTTTAGTGAATTATTGGAAGCACTTTGTTGAAACTGGCACCATTTTTTTTCTCTGTATATTTTGACCGTTTGGTTTTTAGATTTTGGATGAAAACTTGGAAATTTTTCAACATGTTTCACTATTCCAAAATTATAATTTAGGTATATTTAAGGGGAAGGTACCAGTTTAGTCATACGCCAGCCAAATAGCTTATTTCATTCATCATTCTATTAAAATAATCGTTCGGTTGGGAAAGACATTTTCAAATTACGCATGCAACCTTTCTTTCTTTCTTTTCTTTCTTTCTGCTCTTTCTTTCTTTCTTCTCTTTCTTACTTTCTTTTTGGTCTTTCTTTCTTTCTTTCTTTCTTTCCTCTCTTTTTTCTTTCTTTCTTTCTTTCTTCCCTTCCTTCTTTCTTTCTTTCTGCTCTTTCTTTCTTTCTTTCTTATTTATGCAGTTTGTCTCTCCCATGAAAAGTGCTTTCTTTTTTTTAAAAATTTTATTAGTGTTGTTATTCATTTCAATCTTTCTTGATGTGAAATCAAATTATGCCAGATCTCATTTCAACAACATTATTATTATTATTATTATTGTTATTTTTATTATCATTATTATCATATTAGTGTCTCCATTATTATTATTATTATCATTATTTTTATTTCCTTTGATATCTGGCGTTTACACATTTCTTTACGGGTCCCGCCCAGGGACCTAAGGTTAGAAATGGCGTCATGACACTTTCCACTGCAAAAAAAAAAAATAATTACATAGATAAAGCCCTTCGTAAAGTGTGGGCTGTACTTGTCAGAACAATTTTTTGTATCTCTTTGAGGCATGGACTTCCAGGGATCCCTTCAATCAGCCTACTTGAATCTTTTCCAACCAGTCCAAGGGCTCCAACTACAACAGGAATTGTTGATGTTCCCATGTGCCACATTTTTGTGATTTCTATTTCAAGGTCCTTGTATTTTGACAGTTTTTCGAATATCTTCAAAGACACATTGCAGTCTGCAGGGACTGCCATATCAATAAGTTGGCACTTATTTTGTTTGTGGTCTTTAATAACAATGTCTGGGCGGTTGACTTTGATTGTTCTGTCAGTGTGTATTGTGTAGTCCCATAGAATTGTAACAGGTCCTATCTCCGTAACCGGGTCAGGGTGGTGTTGGTACCAATTTCTTCCAGTTTCCTTCCCATAGGAGTTGCAAATTTTCCAGTGCAGATATTGGCCCACTCTGTCATGCCGGGTTTTATATTCAGTGGGTGCCAATATCGTGCAACCTGATATAAGATGATCAATGGTTTCTGGATATTTGTCACAGAATCTGCATCTTGGGTTAACACAGTATTTTAGTATATGTGCTTGATAATTCCTAGTTAACAAGCATTGGTCTTGTGTAACAATGATAAAACCCTCAGTTTCACCTTTCAACCCTGCACTACGTAGCCACTGATGGGTGCGGTTTTTGTCTACGTCAGCTTGTTTGGTACGGGCAGAGTATTGGCCATGGAGCGGTTTATTTTGCCATTGTTTCTTTATCTGGTCGGTCGCATTTCTCTTTGCATTCTTCTTTAAGTTTTTTACAGCTTCAGCCGGTGTACAGTGATGTATTTGAATTTCTGTGCCCATTTGAAGCTCCTTTTTGAATTTTTCGGCTTCCTTTACTACAGAGTAAAGACACTTACTACTTATTATCATTATTATCATTATTATTATTATTATTATTATTATTATTATTATTATTATTATTATTATTATCATTATTATTATTATTATTATTATTATTATCATTATTATTATTATTATTATTATTATCATTATTATTATTATTATCATTATTATTATTATTATTATTATTATTATCATTATTATTATCATTATTATCATTATTATTATCATTATTATTATTATCATTATTATTATCATTATTATTATCATTATTATTATTATTATTATTATCATTATTATTATCATTATTATTATTATTATTATTATCATTATTATTATTATTATTATTATTATCATTATTATTATTATTATTATTATTATTATCATTATTATTATCATTATTATTATCATTATTATTATTATTATTATTATTATTAATATTATCATTATTATTATTATTATTATTATTATTATTATTATTATTATATGTGGACATTGGGTCTGATAAAGAAGGGTTCCGAAAATCATGTGAGTCCAATTGCTGAACTCACCATCATCCTCAGAGCTACAAAAGATATGCGGAACTTCAGATATAATTTGCAAAACCCTCTTCATCTAAACGAAATGTCCTAAATGCGCATAAATAAATCTCCTACAGTGCCATTTTTACTCATAAACATTGGTGGGTAGACTTGGCAATTAGACACTCTCTGGCAAGATGATACCTCACAACAACAATAATAATAATAATACTTCATCTAAAAAATCCGATGTAAAACATGAATGGGTTTTATTTAGATTATTATTATTATTATTTTTATTTCCTTTGATATCTGGCGTTTACACATTTCTTTCCGGGTCCCGCCCAGGGACCTAAGGTTAGAAATGGCATCATGACACTTTCCACTGCAAAAAAAATTAAAAAAATAATTACATAGATAAAGCCCTTCGTAAAGTGTGGGCTGTACTTGTCAGAACAATTTTTTGTATCTCTTTGAGGCATGGACTTCCAGGGATCCCTTCAATCAGCCTACTGGAATCTTTTCCAACCAGTCCAAGGGCTCCAACCTCAACAGGAATTGTTGATGTTCCCATGTGCCACATTTTTGTGATTTCGATTTCAAGGTCCTTGTATTTTGACAGTTTTTCGAATATCTTCAAAGACACATTGCAGTCTTATTATTATTATTATTATTATTATTATTATTATTATTATTATTATTATTATTATTATTATTATTCCTGTGGTGATGGGGTCATTGGTTATGATAAAGAAGGGTACCGAAAATCATGTGAGTACAATTCCTGGAGACATCAGTATGTCAGAGCGACAAAAGTTTACTGTGTGGGGAATTGCACATATCATCCACAAAACCCTCTTCATCTAAACGAAATGTCCTAAATGTGCATAGATAATTCTCCTACAGTGCCATTTTTACTCATAAACACCGGGACTTGGCAATTAGACACTTAAAATCACTCTCTGGCAAGATGATATCTCACAACAATAATAATAATTCTTAATCTAAAAAATTCGATGTAAAATAGGAATGGGTTTTATTTAGATTATTATTATTATTATTATTATTATTATTATTATTATTATTATTATTATTATTATTATTATTATTCCTGTGGTGATGGGAACATTGGGTCTAATAAAGAAGGGTTCCGAAAATCATGGAGTACGATTCCTGGACAGATGATCATCTCAGATTTACAAAAGATTACGGAACTGCACATATCCGTAAAACCATCCCCATCAAAACGAAACGTTCCAAATGTGCATAGATCCCTCTCATACCGTTATAACGTTTGTTTTTTTCCATAGATTCTTTAACACCCAATAACCCCTTGCATCAGAGTGGCTTTATAGCCGTAATTGGTGTGAAATGATTAAGAAAACCTAAACTTTCAATATTTCCATATATGTGCGACCTACTGTGTTTGACAGATGAACTATATGTCAAAGAAAATGAAAGTAACTAGAAACTGCTTCAAAATTTCACCAAATTGTTTCATGGCCCATGTTGTGGAGTAGCTGAACACCCCCACAAGATGGACCGGTCTAAGGCTATTTAAACAGCACTCTCTCTTACTAAGAGAGAACAGTTAACGATTACAGCTAACTCTAAACGTTTTTTATATAATACCAGGAGTAATCAATGAATCATAGATAGAATCGAACGTCTAAAAAATATAATCTTTTTCTTCAAACAGATATTACCATTCCAATGTCATATTAAACTAAATTTTTAATATGAAAAGATATTGAGCAAGAAGCGATTTATATAATACCAGTAGTAATCAATGAATCATAGATAGCATCGAACGTCTAAAAAAATATAATCTCATGGGCGTAGAGGGACACAGACGAGGCTATGCCGAAGGGTAGTTTCGTCTGGCGAGGTAGACAGCTAACATACCACGTGTATACAGTGTCTACGAGCAATTTTTGCCCGAGTCTACGGGCTCGGGACGCTCCACGTAAAAACCTCGCAGTTGTGCCATATCCCTCCTTGTGGGGAGGTCTCGGTTAAATACCGGATAGTTAACGATTAACTTATTCTTGCATTCGTCTGTGTACTCAACCGTGAACCGTTATTCTCCGGAATAAATAACTTCTTAATTGCTATATGTGTGTCTTATTTTCGTCATAACAGTCCATGACCCAGACTTCCACAAAAAATGTCCTTGAAATACTATTGGGAATTTGCGAATTGTTGCAAGATTATGAGGAAACAGACAGACAAACAAACATGAGATTTGTTGGCAGAGACAATTAAAGCATATAATAATTATCAATGTGTATTTATTTATATCTTTCCTGTCCTATCTATAGTGCGAAAGGAGGTAACTCAACTTAAGACAGTAAATTTGTGAGTGATTACCTCCCTTAGACGTTTGAATAATCTAAACAAAGACAATATTTATCTGCATTTAAACAAAATTAATTCCCGAGCAAAATGAACCTCTTAATCAATTCCTTTAAGTTGCTTAGATTTTACTCTTATTTGTTCAAGTTTTTCGTGTGAGGCACTCTGATATTTTTATTTATTAATTAATCGTTTTGCTTCAACTTGATCTTGAAATAGGCTTTGTCGTCGCCATCTTTGTCGTCGCCATCTTTGTCGCCGCTCTCTTGAGATATTTCTATTTCACTGTTATATTAAACGCATAAAATTTTTGACATTAATCAAAAAGTGATTTATGTAATACCAGGAGTAATCAATGAATCATAGACACAATTGAACGTCTAAAAAGTATAATCTTTTTCTTCCAAGAGATATTCCCATTCCAATGTGATTTTAAACAAAATTTTTAATATGAAAAGATATTGAACAAAAAGCGATTATTTATAATACCAGGAGTAATCAATGAATCATAGATTGCATCAAACGTCTAAAAAATATAATCTTTTTCTTCCAACAGATATTCCCATTCCAATGTCATTTTAAACAAAATCTTTAATATGAAAAGATATTGAACAAAAAGAGATTTATATAATACCAGGAGTAATCAATGAATCATAGACTCCATTGAACGTCTAAAAAATATAATCTTTTCTTCCAACAGATATTCCCATTCCTCTGTTATATTAAACACAATTTTTAATATGAAAAGATATTGAGCAGAAAGTGACTTATATAATACCAGGAGTAATCACCGAATCACAGATAGCATCGAACGTCTAAAAATATAAATGGAATAGATAAAATTAAATGTTTCATTGGCCTCTATTTTAGCTCTGAATTCTTTATCTCCGCTTTATTGAAACTCAATTGATTGCTTTAAGAGTTTTGATTCGTTGCATTTCACTATTAGATCTTTCTCATAATTTCTGTCATTTTTGACGGCACGGCAACACTAGTAATAATAACAATAAAAATACATTGAGATACAAACCAGAAAGTTCATATCTTTGTCGGAAAGTCTTGACTCACAAATAACACAATAAATTCTTTTTCTTGTGCCGTCAGCTTCCTGTTCCTCATAACTCATAATAAACATTTTTTTCTGTTATTTCTCCTAAGCCCTGTTCCGCCATTTATGTACTCGAGCTCTCAACTATGTTCAATCTCATCCAAGACTTATATATATATATATATATATATATATATATATATATATATATATATATATATATATATATATATATATGTATATATATATATATATATATATATATATATATATATATAAAGGAAAGAGGTTATAGTAGTTCAAATATGAGATATATATATATGTATATATATACATATATAAATATATATATATATATATATATATATATATATGTATATATATATGTATATATATGTATATATATATATACGTATATATATATGTATATA
Source organism: Acanthosepion esculentum (assembly GCA_964036315.1). Lineage (NCBI taxonomy): Eukaryota > Metazoa > Mollusca > Cephalopoda > Sepiida > Sepiidae > Acanthosepion > Acanthosepion esculentum. The sequence continues at coordinate 58,619,698 of OZ038507.1, forward strand.
TATATATGTATATATATATATGTATATATATATGTATATATATGTATATTTATATATGTATATTTATATATGTATATATATATATGTATATATATATATATATGTATATATATATATGTATATATATATATATATGTATATATATATATGTATATATATATATATATATATGTATATATATATGTATATATATATATATGTATATATATATTATAAATTAATAGATTTAAAATATGGTTTTACCGCTACACAGTAATAACCATGTTTCAGAAATGGAAGCTAAAGCCCCTGAATTTAATTTTGTTATTAAACCATTTCCTCATTAAGCGAATTTTGGAGTAACTTACTTTTTAAAATTTACGGTTGTTAACGGCACCGGACGTCTAGTCACACTGATGAGCTGTGAAACAGCGAAACAGTCTGTCTGTGGATGACAAATATATATATATGTTCGTGGCAAATATTTGCACCAAGTCCTTGTTATCAGCACTTCCAACCGAATTCCGATCGAATTTACCGCTTATAAACTTCAATCTTCCAAGAATCTTTCACGTACATTCATAACTGCTCATGGCGTATCAAATGTAAACAAATGACGTCACACATTATGAAATGAACAAATTCGACCTTACTAACCGAACGATCCTCAGTAGCCGAATCGGTTAAAAAGGTCCTTCAGGCTATATGACAGTTCCGTATGGGATACAGGTTCGAATCCTGTCGGGGGACGAATATTTTCTATGAAAATTTCTCGGACATTCAGGCCGGTAGATGTTATTTAATACTGTTTATTATAAACAGAGCATTTACTTAAATACTTGTATCTATAAAAAGAATGTTAAACATAAAAATGTCTTTAAATAATTGTCGGACTTTGTCCATTTCATAATATATATATATATATATATATATATATATATATATATATATATATATATATATATATATATATATATATATATATATTCTTTCATATTAAATACATAAGATGCTTAAGATGAAAGATATTGAGCAAAAACGATTAATATGATACCAGGATTAATGAATGAACAATAGATATCATTGAACATCTAAAAATGCAAAAGGAACAAAGAAATTAAACTGTACATCCGCCTCTATTTCAGGTGTGAATTGTTCATCTCCGTTTTATTGAATCTCAGTTCATTTTTCAACACTTTTGTTTAATTGAATCTCACTGATAAACATTCTCCGAATTGCCGTTATTTTTGACGACACGGGTACAACAATATCAACAACAATAATAATAATAATAATAATAATAATAATAATAATAATAATAATAGAAAAATAAAGAGAAGTAGAAGAAAGGGAAAAAAGAAAGCCAAAAAAAAAGAAAAAAGAAAAGAAAAATAAGAAAGGCATCTTTGATTGCAACGCATATGAATAAAAAGTGAATGACGAAGAAGATACTGTTCTGGCGTAGCATCAACTAAAAGCGACATGAATTCGACAGACTGCCACTCTTGGAAAACGTTTCGCATTTGAGACAAAAAACAACAACAAATGAAGACTGGAGAATGTCAGGGCAACTGTAAAAAGAGAAGCGGGTATAAAATATAAACGCTTGTGTCTGCCAATGCTGCCGACAGCGTCAAGAAATTCTTGAACTGCGCTTTCGGCAAGGAATTTTCGGCTAAAATACTTCGCTGTTGCCAATTCGGTCGAAGATTGATTAAAAGATTTACGCGTCTACTGCCGAACAAAACAAAACAAAGAACGTAGAGAGTATTGTCTTGTTCCTAAGGGAGACACCTCTACGTAGTTGGGGGTTTGATTTCGACCTTTTCGGTGTGCAGAGAGAGAGAGAGAGAGAGAGTTGGATGTCAAGGGCTTTGTTATCAATCTCTACGTCTTATTAGACATGAGAACAACTCCAGTTAGATAAAAAAAAAAAATTAATTTCTGCCCACTGGACTTGAAACTGACTTAAATATATGTCCTTGTGCCAGGATTGATGCAAACGCTGTTCTGGAATTTTTTTTAGTAGCTTAGCATGGATGAAACTTAGGCATTAAAAGCAACTCGTTCCAAAGGCAATTAATATTTGAGGAGAACTGAGAGAGTAAAAAAAAAAAAAAAAAAAAAGAGAGAGAAAGAGAGAGAGAGAGATAGAGAGAAGTATCAAGGTCAGTACCAAGGTACTTTAACGAGTTTAACCGTTGAAATGCGAGCAGGCGCGCCATTTTCACCGCGCCTCTCTCTAACTATATCGGAGGCTGTGCATTGGTCTTTGAAGTCATTGCTTGTCTAGTGATTCCAAGAATTTCACGGCCTTGAGCCAAATTATTATATCACACACATTCTTTCTCTCTCTCACTCTTCCTCTCTCTCTCTTCCTCTGTCTGTCTGTCTGTCTCTCTCTCTCTCATACACACACACACACACACATATATATATATATATATATATATATATATATATATATATGCAGGAACACACAAAGTCACACACACATACGGAATGTTATACGTGAATGTTCAAAAACAATTTCATGTTATACATTCGTACATCAACCACATGCGTGCAAATATTATGCATAGATGCGATAAACGCTGTTAATTCATATCTATCTATCTATCTATCTATCTATCTAAGTTTGTTCATATCTATCTATCTATCTATCTAAGTTTGTTCATATCTATCTATCTATCTAAGTTTGTTCATATCTATCTATCTATCTATCTAAGTTTGTTCATATCTATCTATCTATCTATCTAAGTTTGTTCATATCTATCTATCTATCTATCTATCTAAGTTTGTTCATATCTATCTATCTATCTATCTATCTAAGTTTGTTCATATCTATCTATCTATCTATCTATCTATCTAAGTTTGTTCATATCTATCTATCTATCTATCTATCTATCTATCTATCTAAGTTTGTTCATATCTATCTATCTATCTATCTATCTATCTATCTAAGTTTGTTCATATCTATCTATCTATCTATCTATCTATCTATCTATCTATCTATCTATCTAACTATCTATCTACAATCAGGCCTAAAACTATTACCTCTTAATCAAGTCAGTGATTTAGGCTTTCAAAATGCAAAAATGGATCAAATAGTCTCTAGATTTTGAGAGTACCACTCAGTGGCGAAAGTAATTTCTAAAGAATTAAGCGATTTCCATTTAAACGGACATGTTTATTGCTTCAAACGTTATTATAGTAGACTAAGTATTTGAAATAGACGCCCCATTTTTTATTTATTCAGCAGGGAGTATGACATATATCAAGCTGGACATTAGAGAAATACAAGTAATTAAATTGTGTCTTCCGGTAGGGATCGAAACTTTGCAGGCGAAACAGATTGTTTGGTCCGGCATGCTCTACCCCTCCCGTCCATGATGGACTTCACAGCAAGCAAGACACTTTGTACCCTATTTAAGGATAGCACACCCCATTCACACAGATTATTTTTATCGAACGCACCTATCTGTAGAGTTTCTTCTCTACGAATTTTTAAACAATCAACAGATTTAGTTTTAATCCGCCATTTTCATCACTTCAGATGTTATATACGACACACTGTGTATAATAAATAGAAGTAGGGTGTCTATTTCAAATAAGAAGTGACCACTATAATGACGTTCGAAGTATATATATATATATATATATATATATATATATATATATATATATATATATATATATACTTGTCGAAATCGTGCAACAGCAAAATTGTTAAAGTAATCTTTGATTCGTTACATCATAAAATGATTAAATATATCTTACTGGAATTCTCCGAGGTTTTTATAACACTATTCGACTCTATTTGAACAATAAGAATGTTTTAGCCCTATTTTAAAATGATGATCGCTATTCCAGTTGTGACTTCCTAATCCAGTTTTCCTCTCTACTGTTCCAAATTTTTAAAACTTCTGCACCGTTCTTTTGATGGTTCATGAATAAATAAATAGAATGTATTTATCTAAAATTAAAATGATGAACCCTCTTCCTGTTGTGACCTCCTGATTCAGTTTTCCTCTCTACTGTTCCCTCTTTTTCAAAACTTATTCACCGTTCTCTTGATGGTTCTTGAATAAACAATAAGAATGTATTTAGCTCTAATTTAAAATGATGATCCCTCTTCCTGTTGTGACCTCCTCATCCAGTTTTCCTCTCTACTGTTCCCTCTTTTTAAAAACTTATTCACCGTTCTCTTGATGCTTCTTGAATAAACAATAAGAATGTATTTAGTTCTAATTTGAAATGATGATCCCTCTTCCTGTTGTGACCTCCTCATCCAGTTTTCCTCTCTACTGTTCCCTCTTTTTAAAAACTTATTCACCGTTCTCTTGATGCTTCTTGAATAAACAATAAGAATGTATTTAGTTCTAATTTGAAATGATGATCCCTCTTCCTGTTGTGACCTCCTCATCCAGTTTTCCTCTCTACTGTTCCCTCTTTTTTAAAACTTATTCTCCGTTCTCTTGATGCTTCTTGAATAAACAATAAGACTGTATTTAGCAATAAATTAAAATGATGCTCCATCTTCCTGTTGGGACCTCCTGATCCAGTTTTCCTCTCTACTGTTCCCTCTTTTTCAAAACTTATTCACCGTTCTCTTGATGCTTCTTGAATAAACAATAAGACTGTATTTAGCAATAAATTAAAATGATGCTCCATCTTCCTGTTGTGACCTCCTGATCCAGTTTTCCTCTCTACTGTTCCCTCTTTTTCAAAACTTATTCACCGTTCTCTTGATGCTTCTTGAATAAACAATAAGACTGTATTTAGCTCTAAATTAAAATGATACTCCATCTTCCTGTTGGGACCTCCTGATCCCTCATCCAGTTTTCCTCTCTACTGTTCCCTCTTTTTTAAACTTATTCACCGTTCTCTTGATGGTTCTTGAATAAACAATAAGAATGTATTTAGCTCTAATTTAAAATGATGATCCCTCTTCCTGTTGTGACCTCCTCATCCAGTTTTCCTCTCTACTGTTCCCTCTTTTTTAAAACTTATTCACCGTTCTCTTGATGGTTCTTGAATAAACAATCAGAATGTATTTAGCTCTAATTTAAAATGATGATCCCTCTTCCTGTTGTGACCTCCTCATCCAGTTTTCCTCTCTACTGTTCCCTCTTTTTTAAAACTTATTCACCGTTCTCTTGATGGTTCTTGAATAAACAATCAGAATGTATTTAGCTCTAATTTAAAATGATGATCCCTCTTCCTGTTGTGACCTCCTCATCCAGTTTTCCTCTCTACTGTTCCCTCTTTTTCAAAACTTATTCACCGTTCTCTTGATGGTTCTTGAATAAACAATCAGAATGTATTTAGCTCTAAATTAAAATGATGATCCCTCTTCCTGTTGTGACCTCCAGATCCAGTTTTCCTCTCTACTGTTTGCTATATGTCTCTTGATCTTACTAACTGGATCTCGTGACAGGACCCAAAGAGTGGGATTTCAATATCTGCTTATGGCGGTTTAGAACTTGTAGAGGGGAATTAACAGCAGATAATGACATCCATTAGACATGGCACGTGGAACTATAACCGTCTACCCCAGTGAGTGAAATAAAGGGTTCAGTTCGACATTCCAACCATTTGAAGAATGTCAGAGTGTACAACGGCCGAAAGGTTGTAATATATATGATGACAAAGATAAGGACAATCCTCCGAATAATGTAAATAGTGTACATAATACCTCATCTAAGAAATATAGACAGATTATTATTATTGTTCTTGTTGCTGAGTTTGAGAACAGTACACTATTATTATTATTACTATTATTATTATTATTATTATGTTTATTGTTGAGTTTTTAGAACAGCAAGCTATTAATATTATTATGATTATTATTATTATTGTTGTTAAGTTTTGGATTTCTCTGTTGACGAGAAAGCGTTTTAGTGTTGTCCTTGAATCATAGTGCATATTATATAAGGTAAGATTACTTTATATAAGGTAAGAGTACTTTTATTACTCTACATTTTTTTATTATTTTATGTTAATAATGTGAATTAAGTTGTTTCATTTGAAATTATTTGCGTTGATAGTTGATAGCGCAGGGCTTAGGCTCCCGTCAAAGATTCCCCGTGCTCATAACTTACCATAAACCACAGAATTTCATGTTCACATTTTATACCTGGAGTATAAGATCTGTACGCCGACATATACGGTTGTTTAAAACGACTCGGCATAAATTACTATTTCTCTTATATTCCATTCGTTATTGTACGTTAATATAAACAAACTGCAATTATAAGCAATGTTACACCAAATAACGTATATGCTGTCCTACGAAATGACTGAACATATAAGACGGCTCACAAATTTTCAACTTAAGTTTAGTGTTATATTCGCCGTGCAAGACGACCCGAACCCCAAAGAAATCGTATTTTATTGAATTTATTAAATACATTCAGTTAGCATATACTTTCTTTTCAATCAAAATCTAATGAGAAAAAAACAGTGGTGACATGATGTCATTTTACTATCACAATCTACAATAGAAAAGTTGGTTCCCTGTGCCGAGCCAGGAAATTCTTCTCCCCTGAATCGATCCCCAAGTCTATAAGTCTACCATTCGACCTTGCATGGAGTATTGCTGCCATTTATGGTCTGGGGCCCCTGCGTGTTGCCTCAGGGTTCTTGATAAGATCCAGAGATGGATATACAATGTGATTGGCCCTGATCTGTCATCTCGTCTGCAGTCGCTCTCTCACAGACGCGATGTTGCATCGCTCTGCCTTTTCTACAAGTACTTACACGGTAATTGCTCTGAGGAGTTGCTTTCGCTTGTCTTTAAGCCTCGTGAATTCAAGCGTCCTACGAGGCTGGCATCCCGTTCCCACCCCTTCACCGTTGAAACTGTTAGGTGTAGACGTCTTTTCTACTCCAATAGCTTCATGTCTCGCACATCTCGCCTATGGAACTCCCTTCCCTATTACTGTTTCCCTGACAAATACAATCTCCAACGGTTTAAGTGTAGCGTCAATCGTCATCTCCAATTGCCTTGATCTATCCACTTCCTGACATCTTTCATTCCTATCTGCTCTCGCTCTATATCTCCCGTAACCCCCCTACCTCGATCGACCCTCCGTCCTTCTCTTTCTCCACATCCCTTCCTTTACCACTCCTATCTGCTCTTCCTCCAACCCTTCTGTAACCCCATGCGTGATAGTGGCCACCGGCCTTGCCTGGGGTGATACGCTTAAAAAAAAAAACAAAAAAAAAAACTTAACGATTGGGTGGTGTGTTTTCGGTAGACTATTACAGTAGCCTTAATAACTTTCCCCCGTTAACCATCTATTCGTTCCACTGTTCTCGAAGGCGATCTTTAACCGGCTTGTTGCGACACACATCTCCTATGCTAACAACTTACCATAAACCACAGGAATTAAGGTTCACGTTTTATACCTAGAATAAAAGATGATCCCCTATTTTGGAAGGATTTTAAAGTTTAATAGGTTGCTTTGTACACCGACATATACGGTATCCAATTTTCTCAGCTAATACTCAATTAAGGCTTCCCTAGCATTAGCATCTGCTAATCGATATTTTCTGTAGTATTCGATAAGGCATTAAATTAAATTATTCGATTAAAGTATATATATCTCAATGTGTTCATTAACATACCGCAGTTTATATCTATCTCAATATATATATATATATATATATATATATATATATATATATATATATATATATATATATGATGAACTCTCCCGTCGTATTCGACGTATGTGGGTCAAGCACCTCAGTTCTTAGGAACCGACAGCCCAGTCACCAGCACATATGATTTGGTTATAGTGGTCAAGGCTTTGTGCAGAACCAACCACACTTTTTGAAGGGCCGAATACAGAGACCTGGTGCACTACGGGCCACAAGGTCCCCAAACGACCCTCCACATGTTTTTGAATTCAGAGTTGTCCTTCTCCTGGTCCAGTTGCCATCCAAGGCTAAAGAACGAAGTCTGTCCTGCTATTTACCCACAGCTGGAGGGAAAGGAGGAGGATTCATACGTTTTTCAAGGGTATTAGAAGATAAATCAAATCAAATTCTAATGAAAAAACAGTGGTGACATGATGTCATTTTCCTATCACAATCTACAATACCTCATGAGTGGGTGCTGAGTTTTCGGTAGACTATTACAGTAGCCTGAATAAATTTTCCCCGTTAACCATCTATTCGTTCCACTGTTCTCGAAGGCGATTTTTAAACGGCTTGTTGAGACAGACATCTTCGCTGCTAACAACTTACCATAAACTACAGGATTTTAGGTTCGCATTTTATGCCTGAAGTATAAGATTTGTACGCCGACATATGCGGTTGTTACAATCTTGGCGTAAAATTTAAAACCACTTGGTATAAATGGCCATTTCTATGATATTGCTGGATATTGAATCTTCTAATTTTCGTTAATATAAACCAACTGCGATTATAAGCAATATTACACCAGTTTGAAACAATGTAACCCAGAATTCGGGTTAGTTCCAAACATGTCAAGCTGTTATAACGCAGTGATGGGAAAATTGCAGACCCCGGGTCATATGCTGCCTGATTAGTTTGCTGAATGGCGCGCCTAATTTCATTATTAAAATGTTGTTTGTTTCGTTCCGTTCTCACTTGTTCACTCACACTGTCTCTCGTCTGTTGTTTTTATTTAGCGGCGTATCAATTTCTATGGATTATTTAATACTGACATCTAAATATTTTGGACGCATTTTTTTTTTTAGATAATAATGATTTAGTTATACAAGTCTTACTAAATAATCCATAGCTGGGTTTGGAAGAGTTTAATTCACGTAAGTTAATATAACGAATGCAACTGTGACTGGAACTCATCCCTCCGATTAACAACTCCAAACCATTGTTCACTACACCACCCGCACATGCCAGCTTATAGAGTCTGGTATTCTCATGCGGTCACCCGACTAGGTACTGACCAGTCTAAATATTATTCGCTCCAATATCAAAATTCATTTAAAATAAGTAAATACCGAAATCAGGCGTCCCTATCTAAATATTTCTGGCATTTAAAGGAAACCTGTCAAACACCTACTGTAAAATGTAAATTAATAAGAAAGGCTTGAGTTTGTCCTTTGTGCATACATGAGAAATTATATATTATTAAGTTTAAAAATAAAAATTTACTTAATCAAAGAAATGAAATAGCTATTTTTTGCAGACACTTTTAAAGATTTTCCTTAAATAATGATTAAAAATAGATGAAAAGTAAACATACATATTTATACTTGATCTTTGAATAATAATTTTAAATAAGAAAGAAATTCTAATATATTTATTTGTTTAAAAACGTATAGTCTATTAGTTATTAAAAGTAGGAATAATAATTTAAAATTGTAGGAATAGATTTTAAATATTAGAAATGCGACGTACTCATATTCAAACGACTCTTTTGAAAAAAATCTAACGGCAAAATAAAAATGCCAAAAAACTTTTTGTCATTGAAAAGAAAAAACCCAGACGGCATGCGAAAAACGGATGTCATCATTTGTTGAACACGCACCCTTGCCCTACCTTAACATAACCTGATTTTGAAAGTAACTTATGTTTTGATACACAGGTTGTCTATGAAAATGAATACCTTCCCACCCCTTATCAAAAGGTTTGAATTTGCCGTAACATTAACAACTAATAATATCAAGATTGTATGCGGTTATAAACTCAGTAAATTTCTAAATAAGTTGTTTCAAAACTCGCTTGAAAATGAAACAGTACTAGGGATTTTAATTTAATTCTATAATTAAATTTAAAGTTTTAGATTTTGACACATGGTAATTCTTGCGTAGCGATGGGACCATATTTTTAAATTAATATACATATATATATATATATATATATATATATATATATATATATATATATATATATATAAAAACAGACCACTTTAAGGTTCCATATGATAAATTATTTCACCACAGCCCTTTTAAAGGACCGCGGATCATCAGAAGTAAAGTCTAATGATCCGCGGTCCTTTAAAAGGGCTGTGGTGAAATAATTTATTATATGGAACCTTAAAGTGGTCTGTTTTTATTTAAATTATTAGCTCTAATTTACATTGAGCTCTCTGGATTTTATCCTCCTTGGGTCTACCCATACGGAATACCTAGTTTTTCGTAAACTAAATATATATATTTTTTTTCTCCTTGGTAATTCTACAATTTAAAACTTAATAGATATTTTATTTAGATTTCTAAATAGGTAATTTTAATTTTTTACTTTTAATTTTAATTTCAAATTTTATAAATCTTTTAATATCTATGATAACCTTGCTTAGTTGTCAAATTTTTCGAATCACCCTATACTTGTATCTTGATTGGCTACTCTAGCTTATGTAACAGCGTTTACTCCTAGCTAAGGATCGTTAATTAATTTGAAACTTTTAAAACCATTTATTCTATATTCTATATCATCACTTGACAAGACACAAGAAGTGTTGAAACAAAATGGCTACTTTTGTCGTGATTTTATAACATATTTATGTGGTAATATTCAAATAAATAATTATATATATATATATATATATATATATATATATATATATATACACACACAAATGAGAGAAAGAACAGATGGAGTAAAATTCCACTGTTCGTAGCATTTACTTTTTAAAAAGTACTCTAAACAATGTAGTGCAAAATATTAGTATTATTTTTATTATAAGAGATTATAATAGAAACCTGTTGAAATCGCTACACAAAAGCTTTCCTGTTTCAATACTATGATTGTTCTTCTTCAGGCGATGATAACTGGTGATTAAATGATTTTTAAGGAAATTAAAAACAAAGAGTTACCTCTTTTCCGAAAGTAAAAGGTGTGGGGGGACATGAGGACAGAAATAAAATTAGACTTGTGGATATGTCTTGATTAAGTAATTAAATATCAGACCTGCGTTAAATATTCAAGTAAGCTCAGAGGGTGTAGGTGGGTGAGTTATTTTTTTTTTTACTGTCATGCTAAACCGGAACATAGACAGGCCATCATTGACGATTGCGGAAAATATGTCAGCGACAAATGTATCGTGACTGTAGACAAATAACGCATGTTCAATTTTTTGAAAAGGCCATGAAATAACCCACCCACTTCCATCCTCTAAACTTACTTTTCTATTTAGCGTAGATGTGCCATTTCAATTGGGAACAAAAAAAAATAAAATATTAAAATATCTGATGATACGTTGCACTTAGTAGGACGAGAAATAAGCAGACTCTGAAATTACAGATTGAATTTACGGACTGTCAAGGATTACTCAGGCATTCCAATGTTTACACAAAAAGTACTGTGCTTTGGGAACTTTTGCAGTAAACATTATTTTGGTTGGAAATATGTAACATTTATGAGGATAATATACGGATATCTTTCCTGAAGTGTCTATAAAATGTACACTATTCAATTATTAACGTTAGCAACGAACTGTTTTAAAATACAAAATTGTACTTGAATTAAACGAAAATTACTTACAATATAATACATTTTATTTACAATATACTCTTTCATACCGTCAATTTTGACGTCACGGGTACACTAATATATATATAATTGTGTATTTGGGCAGCAATCCCTCTTTTATACAAGTTTCGTTTAAAAACGAGTTAAGATTTTTATTTATTTTTTTTGTGTTCTTATAATTTCCGAGCGCTTTCGGCTATTCTTTTACCCATTATCAAGGATGATTTGATTTTTCCATTTAACTCAATGTATGTATTTTTATGCTATATAAGAATGTTTTAGTTTCTAAACACTGTCAGCACATTGTGGTCGTGTTCATAGTGGACATTATTGAGTGTTGACGCACTGTGGAAAATAACGATGACCCACCCGGTGCTGTGCTAACTTGGTCCCGTTGACGCGTACTGATATCGCCGTCGAAAGGGTTCGTATATATAATATACCACATATATCTTCAAGAACGATTTGTTCATTTGTAGAAATTAATTTTAAACTTTAAAAATTATAATTAAAAAAAAGATGTGGGAACAAAAAAATTAAATTTAAAAAATATCTGATGATACGTTGCTCTTAGTAGTTCGAGAAATAAGCAGACTCTGAAATTACAGATTGAATCTACGGACTGTCAAGGATTACTCAGGCACATCAATGTTTACACAAAATATTGTGCTTTGGGAATTTTTGCAATAAACTAATTTTGGTTGCAACTATGTAACATTTATGAGGATAAAATACGGATATCTTTCCTGAGGTGTTTATAAATTGTACACTATTCCCTTATTAACGTTAGCAACGAACTATTTAATGTTACAAAATTGTACTTTGGTTGGTTGGTTGATTTGTTTTATAGAATTTCAACCTCAGTGGGTCATTTAATACCAACAAAATTTTGAAATGAAAATAGATTCATAGCGATAGTTTGGTAAAAAAACGTGTGTATGTATACATATATATTAGCCATTTTTCAATTACTTATATTTTTTAGTACAATCACATGTATTGCTGGTAATATTTTTTTTCAAAAACGGATTGCTGGTAATAGTTTTTTCAAAAATACATTGCTGGTAATAGTTTTGCATTCGAAAAATTAATTTATGGTAATAATTTTTTTAATAAACTATTTCTGGTATTAAAACCTATTTTTACACTTTTATAATGCTTTTTACCTCAGTTTCGGGGTTAACTACTTGCCCATAGCTGGAACCCTAACAGGTGCTACCATCCCGGGCCAGGGTGGACCTGGGAACACCAGCAATTAAGAGGTGGTTCCACGCTCTTCAAAATCTCCTGATCAGAAGTCATGCTGTTGGACGTAGTTTATCGTCTTACCCAGGACAAAAATTGTACTTGGATTAAACGAAATTTATTTACAATATAATACATATTACTTATAATACATTCCTTCTTACTATCAATTTTGACGACATGGCTACACTAGTAGAAGAATAATTCATAAATCAGTTTTCTGCTAACTTGGGGCGCACCTGGTAACCTTTGATGGCACCCGCTCGCTCGAGAAACACTGCCTTTATACCGATTTATGGACGCATCCGTTAGGTTGTAGACGGATCTCTGGTCACTGTCCTGTGGCCAGATTTCTGCTTAATGTGTTGTGATATGGATTTTTGATCACTGGTTTGTTGACGAATTTCTGGTCACTATCATGAGGATAGATCTCTGGTCACCGTCTTGTGGAGAGATCTGTGCTGATTGTCTGTTGAACGGATCAGCGCTGCGTTGTGTCTCTGGTCAATGTCTTGTGGTCGGTTTACCGGTAATTGTTTTGATGTGTGTGATCTCCTGCTCACTGTCTAATAAACGACTCTCCACTGTCTCGCAAAGGGGTCCCTGGTCAATGTATTTTAGACATGTCTCCGGCGGCTGACTTGTGGACGGATTTCTGATCATCGCTTTTTTTTCTATGAATCTGTGCTCAATGTCTTGTCGACGGATCTCCCCTGTGCCATACCTATTCTAGATGTCTCAGTTACACATATCCCAGTAGATAAAGTCGTTGGTTAGATCCAGTGGCTAGAATTGTGAGTTCAGTACCAGGCTACAGCAGTAGCGAACAAAAAAAAATTGGAGAGTTGAGTTAAAGGGAAATAACGGAGACATCCACTAGAGGCATGGCACGTTGAACTAGAAAAGCTACTTCGGTGAACGATATAAAGGCTTAGGTTCAAAATTCAACCACCTGAAGAAAGACGGGGCTTCCAACGGCCGAAACGTTGTGAATATGGCAAAGAAGATGAGGACAACAGACCAAATAATGTAAATAATGTAAACAATAAAAATTAATAATTATTTTATTCCGTAGCGTCATATAAACGTTTTCGTTTAATTAATGATCCATTTAAGATGGTAGAATCGCAGTTTGACACTTTCCGGTTTTTAAATTTTCCGTTTTTTAAAATTGTTTTTTTTAATTTTTCAAAAATTAATTATTTCTTCCCTTGGGAGACCTTTTCTCATTCATCGTTGACTTGATATTCCCCACCAAACTGCCTTCGTCTTTATCTGCGACTTGAAATCAGGACATCCATACAACCGTTAAAACAGCGACACGACAAATATCAAATAAACGACTCTAATTTTTTTTTTTTCTTTGTAATGTCACTTTAATATCTGTCTTTCCCGGAGGCTGTAGCAAAGTTTAACTATATGTCTATCTTCCGTTTTTCGACATGGTTTTCCACAGTATAAGTCCAGAGTTGGCCCGAAGACCGGAAGAGGCAATTACAATTTGAATATTTGGAGATGGCAGAGTGAAGAAGACGGTAATCAGGTACCGATTTAAGCCCACATGTTATTTGAAAGGTGATGAGGGTAAGATTAGTACTAAAATTGTTCGTATACAAAATGCACATCTCCTGCCATACAAATTTTAAGTCCCGAAACTGAAGGTTGCGTTTTTTTTTTAAAACCATTTCTCCCCAAGCAAGGCGGGAGTGCCACTAACACGCAAGGGGTTATAGAGAGTGGGAGCAAGAGTACAGAGACGCGATAGAGGAAAAGACGAATAAAAAGACGGGGAATTAGACCAAGGCATCAGACGATGTCTATTGACACTGCATTTGAATATTTTTTATTATAGCTGTCGGGGAAGCAAGCAAGAGGAAGGGAGTTCCACAGACGGGTAGTGCGAGACATGAAGCTATTCGAGTAGAAGAGACGGCTATATTTAACCATTTCAAAAGTGAAAGGGTGGGACTGAGATGCCAGCCTAGTAGCACGTTCAAATTCATGGAGTTCGGGAACTAGCAAAAATAGCTCGTCGGAGACGTCACGGTGAAAGTATTTGTAGAAAAGACAGAGCGAAGCGACAGCACGTCTGTGAGAAAGTGACTGTAGGCGAGATGACAGATCAGGACCAACAACATTGCATATCCATCTCTGGATTTTGTCGGAGAGGACCTAGAGAGGAACAGCGGGGGCTCCAGACCATATATGACTGCAGTATTCCACGAAAGGGCGACAAGTTGATTTATAGATTTGAAGATATGGACTCAGGCGAGAAAAACCTCCTGGAGCGACACCGAGAATCAACTTTCCTTGCGGCAGATGAAGCTATTGATTCGCTGTATTTGTTCCCTTTCAGGTTAGCGGACAGAGTGAGACCAAGAGAGGAAAACTAAATTTAAACATTTTACCACGAAATGATGGGATGAAGAAATTCTTTAAGTAGACGCCCGAAGCGCTTACAATTAACCTTATCTTCCATCTCTTTCTCTATCTATCTACCTATGTCTCTCTCTCTTTCCATCTGTATACATATATATATATATATATATATATATATATATATATATATATATATATATATATATATATATATATATATATATAAGTGAACATAGAAGTCAACACTTAGAGGCGACAGTCTGTTTCATGCTAGATGCAATCATCGGGCCCGATGATTGCATCTAGCATGAAACAGACTGTCGCCTCTAAGTGTTGACTTCTATGTTCACTTATATATTTACACACGCTCTATCTTTGATATTGAGCACTTTATCCCATAAATATAGCACACTTTAAGACTATATTTCTTCATATATATATATATATATATATATATATATATATATATATATATATATATCTGTATATATATTTCTTCATATATATATCAGGACCAACAACATTGCATATCCATCTCTGGATTTTGTTGTTGGTCCTGATATATATATATATATATATATATATATATATATATATATATATATATATATATATATATATATGTGAAGAAATATACTGTTAAGGTGTGCTATATTTATGGGATAAAGTGATCAATATCAAAGATAGAACATGTGTAAATATAAAAGTGAACATTGAAGTAAACATTTAGAGGCGACCGTCTGTTTCATGCTAGATAAATATATATCGTTAGCTGGTCGTTTACAAACTTGCTCGTCTGCTAGCTAATTCGTGATAAAGACGTGTATCAGATCATTTGTATATATATATATATATATATATATATATATATATATATATATATATAAGTATACATATATATATATATATATATATATATGTATGTATGTATGTATACAAATTTATATGTGTTTATGTTTGTGTGTCTGTGCGAGTATGTCTGAAGAAAAGATAAAACAAGTTACAGAAAATATAAAAGACGCGTTTGTCGAACGTCTGTTCCTCACGGCTTCTTCAGGTCAGAATGAAAGATAAAGCTATGTGAAATGAAAATGCGTTGTGAATTTTGAGGAAAGGAGAGGCCATAAATTAAATTCCTTTATCAGATCGGATGATCAGAAACCACAAAATGTTTCTTTCTTTCTTTTTGTTATGCACGCGCACACACACACACAGACGCACACACACAAACACACACACACACACACACACACACACACACACACACATATATATATATATATATATATATATATATATCGAGCCCAGCCCGAGTCGTTACTTCAGTTCCTCGCTCTCGCAATCTTCAGATCACTCTCTCTCTCTCTCTCTCTCTCTCTCTCTATATATATATATATATATATATATATATATATCTATATATATATATATATATATATATATATATATATATATACATATATATATATATATATATATATATATATATATATATGTAGTTTAGCTATTCTTAGGGGTAGAAATTAATTTTCCGTGTCAAGAAATATTAGCGATATATCTTTGTTTTATTTTCTATTCTATTATGTGTTGTGCGAGAGGCATTTTTTGTAGTACGTAATACCTCCTCAGTAGCATTTGGCTTAGTTCCCGAATACGGTGAGATGATTCTGGCCATGTTCGTACGCGGTTTAAGTTCGTTGTTTTTTTTTATTATCAGTGCTTTTTCTATCTTCAGGCGTTTTTTGCTTTTCCAACTCGATGTTCGTATCATTTCTTTGCCCTCTCAGAGGATTTTTTTTTGTCTGAGCAAATGAAGATGTCTATATGACGTATATTCAAGCTTGAAAATTTAATTTACACATTCTTTAAGCCTGTCTCTTTACTTTTTACTATATTTTGCAGTGTACTTATAAGCAATCTCTCATCCGAATCGAATTCATGGAAAAATATACGAAGTTCATAATAGATTATTTCTGAATAATTTCGACAATTTTTGCTTATTATCAGGATCGTCATTATTATTATCATTTGCAATAGAGAGAAATATTATTAGCTTCATATTATAGCTATTTGTTTTGTAATGAACGATATATCCACGAAGTTCCGATAAGTAACACATTAACCTACGAGAGAATGTGGTGGTTTTGCAACCAATGTATGAATTTCATGCTGTTTTCTTATCGATTTTGAAGAAGTAATATTGTTTTTACAGGCAGCATTTTTTTCTCTTTTTAGTTCCCGTCTTATTGCTAATGATTGATAATAACAGAAAAATTGATAGCTTTTGAAACAGACAGTAAATATTATGGAAATTTTGTTTTTCTTCAGAGATACCTAATGGAAGGATAACATCCGCAGTCATTGGACGAACAACCATAGTGTATATATTGAACAACGACAGTAAAAGATCTATCAATAAAATTGCACAAGGCCCCGTAAAAACCTTGAATTACTTGGAATACATATAGCACTTTCGTTAGTTAGCAAAGGTTTGGAGAATGGTTTGGAGAGGAGGTTTGGAGAGGAAGGTTTGGAGAGGAAGGTTTGGAGATGATGTTTGTAGAGGTATGTTCAGAGAGGAAGGGCGTTACAGAGGAAGGATTGAGAGGGGGTTTGGAGAGCAAGGTTTGTAGAGGAAGGTTTGGAGAGGAGGTTTGGTGAGGGGGTTGGAGAGGAAGGTTTTGAGAGGAAGGTTTATACAGGCGATTTGGAGTGGATATTTGTAGAGGTAGGTTTAGAGAGGAAGGTTTGGAGAGAGGTTAGAAAGGACGGTTTAGAGAGGGGATTTGGTAAGGAAGGTGTGGAGAGGGGGTTAGGGAGGACGGTTTGTAGAGGGGGTTTGGAGAATGGTTTGTAGAGGTATGTTTAGAGAGAAAGATTTGGAGAGAAAGGTTTGGGTAGGAAGGTTTGAAGAGAGAGGTTTGAAGAGGATGGTTTGGAGAGAGAGGTTTGAAGAGGAATGTTTCCAGAGGAAGGTTTGGAGAGAAGTTAGAGAGGACTGTTTGTAGAGGGGGTTTGGAGAATGGTTTGTAGAGGTATGTTTAGAGAGGAAGGTTTGGCGAGGGGTTTTGAGAGAACGATTTGGAGAGAAAGGTTTGGGGAGGAAGGATTGAAGAGTATGGTTTGGAGAGAGAGGTTTGAAGAGAAAGGTTTGGAGAGGATGGTTTGGAGAGATTGGTTTGAAGAGGAATGTTTCCAGAAGAAGGTTTGAAGAGGGGTGTTTGGAGAGGAAGTTTTGGAGAGAGAGAGGTTTCGAGAAGGAGAAGTGTAGAAGACTAGTAAAAATTATTTACAAATTTACTGATGATGAGCAACCAGATTGATTCGAAGTGGGCCTTAAGGTCGAAAGAGTTTTCCTGATGAGATGATATCTGTTAATAAAATCAATAGATCTATCTTACCCTTAATAAGCGTGGGTACCTCTGCGAAACTCTAGGACGGAAGATAAGTCATTTAACTTTTTACTTATTTATTTATTCACTGGGTAAATAGGTAAACTAAAAACGAGAATATTAAAAACAGAATGAGATATAAAAAAAGTAACAGAAAGAAAAAAAAACTGGGCGAAATATTGTATATAAAGCTCTCGAAAACACGGCCTCGACACCTGAGGTAAGCAAGTTCAGTTGTGAGTAAACCATCCTTTTAAATCAATTCTCCAGTTTAACTACGTCAGGTTCATTCTTCTACTTACGTTACAGGGATGAACACACTCAACACATTTCAAATGCGATGCATTTCAGATGGTTTCCTTTTTATCCTCTTCATATCTTCTCGTCTCCCATCTCTTGATCTTTCTCTCTTAAGCTTATGACTCTTTTTTTTTATTTATCAGACTGAAGTATTTATTTACGTCACTTCGACGCAAAAGACTTGTAGTGATTTTTGTTGTGCTCCAGGAAGACTTGGTGATTATATGCAGAGGAATCAAAAAGGGCAAAGCAGAATCCCTCATTAAAGAACATTACAAGAATTCCAGGGAAGTTTTTTTTTCAAGATTGACTCTCCGGAAGCAAAAGAGCGAGTTCTAAGGCCACTCTTTGAATACGTACGCACGCACCTACCTACCTACCTACCTACCTACAACAACACATCTCTTTCTCTCTCTCTCTCTCTCTCTATATATATATATATACATATATATATATATATATATATATATATA
Organism: Acanthosepion esculentum; assembly: GCA_964036315.1. Lineage (NCBI taxonomy): Eukaryota > Metazoa > Mollusca > Cephalopoda > Sepiida > Sepiidae > Acanthosepion > Acanthosepion esculentum. The sequence goes on from OZ038507.1 coordinate 58,638,935, forward strand.
TATATATATATATATATATATATATATATATATGAAGATACAGGAAACCTGTTTATTCTACGAAATTCTATGTCTTAAATTTTTCTCTATTTTTATAAGAATATACTCATTGGACAAATTATATATATATATATATATATATATATATATATATATATATATACACAGTGTAACCCGGATATAAGAGAGTTGTCGGGACCGGAGAAGAAGTCTCCTATATCCGGGTTTATCTTATATCCGGGTTTGGTCACTTTTGTTTAGGTAAGTATGGCTCTAATTTGGAACCAGAGAAAATCGCTCTTATATCCGGGTTTCTCTTATATCCGGGTCTCTTATATCCGAGTTACACTGTATATATATATATATATATATATATATATATATATATATATATATATATATATATATATAAGCTAGTGACTGCTGAAAAGTTCCCGACTAAATTAAAGAAATTTGCAAAAAATGTAAATATGTTTATCTGAACAGGTTTTGAAAAGTGTGTCAGGCCAAGAACATGCCCCAATTCATCATATATATATATATATATATATATATATATATATATATATATATATATATATGTATATATATATATATATATATATATATATATATATATATATATATATATATATATATATATATATATATATATATGTATGCATTCTACAAATACCACACAAACCTAATTGTGGCAAAATCAATTTTTTTACAGTAATACAACTCATGAAAAGACAAAACCCCAAAGCTGCATCAACAAAATTCACCGGAAGAGTGAGTCCGGCTTCATTCTTTATTTCTCGTCTCGTTGATAAATGCCACAGGCGTGTCCGAAAATTCCGAATTTCTCTTAGTTATTTGCTTTAGTCAAAACGTCTACTGATATAAAATAAATATCATTAGCTTTATTGATATTACTTTTATTATTTTTTTGTCTTTTTGTTCCTCGGATTTCGTTAACCGGTCTATCAAATACACACACACCTACACACATACACATATATATTGACCTTCTTGCTTTCTATCTGAAGATACCGGAAATTGGAAATTTAGTTCTTCTATGAACTTTTATGTTTTAAATTTTCTATATTTTTATAAGGAAAATATAGAAAAATATAAAACATTGCATTGAGTAAGCTTTATTTGTATAAATATTTTTGGCAAATAATTAAATTGTCTGCTTGGTTTGGAATTGGCGATGCTTATATATATATATATATATATATATATATATATATATATATATATATATATATATATATATATATATATATATATATACACCTATATATAATCATCGGATGTCATTTAAGAACACTCAGAATTTGCAGCTCTCAATACATACAGGAAGAGGATAAATACATTGAAAATACTTTCAAAACTGTCTAATACCCTAATTATTTCATATTCAATGCGAAACAAAAAGAAAAAAATATATCTAAACGAAATCGGCTAGATTATTTGCCAAAAACTCATAAAAAAATAAATTAAAAAAATTATCAGCCGTTCTCGTTCGTGCGCATGTGTAGTCATATTAGCATAATCAAACTTAATCTGTTGTTATTAATCTTTACCCCCAAATTGTTCTTGATATATAAAAATTTATATATCCCATATATATATATATATATATATACATTGGAATGACCAACACAAAAACAGAGAATGTCTCATATGGAGAAGATTTAACATTGAAAAACATAAAGGAAAAAAATTAATTATTTTTTATAATTATTTTTAACAATATGTGGAAATCTCCACCCTTTACTTGAAGACGGTCGTGAGACCAGAAACACGTGTTGTAAAACTATGTAAAACTATGAAAAATAAAGAATAATATTTAAACAAAAAAACCACATTACAACCAAAAAAGTTTGCGGTACCTCTCTTGTTTTTAATATACACACTTTTCTCTCGTTGGTACCATTATAACCTCTTCATTTACATATATATATATATATATATATATATATATATATATATATATATATATATATATATATATATATATATATATATATATTGTGTGTGTGAAAATAATTAGAAAAAAAAATTAAAAACCATAGTCAGTAATAAATTTATTTTGATGAGTGTAAAAATATTAATTTCATCCGACCGACTACATTTTATGGAATGGAATCAAGATATCCCAGACGGACAGATATACAAAGATTAAGAAAAATATACAAAGATAAAAAAAAATACAAAAGAAAAAAAAACAAGCAAAAATAAATTGACCTAGAAATTGACCAATACTTAGAATTTGCTCTGTATCATACAGTGAGCTCTCAAATAGACTTTCTTTCTTTTTCTTTCTTTCTTTCTTTCTTATTCCATTGTCTTGACTTTGTTCAATTTGATTGATTCTTTTTTATTTCCTTCCTCTTTTCTGCTTTTGTTTATTTTTTCTTTCTCTTTTACTTTTCTCACTTTGATCCTTTCTTTCTTTCTTTCGTCTTTCTTTCTTTCTTTCTTTCTTTCTTATTCCTTCAGTTTTTTTCAATTTGATTGATTCTTCTTTCTTTTTTTTTCTTATTCCTTTCTCTTTTCTTTTTCCACTTTGATCCTTTTTTTCGTCTTCGTTTTCTGACGTTGATTCTTTGTTTCTTTGTTTCTTTGTTTGTTTCTTTGTTTCTTTCTTTCTTTCTTTCTCCTTCAATTTTTTCAATTAGATTGATTCTTCTTTCTTCTTCTTTCCTCTTTTCTTTGCTCAGATTGATTCTTTCTTTCGTCTTCTCTTTTCTGATTTTGATTCTTTCTTTTTTTATCTGTCTTTCTTTCTCTTTTCTTTTTTTACTTTGATTCTTTCTTTCGTCTTCGTTTTCTGACGTTGATTCTTTGTTTGTTTCTTTCTTTCTTTCTTTCTTATTCCTTCTTTCTTTACCTTTACACTGAACAGGGCAGTCGATGTTATATTGAATCCTAGTGATAAACAAAGAATCATAAAATTTCCAATCAGCACTATTCGATTTTATGGGAAACATTTCACGCTCGAGAGAATATATTTAAAAGAGGTTGTTTTGGCTCCGTTGACATGCAAGTTAGTGGCCCGGGGACACGCAATTCTGCATCAGTGTTTACTATTAAAAAATAAACAGCGATTTTTCTACGATTCCTTGTCTCAGTAAAATGCGTAATCGGAAGGAATTTCTGAAGAAAAATTCACTGTCCTCATTTGACGCTGTTCGTTTCGTTCTGTTGCAAGCTGGTGAAAGGCAAAGATGGAAACGGAAGACATTGGCGTGTCAACGCTGGACATTAAACTCCAGAAGATTGACCGTGTAATGATTGTGTTCGGATAGAAGTTTACGGGTAGGATCGAGGTGAGATTGCGAACTAAACCAACACTATTACGCGACATGTTGTCTGCAAATGGCGAAAGCATAAAAGAAAAAAGTAAAAAATAAATAAATGTAAAAAATAAATGATCTTTGTTTTCTCCCCTTTTCATTCCTTTTCTCTTTTAATTTTTATTCTTTCTCGTTTTTTTCTTTATCTGTCTCTTTTAATGGGTTTCATTTTAAATCTTTTTTAAGGACAAAAAACAGAAGAGGAAATTGATGAGAATGAAAAGAAAAATGGGGATAGAAATATAAAGGAAAGCGAACGAAAAAAAACACCAAACGAAGGAACGAATGAAAAAAAGAACGAAAGAATCAAAGTGGGGAAAAGCGGAGAGGAAGAAATAAGAAAGACAGAAAGAAAGAAAAAAGAAAGAAAGAAATAAAGAATTCAATTGAGAAAAAAAAGAAGAGAAATGTATAAGAAAAAAGAAAGAAAAAAATCAAAAATGAGAAAAGAGAATTGGGAGGAATAAAGAAAAAAGAAAGAAAGGAAGAATGAAAGTGAAAAAAAGGAAGAGAAATGAAGAAAGAAAGAAAGAAAGAAAGAATGTAGAAAATATTAAAGTGAAAAAAGAAAAGAGAAAGGAATATGGCAAAAGAAAGGAGGAAAGTGAGAAAATAGTAGTGGAATAAATAAAAAAGAAGGAAAGAAAGAAAGAATGAATGAATGAAAGTGAGAAAATAGAAGAGAAATGAACAAGAAAAAAAGAAAGCAAGCAAGAAAGCAAGCAAGCAAGAAAGAAAGAAAGAAAACAAGAAAGAAAGAAAGAAGAAAGAAAGAATGAATGAATTAAAGTGAGAAAATAGAAGAGGAATGAATAAGAAAGAACGAAAGAATTAATGAATGAATGAAAGTGAAAAACTAAAGCGGAATGAATAAGAAAGAAAGAAAGCAAGAAAGCAAGCAAACAAGAAAGAAAGGAGAAAGAAAGAAAGAATGAATTAATGAATGAATGAAAGTGAGAAAATAGAAGAGGAATGAATAAGAAAGAAAGAAAGATAGAAAGCAAGCAAGCAAGAAAGAAAGAAGTAAAAAAAGAAAGAAGAAAGAAAGAATGCATGAATGAATGAAAGTGAGAAACTAAAGAGGAATGAATAAGAAAGAAAGAAAGAAAGCAAGAAAGCAAGCAAGCAAGAAAGAAAGCAAGAAAGAAAGAAAGAAAGAAGAAAGAAAGAAAGAATGAATGAAGTAAAGTGAGAAAATAGAAGAGGAATGAATAAGAAAGAAAGAATGAATGAATGAAAGTGAAAAACTAAAGAGGAATGAATAACAAAGAAAGAAAGCAAGCAAGAAAGAAAGAAAGGAGAAAGAAAGAAAGAAAGGATGAATTAATGAATGAATGAAAGTGAGAAAATAGAAGAGGAATGAATAAGGAAGAAAGAATTAATGAATGAATGAAAGTGAGAAACTAAATAGGAATGAATAAGAAAGAAAGAAAGAATGAATGAATGAATGAAAGTGAGAAACTAAGAGGAATGAATAAGTAAGAAAGAAAGCAAGAAAGAAAGAAAGAAAGAAGAAAGAATGAATGAATGAATGAATGAAAGTTAGAAAATAGAAGAGGAATGAATAAGAAAGAAAGTAAAAAAATAAGCGAGGAAAGAGATATTGGAAGCAATATGGAAGAAAGGAAAAAAAAAGAAATGAAGGAACACCAACTGAAATTAAAAGAGAAAAAGAAGGAAAATAGAAAGTAAGCAGTAAAAAGGGAAAAAAAGAGTATGAGAAAGATAAGTGAGTCAATGGTACGAAGAAGAGAAAAAGAAACAAAAAAAAGAAAACGAAAAAAATATAATGGTAACAAAGTATACAAGATGGAAAGAAGGGGAATTGTATTAAGATAGGGAGAAAAAGATAGAAAAAAGAAAAGAAAAAAAATAGAGAGAAAAAACCAAAACTATGGTCAAAAACGAAAGGAAAAGAAAAGGAAAATTCCAGCAATCTAACCTTTAAGTCTAAGATTCAGCATGTCCCGCACATTTCAGCGAACCGCGCGCATTCCTTTTGCATTTCCATTGGTGTGATGCAAGTTCCACTCGAGCAGCTTCCTTCCGTTGTCATTTGGAACCGACTCCCAAGAGGATACTTCCCAATCACTATAATCTTAATAATCTGTCCAAGTCTAAGGATAAACGTTATCTTCTTCACATATCGCCATAAACGAAATCTCTTACTATGTAACTCCCTACCTCGAGGGGCTCTTTGACCTTTTACAGGGTGAACACCACTGTAAACGAAAAGAAAAGAAAAAACGCCTTTCCCTCATTGCATTTCTCTTGCCACACGAACAGTCTGACTTTCATTCTTTCTTTTTTTCTTTCTTATTCCTTCCAATTCTCTTTTCTCATTTTTGATTCTTTCTTTCTTTTATTTCCTCAGTTGGGTTATGTCTTTCTTTCTTTCTTTCTTTCTTTCTTTCTTTCTTTCTTTACGCTTAGAAAGTCACCATAATCTACCTAAGGTGTCAGTATGAATGTTTAGCAAAACAAGGTCTAGGAATGATAGCTAAAAGGGAAATTTACTAAGAGTTACAATGGACCGGAAATTGTTGATAACCATAATAGTCAACCTCTTAAAGTGGCATGGCACAGAGAAGAATTGATAGATATTTTTAAGGCATATCAAATCCTTATGGGTCATTTAATGCTGAAACTTTTTATTTGTCCGTTTCTTTGTCGCGTACTACAATCGTCACTCTTTCTATCTCATTCTGAAGTCTCTTATAAATCCATTTATCTATTTTACTATGAAGTGTATCTATTGCGCAATCAAGAGTTTAATGAGCAGATTTAACACTGATGCTCCAATGACCTTCAGTTAATTTTCTCATTTATTTCCTTATCCTAATCAACGAAGCGAATCTCTTCAAATCAGGACGATAAATTCTTCCTTCGAATTGCCTACCGGTCAAGCATTTTACAGTGACACATAAAAACCAGTATCCATTATTAATAATAAAAATATTTTCTTTTTCTTTAAAATATTTCTCCCTGACAAAATTTACGATTCTGTTTTCATTTTTCTCTCCCCGCTTTTCAGACCTTACACCGAATTCTATTCCCTGTCTCAGGAAAGAAAAAAAAAGTTGAAATGACCCCAATTTCACTAATTTTCCACTCGAAAGAATATTATCTTTAAGAATCATTTCCTTTTCTTTGTCCTGAGTATGACGATAAACTACGTCCGGCAACAAGGCCTCTGATTGGGAGATTGGAAATTTTGAGCAGCGTGGAACCACATCTTAATTGCTGTTGTTCCCAGGTCTACACTGACACGGAGTAGGAGCGCTTGTTAGTGGGTCTCGGCTATGAGCAAATAGTGACCCCCAAACAAAAAATCAGTACATTTTAATAGTAAAATAACTAAAAGTGCATTTTATGATCTACAAAATGTATATTTAAAAAACATACCTTTAGTCTGAAAGTATAAACTTTTGTATAAAATATCTGCATAAAATTACGTAAAAAATATTTAGATTTCAGCATTAAATAACCCATAGAGGTGTTGATATGCCGCTGAACAAAATCGACCAACAACTAACATGAAGGAACTTTCATTACATTAATCGATATAATATTCAACATCTTTTTAAAGAAATCAAACTGTATTCGAAAATATAACTTCAACAAAACTACAACATAAAACACACATATCACCGCCTCTAGACATACATTTATATGCACAAAAGCTGAGTATCATCTACCATGTATTCAACTGTGAAAGCAGAATAACATTTATCATAATTTTATTACTTCAAATCTCCCAATAAAATAACATTTCAGCATTAAATGAACCATAAGGAGTTTATATGCGATTAAAAAAAACAAATCTATCAAATCTTTTTTTTTCTGTGTCATGGCCCATTAAGACGTCGGCGATTATGGCTCTCTACAATTTCCTGTCCATTGTAGCTCTTAGTAAATGTTCCCTTTTAAATATCTTTCCTAAACCCTGTTCTGCTAAACATTTACACAAACTCGTTAGTTATGCTATGGTGACTTTTCTAAGCGTAGCTTAGATGTGGAACAAAGGCGAAGGTTTAGGGCATACAGTAAGGGCCGAACTCACTATTCAGTTATAATTGATCTAGCGAAGGAAGCTTACTAACTATTAAAACACGTCGAAGATTCCCTCGTTATGTAGGTGAGGAACTGTTTGCTACTGTCTTTCTTTCCTTGAATATATGTACTGTGAGTGTCATATTTCATGAGCCCTCATTCCTCATTATTTTCTCTTGAAATATCAACTGTCTCTTTCGGATGTTAAGTACGAAGGTGTTTTTTCTTCGTCGTTGCTCACATGTTCGGTCCATGGTATTCTCAGCATGCTTCTGTAGAACCACATTTCTGTTGCTTCAAGTCTCTTCTTCATGTTCCATCCATGGTATTCTCTCTTCCCGATGTTAAGTATAAGTGTCCTTTTTGTTTCCATTTTCTCTAAAACTTCGTCGTTGCTCACATGTTCGGTCCATGGTATTCTCAGCATGCTTCTGTAGAACCACATTTCTTTAGCTTCAAGTCTCTTCTTCATGCTCCATTTTCTCTAAAACTTTGCCTTTGCTCACATGTTTGGTGTGTGGAATACTCAGTATCTTTCAGTAGGACCGCATTTCAGTTGCTTCAAGTGATTTTCTTAGTCAAAAAAGATAGCAGAAAACGGGAATCTACTTTAAACGCTACTTTCAATCGTATTTGATAATTTTTAAACTAAATTCGTAAAATGTCTATGTAAAGTGGCCATAAATTTTGTATGTAAACGACCACTTCGCATAAGACTGAACTTTTATTTTTGTGAACAGTGAGATTAACCGACAGAATAGACCTTCTTCTTCTTCTTCTTCTTCTTCTTCTTCTTCTTCTTCTTCTTCACGTGCCGTGTCCCTTAGACACTTAGCCGATCATGGCTCTCCACAATTTCATGTCATTTGTAGCTCTTAATAAATTTTGTCCTTTCGATTTTTTTCCCTAAATCCTGCTCCGACACCCATTTACTGAAGTTTATATTACGCGTTGTTTTTCTTTGTGTCTCTTGCTCTCAGTCTGTCCTATGAGCATCAGATTTTCCCAGCCCTCTTTCATCATTATGTGCCCCCTTCATCGGTATATGTTTCTCGGGACGCAAATGCCAAGGAACGCAATCATCTGCTACGAAATCGTACTGGACGCAAATGTCCAGTCAGCAACTGTCCGTCCATCGCATAAAACCGACTATGTTAACCTATAAATTTAATTATAAACGCGAATAATGTTCAGCACTGGAATCTAGTTCAATCCCGGCCAATGTTTCTGTATAGACTCAAGTCTAAGCCAAACAATGTTTTCCTATAGACTCAAGTATAAACCGAACAATGTTTACGTATAGACCCTGATCTCAGAATGTCAAATGTTTCTCCATAGAGCCAAGAATAAACACAAGCAATATTTATCTGCAGTGTCAAGTATAATTTCGGCCAATGTTCATCTCCACACACAAGTAAAAACTTTGACAGTTTTTACCTATAGACTCAAGTATAAACCGAACAATGTTTTCCTACAGACTCAGGTATAAACTGCGTATAGACTAAAGTCTAATCTGAACAGTGTTTTTTAGACTCAAGTACAAATTGAACAATATTTGCCTATAGACTCAAATATAAACGGAACAATGTTTTCATATACACTGACTTATAAACCGAAAAATGCTAGCCTATAGACTCAAGTATAAAGCAAACAATTTTTGCCTGTAGACTTAAGTATAAAGCAAACAATGTTTTCCTATAGACTCAAATATAAACCGAACAATATTTGCCTACAAACTCAAGTATAATTTGAACAATGTGTGCGCACAGACTCAAATATAAACGGAACAATGTTTTCCTATAGACTCAAATATAAACCGAAAAATGCTAGCCTATAGACCCAAGTATAACCAATGTTTGCCTGTAGATTCAAATATAAACCGAACAATGTTTTTCTATAGTCTCAAGTATAAACCGAACAATGTTTGCCTATAGACGCACGTATAAACCGAACAATGTTTGCTTATAGACTCAAGTATAAACCTAACAATGTTTGCCTATAGACTCAAGTATAAACCGCACAATGTTTGCCTATAGTATAAACTCAGCCAACGTTTACCAATAATAAACTCAAAGATTTACCTATAGACTCAAGGATATACTGACCAATATTTGCCTGTTGTCTCAAGTATATACTTGACCAACGCTTGCCAATAAAACCAATTATAAACTTAACCAATGTTTACCTATAGACTCAAGTATAATAAAATCAGATTTCGAAATTAAATGTTTCAAGGGTTTTGATATATTGTAAAAATCTATTAAATTTAGGTCGTTCAGACTGTTTTCCTCATCTTTATTGCTATATCCACGACGTTTCGGCAGTCGTTCCTTCAGGTGATATACGTTGGGAGTTTTTAACAACGTAAATGCTATAAATAGTTCCAATACCTCATCGCAGAAATATAGACAAACTTGATATTTGTTTTTCCATTCTGAGCAGTGTTAATCATTGCATTGACAAAAACGGCTGTGATGTTAAAAGGCTGCAATTTTAAAAGATGCCGTTTCTCGATTCAGATGTCCTTTACTTATGTATTCCCATTAATGTTTCACTGAAATAATTTCCATACACCGTTTAAATTCCTGGTGAATGCGATTTATTTCCTCTCATCCCCCCCCCCATTATCTTTTTCTTGTTGTCATTATTGCTATTATTATTTGTGTTGCTGAAAGTTACGGTGATTCTGTTCCATCCTGCTTGATCAATTGCGTTTAATAATCGTTACAGCCCACCAAGCGATAACGCATATAAATTTCATGATGTGTGAACATTGAACAGACCATTTTACGGCGTAAAGCCGTCTCGATCCGCACCCAGGCGAGTCACCACGTTCTCGTTTCCGTGCCTTTGGACGTAGCAATTCCCTGGAGCGAAAAAAATACGCGTTGAATATTAAAAGCTACTTTTTTTTTTTTTTTAATGCGGTTTCGGTCGTATAATTGAAAAAGCTTCCAAACGATTCCGTTTAACTGAATAAACTAACAATATTCAAGTTTAAAAAAAAAAAAGAAGAAGAAGAAAGACCGATTTGTTCGACATATGAGACGTTCGAGAACCGAGGTTCCTCTGTAAATACAATGTATCTAAATACAAATTAGAGACATGTCACAATATATCATTCCAACTTAAATAAATCAACAATGTTTTGTGGCAATTTGTAATGTCAGTCTGAGATTTTTCTTTAAAAATATTAAAATAAAACGGTGTTGAAACTATAATACGAATCCCCCTCCAAACACAAACTCTACTACATCCCAAGTTTCATAAGGTATTATTCATATAAAATACAAATTTTATTGTAACCTAATTATATACAATAATGGATCATATGCAATATAGGTGAACAATTTAACTAGATATATTGAAAATACAGCGGAAGCCCGGTTCACGAATTTAATTCGTTCCTGAAGGCCGTTCGTAAACCGAAATGTTCGTAAACCGAAACTATTTTTCCAATAGGAATCAATGCCGATAAAAATAAAAGTCACAGTACAATAAAATTGGAAAAGAAAATCAGAACACAACGCACGAATGTAGACAACACGACGGTCGACTCAGAAATGATTCCGTTCGGGTTAACTCGGTTCGGCTCGGTCCGACTCGGTCCGACTCGGATCGGCTCGGTCCGACTCGGTTCGGCTCGGATCAACACGGTTCGGCTCGGTTCGGCTCGGTTCGGCAATGTTGTTCGACAACCGAAAATTTGTTCGATAACCGAGGTATTTTCATCTCGAACTTTCTTTTCGAAAATCGATTTGTCCGACATGTGAGACGTTCGAGAACCGAGGTTCCTATGCAAATACAATGTATCTAAATACAAATTAGAGACATGTCGTAATATATCATTCCAACTTAAATCAACAATATTTTGCGGCAATTTAAAACGTCACTCAGATTTTTCTTTAAAAAAATTAAAATAAAAAATGTTGAATCTATAATACGAGCACCCCCCCCACACACACACATTCTACTGCATCCCAAATTCACGAGGTAGTATTTATATAAAATACATAATTTATTGTAACCTAATGATGTACAACAGAAAATCAACTGCAATATACGTAGGTGAACAATTCAACTAGAAAAATTGAAAATAAATTCAATGTTTCTAAATACAATGTAAAGACATGTCATAATAGTTTATTACATCTTAAATAAATCAACAATATTTTCCGGCAATTTTTAACGTCAATCTGAGAATTTTTCTTTAAAAAAATTAAAATAAAAAGGTGTTGAAACTATAATACGAATCCCCCCCACACACATTCTACTGCATCCCAAATTTCATGAGGTAGTATTTATATAAAATACAAAATTTATTTTAACCTAATAATGTACAATAAAGAATCATTTGCAATATACGTAGGTGAACAATTCAACTAGAAAAATTGAAAATAAATACATTTTTTTAATTCCTTATTCCCGCCTCTCGGCTTCAGTCATTTTCCCACAGTTTTAAAAATTATTTCAGCCTAAGCAAAGGGGGAGTGCCGCTAGTTCGCAGGGGGTTACAGAGAGTGAAAGTGCGACAAAATACTGGGTATAGAGGGGATTGCGGAAAGGACAAAAGATGAACGGGATTCAAAAAGGTGGCAATTGACGTTGCATTGATATTTGGAGGAGGGGGTTACAGTTATCAGAAAAGCAACTAAACGGAAGAAACTTCCACAGGCGGGAAGTGCGAGAAAAAAACTGTCGGAGTAGAAATGACGGTTACAGTTAACTATTTAAACAGTAAAATAGTGTAACCCAGATACCAATCTAGTAGCACGCTTACATTCATGTAGTCGGGGCACCAGGAGAAAAAAAGCTCGTCATTTTATGCCATAAAATTATTTCTAGAAAAGACAGAGGGAAGCTAAGTCACGTCGGTGAGAAAGTGACTGCAATCAAGATGCCAAGTCAGGATCGATTACATTGCAGATCCTTCTTTGGATTTTGTCAAGAACCTTGAGATGGATAGCAGGAGTACCTGATCAGATATGGCAACAGTATTCAATGCACGGACAACTGGTTCCTGACCCACAATTCTACAGACGCCCTTAAAGTTGATTCGAAACATTTGAAGATATTACGTGAACAAAATGACAAACTGGAATATAGACGTAACCTCTGTCCAATGTTGGTAAATATAATAAAGATGTTGAAAAGAAAAATCTCACACGTTTAATGTTGTACTGAGTAAAATTAGTACGTAGATTCCGATGAACAGTTACCTCCCTTATATATATAAGGGAGATAACTGTGTAAGTTTGAATATCGCTGTCACATCTGAACTAGTGATTCTGTTATGCCCTTCTCGATATAACAATAAACTACATCCAGCAGCAAGGCCTCTAATCGGGAGGTGTTGAGGAGCGTGTAACCACATCTTAATGGTGGTTGCTCCCAGATCCACCCTGACCAGAGGTGGTAGAACCTGTTAGGGTCCTAACTATGGGTAAATAGTGAACCCCCACAGACTGGCATCAAAACACTATGAACTGGTTCTTTTTCTTCTTAGAGATTTTTTGACAGAATCCAAACGACAGTCCTTAACTGGCATTTCGGTTTCAGCGATTTTCATTTAAACTGATCTCCCGGTTCCTTTTCTATAAATATTTTCAGGGTACCGATGAACTTTCGTCGATGGTACCTAGGCTTCATGAGTTTAAACGCAGTACTAGATTGGCAAGTTGGTCTCACCAGTGAAATAGCTAGAGGTAACCGTTAATTTCTATGCTAACAATCTCTTCTCTCACTACTCCCCGCTTGTGGAATTTTCTTCCGGCTTCTTGCTTTCCTGTCAACTTTGATCTTCAAAAATTTAAATGCAATGTCAGTCGTCATCTTCAGTCTCCTTGATTCCTGTTCATTTACTGTTCTCGATTCTTAATGATGTTTTTTATTCCCTCATATTCTTTCTCACTAAGTAACCCGTTGCGTCTTTGTGGCTTTGTGAAACGATTAAAAAACTTAAATCGCTGGAATATTTATGAATTTAAGCCCAGTACTACATTAGCAATTAGTTTAGTTTAGATCTCTCTCTCTCTCTCTCTCTTTCCCCCCTCTCTCTTAAAACAATGTTTCTGATGCCAATGTTGATGTCGTTAAACACAATTCTGCTAGATTAAAGTAATCTAAAGAACTTTATAATTATAACTCGTTCATTTTTTTCTTGCACGCTTCTTTTGCAACTCCTTCATTTTCTCTTTCACCGTTCTTTCGTAAATCCTTCACTTTTTCCATCACCTTTCTTTTGTAACTCCTTCATTTTCTCCTTCACCGTTCTTTCGTAAATTCTTCACTTTTTATTTCACCCTTCTTTTGTAACTCCTTCATTTTCTCTTTCACCCTTCTTTCGTAAACCCTTTATTTTTTTCCTTCAACCTTTTTTTGTAACTCCTTCATTTTGTCTCCCGCCGTTCTCTTGTAAATCCTTCATTTTCCCTTCAACCTTCATTTGTAACTCCTTCATTTTGTCTTTCACCCTTTTTTGTAACTCTTTCATTTTATTTTTCACCCATCTTTTGTCACTCCTTCATTTTATTCTTGCACTCTTCTTTTCTAACTTCTTCAAATTTTTCCTTTGTAGGTCCTTTAATTTTTCTTCTTTATTGTTTTGTCACTTATTTTTTCCATCGTTATTTTCATACTTCTTTTGTCTCTTTTCCTTTTTCTTTCATCCTATCAGAATCTATCTATCTATCTATCTATCTATCTATCTATCTATCTATCTATCTATCTATCTATCTCAGACTGTTTTCTATCTATCTATCTATCTATCTATCTATCTATCTATCCATCTATCTATCTATCTATCTTAATAGACTACCATTTGCTGAAATGCCCCGCCCTGTCTGCCTGCTTCCCCTCGAGATGCTCAAAGCATCTCCATAAAGCTTACTGAAAAAAGTACGAGTCAACACAAAAAAAATAAATGCGCAATAATTTCTAGGCCTGGTTCTGTTTTGAAGTGAGTGAAAAGGAAAAGGAACGAAAAGAAAACAAACACACCCACACACACACACTCATATATATATATATATATGCACATTTCATTAAAAACTACTGACAAGGTGCTTTTATTTAGTTTTTTATATAATTTCTCATGCGATCTAATAATGTTTTTTCTTTTCGGATTATAAATTATATAAAAACTGTCCGAATGTTCTTTTTATCCGAGCGCTTTCGGCTATACATTTAGCCATTTTCAAGGATTATATTTTAACTGTTAGAAATAGTTTGTTATATGCATGTTTTATAAAAACATTTAATCATTTTATAAGACAATTTATATTTTTTTTTGTTTCAAAACACGGTCAAGATATTATGTCCATGTTCAAAGTTAATATTATTAAGTGTTGGTTTGTTTGTTTTTATTAATAAGGCTTCCATTATTTTTAGCCTTTTTTTTTGCATGTGGATGATGCTATTATATTAGTGTTGTCGACAAGTATCTTCCGAATAGTGTCCGGTAGGTCTCCATGAATATTTAAATGAGATCTAATTGAGCTATTGTCAGAAAGGTGTAGAGTTAGTCTGCGTGTTAAACAATTTGTAGTGTGGCCTATATAATTATTTACGAAAGTTGATTCTTGAGGAATACAATTCCTTAACGGGCATTTGAATACGTAAATAATATTTGGTCTATTTAATTTTGTTCTAGGAGGTGAATTGTTATTTTTAACTATAAGGTTAGAACTTTTAAATTTTTTATAATATATATATATATATATATATATATATATATATATATATATATATATATATATATATATATATATAACGGGAAGAAATAGCGATAAATTCAAATGGAGAGAAAGACAGATTAACAGAAAGAGAGAGCGACAGAGTATGAACAAGGAAGGAAAAGAGAGAGTTCACAGAAGAAGATAAACTAACAGAGAAAGGGTGGAGTGGAAATATAGCGACAGAATGACGAGGAGAATGAGAAAGAAAGAAAGAAAGAAAGAAAGAAAGAAAAACAAAAAAGTTAGAGAAAGCGAGAGACTGAGAGAATTGAGTTGGAGGTGAGAAAGAGATGAAGCAAGGGAGAATAGGAAAAACAACATGAAGATTATGTAGGAAAAAAAATGAGAAAAAAGAGAAAGATTTGGAAAAGAGAGAGAGAGGGGGAACAGAAGCGAGAGAATAACAGAAAGGGAAAATGAGAGAGAGAAACACAGAGAGCGAGCAAGTGAGAGAGAGTGAGTTAGGGAGAGAGAGAGAGAGAGAGTGAGAAAGAGGCCGAAACCTGCAATACAAAAAAAAATATGAAAGAGACGGATATATATATATATATATATATATATATATATATATATATATATATATATATATATATATATATATATACATATATATATATATACATACATACATATATATATATATATATATATATATGGTAAATATTAAATTGATTTTTTTTTTTTAAGCTTATCCCCCCAAGCAAGGCTGGAAGCCACTAGCACGCAAGGGGTTACAGAAGGTTTGGAGGAAGAGCAGATAGGAGTGGTAAAGGAGGGGATGTGGAGAAAGATAGTGGATCGATCAAGGCAAGGGGGTTACAGAAGATTTGGAGCGAGAGCAGATAGGAATGAAAGGTGAAAGGATGTGGAGAAGGGAAGTGGATAGATCAAGGCAACTGGAGATGTCGATTGACGTTACACTTAAATAGTTGGAGATTGTGTTTGTCAGGGAAACAGGGATAAGGAAGGGAGTTCCACAGGCGAGATGTGCGAAACATGAAGCTATTGGAGTAGAAGAGACGTCTACATGTAACAATTTCAACGGTGAAGGGGTGGGAACGGGATGCCAGCCTCGTAGGACGTTTAAATTCATGAGACCTGGGAACCAGCGAAAGCAGCTCCTCGGAGCAATTACCGTGAATGTATTTGTAAAAAAGACAGAGCGAGGCAACGGCGCGTCTGTGAGAGAGCGACTGCAGACGAGATGACAGATCAGGGCCAATTACATTGCATATCCGTCTCTGGGTCTTAGCAAGAACCCCGAGGAGAATAATAATTCGCATTGCGAGAAGGAGAATAAAAAGAAACCACCGCTCTAATATAAATTTATTAATAAAAACGAAGTGTTATAAAATTATATTGGCAAAAGAGCCATTGAAAAGGGTTCCTAGTGAGTATAAAATGGAAAAATGTACTCACACTCCTAAAAGACTACGAGAGGGAACACAATGTTCCTTTAGTTGGCACAGAGACAGTTGATATAATTTAATAAAAACTTGACCGAGCTGATTGATGTTATATACAGCACTCCGGCTCGTCGGCGAAAGTTTTTTCTCATAGTTTGGTCAACTCGTCAAAAGGGTTTCAGCATTATATATATATATATATATATGTTCGGCTGTTTATATTTGTCTATCTATTGGTTTCCAATCTATCTATCTATCTATATCTCTCTCTCTCTCTCTCTCTCTCTATATATATATATTATATATATATATATACAGTGTAACCCGGATATAAGAGACCCGGATATAAGATAAACCCGGATATAAGAGAGATCTTTCTGGTCCCAAATTAGAGCCTGTGTTAATAAAACAAAATAGACCAAACCCGGATATAAGAGAAACCTGGATATAAGGGACTTCTTCTCTGGTCCCGACAACTCTCTTATATCCGGGTTACACTGTATATATATATATATATATATATATATATATATATGTGTGTGTGTGTGTGTGTGTGTGTGTGTGTGTGTGTGTGTGTGTGCATGTATCCGTGACATCCTAACCCTGACTGGGGTTGATAAGACAGACGACCGAAATAGCCGAAATAAGCCAACCCCCATATGAGGTGATTTGGGATTTATATATATATATATATATATATATATATATATATATATATATATATAGAGAGAGAGAGAGAGAGAGAGAGAGAGAGAGAATGCATATATGTTTGTGTGCGTGACTGTGATGTCTAACCAAATGAAAACAATTTTGAAAGTTACTTTTGTGTATTCCAAAGCAATACTGAAGAAGAGGGAGGGAGGGAGGGAGAGAGAAAGGGGGAGGGGAGAGAGAGAGAAAGAGAGAGGGGTCATTTTTTGCTCGCTTTGCCATTTCGCTGGCAAATTGCTTAAAAGACTGAACCTTGAATTATTCTTTGCAGGAAGGAATTGAAAATATGATAAAATAATATTTCCAAAGAATGGCAGAAAATCTTCGTTAATATTTATATTCTTTATTTAGATTTGATTTTGATTTTTTTTTTTTTTACTCTCTTAAAAAACCTCAATGGAGCCGCCATTTAAGGTGGGTGTTTAGGCTACAAAATAAAAGTAATGAATATTCGTCAATGTCCTTTGGGAGCGAACACGTGCACGCACACACACACACACACACACACACACACACACATACAAGACTGAACATAAGGATACAAGCAAATGCACTCGTATTCACACTCACATACGTTCTATTGACTTTTCTGGAGAAAGAATAATTCTGTACCTAAGGTTGTTTTTTTTTTTTTAAATAAGTATAAAGAATTTTTTTATTTATTTCTGTTGTTTTTGAGGTAACTTTCTTACCTTACCAGTCTTTGGTTTGTAGCGAGGAGGAGACGCTCATGAAAACTAGTTGCAAAAAGTATATTACTTTCAAGAGTTATTATCAAATATATTACTACCAGGAATTAAATGATAAATTACTCTGAAATTTCCAAAGCTACTTATTAAGGATTGACTGGAGGAGGAGGAGGAGGAGGAGGATTACTATTATTATCATTATTATTATTATTATCATTATTGTTATTATTATTGTTGTTGTTGTTGTTGTTATTGTTGTTATTTTTATTATTATTTTTACTCGTCTTCTTTTTCTTCTTTAAATTTTTCTTCTTCCTTTTTTTTTCTTTTTCTTCCTCGTCTACTTCTTTGTTCTTTCTCTTGTCTTCTACTTAATCTTTTCTTCTTCATCATCATCATCATCTTTCTGTTCTCCTTCGTCTTCCTCTTCTTGCTTTACTTCTTGTTCGTCTTCTTTTGTTGCTGTCATCCTTTTCTTTTTCCGCTCCTATTTCTCCTTTTCCTCCTCTCCTCCTCCTCCTCCTCCCCTTCTTCTTGTTCCACTTCTTCTCCCTCCTCCTCTTCTTCTTCTTCTTTTTTCTCTTGTTGTTGTTGTTGTTATTTTTGTTGTTCTTCTTCTTCTTCTTATTTTTATTATTATTTTTCCTCTTCTCCTTCTTTTACTTCTTTAAACTTTTTCTTCTTCTTCTTGCTCCTCTTTTCTCTTTTTCTTCCTCGTCTACTTCTTCCCCTTGTCTTCTGCTTAATCTTCCTTTTCTTCTCCTTGTTCCCTTTCTTCTTCATCATCATCTTTTTGTTCTCCTTCGTTTTCCTCTTCTTCCTTTTCTTCTTGTTCGTCATCTTTTGTTCTCCTTCTTCTTCCTCTTCTTTTTCCTCTTCCTATTTCTCCTCCTTTTCTTCCTCGTCCTCCCCTTTTCTTGTTCCGCTTCTTCTCCCTCCTCTTCTTCTTCTTCTTCATCTTCATCGTATAGTTTAACTTTATGCTATATCTCATAATCCCTGTCCTGCCAACCATCGTCCGAGTTAAGTTACGCGCTGCTTTCCTTTGTCCTTCTTGCCTTCAGTATATCCAGTGAGCATCCAATTTGCCAAGCCCCCTTTCCTCATTATGTGCCCTAAAAATGTCAGTTGTCTCTCGCTCTTTACAAGTGTCTTGTTTGCTTCCATTTTTTCTAAAACTTGGTCGCTGCTCACATGTTCAGCTCATGGTATTCTCAGCATCCTTCTGTAGAATTACATTTCTCTCGCCTCAAGTTTTTTCTTCATCTCTTACGAGATGGTCCAGCATCCATCGTCATATAGCAATTCCGATATTACATAACTGTACATTAGTCTTTTTTGTTTCCAATTAAATTTTCCTGTTTATTAATACTTTGCTTAGCTTTTGATTCTTGCCACCAATAATGAATACTAAGAATATAGACTATAGATAGAGATAAGTAAAGATGATATACGATAGATAGATAGAAAGATAGAAAGATAGATAGATAGATAGATAGATAGATTGTTAAAGGTAATATACGATAGATAGATAGATAGATAAATAGATAGATAGATAGATAGATAGATAGATAGATAGATAGATAGATAGATAGATAGATAGATATGAGTAAAGATAATATAAGATAGACAGATAGATATGAGTAAAGATAATAGACAATAGATAGGAGTAAAGATAATGGATGATAGATAGATAGATAGATAGATAGAAAGAAAGAAAGAAAGAAAGAAAGAAAGAAAGAAAGAAACATAGTGTTGAAACTTGACTAATGCATGGAATAATAATGCAACACAAAATGTACTTAGAACAAAATGTATTGAAACAAGAAAGTGTACACAATATTTACATATAGTCTTTTGTATATTCCTGGGAAGACCGTTCCTGGAGAATGTGTTGACTGAGTCGCAGTCGGGCAGAGTCTCTGGTTGAATCTCTTGATTCGTTCCCCTCTCTTCCCGGTACCAACCATATTTATATGGTCGGTACTCCACTATGCAAATTAGGTGGATCCTACTACAACAGATAGATAGATAGATAGATAGATAGGAAATAAGTAGAAATAATAGACTATAGATAGATAAATATGAGTAAATATTATAGACTATAGCTAGATAGATTTATAGATAGATAAAGATAATAGGCTATAAATAGATAGATAGATATGAGTAAAGATAATAGACGACAGATAGATAGATAGATAGATAGATAGATAGCTAGATCCGAACAGACTGAGATAGATAGATAGATAGATAGATATGAGTAAAGACAATAGACTATAGATAGATTTCTTTATAGATATGATGAAAAATAATACACTATATATAGATTGATAGATATGAATAATAAATAATTCACGATAGATAGACATGAACAGAAACAGGCAGATAGATTTATTGATAGATAGGAAAAAATAGTTAACTATAGATAGATTGATAGATAGAAATAAATAATACACTATAGGTAGATAGATAGATAGATATGAACAGGCTGAGGTAGATAGATATGAGTAAAGATAATAAACTATAGACTTTAAATAGATAGATAGATAGATAGATAGATAGATAGATAGATAGATAGATAGATACATGCATACATACATACATACATACAAGCATACGTATTAACAGGCTGAGACAGATATATAGATAGATATGAACAGCCATACATTCTGTCTTCTTACAGTCGATGTTTAGTTCGTTCTTCTCGCTTTTCTTTACTAGCTTCTGTAGGAATTCTTGCAATTTCCTTTCCGTGAACTTCTATCAACACAGTGCCATCTGCATCTATAGGGTTGTTAAGATTGTTGCCGCCAATATTGAATACGGATAGGACGTATAATTCTCTCAGGATCCCCTCAATGTAAACTTTGAATAAGTGCAGTGAGATAACACATCCGTGTCTTACGCCCCCTTCGTCTTTTGTGCATTTACTGAATTCTGTCCATATGCAGACGGTTTGCTCCCAGTGTAAATTTTATATTATTCGAATAAGCTTCTATATAATAAATGCAAATATCACGGTGTCGTCATACTTTTCAACCTTACTTTTAGAAGCTGTAGCGCAACATACCATGTCATTTTAGAAACAGGACGACTCCGTGAGCAAATTAAAAACATTCCGGGCCGGATCTGGGCCCACAATCCTGAAATTTTGGATTCCTAAGTTTTTATTACCGCGTTTGTTTTCGGATCCCGCCGTCTTGGCTTCTACTGATAAAATCAATTAAAGGGACACAACTCTCTACCTTTCAATAGCTTATATTCAAATGGAAAAAATTACTGTTCTCAAATTACAGAGTTTCAAAATGAAATTGTCTTTGTTTTCAACTTTATTCCCAGATGCCGTAGGCCAAGATATTATACTATTTTGGAATCGACTCCGTGAGCAAAATAAAAACATTCCGGGCCGGATCCGGACCCACAATCCTGAAATGTTGGATTCATTACTGCAATTGTTTTCGGCAATTTTTACGTGATGTTTTCGATTAAATTTTTGTACGATAAAATTTCTATAACTAGGAAATAAATTAATCGTTAAACCGAGAAGGCGCAACGTATCAATTTCCTGGAGGTTAACAACTGCCCTGCTGGTGGAAATCCGACAAGAGGCTTTCAGATTATTAAAGGAGAGAAGTTTAGTTTTAGATGAGAAAAGACTGAGATAGATAGATAGATAGATAAATAGATAGATAAACTTAGATTTTCTTCCTTGCTTAAAATACTACTGCCACATCTTGCCTGGTGCTCCTGATATATATTGGAGGCTGTGGCCCAACATATCATACCAATATGTAATCAAGCCAAACAAAATAAAAACATTCAGAGCCAGATCCCGAGCCGCGATCCTGAAATTTTGGATTCCCAAGTTTTCATTACTGCGATTGTTCTCAGCGATTTTTTACATAATTTTTTGCAACAAATTTTTTTGTACGATAACAGTTTTTACAACTTGGAAATAAATTTGAGAATAATCGAAATTAATTACAAAATCCACCGAAAGTCAGCTATGCAATAAGAATAATTGTTTGTGCGGAAAGTAAGGACCTACGTACATCAAATTGCCTTTAAATTAAATGGTGGCAGTAGAATTATGGACAGACTTTTAAAAAGTAAGATTAAATATTAATGCAATACTTAAAGAGGGATCAATTTTTGAGTTTTTCTGTAGTTTGCCTGTCGCATTTATTACTCCCTGCCTATTGTGATGAAGGCCCCAAAAAAGCCCTTCGCAGGAGCTAGCTTAAATGCCGCTCGATAGGGCGGCTTTTAAGCTAGTTCTAAATAAATTTTTAAAATTCGGAAATTCCTTGTGGTAATGCTTTAGAATGGAAATATTGTATTAACTAGTGTTTCCGCTGCTGAATCCAGTCGGGCGCAACTGAAAATATGCCAAAATATCTAAGTGAAGAGCCGACTGTATGTATATATATATATATATATATATATATATATATATATATATATATACTTAAAGACATTTTTATGTTTAACATTCTTTTTATAGATACAAGTATTTAAGTAAATGCTCTGTTTATAATATACAGTATTAGGTAACATTTACCGGCCTGAATGTCCGAGAAATATTCATAGAAATTATTCGTCCTCCGAGAGGATTCGAACCTGTATCCTATAAGGATCGTTCGGTTGGCAAGGTCGAATTTACTGCTTATAAACTTCAATTTCACGGACATTCAGGCCGGTAAATGTTATTTAATACTGTGTATTATAAACAGAGCATTTACTTAAATACTTGTATCTATAAAAAGAATGTTAAACATAAAAATATCTTTATATATATATATATATATATATATATATATATATATATATATATATATATATATATATATATATATATATATATATATATATATATATATATATATAGGTAACTATACTCGTGCCGAAAAACCTTCGAATTCTTGATTTAACAATAGCCAAATCAATCTCGAAGGAAAAAAAGGTTTTAAAAAAGAAAGAGCCAGGAACATGAAAGTCTGTCGAAAATAATCGCACAGATACAGGTTCAAGCCCCCCCCCAAAAAAAAAAACTCGATACGAGTAAACAACTAACTAAAGAGCTCGATACAAACATAGAGCAAACCTAGTCAAACCTAATGAGCCAGACAAACCTACCAAGGTTTCACTTAGGCAGATCATCAGGGTCATTTGACCCTGATGATCTGCCTAAGTGAAACATTGGTAGGTTTGTCTGGCTCATTAGGTTTGACTATATATATATATATATATATATATATATATATAAGATAATCCTAAGGAGCCAAAAAACCTACCTAGGTTTCACCTAAACGGATCTTCAGGGTGATGCTGGCTGAAAAGGAAAATTATGGAACAGTATTTATTTCTAAAACCAAAAATAACCATGACCAGGTGACAAAAATAAATAAATAAATAAATAAATAAAAAAGACAAACAGCGGGGGTATGTACTTTATTGAACAACCAACAAAAAAAACCCAAAAAACAAACTATTCTAATACCCAGCTTTTCATATGCCTACACCTATTAAGAATTTCCGAGTTTTGATTCAATAAATTTTTAGATTCCTTGTAATTTGCGATCGCAACATAGAGAACAGAATTTATCACCTGCCTTATATTTATAACATTTTTTTAAAAATATTTCCCATTTCAAAATGGAGTCATTATTATCTTGTTTGATCTTCCATATATATGTGGACAGGTTCGTACTATGTTTATAGGTTTCGTTATTGAAACTACTGAGGTGGTTGTAATATCGTCTTTTGAAACTATTCTGGGTGGAGCCTATATAAACTTTAGGGTTCTTATCAATATTCGATTTGGATGTGGTTTCAGTTTTGGATGTTGAAAGATTTTCCTCTTTATCCAGATTATTAAGAATTGTTTCATATGTTTTCAAGTTTGTGTTTTCATTAAAGAAATCTAGCTTAGATCCTGTTTTGGCTGCTAGATTGTATTTGATAAAATTAATGCAGTCTTTATTTCTACCCAGAGAAAAATATTTCTTGTTAAACCCTTCCAACTCAGACGTCCCCTCTCTGGTTGCTAATCTAAATCTGTTTTTGGACGGAGACGGATTAGTTAGATGTAGGGGAAGAATTGGAGAATCTCATCTTTATACACCGGAGATATTGTATCCAGTCTTATTACCTAGATTCTGTCATTTCACTGTGTTGGTCATTTTGGATTGCCATGAGAAGTGTAAACACTTAGGTATCGCTGCTACTCTTCGTAAAATACGTCTATCTGGTTTCTGGATTAATAAATCTAGACAAGCAGTAAAATTTGCCATTTCTTCTTGTAGCTTATGTAGAAAGTATAATTCTTTGTCCTTTAATTACCCTAAAGTGACCAATCTTCCCAAGCACAGGGTTAATTTTATTAGACCTTTCTTACATACAGGGATAGATATCACCGGACATTTATGGATAGAGGATGGAAATGAGATGAAAAAGTTCTATATTTTGGTTTTCACCTGTTTCAATGTCAGGGCTATTCATTTGGAATTGGTTGCAGATATGTCGGCTCATGCAGTGATTCTTGCGTTGGTGAGGTTTTTTAATTTATATGGGGTACCTTCCCATATATACTCTGACAATGCACGTTCCTTTGTGGCTGGTTGTGACTTGATTAAGCGAGTGTTTATTTCTGATGAATTTGAGGGAAAGTTTAGCTCTTACAATATTAAACATTTAACGATACCTTTGTATTCGGCATGGTTTGGTAGTACTTGGGAGCGACTTATCAAGACAGTAAAAGGCTGTTTGTATAAATTGGTGGGACGAGAGAGGCTACCTTACTTTGAATTACTTACAGTGTTATCTGACATACAAAATGCGGTCAATTCTCGTCCGCTAACATATAGATGTTCAGGGGATTATGAACTTGATGTTATTTCCCCTAACGCTTTTCTTTGTCCCCATTATAACAACTCTGTGTTTTTGAATATCAAAGATAACCCTTTTGACGTTGAGGTTCCCAATAGAATGAATCTATTGGACAGTCTGGAGAAAAGAGATCTTCTTCTTGAAAGATTCCACAAATTGTGGCATGAAGATTATTTGTTGAGCTTGCGAGAACAATCTCGAGAATTATATCAGAGGGATTTTAGGAATGTCATTGGGGTTGATGATGTAGTTCTCATAAAAAATCCAGCTAAATCTAGACCCTACTGGTCGTTAGGTAGAGTTGTTGATGTAATACCTGGTAACGATGGAAATATTAGGTCCGCTAAGGTGAAGAAACCCGATGGTAATTCTTACTTATATTCGATTAAACATTTGTATCCTTTGGAGTTATCGATCACTCACTCCCACCAAACAATCAGCTCCCCAGCAGAAAATATGGAAGATAGTGATTTAAATGGGGGTATGACTGATGTCAGATCAAGTGAATTCTGTCCTAAATACAGATCCAAAAGGAAAATTAAAAAAGTATGTGACAAAAATAGGGATTATCTTTGGTACTGAGATGTAATTGAATATGATTAATGGAGCGAGATTCTGTTTGGAAATACTAGGAGAAGAACAATGTTACAAGATTGTTTTTCTTTATATTGGATAAATTTAGTGCCCATCTTATAGATTGAAATTTAACTGGTATAGCTTAAAGAACATTTTTTTTCTTTTTCTTTTCTTGATGGGAGAGTTTGGAACAGAATCTTTGCAGAATTTATCGAGTTAGATAGTCTGAAATTCCCAAGATGGGTAATCGACACTTCTATAGAATTTGATTTCATAATATTCTGTGATGCTTCTATGAAGGCTTATGGTTTTGCTATCTATATCCTCCAAAAGGGCTCTGCTAATTTAATTTTTGCCAAGGCTAAGGTTGCACCTTTAGCTAGGAAAACTTTACCATCTTTAGAGTTATTATCGGTGGTTTTAGCTTTTAAGTGTTTATTAAATATAGTAAAAAATCTTTCTTCTAATATAGGAAAAATTATACTGGCGGTTGATGCTCAGGTAGTGTTGTCTTGGATATTATCTGAAGACATTAAAACAAAAAATGTGTTCCTAAAAAATAGACTATATATATATATATAGTGTTAAAGAGAGAGAGAAAGGGAAAGATATATAATTGTGTATTTGGGCAGTAATCCCTCTTTTATACAAGTTTCATAAAATACGACTGACAAGTTACTGCGGTTAAATTTTTACTTCAATTTTTCTTGGAAGGAAATTATGAGAATAATTTTCTTCTTTTCTGGATATAAATTCTGTAGAAATTGTCCAAATGTTTTGTATGTCAATGCACTCTCGGCTATACTTTTAACCATTACCAAGGATGATTTTATTTTTACTTCTAACTGAGATTGTTTTATGCGTGTATCTAGAGTTCTAGAAAGGTTTTATTTCCAAAACACGGTCAGAACATTGTGACCGTGTTTATAGTTGATGTTGGTTTTTCTTTTTATTAATAATGCTTTCATTATTTTTAGCCTTTTTGTACAAGCAAAAATCCGACAATGATTTAAAGACAGATTTATGTTTAACATTCTTTTTATAGATACAAGTATTTAAGTAAATGCTCTGTTTATAATAAACAGTATTAAAAAACATTTACTGGCCTGAATGTCCGAGAAATTTTCATAAAAAATATTCGTCCTCCGACTGGATTCGAACCTGTATCCTATACGGAAACGTCATATAGCCTGACGTGTCTTTTTACCGATTCGACCACAGAGGATCGTTCGGTAGGCAAGGTCGAATTTACTGCTTTTAAACTTCAATCATCCATGAATCTCTCACGTACATTCATATCTGCTCATGGCGTATCAAATGCCATTCAAAGCTGTTTATTATAAACAGAGCATTTACTTAAATATTTGTTTCTATAAAAAGAATGTTAATATAAAAATGTCTAAATATATATATATATATATATATATATATATATATATATATATATATATATATATATATATATATATATATATATATACTAATGTTAGATCGGGAATGGATTCAATATTTAATTCTCCTTCAGGACGTTGGTGATCATGGCTCTCCACAATTTCCTATCGTTTGTAGCTCTTACCAAAAATAAATCTTCTATTTCTCTCTAATTATCACTCTCCGTTTCTTTTGTTACGGAAACGATGAGAGACAGAGTGAGTAAGAGAGAGAGAAAGAAAGATAGAGAGAAGATAGTGAGAAAGAGTGAGAGTAAAAGAGAGTGGGTAAGAGAGAGAAAGACAGTAACAGAGAGTAATAGGGGGAGGGTATGAGAGAGAGTAATAGAGAGAGACAGAATAAAAGAGAGAGTAAGAAAGTAAGAGAGAGGAAGAGAGTGAGAGAGAGAATAAGAGAGAGCTTAAAAAAGAGAAAGAAGTAACAGAGCGAGAGTAAGAAAGAGAGACTAAGAAAGAGAGAAAATGAGTAAGAGAGGGAAAGTAAGAGAGAGAGAGAGAGTAAGAAAGAGCTTAAACGATAGAGTAAGGGAGAGTACGAGGAAGAGTAAAAAGAGAGAGAGAAAGAGAATAAGAGAGAGAGAGAGAGAGAGAGAGAGTAAAAGAGAGAGAAGAAAGGAAAAGAATTAGAAAAGAATGAGAGAATAACGAGAGAAAAGTGAGTGATAAAGAAGTAAGAGAAAGGAAGAAACAGTGAGAGGAGAAAAAGAGAGGAAGAAATAGAGAAGGACATGTACGTGTGTGTGTGTGTGTGCGCGTGTGTGTCTGTATGTGAAAAGAAAATTACAAAGGAAAGAGAGAGGGGGTAGTAAAAGAGAAATGTAGCGAGAAATGAGATAGAAAGAAAAACATGTGAGAGAGAAAAGAGAAAGAAGAGAGAGATCGAAGAGTGAGAGAGAGAGAGACAAGAAAGAGAAAAAGAGGGAGAAAACTAGAGTAGAGGGTGTGTACAGAGAAGATACAATGTGACAATGTGACAGCGAATAAGAGGTTGAAAGAGAGAAAGGAGGACGAGAGATAGCAAATAGAGAAAAAGGTTAGAGTGGGAGAGAGAGAGAGAGAGAGCGGAGAGAAAGAGAAAGAGAAAAATGAAAATAGAGATGGAGAGGGAGAAAGCAAAAAAAAAAAAATTGAAATCCTAAAAATATAACTTGGTAAACAGCTTAAATTGTTTTAAAACTTTATCAAATTTTATCCTTTGGGGACCGCTCGCTATGTAGCTTTTGGGGAAGAAAAACGCTTCTTTAAGTGGGTTAATGTGTAACCTTCTTCATTTAAAGAAGGTTAATGCTTTTGAGCAACCTTACAAAAAAAATTTGCTGACGGCGATATTTTGCATTAAAATGCAGGGAAAACATTTTTTTTCTCCCTCGGGTTTTCCAGAACAGGAAAAGATAATTCAAGTAAAGAAGAAAAGAAAACATGGCTGATACAATGGCTGCCATATTGGATATTGCATAAATAAATCCGAATAATAATTTTGTTTATTCTGCTTTTCAATGATAGAAAAGACATTCCGAAACTGGCAAACATATTGTTTTCATTAGCTTTTTGGAAAAGGTGGGTGACAAGACTTTCGGACCACGCTGTACCGAGGCCAAGAAATGGGGGATGTGTTTAATACTAAAGAACAGTCCAAAACTGATCCCTCACTTTTTACCATCCTTTTTATTTGATTACCTACAAGTATGTTTTGTAATTTCATCTATGAATCCACAGGGTGGTCCGAATGTTTTGTCACCCTACATAATATAATTTTTCTGTTTCAGATGGCTGGCACGAAAATGATGGTCTTCATACAGATCTTCTCGATGTGTGACAGCGTCAATGAAAATGAATAAACTGAATTCAATACATGTGCTTTGTATTACTTCATTACTTGTTCGTCTCTTGTTCTCATTATCTTTTTTGGTAGGGGGTGACAAGACTTTCGGACCATCCTGTATATTGTTTTAAAACGTGATGATTAGAATTGGAATAAAACCTAAACATATGAAAGTGAATTTATATATTTCCCTTGTTGAAATAATAGACAGAGAACATCACTGGAAAATACGAAAACTTAAAGAATCAGCACATATGCTAGGCCACAGAAATCTTCTAATCCGACGAAGCATAGAAATGAATACAATACGGGAACTAGTAATGCGGGGTGCTAGAAAAAAAACAATACCAAAAACAAAAAATTGCAATATGAGCTCCGGTAAAAAAAATGATCTCTGAGACATTATGTTTCAAAAATTCATACACTGATGTCCTCAAAGACACATGGCCCAGAGGATAAGAACGTTGGTTGGACCCAGTGATTTGACCCAAAGATTTGTGAGTTCAATACTTGGCTACTGCTGAATAAAAACTTGAAAGGAAGACATCCTGAAGAGACGTGGCACGTCGAAATCGAACAATGTATCCGAGTGGGGAGGGTTAAGTTTGAAATTCCAATCACATGATGAAGAAGCGTACAAAAACCAAACGCTGTGAATATAAATAATTACAATAACTCATCTCAGAAATATCGACATATCATGAAGAAGGCCGGAGCGTACAACGGCCGAAACGTCTTGCATATGGCAATAAAGATGAGGACAACGGCCCGAACAATGTAAATAGTGTAAATAGTTACAATATCTCATCTCAGAAATATAGACAGATCGTTAATAAGGCCGTAGCGTACAACGGCCGAAACGTCGTTAATATGACAATAAAGATGAGGACAACAGTCCGAAAAATGTATATAGTGTAAATAGCTAAAATAACTCATCTCAGAAATATAGACAGATTATAAATAAGGCCAGAGCGTACAACGGCCGAAACGTCGTGAATATGACAATAAAGATGAGGACAACGTTTTGAACAATGTAATTAGTGTAAATAATTACAATACCTCATCTCAGAAATATAGACAGATACCCCTTTAGTTTTGAGAATTGACAAAAAAATGAAAACGCTATTAAACTATTTTTTTTTAATGGTTGGCAAAACATCAGCTAATTAGCAATCGTTTCGAACTTTATAAAATGGTAAATAATAAAGATTTCCTTATAGTTGGTTCATATATTTTAATAATTTAGTAAATGTTTATAAAATTATGAATAAAAAAGTGTCTTCATATTTATTTCTTTATAAATTGGCAAATGATAAATATCGAATTGCATTTAGTTCTAATTTTATTAGCTTTTAGAACGTTGTCACTATAAAATTATTCTATGTTTAGGTGTTGTTACAATTCTAAGCATCGCTTTTTAAAACAATAAATATTACCGGAGAGTGATGGTAATTAAAATATAAACAGTTTCATGGGAAAAACATCCCTTTTGACACCCTCATCTTATTGCGGGCATGAACAAAAGGGTATAAAGGAAAATATATTTATCGATTTACACTCATGAAGTCAAATATGCTCTAAATAATTGTATCTGGTACTTAAGAATCTGGCGTTTTATGACCAACAGTTAAAGACATGAAATCTTCAACGAGGTCACCCGCTGTCCAAAATTAGGGAGACAGGAAGTAGAGCAAATAAATAAACGAAAGCTTTCAGGATCAAGTGACACTCGGCCGGAATATTGGGAATTTCGAATGAGTATTTATATAGACGCAGGGTCTCGGTTAGAAGAAGTTAGTCACGATCTGTTCAGCGAGAAAGGATGTAGAGTCACGTTTAGACAATGAATCTGGTCGTTGGCAGGCAGATGGGTTGATTGATTTGTTGTCCTTTTTTGGTTAATCATTTCACCCCAGGTAAGGCAATAACGCCACCAAGTCGCAGTTTTGTGATGTCAGCGAACACTCGTTGCCACTTTTTTAATGCCAACGAATAGTCGTTGTCACTTTCGTAATGCTCGTTGTAGTAGAGACTTTGTAATGGCAGATACAACGAAAGTAACGCTGTTGAACAATACTTAGAATAACACTCACACTAATAGTACTTGCTCGATAATACTCGCTCGACAAGTAATCCGTATAGTGAGCTGAATAGAGAAATAGTATAGTGAATAGAGTAGAGAATAGCGCTCCGTATAGCGGTAGGATAGAATAGAGATAACGATCCGAATAGTATAGAGGATTGACTAGGAATAGCGATCAATCTAGACGTCACGCGACTTCCTGCTTATATGCCTTTCCTCTATGGTCACGTGATCCTCTTAATTCAATTATGGGATCGCCTGTGTTTGCTCACTGGCGATCTACGTTCAAACTCAAGTGTCGGCAACGACATTTTATTCCTATATACCACTGAGTGCGAAAGAACATAAGAAAAAGAAAAATATTATGAAGGAGGGTGAACAATAAAAGAATAAGAAAAGCGGAGAAGATAGCGATTGACATTACTTTTAAATTTTTGAAGCTCAAACTGGGACTTGAAAGCAAAAAGCCGAAGGAGAGTTCCACAGGCGAGAGTTACGAGAAGAGAAACTGTTAGCATAGAACTTGCGATTACATCTAGCAACTGGACTGTAAAGTGATGTGACTTTGCCGCCAATCTAGCACTATTTACATTATTCGGACTATTGTCCTCATCTTTGTCGCCATATTTACTATAACGTTTCGGCCGTTGTACGCTCCGGCTTTCTTCGAACTGAACCCCTTATTTCGTGCACTGGGGTAGACTGTTCAATTTCCACGTGCCATGTTTAATGGGTGTCAGTTATCAGTTATCTCTTGTTAATTCCCCTCCCCAAGTTCTCCACTGCCTTAAGGTATTGAAGGTATTGAACTCACACTCTTTGGGCCCTGTTACTGGATCTAACTAACGCCTTTATCCACTGTGCCATGTGTCCTTGAGGATGGTTAGATCAAGTGACAGGTATTAAACAGTATAAATTACATTTACCGGCTTGAATGTTCGAGAAATTTCATAGAAAATGTGCGTTCTCCGACTGGAATCGAACCTATACATCTATACGGAAACCATCATTTGATCTGATGTGCTATACCATACAGCTACAGATATACCTTTTGTGAACAGAGAAAAACCGTCCAAGATAGTGATTTTATAAACAGTAATTAAAACATTGCTCACCAAACGCTGCTCTGTAGCTAAATGGTACAGCGCGTCGGATCAAAACTCCCTTTTTTCGGAATTATATGTTAGACGTATATGTGGGAGGTATATTTGGGCGGTATACGTAGGCGGTATTTCTGGGAGGTATATGTGGGATGTATTGTTGCGTGGTAAATATGGGAGGCATTTCTGGGCGGTATATATGGGGGAGGTATTTCTCACATGTATTTCCTGGAGCTATATATGAAATGTATTTCTGGGTGGTATACGTGGGAGTTATTTCTCGGAGGCATTTCTAGCAGGTATATATGAAAGGTATTTCTGATAGGTATATGTGAGAGTTTTATGTGGGAGGTATTTCTGAGAAGTATTATTCGGAAGTATATGTGGGAAGGTTTTTCTCGAGGGTATATATGGGGGGTAATTTTGGGAGGTATTTTTCGGAAGTATATGTGAAAGGTAATTTTCGGAGGTATTTTTCGGAAGTTTATGTGGTAGGTATTTCTCGAGGGTATATGTGGGAGGTATTTTTCAGAAGTTTATGTGAAAGCTATTTCTCGGAGGGATATATAGGAGATATATGTGGAAGGTATTTCTCGAGGGTATATGTGGTAGGTATTTCTCGGCGGTATATGTAGGAGATATATGTGGAAGGTATTTCTCGAGGGTATAAGGTGGTAGGTATTTCTGGGCGGTATATGTGGGAGATATTTCTCGGAGGAATACGCGAAAAGTATTTCTGCCGCCCCCCCGTAAAAGTTTTAATGTCATCTAGTGGTCGTGAGTTCGATCGCCGGATCAGGTAGTGAAGCAGAAATTTTCTCATTTTTTTTCTTGTCTGTGGTTCTTTTTTTTTTTTTAATGAAACGAAACGTTGTCTGAAACTCGAGGTGGATTTTAGAAGCAAGTTTTATATCGGCGTCTCCGGAAGCCGAACAAAAAGGCAAACATTGGAACCTCTGAGTATTGAAAATGGCGTCACTTTATATCTGGATGATCGTCAGAAAACAAAATGAGTTTTTAATCAGAGAGCGCTAAAATTCCGTCTAGACATTGATGGAAAAAATGAAATGCAAGCAAGTTGATTGGTCAGAAAAAGGCGACTATAGGATCATTGTACAATGGGCAAGCGGTAGTTAGAAACATATGTAGCAAAATTTATATTCCTTCAAGGTGGGTTATAACAAGTGAAAAGGAAGGTTTCAATGTCGTTTGCAACGAAAATTCATGTTAACGGGTTGGTGAAACGTTTAGCAATTAAAATGCATTTTGCGACCAATGAGTCATTCTGAGGTGCCAGAGTTTTACTAATATTAGGTTTGCACTTTTTTCCATATATAAATAAGTTTGGTCGATATTTAGTATATGATTGTTTATTCTAGAGTTATTACTGTTAAAACATTCATATCTATCTATCTATCTATCTATCTATCTATCTATCTATCTATCTATCTATCTATCTATCTCAGTCTGTTGATATCTATCTATCTATCTATCTATCTATCTATCTATCTATCTATCTGTGTTAGCTTCTTTCTGTCTTTCTTTCGCACACTGTTTCTTTCTTTCTATGTATTTATCTGTGTATCTATCTATCCGTGTCAGCTTCTTTCTTTCTCTCTTTCTTATATATATATATATATATATATATATATATATATATATATATATATATATATATATATATATATATATATGTATATCATATCTGATCCAAGAGTAACGCTAACGAATGTTATGAATGTCTTGTATATTAAAAAATGGAAACCAATCTATCGATCTATCTGTCTATGTGAGCTTGTTTCATTATTTCTTTTATTAATTCTTTATTTCTCAGACTGTTCAAATCTATCTATCTATCTATATATCTATTTGTTCATATCTATCTATCTATGACTCTCTCTCTCTGTCTCTCTGTCTCTGTCTCTCTCTCTCTCTATATATATATATATATATGTATGTATATATATATATATATATATATATATATATATATATATATATATATATATATATATATATAATATATGGATAAATAACTGAAAAAAAAATTGGTGTTTTTTTACGAAAGTACTTATTTCTGTGTTTTTATATATATTTGATATTTCAGACCACCTCGGTCTTTCCTCAGAAATTAAAATCTATTTTAATTTCTGAGGAAGGACCGAGGTGGTCTGAAATATCAAATATATATAAAAACACAGAAATAAATACTTTCGTAATAAAAACACCCAATTTATTTTTTCAGTTATTTTATCCATATTATATATATATATATATATATATATATATATATATATATATTACATGATTCATTGTAATATATATATATATATATATATATATATATATATATATATATATATATATATATATTACAATGAATCATTGATACAAAAAGTAGATTAGTAAAATTAATGATATAAAATGGCGAAATCCATTCGCTAACAAAATTTTAAAGATGCATTAATCTACAAATCTTCGGTGAATGTTATGATGCTTGTTTTTAAAAAATTATAAGCTGTATTAAAGAAATACCTTATTAAACCTTACTATTATTATTATTATTATTATTATTATTATTATTATTATTATTATTATTATTATTATGTCTTATTATTAAATACTTTGCGTATGAAAAAGAAGTACATTTAAACAAAACCGAAGCACAAGAAAAACAACGAACTTATCTCGTAAAAGAAAGACCTTATACAGCTTATAATTAAAAAAAGCAAAACAAGGGTTATATCATTCAGCGAGTGATTAGTGAGTTAATGCACTTTAAAATTTTGTTAGGGAAGGGATTTCGCCATTTTATATCATTAACTTTCCTAATTTACTTTTTGTATGAATGATTCATTGTAATATAAATTGAACTGTACCACATATTTGATATATATATATATATATATATATATATATATATATATATTCTTGTGACCCTCCCCCTTTACTCAAGCCCTATCGATAGCGGAGGTAGAAGAGTATCGTAATCTGTGTAATTTTTTTTTAACATTTTACATTTTACTCAATTTTCGTAAAATATATTTCTTTCCCAAGGGTCTCTTTCCAATTGATCAGACACGGCCGAGCGGAACCGATTAAGGAACAAACACGATAGACGACAAACAACAATGGAGACAGGTAATATAAATTTATTAACAAACAGAAAAGCATGGGGAAGGTAAAATAAAAGAAAACAGCCAAAACAAAGATGACAGTATGTCAAGAATAAACATTTAAACATTGTGGACAAAATACTGGGAGGGGAACATCCTCTTAGGAAGATGAGACACGGATCAACGAATGGCCTTGTGCCATACTTGCACGAATTTACAAAACATCAAAATGTTATGACAAGTAGGAAGAAACATGTAATAAAACGATCTCATGCTAAACTTGCATGAAAGTACA
Source organism: Acanthosepion esculentum (assembly GCA_964036315.1). Classification (NCBI taxonomy): domain Eukaryota; kingdom Metazoa; phylum Mollusca; class Cephalopoda; order Sepiida; family Sepiidae; genus Acanthosepion; species Acanthosepion esculentum. The sequence continues at coordinate 58,674,211 of OZ038507.1, forward strand.
AACATGAAAAAGAAGTACATTTAAACAAAACCGAAGCACAAGAAAAAACAACGAACTTATCTCGTAATAAAAGTTCTTTTCCACTAATGTCTCTTATATCTACTTCTTCTTTTCTTTTCTTTTCTCTTTCACCTTTTCTATTTCTTTTTATAAGCGTCTCCTTTTGAGGTCTTTTCTTACTTCCTCTCTTTCTCTTGTCGTCCTGTCTAGGGGCTTGGCCGACGATCAAGTTGAAAATGCTTTCCCTCTATTTTTCATCTCGGTGTAGAAGTATTCTTGTTTGAGGTGCTCTTTTCTTTCTTTCTTTCTTTCTTTTCCCTATCGTCCTTTGTTTAAGGGCTTGGTGACAGTTGAAACTGCTTTCTTTCTCCTTCTCCTTCATCTCGGTGTGGCATCCTTCGAGATATTTTCTTCCTTTTCCCATAAGTATCTCCTTTTGAGATCTCTCCTCGCTTTCTTCTTTTCTTTTTTCTATAAGCTGTCTTCTGTCTCTCTTTCACCCCGATATAGCGGAAATTCCGCATACGTCGTCAAACGGATCTATCTATTCCACTCGGAGATGAATTCTCCTCGCGATTTCGCGAACACGTCTTTTCAGCCTTTAGACCTGGACAAAATTCTTGTATTTTTCGCAATCTCCTCTTTTCGGCCCGTAGACCTGGACAAATTCGGCGAACACGTTTTTCAGCCTTTAGACCTGGACAAATTCCGCGAACAAGTTTTTCAGCCTTTAGACCTGGACAAATTCCACGGACACGTTTTCCAGCCTTTAGAACTGGACAAATTTCGCGAGCACGTCTTTTCGGTCCGTGGGCCTAATCGAAACTGACTTTTCCGTTTCACTATTCGTTTCCGTTTTTTTCTTGTCACGTGGTCAATTTTCATATACGAACTTTTCCCCATTGTAGGTGAAATGAGTTCATTGACCCCACCCTCTCTCCTGCAGGGTCAGAGAAAGTTTAGTTTAAAGTGTTTCAACTTTTCCTATCTGGAATCTATCTGTGCAAATCATGCTGTGAACACGTTGACCAAAAGAGAAGGAAAGGGGACATTCTGATTAATCTTTGTCGCCACTAAGTCTACCTATCTCCTTCGGCTTACCATCTTTACGTTTCTGCAAGTACTGGGCTATTTATTTTTAGAATGCTTCTAAAATATAAGCAATGGTATAAATTTAAATAATAAATTTAGATGGGGGTTCGTAACAATATATATATATATATATATATATATATATATATATATATATATTTTGTCATCCACAGACAGACGTCAGACAGGACGAACATCATGTTTTTTTTTTGTAGACAAGCAATCTGTTGTTCTGGGTGTGGTGCAGCTGGTTCATTAGAGAAGGATAAGGTTGTCCCTGGTTCAACAGGATGTTTCACCTTGTTCAGTAGTTTCTTTGCCCTTTGTTGGGTGGGTTTCCCGAGCCTTTTCTCTAAGAAGTTGACGTTTACCCCTCTTGTATGACTGCTAGCGGAGGTCCTCGTTCAAGGCCGGTTTTACAGTGGAACTTGCAAAACCCATTTCTAGCACCAAAGCCAGAATTCCCATGCCTGGGTTTTCCCTCCCTTTCTTCTGCAGTTGTTGGATGAATTCTAGCGTACGGAGGCAACCAGAATGACTACCATCTTCTTTCCTACAAGCCACGGCCCTTGTAGTCGCCGTTCAAACTCTCCATATCACGTCTTATTACTTTCAAAGTGCTTTGAGCATCTGTCACGATAGCGGCAATTTGATGCCCAGCACGAATCATTATGATGCAGGTCACTCTTTTCCAATATTCAGGCGGCTCCCACTTGTCCATGAAGGTTAACTATAAGGCCTCTAAAACTGTAGTGACTCTGTTTCACAACGTTGTTCCCTGTTTACACTTACAACTATTCCAAACCAATCTGAAAAAAAAAAAATTAAACACTTGACTCTATCAAATTTAGCCCGAACACCCTGCACATATACTGAACGAAAAAAAAAACTTTGAGACACAGAAAGAATGTGAGAACAATTGTCAAACTATGAAAGAATGAAGAAGCTTTTAATCTGGCTTACGATTACTCGAAACGTCACAAACCTCTCGCTGCTCTAACGCTATTTCCATGGCAAATGTTCTCACGAGCCACATTCTTTAGTGCTAATCTTCACAGCCGAGACCCGACATGCCATGTACCCTGGAACGAATCATACCCATTCCTTTTGTATTTCATTAGTAAGGAGGAAGTTCCATTCGAGTACTTTCTTTCCAAGTACTGTATCTTTCTGTATCATACTCCCGAGAGTATCACTACAATCGTAACCTCTTCAAGTCTAGAGTCAAACGTTATGTTTTCTGCATATCCTCAAAAACTGCTCTTCTTACTTCCTCATACTGTAACTCTCATAAAACAACCTCATTCAGTCGCCGTCTACCTCGAGTGGCTCTTGGTCCTTGTATTGGGTGAACATTAATATTAAAGATACATTTCTGTGCACACGGGTACTACATTGATGCTAGGTATAAATGCTGAGAGGCAAATTTTTGCTTCTATGCTCTTTTTTTTCTCCCTCTCTTTTTCCATATCTCTATCAATTTTTCCCAGGCGGTTGTACAATGACATTTTGATCAGAGATATTCAGATCCAAGACAGAAGTGTCGAGAAGCGACGCTTTGATCCTCTTCAGGATATAAAGGTAAGCAGAGGTTTTTAGATCAATACCTTGATCCTAGGCAGAGATACTCGGATCTAAGGCAGAAGTGTGGAGGAAGACACTTTGATCTTCGTCAGAGGGTAAAGGTAGACAGGCTTTTGAAGCAATACGTTGATCCCAAGCAAATATACTCTGATCCAAAGCAGGAATGACAAGGAGCGACACTTTGATCTTCGTCAGGGTGTAAAGGTAAAGAGAGGGTTTTAAAGCAGTTCGTTGATCCTAAGCATATGTGCTCTGCTCCAATGCAGACATGTCAAACTAGCAAAAATTTTGACCCTTGTCAAATTGCATAGACAAACAGAAGGTGGTGGAACAATACAAAGATTCTAGGCAGAGTCCAGATAATTACATGATCATAGACTAATGGAGTGTCGATGAGTAAGGCTTTGACCATGGTCAAAGCGTAACAATAATATATAGCCGTACGATAATAATCAGCAGAGCGCAGTGTTAGTCTGATCCTGCGCAAACATGCTGTGAAGAAACACTTTGATCCTTGCTAGAGTCCCTACAGATAAACTGAGTGTTGTATAGCGGCACGTTGATCCTAGTTAAAACCTAGTGATATACTGATCTTAGGTTGAAGTGCTGATCTACGTCAGAGTGTATGGATAAACAGGGAGTTCTATAGCTGTACATTGATCCTAGGTAAAACCAAGAGATATATTGATCTTAGGAATGAAGTGGCGAGGAGCAACACTTTGATCCACGTCAGGGGGTATGGATAAACAGAGGATTCTATAGCTGTACGTTGATCCTACTTAGAGATCAGAGATACGCTGATCCTAGGCAGAAGCACCGACTTGCAACGCTTTGATCCTTCATAGAGTATAGTGATAAACAGAGCTTCCTAGAGCAGTGCGAGCCATCGGAGAGATATTCTGATCTTAGTAGTATCAATTAATACGCTAATTTTGACGGGTATTATCCTCGTAAATAGATAAAGCACGAAAAGAAAAATGAAACGCTAAACAATCGACAAATGCAAACAATATGGCCGAAATGTGCTATACTCTTAATTGACGTCTGCCTGCTCGCACTTAGTTCCCGTCGAAGTAACAATTCCCGCGGTTGATTAATAATGTAGAACCATAATGAGGCGATGGATCGAATTTCTCGGCTTTAGATCAGAGATTTCGTTTTGTTCGGTATCATGCAACATAGCGATCAGAATTCGTTCCATACTCGACGTGGATAACGACAGAAAAAGAAAACAGGCTACTTTATTCCGATTGGCTTTTGCCCCCCCCCCTTTTTTACCATTACGCACTACCATATTTTTTTTTCTATTCATACTTTATGTGTTACCATATCTTATATCGATGCCTTATCGAATTTCTATCAGGCATCAGCTGCCGGCTGTATATATCCAAATACTTTATGATATTTCAGTCTTTATCTAATTTTTCTTCCTTCCTTCTTTCTTTCTTTCTTTCTATCTATCTATCTATCTAGTCTATATCTATCTATCACGGTCTATTCCTATCTATCTATCTATCTATCTATCTCAGTCTATATCTATCTATTTATCACGGTCTATTCCTATCTATCTATCTATCTATCTCAGTCTATATCTATCTATTTATCACGGTCTATTCCTATCTATCTATCTATCTATCTATCTCAGTCTATATCTATCTATTTATCACGGTCTATTCCTATCTATCTATCTATCTATCTCAGTCTATATCTATCTATTTATCAAGGTCTATTCCTATCTATCTAAGTCTATATCTATCTATTTATCACGGTCTATTCCTATCTATCTATCTCAATCTCTGTATCACAGTCTATTCATATCTATCTATCTATCTATCTATCTATCTCACACTCTGTATCACGGTTTATTCATATCTATCTATCTATCTATCTATCTATCTATCTATCTATCTCACTCTCTGTATCACGGTTTATTCATATCTATCTATCTATCTATCTATCTATCTATCTCACTCTCTGTATCACGGTCTATTCATATCTATCTATCTATCTATCTATCTATCTCACTCTCTGTATCACGGTCTATTCATATCTATCTATCTATCTATCTATCTATCTCACTCTCTGTATCACGGTCTATTCATATCTATCTATCTATCTATCTATCTATCTATCTCACTCTCTGTATCACGGTCTATTCATATCTATCTATCTATCTCACTCTCTGTATCACGGTCTATTCATATCTATCTATCTATCTATCTCACTCTCTGTATCACGGTCTATTCATATCTATCTATCTATCTATCTATCTATCTATCTATCTATCTCACTCTCTGTATCACGGTCTATTCATATCTATCTATCTATCTATCTATCTATCTATCTATCTATGTCAATCTCTATATCCAGGTATATTCCTATCTCTTTATCTCTATCTCTCTATCAAGGTCTATTCCTATCTATCTATCTATCTATCTATCTATCTATCTATCTATCTATCTATCCCCTTTTTTCTCGGCTGTTTTTCTATAGTTCCCGCTTTCTTATCCTCTCTTTCTCTATATTTCTCTCTCTGTCTCCCTCTATTTCTACAGTCTTTTCCCTTGTTATCTCTATCCCCTCTCTGTCTACCTCACACACCATTTTTTTTCTCAAGTCCGTTTTTATACGAGCTTCCGGCTTTCACACTTCTTTCTTCCTGTTACTCGTTCTCCTTTCACTCTCTTTTTCATCCTGTTTTCATCCTGGTCTATCAGTTCTTTCTCCCCATCACTCTCTCTAATTTTCACTCTTTTCTCTTGCGACTCTCATTCACTCCCCCCCCTCTCTCTCTCTCTCTATCTATTTCTATTTTTTTCTTGTTTTTTTTTTTCTATTTCTCTCACTTTATTAGTTCTACCCCTCTCTCTGTATTTCTTCGCTCTTTTCCCTTGTTACTCTCATTCCCGCCCTCTTATTCTCTCTCTCACTTTTTTATCGGATTCCAATGTGGCTGTTTCTTCGATCACTACAATCATAACCTGTTTTTTTTTTCTAGGATTCACCGACATTTCCCCCCCCACATATCCTCATAAATTGTTCTTCATACTGTGCAACGCTCTACCTCGAGTGGCTCTTGGGCCTTGTACAGCATGATAAACAAGTTCCCCTTCTCCCATTTACCCCTACTTTAACTTCCTATTTTTTTTTTCCATATCTCTTTCTCTTTGTCCATTTCATTTCTTCAAGTATGTATTTTCTCAGAGTTTCGGTCATTCTCGCTTCCTCCGTCTCGTTGCCCTTCTTTCAATAGCTTTCTTCCTCTCCCTGTCTCGCTCTATATCTCCTCCCTCTCTATATCCTCACACATTTTCTCTTACTGTTATCTTTTCTCTCTCTCTCTCTTTCTCTCTCTTTTTATAGCTTTCATCCACTCACACTTTCTCTCTGTGCCTCGTTCCACCCCTTTCTATATCCTCACACATTTTCTCTTACTGTTCTCTTTCCCCTTCTCTTTCCCTCACTTTCTCTTTCTCTCTCGTTCTTTCTTTCTATCTATCTCACTCTTTCTATAACTTTCTTCCTCTAACTCTTCCTCTCTTAGTTTCCTTCTATATACCCCCCTTTCTATGTCCTCACACATTTTCTCTTACTGTTCTCTTTCCCCTTCTCTTTCCCTCACTTTCTCTCTCTCTCGTTCTCTCTTTCTATCTATCTCACTCTTTCTATAACTTACTTCCTCTCACTCTTCCTCTCTTAGTTTCCTTCTATATACCCCCCTTTCTATGTCCTCACACATTTTCTCTTACTGTTCTCTTTCCCCTTCTCTTTCCCTCACTTTCTCTCTCTCTCGTTCTCTCTTTCTATCTATCTCACTCTTTCTATAACTTACTTCCTCTCACTCTTCCTCTCTTAGTTTCCTTCTATATACCCCCCTTTCTATGTCCTCACACATTTTCTCTTACTGTTCTCTTTTCTCCATCTCTCTCACTTCTCTCTCTCTGTATTTGTCTCTTTCTTTCTCTCTCCTTTTTTCTCTTCTGGCCATTATCCTTTTTTCCTTTTCTTTTTCCTTCCTCACTTCTTTCCTTTTCATCTTGTCGCTCGTCTCCAGATAACTCAAATGGAACGCGTATATTCTTGCCATCGCAGATGCTTGGAGAATGGTCGCTTCATCGTATAGCTCCAGAAAATACCTAACACCCGCTGCCACGCTCTGCCTTTACAAGGTTCGCCTATCGCCCGGTTCACACTCCTCCCCAGTCTTTTTGAACAAGAGTAGTAATTTACCTCTTGTTTCCAGTTTACCCCTTTGAGCCCTGCGTTCCTGAAGAATTTTAACCCTTATACCTGAGACCCTGAGTCAGATTTCGCAAATAACTGCTATGTAATGTTTCACGGTAGATATAAAAAGTTACAAGTGTTTACCTACGGTTCAACCGGTGGCTAGGGATTACGTCATTTTTCTCTACCACCGGTAAACCGCTGGTCAGGTCTAGAAGGTTTTAGATTTGATTTCCGGTTCCTTCTAATGTATTTTTCATTCTCTTTCACTCCCAGTAGCCACTTGCGTCTTAATGGCATTATCGCCTTGCCAGGGGTGAATTGACTAAAAAAAGAAAGAGAACAAAGAGAGTATTGCTGCTATACATGTGCTGGTGCGTCTTTATTGCCCAGCTTCGATTGAGTTCAAAATGGCGGCCTTTGTGTGATGAATTATTATCTAAAGTTTTATCGTTATTACACAGACAAAACGTTGCTAGCCTCTCTCTACTCTATCTTTATTACAATGGTAGATGTTCGGACGAGTTACATTCCACAGTTTCACCAGTTCACACTTTCACATATAGGATCCGCCATGCCATATTCACGGTGAAAAGTCAAACCTTTTGTGTTTCTTTCATAAAGAGTATGTGCCAATCAGATTGCTTCTTCCCCATGTTACGGATAATTACCGCAGCATAGAATATCAAAAGAAAGTATTAAAAAAAAATCAATTTGCTGTCTAGAAGATGCCACGTTTACTATTCCATAATTGACGGATCCTCTAAAGCAGGGATTCCCAACCGATTTGGGGCCATGCCCCACTTTGGTTATTTCTAAAATTCTGTTGCCCACCCCCGTAATAGTTAACTCTTACATATTCAGAATTTTACTGCAATTCACATGAAGGTAGCTTAAAAGGCCATTAACTTGGTCTTTAAACAAGACTCCAAATGCCATTGCTTCCATGAAAGAGAAAAATATTTAAAAAAAGAATAAAAAGACAATATATATAGTTTCGAAACATATAATAGAGAACTAAAAGGAAGAAATATAAAATATTTGAATGAAAGCATATTCTGTAATATACATGGGCTCTTCCACCGACATGCATCACGCCCCCTTCTTTATTGACCGAGACAAACAAGTGTGGGGAGACGGGAAATACCCAATATGCCAATTACACATGTACGTACATACACACAAAATATTTTTATGTATGCATATTGTATATGCATCGTATGTATTAACACGCATTAACGCTTTCACTCAGACTCACTAGAAAACAATTAAAATATAATGAGGAAAGGAGGCTTGGAAAATCTGATACTCACAGGACAGATTGAAAGCAAGATTGACAGAGGAAAACAACGCATAACCTACCTATCGAGCTTGAGTAAATGGATGGCGGAACAGGGTTTAGGAGAAATAAGAAGACAAAATTTATTAAGAGCTACAAAAGACAGGAAATTGTGGAGAGCTATGACAAACTACGGGTGGGGCCAGTCGCTCACTTAAATTGGTGTGGAATCGACTGGAATGTCTAGTTGGAGAAAACAATGAACGTTTGGTGGTTAGGATGTAACCAGTTAAGCCAGCAATACTCCATTTTTAGTCGAGACCAGTGTTTCTCAACCGGTGTTCACCTTAACCCTAGGGAAGTGGTTCCCAGGTGATTTGGGGCCATGCCCCACTTTAGTATTTCTAAAATTCTGGTGTCCCTCTGTAATATTTAAAATTTTACTGCAATTCACGTGAAGATAGCTTGAAAGGCCATTAACTTGGCTTCTAAACAAGCCTCCAAAAACCATGGCGTCCATGAAAGAGAAAATTAAACAAACAAAAAGACAGTGAAATGTATATAGTTTCAAAACATATAATAGAGAACTGAAAGTCAGAAATATAAAATATTTGAATGAAAGTTTATTTTGTAATATACTTTTATCATTTTAATGATGAAATAATAATGCAAAATGAAATTTGAGCTCATCACAAAATGACTGTTAGTAAGATCCTTGTGCGTTATGCCTGTTACAGATAGATTTTATGATATGTTTAACGTTCGTTTTATAGATACAAGTATTTAAGTAAGTGCTCTGTTTATAATAAACAGTATTAAATAACATTTACCGGCCTGAAATGTTATTTAATACTGTTTATTATAAACAGAGCATTTACTTAAATAATTGTATCTATAAAAAGAACGTTAAACATATAAAAATGTCTTTAAATAAATTGTCGGACTCTGTCCAATTCAAAAAGTATATTCAACAATATAGAATTCGTTATTTGGATAGTCAGATTCGGCGCTGTATAAGTTGTACATATTCAGCAATTATTATTCGGATCCTTCATCCACTAAGTGGGTCACACATGACTGTCTTAGATGATTGTCACGCTTAGCAATTCACCTCCGCATTTGATGTAAGCAGCATAACGTGTTGACTTGAATTGGAATTCGTCTTCATTGTGTGATTTCATTTCCCAAGTAAAATGAAATGTTACTTACACCATACTCGGTTTCCAATTAATTTTGTTGTGTGAGTTGGGGATAGCATTCCTTCTCTTCAGATCGGTGAACTCATTCTCATGACGGTTTCATGGCTGTTCCGACTCCCTCGAGATCCGTTGCCCCAAATGGCTTCTTATAATATTTCCCGCTCATCTCTCATATTTGATCACATGATTCTGCACGTGTATGAAAATGTATTATTAACTTAAATTCGGATTTGTTGCTGGTGTCAGCATGCCGGACATAATGGTACCGACTACTATTACAGACAGAAAGAGAGAGGGGAGCTAATGTATTATATTATTAGAGAGACAGGAAAGAGAGATGGATCGCTAAGTGTAAGGTTAGGGCTGCGTAAGGACATAAGTAGGGGGCACGGTGGAGTAATGGATAGCGATTCGGATTGAGGAATAGGAGAGCCGAGTTCGAATTCCAGTCGAATGCTTACGTGCTAATACCCTTAGGAAAGGTATGAATTATCTTCTTTTCCCCTTAGCTATGGATAAATAGCAGGACAGACCGGGTTCTGTAGCCTTGGATGGCATCTGGTCTACCGCAGAAAGAAATGAGAACCTACTGCGGGAAAAATCTGGCTCGTCAGTCAAATATCGAAAGATACATGATCGCCTACGCGTGTATCACGTATGGCACATAACTGACTGACTGACTTTCCAGTCGAATCCATTGCATTCACTTACGTGCTAATACCCTTGGGAAAGGCATGAATCCTCTTCTCCCCCAGATATGAGTAAATAGTAGGACAGATCGGGTTCTATAGCCTTGGATGGCAACTGATCTACAGCAGAAAGAAATGGCAACCTACTGCGGGAAAAAAATCTACCTCGTCAGTCATGTATCAAAAGATACATGATCACCTAAGCGTGTATCACGTACGGCACATAACTGACTGACTGACTTTCCAGTCGAATCCATTGCATTCACTTACGTGCTAATAGCCTTGGGAAAGGTATGAATCCTCTTCTTCTCCCCACCAGATATGGATAAAGAACAGGGCATACTGGGTTCTATAGCCTTGGATGGCAACTGGTCTACCGCAGAAAGAAATGGCAACACGTGGTATCACGTACGGCACATAACTGCCTGAAGGATATATTACCCAGAACTTCAGCTTTCTAGGACACCACCCCACGAGAATGCTTCTCTAACGACTACATTCTTGGCCTCTTCAAGTCTAGGGTCGTTTTTGGTCACATCTTAGAAAACAACCATACACATTTTCATGGATTATCTTTAGAGGAGTTTTACAAATTTAATAACAATTGAATATGGTGATAAATTTTAAAACTTCAGCTTATGTACTGTAATTTGTTTTAATTCGTGACTAATAATTAAATAAATAAACTGAGGTATTTCTTCAATAAACAAAAATGTTTAATAGAATGCTATGTTATTGTTTGATTTTTTAAGTCCGTTTTTTAAAGCCAGAAAATATCTTTAGAGGGTCATCATTTATCTTTTAGATGAGTATGGTTTAGTGATACAAGTTTTACTAATTAACCCATAGCTGCGGCGGGGAGAGGTGAATTCATACATTTCCCAAGTTTATTTGCGCGTAAGTGAATATAATGAACCCAACAGGAATTAGAACTCGGCCCTCCGATGAACAATTCCGAGCCATTATCCATTTCACCACCGGCATATCCAAGCTTACAAATACTGGTATTTCCGAGTGGTCAACCGTCTAGGTACTGACCTGGGTATTGTAAATCAATTTTTTATTCTGATGCTAATTACAGTCACTGAGAAACTTCTGAAATTTTCTGTTGGTGGGTGGGTGGGGGGAGCGGTCTCCTCCTGATAGAGAACCGCTGTTCTACGAGTCTACGATCAACAGTTGTCTTTCCTACATTTGCTCATAATCTGCACTTCTTTCCTCCTTCTTTTGCGTTCACACAAGTGAATCAGTAGCACGCTACATTGAGTGGCTCTTGAGCCTTAAAATTTAATTTAAAATTCATTTTATTCCGAGATCCCTTCACTCTTTCTTTCTTTCTTTCTTTCTTCTAATAAAAAATTCACATCATTTTATTCTTTCTTTCTTTTCTTTCCTTCTTTCTTTCCTTTCTTTATTTCTTTTTTTTCTTTCTAGATTTCGTTTTATTTGTTTTCATTTTTACTTCTTTCTTCCAATTTGTTCTTTGCTTTTTCAAAACTTCTTTCCCATTTTTCCTTCCTCTTTCTTTCTTTCTTCTAATCAAAACTTCACGTCATTTTATTCTTTCTTTCTTTTCTTTTCTTTCCTTCTTTCTTTCCTTTCTTTATTTCTTTATTTCTAGATTTCGGTTTATTTGTTTTCATTTTTACTACTTCCTCTCTCTTCATTTTCTTTCATTATTTCTTTCTTTTCTTGCTCTCTTCCTTTCTTTTTTTCTTTCTTTTTTCTTTCTTTTCTTGCTTTCTTTTCTTTATTCATTTCTAGCTTTCGTTTTATTTTTTCTTCGTTTTTAATTCTTTATTTACAAATTTATTTTTCTTTCTTTTCCTTCTTTCTTTCGTTTCTTTTCTTTCTTCATTTCTAGATTTTGTTTTCATTTCTACCTCTTTCTCCCAATTTTTCTTTGCTTTTTCAAAAACTTCTTTCCCATTTTTCCTTCCTCTTTCTTTCTTTCTTTCTTTCTAGTTTCCTGACTTTTCTAGATTTTTTCTTTGTTTCTAGATTTCTTTATGTCTTATTTTCTTTCTAGATTTATTTCTAGATTTATTTCCAGACTTTTATATCTATCTCTAGATTTCTAGATTTCTTCCTCTGTTTGTTGCCTTATAGATTTCTTACTTTCTAGATTTCTTTCATTCTAGACTTCTTTCAAATTAAAACTCCGAACAAACAAAGAAATATGAAGAAATGTAGAAGCAAACAATTTCCCCCATCGTGCACATAGAAACTCTGCTGAGGAACAAATTTCAAATTTCATACGTCATGAGGAGAGAACTTAAAGCTGTGTTCTATATAATTTAACCCCAACTCAACACTTGAAAATAAATTAATAAAATAAATAACTAATAAATCATGAAATATATTTAAGAAAACTCAATGGAGAAAGTATTTTATTTCCTTTTAAATGAAAGGAAAAAAAAACAACTTATTGTCATTCTGAAAAACCACATAAGAATAACATTTCTTTTTTGTGCTTATTGTTTGGCGCGTGGAATTTTAACTGAAATTAATAAAAGTCAAAGGTTGTCGTCGAAAAAGTATTCCATAAAATGCAATGCTTCATTTTTTTTCAAATTAATTGGATATGCAACTTAATAAGATACGCCATTTTTATTAATTTATACAAATATAGTCAATGGAGTTATCATTGGAGCGCGTTTTTGGTAAAAAAAATTATAATCACTTGAAAGTAATTTTGGTGTCACTGAGTTGTATTGTTATGAATAGTAGTAAAATACATTGAGAAAATCGAAAATAATTCCACCAACTCTTGTTATAGTTATAAAGTAAATAAATGTTTCAAATTAATATATATATAAATATATATATATATATATATATATATATATATATATATATATATATATAAATATGAAAGTGAACATAGAAGTCAACAAGTGTTGACTTCTATGTTCACTTTCATATTTACACACGCTCTATCTCTGATATTGAGCACTTTATCCCATAAATATAGCATACTTTAAGACTATATTTCTTCATATATATATATATATATATATATATATATATATTTGAATTGGACATAGTCCGACAATTTATTTAAAGACATTTATTATTTAATACTGTTTATTATAAAACAGAGCATTTGCTTAAATACTTGTATCTATAAAAAGAACGTTAAACATATCATAAATGTCTTTAAATGTATATATATACATATATATGTATATATATATGTATATATATATATATATATATATATATATATATATATATATATATATATATATATATTTAAAGACATTTATAATGTGCTTAACGTTCTTTATATATATATATATATATATATATATATATAGTTGGATTGATGTGAGTTTGTGCCCAAGGGTTTCATGGTACTTGCTAACTGAACCTTATATTTCGCTCACTTGGGTAGACTAGTTCCACGTGCCATGTTTAATTTCCCTATGAAATTCTCCACTGTCTTAACCCGGTATTGAACTCACACTCTATGGGTCCTGTCACAGGATCTAAGTAACGCCTTTATCCACTGTGCCATGTGTCCTTGAGGATATCCGTATATGAATTTCTGGGTATTATAAACCTAATGTCTTCAGCACCTTTAATTTAATTTGTTAATTAATTTATACATTATTGTCGTTCTAGTTATCTATTGCGCACTTTTTTAGGCAAAACTTCTGCAAGACTTGGAATATGTTAAATTCTTGGAACTTTTACGCATTATGACGTCATTTTTATTAATAGTAGTAAAATGCTTTGAGAAAATCGAAAATATTTCCGTCAAGTCTTGTCAAATTTATAATATAAATAAATGCCCACCAATAAATAGCAATGTCCAAAATTAATATATGTATATTTAAACTTCAACTGGAATTAATAAAATTCAAAAACAGTCAATCGAATTATCCACTGAGCACATTTTTGGTAAAAATTCAGCAAGCCATAAAATACGTTAAATTCTCGTCTCGTTCGTACGTGATTTTCATGTCACGGCGTTGTATTGTTATTTATAGTAGAAAAATGCTTTGACAAAATCCCGTCCTGGGTCTGACGATGAACTAAGTCCGCGTCCTGGGTATGACGATAAACTACATCCGCGTCCTGGGTAAGACGATAAACTACATCCGCATCCTGGGTAAGACGATAAACTACATCCGCGTCCTGGGTATGACGATAAACTACATCCGCCTCCTGGGTATGACGATAAACTAAAACCGCGTCCTGGGTAAGACGATAAACTAAAACCGCGTCCTGGGTAAGACGATAAACTACATCCGCGTCCTGCGTAAGACGATAAACTACGTCCGCGTCCTGGGTCTGACGATGAACTACGTCCGCGTCCTGGGTATGACGATAAACTACATCCGCCTCCTGGGTATGACGATAAACTAAATCCGCGTCCTGTTTAAGACGATAAACTACATCCGCGTCCGTGGTAAGACGATAAACTAAATCCGCGTCCTGGTTATTACGATAAATTACATCCGCGTCCTGTTTAAGACGATAAACAACATCCGCGTCCTGGGTAAGACGACAAACTAAATCCGCGTCCTGGGTAAGACGATAAGCTACATCCGCGTACTGGGTAAGACGATAAACTAAATCCGCGTCCTGGGTAAGACGATAAGCTACATCAGCGTCCTGGGTAAGACGATAAACTACATCCGCGTCCTGGATATGACGATAAACTACATCCGCGTCCTGGGTATGACGATAAACTAAAACCGCGTCCGTGGTAAGACGATAAACTAAATCCGCGTCCTGGTTATTACGATAAACTACATCCGCGTCCTGGGTAAGACGATAAACTACATCCGCGTCCTGGGTATGACGATAAACTACATCCGCGTCCTGGATATGACGATAAACTACATCCGCGTCCTGGGTAAGACGATAAACTACATCCGCGTCCTGGGTAAGACGATAAGCTACATCCGCGTTCTGGGTATGACGATAAACTACATCCGCGTCCTGGGTATGACGATAAACTAAAACCGCGTCCGTGGTAAGACGATAAACTACATCCGCGTCCTAGATATGACGATAAACTACATCCGCGTCCAGAGTAAGACGATAAACTAAAACCGCGTCCGTGGTAAGACGATAAACTACATCCGCGTCCTGGGTTTGACGATAAACTACATCCGCGCCCTGGGTAAGACGATAAACTACATCCGCGCCCTGGGTAAGTCGATAAACTATATCCGCGTCCTGAGTATGACAATAGACACCGTCCAACAGCAAGTCCTCTGATCAAGTCCTCGGAGGTTTTGAGGAGCAAGGAACCACCTCTTAATTGTTGGTATTCCCAGGTCTATCCTGACTGGGGCTGGTAGCCCCTGTTAGGCTCCCAATTATGGGCAAATAGTTAACACCCAAACCCGTGTAAAAATCGGTTTAATACCAGAATTAATTTGTAATAAAAAAATTATTACTACCAAAAAATTTGAAGGAAAAATTATTATCAGCAGTACTTAAAAAAAAAAAAAAATTACCAGCAACACAAACAGCTATACATTCTTAAGAAGTTGGATTGTATTCAAAGATATAAGAAATTGAAAAATGGTTCAAATATATATGTATACATACACACCTTCTTTTTCCAAACTATCGCTATGAATTTATTTCAAAAATTTTGTTGGCATTAAATGACCCACTGAGGTTTATATGCCATAAAAAAAAACAATCAAACAAATTTGACAAAATCTAAAAGGTCCATCAATATATAACAATGTCCTAAAATAATATCTTAAAATGTACCAAGGAAATCAAAAGTATTTCTATAATATCCATTTTCATTGTTTAGTTAACTAGCAGACTTGCTCTCTTTCAAGTACCTCCAAAAGCATGCACACTTTCGACACGTGATAAAAAATATCGATACTCCCCCCCCCCATTTTTTAAAATTTACCTCGGGTTCCTATTACTCCCCCGGTCTTTTGAACAGGAGTAAAGGTTTATCGCGTGTTTCCTGTTTAGGATTGCGTTTCCGGATTCTTCTAAAGTCTTCTCGTTCTCTTTCACTCCCAATAACAACTTGTATCTTAGTGGCTTTATCACCATCTTCTGCCCTCCTGAAACCTGTTCTTTTATTGTCCTTTCTCTCCACTAAAGTCTACTCATTCTCTTTCACTCCCAGTAACCCCTTGTATCTTAGTGGCTTTATCACCATCTTCTGCCCTCCTGAAACCTGTTCTTTTATTGTCCTTTCTCCCCACTAAAGTCTACTCATTCTCTTTCCCTCCCAGTAACCCCTTGCGTCTTAGTGGCTTTATTTATGAAATGATTAAAAGAAAATGAAAAACATTAGCAGAGATTTTCATGCTTTATTCATTAGTGTCGGACTTTTATATTGTGTTTTTCTTTTACTTTTGTGGAACCATTTTTCCTGTTGAACAGATTATATGAAAGCGTACTACTAGATTGGCATTTAGGTCCCACCCTTTTACTGTTGAAATAGGTAATTGCAACCGTCACTTTGACTCAAAGATTTTCTTTTCTCGCACTTCCCGCCTGTGGAATTGCCTCCCGTTTCCTTTTTTTCTCTGATAACTAGAACGTTCCAAAAATTTAAATTCAACATTAATTGCCATCTTCTGTCGGTTGACCATGTTCACCGTAGTCTGTGAATGTAGAATCCAGCGCAGTAAGTAATTTGTTCAATGAAACAACGCCAATACCACTAGCAGCAGCTGGTCAGTCTTCGAAATCAGAGGTTGGCAGTGAATATTTGGAAAAAAAACATGGCTGCCTTTATACACGTCGAATTGAATATTTTAAGCTTTCTGATTGGTTAAATCTTCTATTGGTCAACTATTTTTTGGTTGGGTCACAAGTACATAAGGGTACCCCAAAACTCTTACACTGTCTTCTTGAATCCTGTTCATCTTTTATCGTTTCCTCAATCAACCCTATCTCCAGTCTTTTCTCCCACTTTCACTCTCTGTAACCTCCTGCGTACTTGTGGCATTCGCACCTAGCTTGGGATAAAATGATTAAAAAAAAGAAAACAGAAAGTAAGTTTTCAGGTCAGTTATGCTTACTCTTTACTTAACTCGTTACTAATCCCTATTTACATTGTTCGAAGTATCATCCTCATCTTTGTTGCCATATTTATCACAACGTTTCGGCTGTTGTACGCTCCAGCCTTCTTCATACACCGCAAAGAAAGGGATCGTTCGCTGCTTACAACGCCGAGCAAAAGTCATAAGTGGCGACCCAGAGACATTAGATAAAGAATTGGTCAGTATAAGCAGTACCCTACAACGTAACAACTACCCTGGGTACATGTCAGCAGCCCCAATAAACTGGGATAGGCGGGTACAAGAGGAGGACAACAACACTCAGAAAACAGTCTGCCTGCCTTATGTGAAGGGGTTATCGGAGAAAATACAAAGGATCTGCGGTCCATATAACATCAGGACAACCTTCAAATGCTGGACAGCACTTTACTGATACCTCTCCCGAGTAAGAACCCCCCCCATAGAGGAGAACATGACTAAAGACTGTGTGTACGCCACCCCGTACAGCTGCGGAAAGAAATATAAAATGGAGATGAGCCGTCCCCTTAAAGTATGGTTTCAAGAACACCGGAAAGCTGTAACACGAGGGGAAGTAGAAAAATCAGGCATGGCTGACCACATATGGAGAGAAAAGGAAAACACCGGCCTCTGTGGGATCAGGTTGAAATCGTAGACAAAGAACATCATTGTAAAATTCGTAAAGAGCACATATGCTAGGCTACAAAAATCTCCTGAGCCCACCAAGTATAGAAATGAATACAATACGGGAACCAGTAATAAGGAGTACCAGAGAAAAGCAATAATAAAACGAAATTTGCAATATGAGTTCTGGTAAAAAAAACATGCAATGATAACAGCAAAAATTGCAATATGAGCACTGGTAAAAAATGAGCTGAAGACATTAGGTTTATAATACCCCGAAATTCATACACAGTTCCTCAAAGACACAGGGCACAGCGGATAAAGGCGTTAGTTATATACCGTGACAGGACTCAAAGAGTGTGAGTTCAACACCCGGTTAAGGCAGTGGGGAATTTGGAGAGGGGAATTAACAGGAGATAACTGATAATTGACATCCATTGGACATGGCACGTGGAACTAGAACAGTCTACCCCAGTGAGCGAAATGAAGGGTTCAGTTCAACATTCCAACCACCTGAAGAAGGTCGGAGCGTATAACGACCGAAAATGTTGTGATAAATATGGCAACAAAGATGAGGATGATAATCCGAACAATGTAAATAGTGTACATAATACCTCATCTCAGAACTATAGACAGATCCTTACGAGTGAATTTTTATGTTCCTAATGTTTATATTTTTACAAAGCTAAATCCCCGAAGGTGTTATTTCGTTAAAAAAAAAAAAAAATATTGACTGTCGACACATCGGAAATATAGACCGGAATCTTCAGAAAAGAATTTGAAAGAACTCGAAAATTACTTTTTGTGGAGACTTGCTGATAGTGAACTGGTGAACCGATCCTTATGGCTGATTCCGATAAGGAACGAGACTCTGCTAACTAGTGCGCCGATGTGTGTGTCTATTCAACGGCGAGGCCGGCGAGGTCGGCGTTCATTGCGCCCGAGTCTGGATCGGTTTTCTCACGCACTTCTTAGACGGACGGGTGGCAGACAGCCACCGAGGCGGAGCGATAACAGGTCTGTGAAGCCCTTAGATGTCCGGGGTCGCACGCGCGCTACACTGGAGCTATCAGCGGAGTATTAAAAAGAAATAAGAAAAAGAAACATCTTTCTCTCAGGGGCCAAATAAGGTGGCACTCGCAATAGAAGAGTCGGTTGTAAAAGTTCATATCCTGACAAAGACACTCTCATGGAATGACAACCAAATGAGGTTTATTTTTGTACATCGCCTTTCTTGCAGTCCACGCATTCTTCCAGCGGTGTTGCAGTGATTGAAGCCCATTGATAAAGAAGTTTTCTTTCTGCTGGTTAAATAAGTCATCAAGACTGAGATATTAGTTTCCATTCAAGTGGGGTTTTTTGTGTTGGAGAATAGATGATAGTCAGATGGGGCCAAATCAGAATAACAGATAAATTTAATGTCACAGTTACGCACAGCAACGATTGAAACTAAGGACATGTGTGCTGGGGCATTTCCTGAACGTTTGGTCTTGATGGCGTTTCGTAACTGCCTCAGCAAGTTGGCATAGTACTCTCCATTGATGGTGTGACCCTTTTGAACATAGTCAATAAAAACAATATCTTTTGCATGCCAAAAAAAAAAAATTACTGAGGCCATCAAATTTACTGAAGATAAAATGATCGTGACCTTTTTTGAAGCAGGTGATGAGCAGCGTTTTCCACTGCATGGTTTGTCTCATCACTGGTCCGGGGTTAGGAAACGTTCAAGGAAACCAGCTGCATCTACCTTAAACAATATCAGATTTTCCCGTGATGTGATCAGCCTGGTGCGCTTTTGATCAGGTGTCAGAAGACGTGACACCCATCGAGCAGAAACCTTTGTCATGCCAAGTTCATTATGCAGAATATTCTCAATTTTTTCAAGGGATATGTTAATATCATTGGCTTTGTAGTCAATCGCTTGTCATCCATCATAATGTGAAAACGATCAATCTGTTCCTCGGTGGTGGCAGTTGTAGGACTTGAAGATGACTTTGAATCATCCTCAAAATTCTTCCCTCCCCGCCTAAATTCAGCTGCCCACTTGTGTACTGTTTATAAAGCTGGAGCGTCATTCCATAATTTAGCAACGTGAATTCAGCATGAATGTCTTTGGGGGCTAAACCATTCTTCTGTATGTAATTGATAACACCATGATGCCAATTTTTTTTTCAATTTCCCAGAGATGTTTCTGCTAGTTACATTTGAAGTCTTCTTTGAACAGTCAGGTTTTAAGTTTGTTTAAACATTTCACCCCAAGCAAGGAAATAAAGCCACTAAATTACAATGAGTTACTGAGTGCTTGAAAATATGAGAAAAACACTACAAAGTCGGGAGAACAATAAAAGAACAAGAATTAAGGAAACAGAAGATAAAGATTGAACCCGCATGTACAATTTTATAAGATCAAAGTTGATTGGGAAGCCAGAAGCCGGAAGAGAGTTCCACAAGCGGGGTGAGCGATAGAAAAAAAAAACTATTAGCTTAGAACTGACGGTTAAATCTAGCCATTTCAACTGTAAGATAATGAAAACTTGCCGCCAATCTAGTTCTGTACTTAAATTCATAATGTCTCGGTACCACAGAGAAAAGTTCAACAGAACAATTACCATGAAAGCCATTATAGAAAAGGCAGAGGGAAGCAACGTTACGGCGGTGGTAAAGTGACTGAAGCCGAGATGCCAGGTCAGGACCTAGAAATAAACAGTTCAGTTATTATTAATAAGAAGAGTTGAAATATCGCATGCAAGATTTCACACCTCTAAAATCCCTCCTTCTAACTATGAACTTTCTAATAAACCCCTGTAAATTGTGGGTAGAAATCAGAAAATGTAATAAACGGGTGGAGGTTAAATAAACGGGGTGAATGAAATAATAAGTTGTTTGAATATTTATAAATTAATTTATTCACCATTGTCACTCTAAATATCTACTGATCCACACCACGTTGAAACACTAGATCCCGTACGATCACTGAAGTTAAGCAACGTCGAGCCTGGTCACTGCCTAGATGGATGACCACTCGAAAATACCAGTTGCAGTAAGCTTGGATGTGAGGGTGGTGTAATGGATAAATGGCACGGAATTGTTAATCAGAGAGCCGAGTTCCGGCACGATCACCGAAGTTAAGCAACGTCCAGCCTGGTCAGTACCTAGATGGGTGACCGCTTGGGAATATCAGGTGCTGTAAGCTTCGATGTGAGGGGTGGTGTAATGGGTAATGGCTCGGAATTGTTAATCGGAGTTCCATTTCCAGTTGGGTACGTCATATTCGCTTACGTGCAAATAACTTTGGCAAAGGAATGAATCCGCCTCTTCTTACTCAATCTATCGATTAATTAGTGAGACTTTTATCATTAAATCATTATTATAAAATAAAAAAACGATTAAAAATATTTCTGGCTTTAAATAACCCGCGAAGGGTTGATAAGCCATAAAAAAAAGAATCAGTGAACCGAAGCAAGCCAATAGAATCCCTAGGACACAAGTGTTACTGAATGTGAAAAAAGAAGCGAAAAAAAGAAAGAAATATCAGCAGTGAGAGAGAACAATAAATGAACTGCAATTTAGCAGAAAGAAAGCCAGAAACTGGAATCTATAATTACTTCCCTGAGCCTTATCTATAAATACTTCTATGTGCCTTTTCTATAAATACTTCCCCATAGCCTTTTTCTATAAATACTTCCATGTGCTTTTTTCTATAAATACTTCCCTGTGCATTACTATAAATACTTCCATGAGCCTTTTCCTTTAAATACTATTGAGGTAACTGTTCTGGCGAACTTTAATCTACTCTGCGGTACCTAGACTTTTTGAATTACTAGATTGTAATTCAGTACTGGACTGGCGGCGATGTCTCATCATTTTACAGCTGATATGGCTTGATGTAACCGTAAGTTCTATGCTAACAGGTTCTTCTCTCAACACATCTCGTATGTTGAACTCTCCTCTGGCTTACTGGTTTCTATCTCCTTAATTTCAGTTCTTTTATTGTACATACATACAACTATTATATATATATATATATATATATATATATATATATATATATATATATATATATATATATATTTATAAGAATGAAAAAAAATGACAATAAGAAAAACATCTTAGTTTTTACCGACGCGTTTCGTCTTCCGACTTTATCAATGCAAAATCGAAGCGTAATGTTTTTGTTTTCACAGTTACATTAGTTGCTCTTGGAATTTTCTGTATATATATATATATATATATATATATATATATATATATATATATATATATATATATAGAAAAGAGAACATTGAAGTCAACACTCAGAGGCGACAGGCCGATTGCGTCTAGCACGAAACAGCCTGTCGCCTCCGAGTGTTGACTTCAATGTTCACTTTTATATTTATATTTACATACGCTCTATCTCTTATATTGAGCACTTTTTATCATAAATATAGCATACCTATAATATATATATATATATATATATATATATATATATATATATATATATATATATATATATGAGAGAGAGAGAGAGAGAGAGAGAGAGAGAGAGAGAGAGAGAGAGAGAGATTACACGTGAATGTCACTGTGTCCCCATATCACACTTTTCAACTTTACTCCTAGACGCCGTAGCCCAACATATACCATTTTGGGATCAGGCCGACTCCATGAGCAAATTAAAAACATCCCGGGCCTTTATCCGGACCTGCAATCCTGAGATTTTGGATTCCTAAGTTTTCCTTATTGCGATTGTTTTCGGCGATTTTTTACGTGGTTTTTACGACGAAGTTTTCAACGATAACAAATTTTATAACTTGGAAATGAATTTGTTAATAACCGAAATTAATTGCGAAATCCAGCGAAAGTCACCCGTGAAATAAAAATAATTGTTTGTACGGAAAGTAAGGACCTACGTACATCGAATTGTCTTTAAATTAAGTGGTTGTGGAAGAGTTATCGTTGAACTTTGAAAAGGCAAGCTTCAATATCAATGGGCTAATTAAATGCAGAGATCCATTTTGAGTTCTTCCATAGTTTATTGTTGAATATCGAATCTACCCCTCCCTACCTATTGTGATGAAGGCCTAATAAAAAAGGCT